>CM021105.1:610422335-611022335 GCA_007115665.2 Sequoiadendron giganteum
ATCCAAGCATCTTTCTATCTCCCCAGCTTTATCCATCCATCTATTTACCTCTATTTTCCTTCCATCTCATAATCCCTTGTCATTGGTATCTAGCTATAGGCTACCCCCACGCAATCTAATGCCATTCACCTAATTATCATCCCTCCTATCTATTTCTCACATCTTTCTAATATCCTCTCAATCTTCATCCTCCCAATTAATCTTCTAATGATCTAAATCACTATCCCATCCATGAGCTTCACCTAATCCACATCTTGCACAATCACCACCATCCCATCCACACGGCCTATCCTGGCTCATCATATCGGTTCCATCCTTTTATCCATTTATCATGGTCATCTCATCATCCTTGTCCCTTGTCTATATTTGGTCTTGTGTTGAACTATGTTTCCCCTGCACTTTCACGTAGGTAAGGTCGATCATTTGATCCACCCACGGGGCTCTACTTCTTGTCTAGTCTGTCGTCTTCCATCGATTGTCTTTGGCCTTCTGTCAAACTACGTGTCCCCTGTGCTTGCACGTAGGCAAGGTCAATCATTTGATCCACCCCTAGGGCATTTTTTTGTCCAATCTACACCATCCATCAAGGTCTTCACTATCCTCTTTTTACTTTTATCCATCGCCTTATGTTGAACTACGAGGGCTCTACTCTTTCACGTAGGCAAGGCTGATCTTTGATCAACCCCCGAGCCCCTAGGTCTTTAGGGTGTGTCAGTCTTATGTCCCCTAGGTCTTTAGGGTCTTGTGTCCTCCTCTTTCTATCTTGTCATTTGTTCATCTTGTCGTGTCGTCAAGTACATTCTTATCCTCACTAGTTCTTCACAAATGGGATCCATTCGTGTCATGAGATTTCATCAGTTTTATAATATCCTGCGTCATAATCGATCTTTAGTTTTGTATCCATATTTGGTCTCAACAAGATGTATCTTTCCTAATAGACCTCATCAACCCCATCCATCCTCTCGATCCTATGGCAAATGACATTTTGAAATTGATTGCAATCTTCAGAAGGAGGCTAGGGTTTCCTGATTTCTTGCAGTGGAAGCCTGGTGGGGCTTCATTCTTCATTCTTGAGCTGCTTGAGGGTGTGAAACACCACATTAAATTTTTTGGTCAGTCTTTGATTGCTTCGTGGGAAGTTACAAGTTGTTGTTTACAGGTTATTCCAACTAGTTTGAGTGGGTTTTGAGCCACCATAGTCTTCAATCACTTTTTGAGGGAGTTGTTTTGCATTGTGAAGAACTTTGGGGCTGTTTTGAAGAAGTTATAGCCACCTACATTTTCTTGAGGGTTTGTAACAACAAAAGGAAATAAAACTCCTTTCCTTGGTGGCTACAATCTTTCCAAAAAGGGGCGCCCTTGTCTTAGAAAGCTTGCCATGTGAAGTTTTGGTGGGAGAAGCTCATCTTTCAAGAGAAATCAGCATTTCTTTGGGCGTGGGTATTGTAGCAAGTCACTATTCACAGTGATGTTTGGTTGTAAGTTAAAATGGAATATAAGATATTGTTAGGTTGAAATCTGATGTAATTTATATGTTGAATGCATCTTATTATGTGATGAAGAAAACATATTTGGCCACTAAATTGAGCAATGTATTCAAAGTTGTTTCAGTAGTTAGTTTATTTGAAGTTCCCATTGTATGCATATGCTCTTTAGTACCATTTTAGTGTTATTAGCAAACAAACTCAGAAGCACAAAAAGGGAAAACACAAACTTAAACAAAATCAGACCTACAAACACAGTGAAAAACAAATCAGCAGAGTGTCAATACACTACATAACACCCGATATCAGACATGATCTCGAAGGAGAAAACATTATCATGAATATCTTAGAAAATTAAGTGGAATTTCCCAACATGGTGGAAGTGGTACAACTAAGAGGTCTCATAAAGAAGACCCTACTCCCAAACCCCAAACTTGGAAACAATTGTTGGGCAACTCTGAACTAGAATCAACTAAGACACAAAATATAGCATAAAGAAATTTGGTTCTAGATTTAGTGACATTATCTATACAAATAAACTGATAATATAATAATCTATTCCATGAATGATACCTTCATCCCATAATTCCAAAGCGAGCTCTGGAAGACAAACCCAAATAGGAAGCATGGAACCTTGGTAGCATCAAAACCAGTAGACCAACTTGTTAAATGAAGAAAATTCTTACCAAGAAACCATGGTCCTCCTTGAATAACATGAGTGTATTCCTCAAAGGAAAGAAAGGAGAAATGGAAGAAACCATTCATTAAGGCCACAACACTAAAATTAGTAACCATCCAACAATCAAATGCCCCATTGTGGATAATATCGATGTTCCGTCAAAAGCCAAAGAATCTCCCAATAAGATAAAATTGTAGACCGATAGACACTTTGTCCACCCACTCATCAAGAATTCTTAGAGAAATAGAATAGGGATTAAGAGTCAGGTGCTCAACTGAAAGTGACATATCCAACACCACTCAAAGAGGTCAAGTTAGGAACAACAACATAATCCCTAATAAAAGGGGCCTCAACACTTAAAGGGTGATGCTCCAACACAACAAGAGTCATAGGGTCACACTTGGCCTAAGCAGCAAAGATAGAATCTTGGGAAGGGGACCCCCTACTACGGATAGCACCAAGAACCAGAGGCTCACCAATAGATCCATTGTAGCAAATCAGTGAGGAGACACCATTTCTTGCATAAACCATTGTGCAATCAACAATAACAAGGGTCAAGACAACATTAGGGTAAGAAGAACATTCTCACCCAACACCACCGAATTTTTGGGAAGAAAAAACCCCCTCCTTAGAGAAAGCCCTAAATCCCTTGAACTGGGACCAAGAAGAGTGGATTTGTCAAAGGACTCACAAACCTAAGAAACCTTTGTCTACACCTCCTGCCATAGATCCAAGAGCGACTCCTCATCATCTTCAAACTCAAATAAGACAGGCCTTTGGAGGGTGTTATGTTCTGCCTCCAACCAAAAATCCATGAGAGGGACGTCAACTTCATCCTTAGATGAGTAGGGGAAACAAGTAGTATCATTTTCCTTGACACCAACAACCCCAGCCTCATCTTCATCCCCACTCCAGCTACATCCTCTACCTCTCCTACAATGAGCTTCCAATAGAATATCAATGAGTTTTTATCACCCTCCTCGAAACAACTTTGCTCCCTCTTATCCAACTTTGCACCTACAAAGACATCCTCATCGCCTCCATCATCCTCTAAACCTCCATTGCCATCGTCTACACAAAAGGATACACCTTCACTATCTTCACCTAGGGTTTTTGCCTTCACCATATATGCCTAGGTTTTCCAGTTATGATGTGAGAAATGTTGAGAGGTATATGTGCATATTGTTAATATCATTTCATTTATCATGTATTTTATTTGTGACAATCAATAACCCATTATCCTAATTTCTAACATGAATAAATAAAAAATTCTAGGGGTAAAAGCACAAACCTATGTCATGCTTTATAAAAGAATCAACCAAAAGCAAAAAAAAATTGAACTTTGACTACATAAAAGTGGTCTTTATGTTTTCAATTTCAAAATGGTCTAAATTAATGAAATGTAGAACTTTTGATGAAGCTTATTCCTGTAATTTTTCAAAATTTTAAAAAAATTGTTTTCATTATGTTTTTATCAATTTAAGGACATATTTTAAAATGCTAAAAAATTTGAGAAAAACGTGACTTCACAGGCCATCAAGAAAAAAACTGAAAAAAAAAATCGTTTCCCCCTAAATTTTTTTCTCCAAATAGGTAACTTCAATATCTTGTGGATGGAAAAAAAATAAAAATTGATGTATATTTTTCTCGTAATAAAGTTTTAAAGTCAAACTTGTCAAAATTTGACAATTTTCATGGGCTATCAACTATTTTCAATTTTTTTAATCATTTTCAAAAAACAAATTATACCCTAAAGTTGAAGAAGACTCTTTCCTCTTCTGTCCCATATAATTTTTAAAAAAAATATAATATGTTTTACTATTTTTTTTTTAATTTCTAATCAACCTCTTTTTTAATTTTAACAACCTACTTGCATTTTTTAAATATAAAATATATTAAAACTAATCAAAATATTAAAAAAATTATATATTTGGATTCCCACTCCGAGCTCTACAAAAGCGTATTTTTCTTTTTTTTGCAGAAAAATCATTCTGACTAGAGAAATACTTAGTTAAAGTTGAAAGTTTTAGAAAATTCTAAAAAAAATGAGTTGGTTGCCAACTAGGATGCCAACTAGACAGTTTCGACTGAAACCCTTCCGATAGAAACCCCACACATAAAATAAGTCAATTTGAAAGCCGATTTGAAAGTTGCAAAGGGAAAATTTTAATTTTTTGGTTTTGGTTAAAACCTTGTGTGCCACGTATACACCACATGGTTTCAATCGAAACCTACTCGGCCAAAACATTTCCAACCAAAAATAGTTCGCTCAAAACTATTTATTTGGCTGAAAGTGTGACACAAGTTTGTGCTTTTACCCTAATTGATTGTAATTTTCTTTTACCTCAATCTTCAACTTTAAAGTCCATCACTCATTGTTAAAGCTAACTCCTAAATATTTTGGAGGTACCACCTTCACTCATCTCATAATTTTGAATTCAATCCTTAGAAGAACCATAATTTCTTCATACTTTCTAGTGAGAATTTTTTTTAAAAATCCATTAGGTTGAACATTCTTCTATTATATTTTGGTACTGTTGATCTTGATACTTGTTTGGGGGTATTTAATGCTTCTCACTTTTCATTATTAAAATTTGAAGATTTAATTTTTGTTGTAGATGTTACTTAAGGATTTTAATTTGGCTGTAGATTCTTTATTTATATTCTCCCAAGGTTGAAATAAAAATTGTGTGTTATACCAATCTAATATTTTGCCTCTTTTGAAGACTTGTATATACCACAATTTGATATGACTGAAACATTTATTTTTTAGTATTCCACATTATTTCACAATGTATAATGTCTAAGCAAATCACCTTTTCTAAAATTGGTTGTCTCCAAGTTTTTTCTTGCTAACATGATAGATTTTATTATATATACTATACTTCCATATGTATAGTTCTGAATTTCATCCAAGTCTTCATTTCTCTAATAATTTTTGGGACACAATCCACTACTCAAATTCTCTCTTGGGACATAATTACTCTTCTAACCAACTCTAGGTGAACAATCAAATTAAATCCTTTGCAACAATAATGCAACCACGTGATTTTGGAGTCTCATTTGAACCACATTGAAAGTTGTAATGGTGATTAAAAAGTTAAAATAGTCTACAAACACTAGCAAAAACTAAAAAGACATATTTCTTGTAGTTGATATTGACCCTTGTGAAATATAGATTTAACATGGAATTGCATGTGTTATTTTACCTCAATTTCATCGATACATCCTTTGACTCTTGCTTTTTCCCATAACATGTTTGACAAGTTCATAATACAAAATCCATATGAGAAGCTACAAGTATCAACACTAATGTTGCAATTAACTTTAAATTTAAAAATGAACTAAAAAGATCACAGGAAATCAAATTTATAAAAATGTGTACCATGTCTATACAATTAGTTTTTCTCATCTCATCATCATCACCATAATACTCATGATACTTCTCATACCTGCAATTTTGTAACACATCATTAAAAAATTCAACAAATTTCACAAAATATGTGCATTAAAGTTCACAACAAAATAATAATATGGAACTAAAACAAAACCACTTATTGAATTCACTTGTATTATAAGTACAAAGAACAAAGTTTCACCAAATCATACTTGAATTTTATATATGCAATTGATAATACACTTGGGGCACTTGACAAATAGAAAAGGTTTGATTTTCGTTATCGTCAAGAAAGAATGTCAAAAAAATATTGTTCAAAACTAACAAATAATAGAATTAGAAACACTTACTTAACTAGCCTTTAATAAGGCCAACCTCCTCCTCCTAAAAAAAAATTAATAATAAACAAATTCTTTATAGGGTTTAGCAAGTTTATATATCAAATGTAGTTTGTGGCACCATTTGTTTGTATAATTATATCATTGTAATTTATCTAGTGTGACCACATTTGAGTCTTCCATGACTAATAAGTAACAAACTTCTGAAGTAGTGTGGTAAAGAAATTTGTCACGTCTTTCTAAGTTTGATTGAAAAGTAATATGCTATGGACCACTAAGATCTCTCATAGAATGCAGCTAAATTTCTACGAAGCCACGACTCATAATTTTAAAGTAAAGAACCATATTAACATAAATATATGTTATAGATGGAATTTGAATTGATCTGTATACATTTAAGGAATAGTCATATCAAAGATGGAAAAATTTCAGATGTTATCATATCACAAAGAAAGTCGAACTAGCCCACGAAAGTCAGAAACAGTCATTTTCGAACCTATAATTGAACTGGTTAGGCATAAAGTTGTTGAGTTGCTGCTCATTTGGACCAACTAGGACTCGAACCTAGGACCTTCCATTTGTTGTTGGAATGCTCTACCAACTGAGCTATTGACCCCTTGTGGCCAGCCCATTGTCGGTCCGGGTGTGGCTTATTTCCAACACCCCCCCTTAAGCCACACTATCGATGCTTGGGGCTCCTAGCCTGGCTCTGATACCACTTGTTGAGCTGCTGCTCATTTGGACCAGCTAGGACTCGAACCTAGGACCTTCCATTTGTTGCTGGAGTGCTCTACCAACTGAGTTATTGACCCCTTGTGGCCATCCCATCGTCAGTCTAGGTCTGGCTTATTTCCAACACCCCTCATTTGACTTATTTCCAACACCCCCCCTTAAGCCACATTGTCGATGCTTGGGGCTCCTAGCCTAGCTCTGATACCACTTGTTGAGTTGCTGCTCATTTGGACCAGCTAGGACTCGAACCTAGGACCTTCCATTTGCTGCTAGAATGCTCTACCAACTGAGCTATTGGCCCCTTGTGGCCAGCCCATCATCGGTCTGAGTGTGGCTTATTTCCAACACCCCCCCTTAAGCCACACTGTCTGTGCTTGGGGCTCCTAGCTCGGCTCTGATACCACTTGTTGAGCTGCTGCTCATTTGGACCAGCTAGGACTCGAACTTAGGACCTTCCATTTGTTGTTGGAGTGCTTTACCAATTGAGCTATTGGCCTCTTGTGGCCAGCCCATCGTCGGTCCGAGTGTGGCTTATTTTCAACACCCCCCCTTAAGCCACATTGTCGGTGCTTGGGGCTCCTAGCCTGGCTCTGATACCACTTGTTGAGCTGCTGCTCATTTGGACCAGCTAGGACTCGAACCTAGGACCTTCGATTTGTTGTTGGAGTGCTCTACCAACTAAGTTATTGGCCCCTTGTGGCCAGCCCATCGTCGGTCCAAGTGTGGCTTATTTCCAACACCCCCCCTTAAGCCACACTACCGGTGTTTGGGGCTCCTAGCCTGGCTCTAATACCACTTGTTAAGTTGTGCTCATTTGGACTAGCTAGGACTCGAACCTAGAACCTTCCATTTGCTGCTGGAGTGCTCTACCAACTGAGTTATTGACCCCTTGTGGCCAACCCATTGTCGGTCCGGGTGTGGCTTATTTCCAACAAAAAACAGAAAAGTGCAAATCATGCCACGGACAGAACAATAGAGCCTGCCAAAATTCTAAGCTAAACAAAAAATGGTGAATTCTGATAACCAGGACTTGCAAATCTCGGCTGTCACTCAGCCGAGTCCGTGAAAACAAACAGAAAATCAATTTCAAAATTTTCTAAATAAAACCATAAAAAAAAAAATTTATATATTATAGTATTGTTCAATTGCCAATTCTACCATGTCCAAATGCAAGTCAAAATCAAGAGTTAACTGAAGCAAAAAGCAGCATCGAACAGCTTACTCTTCAACAGCAGACAACATTTGTGTTTTTTTAATGCTCCCTCCCATTCCCGATACCAGATCTTTAGCTCCTGCTCCCTTCACCATCCTAAAATATACAATCCTCGAATTCAAATCGACATTACTACGATTTTCTTACAAAGCTTATTCTGATCTTCAAATTTAGTAAATTTATATCCTGCTCTTACAAATAAATGACATTAAATAAAAGTTGTTCAGATCTTTCAGTTCAACTTCAGATTTAAACTGACAATACAGAGCGAGATCGTGGAGCGACCTCAGACACAGCAAATTCAAAGAAATAGGAACTAAAATACCTGACTGTGGTTGAATATGTACGCTTCAAACTACGTTAATGAAGGAATCGTGGCGATAAAGAAACCATGCAAACGAAATATAGTAAATAAGTGACAGAGTCAGTTCGCGATGATAAATAGACAGATAAAATACAATCCACGAATTTCGATCTTTAACTTTAGCAAATTTATATCCTGCTCTTACAGATATCTGGAAGCTGTCCAGATCTTTCGGTTCAACTTAAGATTTAAACTGACAAATACAGAGCGAGATTGTGTCGAGCAACCTTAGACACAGCAAATTCAAAGAAATAGGAACTAAAATACCTGACTGCGGTTGAATATGTGAGCATGTTTAACCGGCACACTCTAACTGTATGGTCTTATGGGGGGCTTGGGTTTCTATTTTCAAAGATCAAAGATGAAGAAAAAAAATTGTGTTACGGGATTAATTAGAATCTTTTCCAAAAAAATAGGAACCCCTACTTTTTAGAAAATGAATCTTTTACTGTATAGTCCCATGTGGGGCTTGGGTTTCTATTTTCATGGATCAAACGGTTCCATGAAGAAGAAAATAATTGTGCTATGGGATTAATTAGAATCTTTTCCAGAAAAATAGGAGCCCCTACTTTTTAGAAATGAATCTTTTAGCAGTGAAATTGAGGTACCAAAAATACTCCAATTCGATCCTTAAATTTTGGAGCTCAAACTTTTAAGTTGAATTGCAAAATTGAATTCATGGGATCACTAGCCTTAAAATATTCCTAAAAAGTCTAAGCAGGACCCACTGAAATTTTTTAGGAAGCCCCCCTCCATGGGACCATACCTTAAGTGTTGACTGCTTAAGTGGTCGGGCCGTGCGCCCCATTAACCCGACCTTTTTTCCTATCATTTCCATGTTTCCATTTTCCAAGGATTCCATGTTTCCATAGCTCTTTTTGTTCCTCTCTTTTCACCTAGCCGTTTTTGTTTTTGTATCAACTCATATATTTCATTTGAGATCTTTCACATTTTTGAAAAATGTGATTAGGGGAGGGTACCAGTGGTGGTTATAGTTAATTTCAGGCATCTTAAGTTTTTAAATGATATGTTAGATTTTCACAATTTTTTTTGGGTTTCTTTGTATGCATCTTAAAAACTTATAGCTATTGTTTCGACTTTTGGGAATTCATTATGTACACAAAAATAAAAAATTGGTCACTTCAAGTTGAGGTTGATACATATTCTTTAGTGCCCCCATAACCAT
This sequence comes from Sequoiadendron giganteum, assembly GCA_007115665.2. Lineage (NCBI taxonomy): Eukaryota > Viridiplantae > Streptophyta > Pinopsida > Cupressales > Cupressaceae > Sequoiadendron > Sequoiadendron giganteum. The sequence continues at coordinate 610,431,729 of CM021105.1, forward strand.
TCACTTTGACCACCACAAAATTTGATCCAATACATATGCACAAATACCCCACTAATCGCTCCACTAATGATGCACTATTGGTACCAATAAAACTGCACAACTCCAATTAAATACTTCTTTTTTTGTAACTATTGGATATAAAGTGGACAACTATTGATATATTTTTTTAAAAAATTAGTAAGATGTATCAATGAACAGTTATTGGAAAATGGACAATAATTGAGACCTTTTTCCTAACTATTTAGATTGATTTAGATTTTCATTATCTCATAATTATGGAGGGAAAAAATGTTTTATTTAGTTTTTTTAAGAATGTTTATAAATGTGTGTTTATATGTAAAAAGGTCCCATCCATGTGTTATTTTTTATTTAAAAGGGATATATATATATATAATATAACATTAAATTCAATTAGATAAAATAAAGAATTATATTTGTAAGAGATTATCTCATTGGTCTTTGTGTCAATTATTTGTGTAAATAGAGAAATAGTGTGTGGAGCTTGTGTTTCAGTGACATAGGTTGTAGATAGTACTATAAAGGGTGTTGCTTCAACACAATAGAAATGCCAAAAACCTTAAATAAAAGAAAATAAAAATCATTCTTTATTTGATTTTAATTTACCAAATATCAATAACTTAGTACTCTATTCATGTGTGGCATTTGTGTTTGTAAAAAAAATAAAATTTGAAAGTACCACTATCTATGAAGACATAGGTTGCACACAAAATGTTACTTCCCGCTAAAAATGATGAATTCTTGACAAAATACAATTATTGATTGTTCCCATTACACATAATTTATTTATTTATTTAAAAATATTTTGATTTTATTATTTTTGTATTTTAATTTTATTTTTACTTTGAAAAGTGTAGAAAATGTTACATGTTTAATGCTGCTTTTTAAAAGTTTAGTTTTATAGTTTTAATTTTTTTTTTAAATATAAGTAGGTCATTTATTATTTTTTATGCACACAATCACAACATAAGATTTCATGCCTTCTTTCATTGGACAATGCCTCAAAGTGTAATTATTAGTATTATATTATGTTTTTCTTTAATTGACAATGTTGGCTAAAATATTATTATTTAAAATACTTTAATATTTTTATATTAAAGATTTTAATTTGGTTTTTATTTTTACTATATTATATGTCATTTTTGCTACTAGTATGTCTATCTTAGATAAATTTATGTGAAAGATGTGGAGATGGCATACTTCATTTATTTCATTTATGTCACAAATTTAATAAAAATTAGATCATGAAGATTGTTTTTTTTAATGAAAATAAATTATTTAGTCACTTTATATTTTACTTAAGAATTATTTTATTATTAAATTGCCTCATTAATCTTTGTTTTATTATTAAATGTTAATACTTGATGTGTAAATGACCATCAAATTTGAGTTAAAAAGTAAGAGCTTTTTCCTTTTAGAACCATCTCACCCCTCACAACTTTAAGAATAAATAGCAATCATTCAAAAAACTTATATACTAATATATACATCTTAAAAATTGTTTTATTTTATCTATATTATTTGTTTGATTTTTATTGGAGAACTATTTTTTTTATAACATATTTATTTTACTTTTAATTGTAACTTTTAATTTATTTATTTTTAAATCATTATTCATTATTAATTATTAATTATTAACATAATTATTTTGTTTTATTTTTATTTTAAAAAATAATAAATATTTTATATATAAACAATATTTATTTTTAAATTTTTTAAATTTAAAAAATAAACACTAACTTTAATACTTTTTATTTTTTTAATATCAATGCTTCTCTCCATGCTATTTTTTAATTCAATAATATCACTTGCTTTAGAAATTGTGGCTTTCATTTTTTAATTTTTAACGTTTAAATACATAGAAGGAAGGATAATGAGAGCATGATTGTCCACTTTGAGTTAAGTGTTTATAACTAAGGTTTTGGCAATTCGATAGAGTGCGGGTTGCGGGAAAGACACCTTTTAGAGGTGTTGTCCAGTCATGGCCCAGTATCCGCCCGCTATAATTTCAATCAATTATAATTGTTTTATCATTCAAAACCACTCAAAAACATTCACTTTAGCACTTAATGAGCAGCCATTGGTGTTTTTGTAATTATTTATTCAATCAAATAAAAAAAATTAATGGATCAAAGTGATTTTTTTGAAGGGAGTTAAGTGAACATGGACATGACAGTAATTCAATGGTGACGGTAACTGAGACTTTTCCCCTAACGATATGTAATAATATTCTAAATTAACAAAATTAAATAAATTGAAATTATATTTGTGACTGCGTAAAGGGCTTGTATTTGTCTTACCCTGTGTTGCTTGTTCTTATCATATGCAAGTGGAGTCTTTCGAAGTAGGTGAGTAGATAAGAATATTTTGACGATCACCTTTAATATTATTTAAATTTAGTTGTCCTTGCAATAAGGTCAAAGAGTTTCATTTAATACCCATCTAGTGTTGAGTTAGTGTTTCATTTAAGGTCAAAGTGCTCGGAAGATTGTTTCAATGCTCTATATTGATATATATTTTATATTTAAATAAAAAACATTAATATAAATATATTATAAACTTGTAATGGTATAATATTTGACTTTTTATGTTTTTGGTAAATAATAAGTATATAAGCGATAGGTATATAATTAACTTTATATTTATTTGTATTTGTTTTTATTTTTCAAAAATTAATTTCATAATAAATTATATCTTTTGAAATTTAGTTTTTTTCTATTTAATTTGATAATAAACTTTTTTATTTTTTAACTGTTTCTTTATAAATCAATAAATTATCTAATGATTAACAATTTGACTTAATGATTAATAAATTACTTTAAAAAGCTAGAAAAGTCTGATTGATTGTGACCCCATAGAAATATAAACTTTATTCTTAGTTTTTCCCTTTCATTAAACAACTTTATGATTATTTGATTTTGTGAATGCCTATTTATTTTGTAGGGTTTCATTTTTTGCTGTGGTTATTTTCATGACCATGATGTGGTCTCATTTTGTTTATATTTTTTGAGAATTTGTTGTATCTATTTCTTTACAAGTAATATATATATGGATTTATTTCATCAAAATTATATTTGGATCTATTTCATCAAAAACTATTTTGATTATAATCATTGTATTGGTGAAATTTCCATACCCATACCTTTTCTTATTTAGGACCTTGTGCCTATTTTGAGGTAATGTCTTGGTACGTGTATATAGTGACATATGTAAATTTGGGATTATTCCCTTATCCTTTTTATTTATTTACACACATCCCCAAACACTTAGCCCTACCATGTCCACTATACACACGGTCTTATACACATTCACCTACTTATCACATATATCTATGTACTAACCTCCATTTACCTATTTTCCATCTATATTTAACTATTATCTCATTTTAGGATAAGTATGTTATCATGGAGAAAACTCATGGTCATGGAATTTTCCCCTCCTAATTTAAAATTTAAAAATAAACTTTGGTTGAATACCTTCACCCTTCTACCTTGAGCTAACTAACCACATGTTTGAAGCAATTTGATGTTATGTGGTAGTATTTAAATAAAATCAATGTGTTCATTTTAATCATATATCTTAATTCACTCAAGCACTAGAAAGTACACCATTCTAGAGCAGTGTAGTAATCAATAGTTACAAATTTTGATACAATACAATAAAGAAGTAAAGAATCTATGTGTTTAGACAATTTTCTATTACTATTTATCTTGTTTAATTTTGGGGGATTGGTCTAGGTGAAAAATCCTTGTGGCATAACAATAATCTTCAGTATTTTAGAATACCAACAAGTCACCAAGCATTAAGAAAGAGTGAATTTCATTATCACATATCCTGCAAAGTTATAAAATAGAAGGTCACTAATTACTTGGATGAATCTAGGGCTTAGGTATAGATCCATGACTATGAATTAGTCCCAAAATTGCTAAATTATCCTTTGATAAAGTAGAGATATGGCATAGACTTCAAAGAAACTTACAAATAAAAAGAGACTACTTTTAGGTCTAACATGTTAGATGATTACAAAATATTGTACACCAATTTGGTATTTATTATTTGATCATTGAGCTAAGTGCCATCCTCCATCTTATTCAATTTCTAAAGTAGTTTCTCTAAATCACTACTCTCAACTACTAATCCAACTATATTTAATTAATATTGGTTTATTGTGTTTTTTTGTTGTCACTTATTTAATTAGTCTAGATAACATAAAGGAAACATAATTTTTATTTTCAATCATATAATAGTATGAAATTATCAATGTTTGGTGTTTATGTTTTGGACATATTAATTATCATAAACATTTTACCTAGTTATGTTTAATTTTGTCATGTAGTCTTTGCTTTATCGGTGATTTTGACTGGTTTGCAAATATTCTATTAGAGATTAAGACATGCTAAGTGTAAAATTTGATGCCATAAAGAAATGTATCAAATGTCATAGAGGATTAGGTCAAGATCTTGCCTTAAACAATTTTAAAATAATAGATACTCCTACAAGCCAAATAGCTCCAACACCATAAAGGATAAGACTCAAATCAAATCTCAAACAAATTTAATAGAATGAATAATCCTCAAGGCCAAAAAACAAATTTTATATCTCTCAAATATTTTGATTTATCATTTAATAATTCAAACTTATCAATATGTAGGACATGTACTAATTTTTGTATATAACAACCTACTAAGATTGGGCATAAGAATCATTTCTCTTTGGTTGCTTCAAATTCCACATATGTAAGGTGTCACTAATTTTGCCAAATTTAAATTCTGGTTTTAGACACCTAAAATTGACCGCATTCTAATGACACATCTAACATCACCACCTTCACCACTTTCCACACAATACTAATCCCGCCATAACCAAACTTGCATCATCTAAGTTAATTAGATAATTATTATTAAATTTCAGTAATTAAGATTAACCTTTTAACATTTCCTCCACCATCAAATTAATAAAATAAATTATATATTATTTTATTAAATTAAATTTCTACATCTATGACTATGCTAATTAGCCCTGACATACCTGCCTCATGTCGTGAAACATCTTGCCACCATTGGTAAATATTCCCTCATGATTGCATGTGGCAATGAGAGAATTAAAGGTGCCACATCCACTCTACCCAAAAGGCCCATCACGCTAATCATGGTTCTCACTAACTTTCCCTTGATTAATTTTCTTCCTCTCCCTCGCCACTACCCACTTGTAACACTACATGGCCTTATCGCATTCCCCCTATTCCCTATCTCTCTCACCAAATACTACCAATCCCACTCCACCCCTCCATCAGCTCCTCCAATATTGACTCCATCCTTTCACTTTCCCTTGTCTTTCTCTTCGGTACTGCTTGTTCGCCCTCTACCCACTTGCACTTTTGACATCCACCCATAGAAATCAGGACCAATCTCTCCCTGTCTAGAGGAGATAGAAGGGAAGATTGAGATGTTGCATTGACTAGACACATTGCATTTGTGTGGCCTCATCTAAAACTCTTGATGTTTAATTTCCAATCTTCTAATTGACAATATTCCTTCTAGCTTTTGTGGTTTAATTAACCTTGAAAAGTTAGATCTGTCAAAGAATAGATTGAAGGGAGACATTCCTCCATTCTTTTCAAGCTATAAGTTAATTCAAGGGTTAGATTTGGGGGATAATAGTTTGAAGGGGAATATACTCCAAAGCTATAAATAATAAGTTAAGCGGAGCTTTCTTCTATCAATCATTAATTGTAAGAGGTTAGTTGGAAATCTATCATCCCTTCATGTGTTGATCATGACTGGTAAATCATTTCATTTAAGTCAGTTCATTTTGGTGCGACTTGATTCGAACAATATTATCTACTTGGGCACTCACCAAAAGAGCATTGGTCTATTGCATACAAGATCATCTTTTTAAAGAATATTATTGGTTAATTAGATTGTTTTTTCCCATGGTGTATTAATAAATAGAGCATTTAAATCAATGAATTGGGTTAGGCTAGATGGAATTGATGATCTTATGGGACAACGCCTTATTATCCTAATTGTAGGTCCTAAGTCCTATATAGTAACTCATCCATGTTTCAACATGATTTTCTTTGAGTTTTGGTAAGTGCTTTCTTTGGTACATTTCGAAAGTAAGTGTGAATTCAAATATTTTCTTCCACTTAGGGGATCTTTTTTCTTGTTCAATGCTTTGGGTTTTTTGAATTTTGATAAGTTTTTTACTCTTCAATAAGTAGGACTCCTTTGGGACTTTTGTGTTGTCTTGTGCTTGATGCACACCTAATAACTACCCCAGTTGGGAGAAATTAAAAAATCTATAGCTTTCTTTTGAGCTTTGAATGTCCCAAATAACAAAAAAAAAATGAACCTATTGTTTACATTTTTCCACTCTAGCAATCTCAATATAAGGTCACATTCATTGGTGAATCTAATTCTAATCACTCTATCTTGTGAAAAGCTCACATAAGTGCTTTATATATAGGTACTTACTATACAATTTTTCATTTTTGTTGTTTTTTAGTGTTTTCCCGAGTCTTTTACTAGTTTGTACTTATTGTGACTTTGTTTAGGGATCTTGTATTTTCAGCTATTGTTTCATTGCATCAATTTATATAATCAAGAGAGGGTCATCCATGTTTTAAAATTTTGGATCGCAAAAAATCATTCATATGATCAAGCTACATGATAAGTTTGTTTTTAATTAGATTTATGTTTAATCATATATAGCTCTAGTATTTCTTATTCCTTTAACTAGTTTCTCTTATTCATTTACATCATTAGATCCTGAATCACTCAAATCCACTTTTCATTAAATTTGCATATGTAATGAAATGGTTATAAATTATGGATTTTTGTTTGACAACATTGTGTTTCACTGCATAAGAATGAGAAGACTTTAAAAGAGAAGCTACAAAGTCAAACAAACACTATGATAGAACTTTGATCGATGCAAAATGAATGCTAATTTTAATTTAAAATTTAAGGGAAGCAAACAATTTAGTCATATTCAATTCTATCATGATATTCATATAATGGAATTTGACTATTTAGATTCTTCAAAAGCATTTAATTGATGCAAGAGCACCCCCAAACGAACGCGCAATCAACAACATCCAAAAAATATGTTTGTAATTTTTTTCTTCAGTTTGATTTTGATTTCACATTTTTAATATATAACAATTTAAAGATCAATTTACATTTTAAATTCAATATATATAGAAATAACCTTTTATCTTGTTGCTGAGGTTATGCCAATCCAAATAAATATTTATACCTCTGAATTACAGATAAGGGGCGGCTATAAGAGTCAATATATATTTCCAAAGATGAAATTTTATTGAAATAAAACCCATGATTGGGCAAATGGAAGATGGGTGCCGACTCGAAGGTTTTTAGAGAAATCTTTGGATAATGTAAAAGAAGGAAAAATGATAACGGAGGGGGGGTCGACCGGCAAACAGGGAAGAGGGGAGAAAGGTTGCGTAGGGAAGGATAAAGGCAGCGGACAAGTGAGGGGATTGGATGAAATTCTTGAGAAGCTACATCCATCCTCTCCATCAACAACTCTCAAGCACATCCATGACATTAAGAAGGCGTGATATTAAGAAGGTGTTGGTGAGATAGTTTCATTGTTCTTTTATTGTTTAGTTTGCATTTGTGTTGTTCTAATTGAGGTACAACTAGGTGTAGAATATAAGAACTTTACTTAAGTGTTTTTCTACAATTCTATTCTATATTTTGTATGCACAACCATTTTTTTAAAGAAATACACTTTGAAGACTATTATCAATTGTCCTAGCTTAGTTTCAAATGGTCTAAGCCAACCCTCTCTATAGTTGTGCTCATTTCTTAGACTTAATTTTGGGTGCATATTTGTTCCCTAGAAAAGATTTGCCCAAAAAAAAATTCTTATTAATTCAAACAACTTTCTTGGTTTCTCAAGCATATGATTTCATATATTTTGACCATTATCTATCTATTAGCATGTCAAATGATTCAATTTGTGAACCTAGGATCATCTATTTAGGTCAAAGCATAACCGTGCATTTCTCTCTAAAGTGACAAGAAAACCATGACGTAATTTTTTGCACACAAACATACAAAATTTAATAGAAGGGGGTGCCTAGTTGAACCCTTTCCCTACTAGTTCATGTTGCATGAGGGTTTGATTGAACACCCTTGATGCCTATATAAAGGCTTGTAGTACTAATATTTTTCTAGGCAATTTATATAAATAATCTCATAATATTCTAAGAAATTGTTCAAAAATATATATAAAAATTTGTAAAAGGGTGAGTGTAAGAAGTTGGGTCCACTTTTTGGACAAAAGTGGAAGTCTTTTTCCAAAAAATCAAATTATGCCATAGTTGGAGTAAAAATTTGAAGCACTTACACATATAATATTAACTTGGTGTAAAAATATGTTATGTAGGATTTTTTTTCTAGTTTTCAAAACTTATAATTTATTCTAATACCCAAAAGAAAAAAGTTAGTTTTGTATAGGATGTACAAAAGTGACTTTTTCTAAATTCAAATGTTTTGGGCCAAAACATGTGTATGGCCAACATAATTTGATCTAAATAAAATTATTTTTTTAATTCTTTTTGTGAAAAAATGCATATTATGGTGAAGTTTGGTTAGAGTTTTTTTGGTAATTTTTTAATTATTTTTTTTATTAATTTTTTACTCGCCTTAATGTGTGTTTTTTAAAAACCCTCATGTAAAACCAACATAATTCAAACTAAACTAATTGAAAAATGATTTTTTTTTTCATTATGTAGAGAATGATGTTTAGATTGGTCAAACATAATTCTTTTAAACAAAATTAAAAAAAAAAAAATTTAAAAAATAGTAATATATATCATTTCAAGTTTATGAGTCTCTTTATTTAAAAGCTAATTAATAAATGAATAATGTGTCCAATAGAAATTATCTTACATATTTGAAAACTAAACATTGTCATTTGTAATGAGTTTTAATTTGGTCCAAAAAATTGAAAAAAAATTGTTAGTCATATTGCTATTAAACTCAAATTTTCTCTTTTTATTAACACATGGCATTATACTTTTATGTCTAGTCCCAAGCTCAAGGGTTGGGTTTACAAGCCTAAAACAAAAGCAATTCTACAAGTTTCAAATTTATAATTTTATGAAATGTGTACTTGCACTAAAATGTGCACCCATTCTAAAAAGGAATGAATACAATATCTAAATAGAAATGGGTGCCCATTTCTTTTCAAAATGTGTACCGATTTTTAAAAATAAAAATGGATACCCATTCAATATATTTTAATACAAGCCTTGGGGGAAGATCATATCAAAAAGTATTATCTACACTCTTGCATTACCATTCACATTAATAGATACTACATCATGAGTGCAATATTATTTCATTGAACAAAGAGGTTTGCTCCATTATTAAAAAGTAAAATTTTCATTTGAATAAACCCATAAGGTGATTTTCAAAATCCCATTTGTTTTAGACATAAGTGTTGTTGATAAAAAGTAAAATTTTCATTTGAATACAATAAACCCATAAGATGATTTTCAAATCCCATTTATTTTAGACATAGGTGTTGTTGTTGATGAGTGGAATCAAATATCACTTCAACAAAAGATAGATCTACATGAAGTTAAAGCATCTAGCTCTAACTACATTGCAAGTGTGACCCTATTTAGAGTAGGCCAAAATTCATAGTGTAGACATTCATCATAGTCTAAGAAGTACGAATTTCCAATTTCAAAATATAGTTTATGATCATTAATCATAGTGCACTTGTAACAAAATCTTCCTCATAGACAACCAAAATCAATATAGAGCTAAATAAATTCTATTGATATTTATTTATTAATTACATTAATTAATCTTAACTCTGGATTTACATTTAATTATTAATTAATAAATTTATCATTTATTACACTAAATTAATTATGTAAGATATTTTTTTCATTGTAGATTCTATGGTAGGAAGAATAAATAAATAATTTTAATTGCACTCACACATATAATAAGGAATAGTTTGAAGAATTAAATGTGAATAATAGTCACATAAAAGATATAGTCTACGGAGTATAGTATGAGGAATAATTTTAATGATGAAAATTTAGCACACTGTATTTTTTTTTTTTTTTTTTTGACTCATTAAATTTTTGAATGTTATGTTTAGTGTGTAAATTTATGTAGTTCTCATAGATATGTGTAAATAATCTAATACATGAATTTGATATTATTTATATTATTTCTTAAGGTTTAGATTTGATCTTTATTTTTATCTAAATCGTCGTCTAGGTTAGATTTGCAATTATATAAATGACTCTAGTCATGATTGTGGAATTGATCTGAGAGTTCTGAAAATATATTATAATTTTGGGTCGAGAGTGTTGCCTCCACTTATTTGTTATGATCTAACATGACATAAATATTTGAATTGAATGTTAGGGTGATGCATTTAAGAACAAATCCTAATTTATTTGAGACATCTAATGAACCCTGAGAAATGTACCTAACACCTATAAATAAGCTTCATTATTCATTACATTATTTTTAGAGCATTAATATGTGCATCTAGATATATTATATGGTTAGTTGTTATTCTTGATATTATGACATGCAAAATCTAGCTATATCCAAACATTTTTATGTAGGTGTAGAAACATAAGCGAATAGTTTTCAAGGTCAAAAATATCACATATCAAATTTGTGGAGAAGGATCAAGTTTACAATTGCAAGATCAATTGTGTAGTTGTATAAGACAGATCCACTTTAGTGAATGTGACCTAAATAAGAAAACCAAATATTACTAATGTTGATGAGTTCAACCAACATGTCTTCATTTTCTATTATAGGAACAAATTAATTTAGAATAAAACCAAATTCTACATCAATCTAAAAGTAAAATACCTAATTTTATTAATTTCAATTTTAAACATTCAATTTCAAATATTTATCAATCTCAACTCTTATTATTAAAATATCTATTCATTAATATTCATTCTAAAATAGATAGATAGACAATAGACACTAATTTTCACAGTTCTATTGAATTGTTTTTAAAATAAACTGTATCAATTTTTCCATGATCACACACAATCTTATTGAAAAAAATATATATATATATTCTATTCTAGCTGAGTTTGAATCTATCTATAATAAAAATTAAAAAATAAAAAATTATACACAATCAAATCCAAAAATCTTTTGAACAATATTTAAAATTAAAAGTATTAAAGAACGCATATAACACAGTAGCAGAAAAGAATAAAATAAATATCAGAATTGCAGAGCTCAAGAAATTTTCTGTCAAAGGAAAAAGCATTTGGGTAACGCAAGAATCAAGATATGAAGTGCTTACCTTCCTAAAAACAAAAATAAATCAACTGGACATGAAGATTTATATACATGATATTTTGAAAGAAAGTCGATCATGACTCACGTGATTTTTAGAACACACGAAACAGTTTTATTGTCCGTACACGAGTGGCAATTGATGGCATTGGCTTGCCATTGACTGAAACGGGAAAATCTAATTCCAGCTCATTGTTGTGAAACGTGTACGCATACAATTGGAGTTAGGCCAACCGTACATATTTATATGTACAATGGAAACATATATTTTAATTCAAAAAATAGATTATGGAGGGTCTAATAATTGTGCAGTCAATTGTGATTATTCATATTAGTAGTAGAATGAATTAATATTATATCTTGTGTATATTCATTTCACATATATCAATCAAAATATTATCAAATATGTGATATTATGGGATCAATAGTTGTTAATAATATTACCAAATATGTAGTCTTCAATATATTTGGTTGCTCACATGTAAAGCTATCTTCTCTAATGATTTTCTCCTTGTAGAAGTGACCATGCACGGTATATTCTCTAATATTATCTTGTAGCAGTCAACTCTGGCTAAAGCAGTGAAGGAGAAACACGGCAACACTTCCGAGATTCAATCCCAACTATCTAAAATCTAAAGTGCAATCTCAGCTGGCAGTGATTGCTAAAAATTCCAATGGAGCTCTACTTTCAATGTTCAATATCATTACGGATGATCATGTACTCCTCGCTCTTAGAGAAAAATGAGTCTCATGTCAATGGTTTGTTGTCCTTAGCAGCCTTTCTTTATGTTGTTGTAGTTGGTTTATGCTATGATGTTTTTTCTTTGATCGCCTCTGACAATCATTTGGGTTGGGATGTGCCTCTTTTACGCACATTTGTACTCTTGTAAATTATTTTTCTATTATTAATATATTGCATTTTCCCAATAAAAAAAATATGTGACAATATAGGATCAATAGTTGCTCACTTCAAAACTTATAATCAAGTAAAAAAACATAAATACATTCATAAACAAGTGAAATAAATCTTTTTTGTCTGGAATAAAATACCATAACTATCCACTATAAGTGTGTCATTTATAAAATTAAATGCCCATTTGATAAAATAAGACTTACTTAAACAAGTATTATTTTTTATTAATGTAAAGACAAGTTTTGAAGGGACCCTGAAACCCTTTACAAACAGATTTTGAACGGATCTAGAACCCTCAACCAGAAGGTTGTCAAAACATAAAGACATGAAAGCACAAACAACCAAGGAAAAAAGGCAATCAAGGCCAAAGAACCACAATCAGCTGCAAAGCCGCAAAACAACCAACAGACTGTAGCCAGCCAAAAACCAGCCCCCAAACAAGAATCATCAAGAATTTACATTTAGAATTACTCTTGTGGGAGTGGAGAGTCATAACAAAAGGAGGCTTAGAGGACTTTTCTTTCTTGCCCATACAGTAATTTGACCCTCTTCCACTTGCGTTGCCTTATCAAGCTAGGTCAGCGCACCATTATCCTCAAGAAGAATGCATGTTGTCTTAGAGATTTGATCTATATTCCTCCCTGCAGGTGTGACCAAATCAGGAGAGCCACTCAAAATGAAAGTCAGAGCACAATCAGTGGCAACCAATGGCCCTCTCTCTTTCTCAATAGGAGTTTCAACATTGTAGTCTTGCAAAGCAACATCAATCCCACCATTCGAGACATCTAGAGAGGATGCCCCAAGGCCCTGCGATTCCAAAGCAACCACCTCAAAAAAACTCCTTGGTTGCCCAACCTTCTTCTCAACCGTATAATGTTGCGGAGAAGCACCTTTCCACCATGTAGCCTTCATGGTTTTTTCTCAAAACCACATTGTGCAGGAACATGTCCTATTTTTAAAAATCTTCTACAACAAAAGGGAATCCCTTCGTAGTCCAAAGCTTGGACCTAGGAACTCTTAGAAGTTTTAAGTAAAATCTCGACAAGAAACCCTTTTGAAACATCCATTTCAACCAATATGCTGGCAAAGGTAGAGTGAAACATATCAGAGGATACATCATCCACCAGCAAAAAATATCCAAGAGCCTCACCGACTTCCTTTAAAAGGGAATCAGTCCATAAATGGAGAGGAAGGTTAGGGAGCCAAACCCAAATCGGGATCTTATTGAAAGTTTCAGACGAAGGGTTGAAATCAGCATGTCAAGACTTAATCATCAACAAAATTTTATCCTCCCAGCTAAAAAAGTGATCACATAAAATTTTGGTTCTATCCTGATCAATGTCAAATTTAGCAACAAAAAACCCCTTGTCCATGGGGAAGATGTGAACTTTACTAGTAATTAATGGCTCCCATTATTTTGAGATCCAGGAGTGCAGTTGAGGAAGGGAAGGCCAAAAACCCTTAAACCGATAGATCACCCCATGTGAGGAGAAGGTAGAAGCATTATAATCAATTTCCTCTTTTGTCTCAGCTTTCAAATCAACAGAGAGAACATTAGCCACAACAATAAACCCACCAGACGGAGGTCTCCCAAGCCGAGAGCTCTGTGTCATAGTTTTCTACCTTGCTCTACAAGACCCTCGATCTCCTTGTCGTTGGCCCATCAGGCCCTTTTTCCCTTCATTTTCACGTCGGCCAACATTGGGCTTCACCCCACCCGCAGTTTGTGCCACAACGTTCTCCGTAGACCCCTCTGATCTCTTTGTGCCTTGGCCGCCCATGCGAGAAGAACTCCCGCACCTGTCGAGCGCATCCTTCGCCGCCCTAATCCTGTCATGGTCATCGTCGTTTGCATCCCCAAACCCGTTCACAACCGTCACAACCATTCTTATGTTTAAACAAGTATTGTTATCATAGTGAAAAATATTTTTATTATGTGTACAACTATTGGGGTAGTGTACAAGCATTGGAGTATTCCATGTTAATAGTTTGTCCTATCACAAATATAAAAAGGTGAGCACAATAAATACCATGTATTTTTTCATTAAATGTGTGTCCATTTTTATTTGATATAAGTTGTAATTTAAGTAAATATTTTTTTATTGTAATACAAGCTTTATTAACAAAGAAAAATTACAAATAAGAATTACATATCAGAGAAATAGGAGATTGTTGGACAGGAACCTCCCGCAAACAGACTTCTATTGACAATCACCAATTTCGTCACCAGAATACAAGGTAGACAACAACATTCAATCTCAACAACCCAAATTTGTGTAGCAATGAGATAAAGGATTATGTCATAGAGAATAACCTGTGTACTCAGCATCTCACTTATTAATAGCAGTTGTGATAGTCTTCATGTGAATGAAACCAAAAATTGCTAACCTATGCAAGCTCTTAACAATCTATAGACAGAAAATCGCAACATCCAATATTCCAATCTCAGACAATAACCTATTCCAGCACCACTCACCACAGTAGTCAGAGCCACCAACCCTTACAAGAAAAGCGTTAACCTCTAGCTCTAACAAGGACCCCAGAACTGTATCCAAGACCAAAAGTTTTTTCCTCAAACATATTGAATTGCAACTGGAGAACACTCAAAAGAGACTTGAGCTCCTGATTGTTGTGGGTGATGGATTGAAGGAGGGTGAGATGAGGAGAGAGGCTTGTGCAAATCATCAAGCTTTTTCATTTGAACTGTGTAATATTTTAAATAATTATATGTTGTTTTTATAACAATAAATAGATTTTTTTTGTATTCAACTATTGATCCATTTGTGTTAAATATAAAAGTTGGAGATAACAAAGATTTATGGTTACCAATAGGTATTTGGTTCATTTAGGTTGCATATAAGTTTTATTTTAAATAAAAATATGATATTCTACAAGCAACAAATGATATTTTTTTGTTCAACTACTAGGGGTATCAAGATTAAGTTTTCGTCGAATCTTTAAAAAGTCAAATTTTGGACACTTCTCAATAGATGTGCTGATGTGGCAAGTCGTATGATGAGTCACACCACCAAACCTTAGTTATAGATAGATAAGAGGACAATCCACATTTCAAAAAAAATGAAGGTTCTATGATATTCCAATCAATCACTACATGGATAAAGTTAGTCAATCGCTACATGCTGACAAAGTTAGTCAATTGCTACATGCTAACAAAGTTAGCCTACACGACTACTAACCCCTATCCTAATATGTTTTAGAATGGAAATGAAATTTCTTAAAGTATAGGGATAGTATGGATTGATTCCAAATTATTTTAATTTTAATTTTCCTAAAATTTAATAAGGGTATTTTTTTTTAATAGATTATAGAGATCATTCATTTCAATTATGTTGATCTTTATTTTTATTTGGTAAATAAAAATTTATTTAAAAAATAATTTAATGATAATTGAATAAAATATTAATAAAAATTCTTGAGAATGTTATGATTCAAATTAAAATCTATCGAATTTATAATTTATAACAACAAAAAAATATGTTAAGAGTTTCTTCAATTTTCATTTATGATAATTATTTTAAATTTTATTTTTTTTACTATTTACTTTTCATTTCATATCAAAAATTTATGTTAGAAGTTTATTAAATTTTGTAACAATTATTCACAAAAAAAATTATTATTTATTTTTAACTTGGTTTATAAATTTAAAAGATAATGTTAAGAAGATGAATTTTAAATTATAAAAAATAAAAAATAAAATAGAAAGATTTAATCTTTAATTATATTACGTAATTAGAATTCTTCATTTTAAACAAAAACATCAAGATCTTCTTAATTTTTTTAATTATCAATAAAACATTTAAAAAATCGCTTTTATTTTAAATATGAGTAATAACCTTTTTATTATAGAACCATAGTATATGAAACTTAAAACCCAATAACATTTTTATTGAACAATAGAAACAACATAAAATTATAATTTATAAGTTTAATTTAAAATATAACTTTTTAGTCTTTTACCTTTTTGTTTTGTGCATGTTTTTTTGTCTTTTTATTAATATATTATTTTTGTTTTTTAATTTATCTTATTTTACACATATATTGATCTAAATCTGAAGACTATTAGATCCATCAACTTACTTAGGTCCCAAAGATTCTAGACCAACCCTTTCTATAATTGTTCTTGGAAAGTGTAGAAAGATGGGGGACCAAAAATTGGCCCCATACAAGACATAATGCGCAACACATTTCAAAGAAGCAAAAATAGGCTCCATCTCTCTTTCTCTTCTCATCTCTCTCTACCTCCTTATATAGCTCATAGTCTCTCTCTTCCTCAAACTATATACATGAAATAAAAAAATTAAGCATAAGTGACATTAATAAATGGATACTGATTTTCTTATAATTTAAGTTATATTTCATGTATATAGTTTCAAGATGTTTGATAATGGTTTTGAATCTCAAGAAGTTATATTGTAGATTCTAGGTTTTGGAAGATCTTATGATTTTTCAAAATTAGTCAAATTTTAGTAATCAATAAACTCCTATCATCTTGTGATTATCTAAGGGTAACTTTGTAACTATTCAAAAGAATCATCAAGCCCTTCAGATATCTCTCCCTGTCTCTTCTACCTCTCCCTCCCTATCTACTTTTCTCTCTATCTCTACCTCCCTCTCCACTTCTCTCTATCTCACCTCTCTCTAGACATCTCTCTATGTCTCTCCTCTCTCTCTCTCTCTCTCCCTCTCACTCTATCACACCAAAGAATATTTCCATCTATCTCTCCCTCTCCCTCTTCATCTATACCTATTTGTCTCCATATCTCTCCCTCACTCTATTCTTGTCTCTCAATCTATCTTTATCTCTCCCTTTACCTCTCTCTAGATCTCTATATCTATTTCTCTCTTCCTATATCTTCATCTATATCTCTATCTTCCTCTCCCCCTTTACCTCTCTCTATCTCTATATCTATTTCTCTCTCTCCCTCTATCTTCATCTCTATCTCTATCTTCCTCTTTCCCTTTCTATCTCTAGATATATGTGTCTCTCTTTCTATCCATCCTTCTCTTTCCCTCTCTCTTATTAGATATTTATATCTATATCTCTATTTTCCTCTCTATCTCTCCATATTTCTCCTTCTATTTATCCCTCTTTTTATCTTTATTTCATTATCTCTCCATTTCTCTTTACCCCTATATCTTTCCTTATCTCTATCTTTTATTTCTATCTCTCCCTCTTTATATATTTATATCTTCCATCTCTCTCTATCCTTCTCTCCTCTAACTCTCTTTATTTATCCCTCCCTCTCCTTCTCTCCCTCTCCATCTCTATTTTCCTCTCCCTCTCTATCTTTTGTATTAATATTTTTTTTTTATCTATGTTTGAATCTTATTTCTTGATGGGGGGTGTCAGGGGGCTTTCCCCTTCCACTTCTATTACCAATGGAAAGAAATAGAGAGAGGAGAGAGGTCTCAAAGTAGAGAGAGATATGTAGGGAAGGAGGGAAAGGTAGGGAGAGGGAGAGGGAGAGATATAGATATATAGAGAGAGAGAGAGAGGGAGAGAGAAATAGAAAATGGAGAGAGAGATGGAGGGATAGGGAGAGAGAGGGAGAGGTTAAATAAAGAGAAGTAGATAGGGAAGGAGGGAGAGATATGGGGAGAGGGGAGAGAGGGCGAGAGAGATAAGGAGAAGGAGATCAAGAGGGGGGGAGGGAGTGAAAGATAGGTAAAGATAGAGGTTGAGAGAGATATGTATAGGGATATCTAAAGGGATAGGGAGATAGAGAGAAGGAATGGAGAGGTAGGTAGGTAGAGAGAGGAGGAATGCAGGAGGGAGAGGTAGGTAGAGAGAGAGAGAGAGATATAGAGAGATATATAGAGGGATGGAGAGAGAAGAGGGAGGGAGAGGTAGCTAGGTAGGTAGAGAGAGAGGGGGAGAGGGAGAGGTATGTAGAGAGAGAAGGGGAGGGAAGGATGGAGAGGTAGGTAGAGAGAGGGATAAATATAGATAGATATCTAGAGGGGTGGGGTGAAAGAGAGAGGAATGGAGGGAGAGAGAGAGAGAGGGGTGAGGTAGAGAGAGGTGATATAGAGATAAGTATAGAGGGAAGGAGGGAGAGAATGGTTGGACTTACATGTCAATGCCCACAAATGTGTTTTTAGAAAAATTTAAAAAATGACACAATATCGAGCATGCTCTCCATCAAGTTTTCACGTCTTTTGATGTCAAGTTAAAATATAACATAGTAGCATTGAGCTCTCTCCTATCTTTCTAACTATGTATTTTTTCTACATTCTAATTATGCTAAGAATTTTATTTTCAAATTATTTTGCTAGTGTCTCCATTTTTTGTCAAAAACCTACTATGGTATTTTTGGCTTCATTATTTACTTGTTCAAAATTTGAAAGGAAATTACATTTTTATAAGCTTGACTATAAGATTGTCTACATAGTCAATTTTTTTATTAGTTTCCAAAATAATTAGGGGGGGCACACACTCAATTTTTTGGTTTTAGGATGTATCCACTTTGAAAATTAGTAAAAAAATCATATATTCACTAAAAATACCAAAAAAATCAGGCATAAGTTACATGGTGTTAGCTAATTTTTTACTGAAGAGATTATTGAAATACTAAAGAAAGATAAAATTTTAGGGGCAACAACCATACACTAGATGTTATGTTTTTTTGATAGAAACAAGAGAACTTTGTTTGCTACCCCTATTTTGATCCCTTAACCATTTTAAAAAATTGTATTTTAGAAAGTAGATTCAAAGCACTATAAATCTTGTTCTTGTTTCATCTTCAAATTTTGAGTATAACGATCTTCAATTTCTCATCTAAGATCGGTCTTTCCTGATTTCAAAAAAAGTGGCCACTTAAGACCCCCTTTTGGTCCCCCATTTCCCTGCACATGCCATTCTCATTTCTTAGACTTGATTATGGGCACAAATATATCCCTTAGAGAGGACTACCCCTACAACTTAGTCTTCTTAATTAATCCATATATTCCCCACCTTCTATAATAATTGTTTTCATATAGTTTGATTATTGTTGACCAATTTCCATGAAAAATACTTTAAATTAAAAATATAGGGTCTTGTATTTAGGTTAAATCACAATAGTATCTCCCACTCTTAAGCCACAAGAAAATCAAACCCTGTGCCTATAATAATGTAACATGGATTTCAATTGAATGCCCTTGGTTCCTATAATCAAAAGCTTACATCACCAATTCTTTTAAGTAACAAAGAAATTAGAGAATTGATATAAATCCTCTTATAATATTCTAAGTACAATTATGAAAAATTACTAAGAGATTGAACTTATCTAGTGAGGAATAACTAACCTTCCCTTATTTAGATTGAGCCCATTTATGTAATGTCTATGTGATGCATTCATGACTAGGGGGGCTTATAAGGCAGCCCAAAACACTCTTTCACACTTGATTTCAACAAACATGCTTTATTTCTTTATCAAAATTTCATTACAACAAGGTTTCAAAGCTTACAAAACATACACATCACTATTAAAATTTTAAAAATTGTCTCATTCCTTCTACTCCTTCCCAAAAGGCCCTTAAAATGAAAACATCTCTTTTCATCCATCAGTAGCCAAGGAAGTTAGAATTAGATCAAATCCTTTTTGTCACAACAACCAATTCGTTGTAGAAATGTAGAGTGCAATAGCATGCCACAAGTCCTCAAAGGTAGTAACAAGTGGAAATTTTGTAGAGACAACACCAAGATAAAAATCCGCAAAAGTAGCAACAAGTCAAAAGTGCAAAGATGTGAATGACAACAAAAGTTTGCAAACCGACAAGAAGTGGAAGTTTCATAGATCGGTAGCAAGTGGAAGTTTCACAATCTAGTAGAAAGTGGAAGTTCCACAAACTAGTTCACTATTGAGTTCTTGCAAATAGCCATATAACTTGAAAAACCCTGCACTTTTTACATGTTGTCCTTTGTGTGGAAGTTGATTATTGAATTGAACCTTTTGATTGACACAAGTTTGTTTGATTCAGTAGTATTTTCTCACAAATCCACTTGGCAAAAATAGATCCACAAACTCCAATTGGATGTGAAGCTCTCAAAAGGTCAATATGACAAGAAGGTCTTACAACCGCCAGGAAGATGTGAAATTCCTGCAAGGTCAGATGGTCATGAGTTTCTCGTAAATATGAATAAGTTCATCTGACCCATCACAAGAGGAGAATCCTATCTAGTTCAAAATCAAAGTCTCATAAGCCTGGTTGTAATTGAGAATTTTACATTTAGTCAATAGCAGACCAAGAACTCACAAAGCCAGTAGCAAACCAAAAACTCGCAAGGCCATTACTTCACCAATTTTTACCTAATCTTCACCAAATCTAAACTATATATACCCATTACACTCTTCTACTAAGTGGCACCCTTAAATTTCCCAATTTTCCTCTAAAAATCCCTAAATCCACAACCAATAAATCAACAGAAACAAAAGAAACTTAACTAAAAATTAGAAATCATCTTGATTGATGCAAAATTTCCCTTGCACCCAGGATGCTTCTACATCACTATGTGGAACACTTTTTCAAGCCATATGAATAAATTTAATTTGACTAAAATTTTCACTTCAACCCCATTATTTTGGGTGAAATGTATTCATACAAAGATAAAATTTAATGGATAAACATCAATCTTTGTTAACTTTTTAAAATAAACATTTTTTTATCATGTTTTAATTAAATATTATATTTTCATTTTTTATAAACATAGACTTGTTATTGAAAATAATGAAATTTATTTGGCACATCAAGAAAAATAATAAATTTGACATGTCAAGAAAGTCACAAAAATAAAAGTGCACTAAATTTTAATATCTTTATTTCAGTTTGAGTACTATATGAAAAATATATAATGAAGGGCAAGTTATATGCCTAAGTTTCAATTATTAGCAATTAACAGTTAATATTATTTAATAAAATTATAAAAACATTTAACATTAGATATCACTAGTAAAGCTGTATATCTGAGAAAAAAACAAAAAGATTTTATTTATAGATCAAATTAAACTAAAGGAGAATTTGATACTCAATAAAAATAAATAAAATATAATAAACACTTTATTAAAATTAACTAAATATGGGATGGACGCATAAATCTACAACTCACTTGTAGGTCATTTCTTAAATTTAAGTTTTGAAATCCTTAAAAGTGACCTACTTTGATCAACGACTCTTTAGTTGAAGGACATGCCAAAGCCACTTGGAAGCTACATCAACTTGACCTTTAATTGAAGTTCAATTTTTTTATTGAAACCATGCAATAATAATAATAAATTACGAAAGGAAAGGAAACCAGAGGGTTTCTAGAACCAATCATAGACTATCAATAGTACATACAACCCATTATGGGTGAATAACACCTCACCAAACTTGGTATAAACCTTAGTGAACAGCAACACAACATTCTGAATTGAACATACATAGTTGTATAGGAACTATAGAGCCATAGGATACAACCCATAATGAACAAAGAACACCTTACAAAAAATTTCAAAGCTCTCACTAAACAACAACATTAAATTCTGAATTTGAACGTACATTGCAACTATATAAAACATGAGTCTTTTTCATAGAGCTGAAGCATTGGATACTTTATCTTTTCCAAATGGTTGTTGATTTTCACCTTTTCTATGGGAACCCCCTACAATTAAGAACACAAAACAAAAATTTGGAAAATAATATCAGAGTAAAACTTTAACATTTCTCCTTCCTAGTGAACATTATTTTTAGCAAAAACTGATAAGCATCTACTTTTCCATATATTAAGTAGAATAACATGTCTCATAGATTATGATATTGCTATCAGGATTCAACGGTGTAGTTTCGAGTGAAACTCATTGACTCGTGTTTCATGAGTAGTGGTTTCAAACTCATAGAATCAACAACAACATTATTTTTACATGCCAAATCCCAATAAGGCTTCTTTCCAACTCAATGTGTGCTCAAAAATCGTAGGTAAAAATTTAAAGATAACATTCCGTTTCCTTTTTTTCCATGAGCAATCCCAAAAAATGTGTTTCAAACTTTCATTATACTAGCAGAAAGGGCATTTAACTAACTACAACAACATGTATCTTAACTTGACACCAACAGGTAATTTGCAACGTAAAACTTCCCAATCCAAGATTTGAGCACTACCCTCAGCTTTTGACCTCCATATTTATGCACTCTTTCTTCTCCAAGTCTTTTCTTTGAACTTAAATTTCCATTTTTTATTAAGCCTTGGAGTTAAATGCAAAGAAGGAAGCTAACTTAAATAGACTTTTTTTAAAGGAAAGCAACCAAATTGTATTTTGGATAGCCACCACCAATCTTTGAGAACATTGCATTGCAGGGGAGTACATAGTTTTATAACAAGGTCCATGGGAACCAAAGCTCTCAGAAATATAACAAATATTTGAAACTTATTAGCTAAACTAAATTTATTCTTAATAATATGCCAAGCAGCCCAGTCAAGCACATTATAGTCCCACAAGTCTCCAAACTGTTGAATCCCTTTATTAAATAGGTAAAGGGCATGTCTCAAAAAAGCAATAGCAAGAGGGTGTCCTTGATATTGAATCATTTTATTCCACCAAATGGATGATGCCAAAACTAAACCCATGTTGTAAAGAGGCACTTTTTCAATTCAAACAATTACAAACTAGTTTCCAAGCCTTCCATATGGACAGCAAAGGGCAACAAGCTTTAAGCTGAAAAAAAGGAGAAAGCAAAAAATTATCAATCCATCTAACTAATTTCCATTTTTTTTTAATAGCATCTTGTATGATTCGATAAGGAACCAAAATCTTCCAAGGTTCATCTCCAACAACCACTCTAACTATCCATTTAGTAGCCAACAAACACCTTGCATTTTGGAATCTAACAAACCTAACCCTCCTCTTGATTTAGGTTGAATGTAGTGAAACCATGAAGTTGATTTAAAACCATCATCACCATTCCAATTAGACCAAAGAAACTGTCTAATAAGTTTGATAAGATCTTTATGGCCCTTTTTTGAAGGCATCCAACATGATGATTAATACACATGTGAAGCCAAAATTATGTGGTTCACAACTTGAATCTTCCCAGCTAGGGGCAAGAATTTATTCCCCCAAGAGAAAATATTATTTTTCACCTTGGTAAGAAACCATTTCCACATATCATATAGAGTAACACCTATCCCAAAGAGGATACCCAAGTAGCAAGAAATTTCTCCATGCTTAATTTTCTTCCAATATTTTGGTATCTAATCCAAGACAAGATTGGTATTCACCATAAGAGATTTAGTTTTGTGATGAGCTAATTTCAAACCAGAAAAAACACAATAGAGTTCAAGAACCCCCATCACATTATGAATCTCTTTTTCATATTTTTGAAGAAATATCATGCTATCATCAAAAAAATGTGATTTAATCACAAAAACATCATTAGGTATCAACACCCCCCTTATTAATCTCATTTGATTATACATTTGTAGAAAATACTTAAGAGCATCAACAACAAGCACATAAAGGAATGGTGATAATAGACAACCTTGTCTGATTGAACGTTGCAAGGGAAAGGATATTGATAATTATTTTTTAACAATCAGATGAGCATTAGAATCCTTGAATAGCATTTGGATTTGATTACAAATCTTAGTACCAAAACCTAGCCAATGAATCATCTTAAGAATGAAACTCCATCGCATTCTGACATAAGCTTTATCAAAGCCAAGCTTCACCAATAAGGCATTTTGACCCAATTGTTAAGCCCATTCAATAGTTTCTCGTGCAAGTATCAAGTTATCAAGAATAAATCTCCCTCCTAGGAACCTAGTTTGTTTAGGTCTAACAATCAATTTCACCACAGGTTTAATTCTCGAAGCAATAGCTTTAGCAATAATTTTGTAAGAAGTGCTAAGAAGAGTTATAGGGTGCCATCTAGCAATAGAGTCTTCATTTTTCCCTTTTGGAAGGATTTTGATAAGACCCTTATTAATATTAGGGCCCGAAGAGCCTTGAGCTAAGGCCTCCAAATACATCAAATAGAAATCATCTTTAATGTGTTACCACATAGTTTGATAAAATTCCACTAACAACCCATCAATACCAGGGCTCTTGTTGGAAGGCATTGAAAAAAAAACATGTTCTAAATCTTCTATAGAAAGTTCTCAGTCCAAAAACCTACTATACTCAATATCCACCTTTTTGGGAATAATATCTTTGATCATGTCTTCCAGAATTGGTTGAGTATCTTGCTAATGAGGGTCTTCCTTGAAAATATTCTCATAAAAAAATTGAAATAGACCCTTAACCTCTCTCAAGCTGGTATGCACATGACCATACTCATCTTGAATAGCCCTAATATACTCCTTCTTATGTTTATAGCTTAGAAATTTAAAGAAGTATTTAGAACATTTATTCCCTTCCTTAACCCAATGAAGAATGGCTCTTATTTTTTCTCCTTTTCCCCAATAAGAATCAATTTTTCTGAAGATGGGTTTCCAAAGAAATTATAGTAGATTGTAAGGCCATATTGTTAGGATCAACATTAAGAAGTGTCATGTAATGAACAAGTTTCCCTTGTAAGGATTTCTCCTTACACTTTCAATGCCAAGCTAATCTTTTGCCAAAGGCACAAAGAAACTTAACACAACAAGAAATAGCCAAATTCCACCACTCCCTATATAACTCTCCTTCACTAGGTTTAGGTATAGGATTCCAAATACTAGAACCAGATCAGCCACACAAGGGTGTTCCCACAATAGTGGTTTACACTTTTTGGGACATCCTATTTTTTGTTGAAATCGCAAATTTGTCATGTCCCCGAAATTGCAACACTAAAAGGTTAAAACCCAAACATTAGAATACAAATAAATAAATAAAATGAATATTAGAAATATAAATATTAAATTGTTATAATATAATAAATATGTAAAGAAAACTAATATAAAAATAAATATTATTATTATCATCATAATCTAATAAATATTAAATAAAATATATAAAACTAACATAAGTGAATATATATTATATTAATATACAATATGTAAATAAAAAATAAGGAAATACAATTACAAAGAAAATGATTAAAGGCAGCAATAAAATATATTAGAAGCAGCGATGGTATCATTTGGGAGGCAAACTTTATTTATTAAGGAATGCAACAATTATTATCAATTCACATAGTTAAGGAAAGCAGCACTTATGTTAAAGGGATGTGTCCCTTACAAATGTAAGGTTGCTAATCAAAAGGAGGTGACTCTTCTCCCAAATGGGATATAAAAGGGCATATGTCACTTGTGAAAGGGAGGAGGGAGAGAGATAAAAAAGAAATACATTTACATTTAGTGAAATTTGGAAACTACAGTAGAGGGAACACACATATTGGAATAAGTATCATTGACAAGAATATAATTAGGGAAGTAAAATAAATTATAATTAGTAATATATATAATTATAGGGAAACTTATATATATGGGTGAGTAGATAGGTGAATCACTTGTGAATACACAATAATGATACTTGCAAAAATTATTATGCCTTATAAGTAAAGATGACTTTAAAATAAAAATAATTAGATTATGAATTGTCCTCATCCTATGATCAATCCAGTATAAGGTTGAAGGAAGTAAGTAAGGAATCAGAAAACGTGGAGAGATACAACAATTCAGGTGATGTACTCACTTCGCAATAATTATTAGCATATTTTGAATATAAGAAACAAATATTGCTAATTGGATTATTGGTGTAATGCTTTCTTTAATATTATCATGATGATAATGATGTTGATATTGACTCCAAGAATCAGTAATAAAAGAAAATGTATTTGATTGCTAAAAGATTGTCTTTTGAGTGTTTGCAAGCCTACTAGGGAGGAAGGGTCTGAGAAAAGTGGTGCCTAAAAACCCCACTTAACAATCCGCTGCGGCCATGGAGGGGTGGGGGTCCCACTTAACAATCCGCTGCAGCCATGGAGGGGTGGGGTCCCACTTAAAAATCCACTGCGGCCATGGGGGGTGGTAGGCCCAGAACCACTTATAAGCTTCATTGGCTTCCCCCAGTAGGTTGAGTGTCTTTTGAGTTGATGGCACAAGTAGAGAAAGAAAGTACAACTATTTCCTCTAAGCACACCACTCTGAGATGTTCATGTCGCTCAGGGCCAAAGGGTGGGTTGTCCTGATAGGATGCTTGTGCTCTTGGGCTTAGATGGATAGCTTTAAATAGCTCTACCCATGCCACTCCTCATATGTCTTTATTATTGATTGGTGCTTATTTATATTTGGATATCTAGATATTAATGCTAACAAATATATGGACATGTGGAAATATTAAATGCAGATTTCTATCCAAGATTACTTAGTCAAAGAGAACATTCATTTGATAAAGAAGAAACCCTAAATATAATCAACAAGTGAATTCTAAGGCAAAGTTGGGTAAGGGACATTGCAAAAAAATTAGAAAATATAATGATTTAAGCCTTGAAAATTTCCATTTAAAGGATTCAAATTGAAGAGGGTTTGATCAAACCCCCTTGGATAGAACCCCGTTGTTTTTAAACCATACCTGTAATGGAGTCTCCTTTACACCTATCAAAATGCTAATAAAAAACCACTTTTGATTTACCTTTTGGGAGATCACATGAATTCATTCAAAAAAAAATTGTATGTATTCTTTATTATAAGCTTCCCAAAAAGTATAATTTTAAATATATTTAATTTGATTATTATATTTATTTTTTATTTTTTGTGAATATAGTTTTTTCATCGAAAATCAAGCTCTTTTTTCTACACATCTGAAAAAATAGTAGATTACGAAAACAATATTATGAAAAATGTGTCCATGCTAGGAATTGATGTCCTTGATCCAGCAAAAAAATAAAATTGAATTTTGATACATACAAAAAAAGTTATGTCGTATATTGTCCGCCTATGTCTAAATTGTAATTGGTTTGACCTCAAAAATTAATTAAGAAAAAAATTCTAATAAAACAATATGAAACAAATTGAGCGTGCTAGATATCGTAGATACAATCTAAATTTGAAAAAAATATAATTTCATCCTTCATAGAAAAAAAGTTATGTTGTTTACGGTGAACATCACTCTTTAAAAATGGTGTTTACTATTAAAAACTAGTTTTTGAAAGAGATGGAAAAATAAATGCAATATGATTTCAAAAAAATTATAAAATATATATTTAGAATCTATAGAAAAAGTGTCACAAATCACTAGTTTGCATCTTCTTCAAATTCCTCACGGTTTAGCAACTATAGGTGTCAGAAAGTGGAGATTTAGTTAAAAAAATCAGTTCAATGTCAAGTTTGGCCAAAAAGTGTAAACCACTATCGTGGGATCACCCACAAGAAGGATTTTTTAGGTGGTAGGTATTTATTTTATAAGGCAGATTTGACTCCACATTATTATTATCATTTCCAACAATACAACAAAATATGGGAAAGTGATTTAAAAGGGTAGTAGAAAATCCACTCTCACACTACAGTCGGAGGTATCATGGATAAAATGAAGGTTAGGAGAAATGTAAAATCTATCAAGTTTTCTCAACTTTCTATCATCCCCAAATCTACAATTAGAACATGTGAACCAATTGTAGCCATGATTGGAGCTATTATTATGGATTGGATCAATCACCCCCATAGAATTTTGACAAGACAACCATTTATCAAATTCTTCATTGCTTAACTTAATTTGACTTTGCCAACTTCGATCATTATGGACCATATTAAAATCACCACCTATGACCCAATCAGCATTAGGGAGGTTCCTAGACATCCAATCCCATAACTCACATCTTTTTGTTGCTAATTTGGGATCATAAACATAGCAAAACCCAATAGGCTAACCATTAATAAAATTCAAGGCCCACACACAACTATGAGAAGGGTCGTCACCTCTATCAATGACAAACTTGTGAATCCAAGAGACTAAACCAATAACTACACCCCTTGCCTTCACTATGCAATGTATGAAGAAAAGAAGCACTCCTCCAAGCATTGGATAATGAACAGTCAAGATGAGGACCAACAATTTTAACTTCTTGAAGAAACACGGTATAAGGTTTCCACTTAGCAATCACATCTTTAACTCCATATTTATGGTGAGGGAGAGAGAGCCCTCTTACATTCTAAGACATAATTTTAATATTCATGTTATAGAGGAGTGTGAAAGATCATCCTCTTGTGGCAACACATCAAAATGGTTAGCAACTATAATAGATCGATCAAGAGCCTCCGACACAGAATTAGTGGGTGATGGAGGCCTTGATCTTTGTCTTGAAGTAGACTAGTTACAAGTGTATAAATCAGCATTAGGAGCAACAAGGTATCTATACCTTTGTCTCACATGGGAAGGTGGTGAGGGAAAAGATCAAACCATAGAATTGAAGTTAGGCTATGAGGAAGAGTGATGAAACCCTGGAAGCTCAGTTACATCACTCTTCCTAACCACTGAACTAGGTAGATCTTTCCTCTTCTAGACCACCCTCCAACCATCCTCCATCACAACATCTTTAAATGAAGAGATGGAATTATCAAAATCCTTATTATTTGGCACATTTGAGGAAATGTTAGAGGGTCTCTGAGCAGAAGATAAATCTTTAGGCATAAGAGGAACTAAGGCCTAATTTCCAACTTGTGGTTGATTGGAGTCAGTTAAACTTGAGGTTGTGACATTTTGTTCCTTCTAGCTGGACAATATCTTATTAGGTGGCCTTCTTGACGGCAATAAAAACAAGCATTGGGGTTATTTAAATAAACTAATGGTTGTAAAAACTAGAACCCTGGGCCAATGAGCTTGATAATTTTTGGTAGTTGATGGTTTAAATCCATCTCTACACAAACCCTTGGGTGAACCCTCAAACTGGAAAACTTATCAGAATTGTTTTTACACCAAATAACCCTACCCAACTAAGCCACAATATCTCATAGAAAAGGTCTAAAGGATAGATTAAAATATGGTAGTTCCACCACATGGGGTATTGTGTTCTGGAAGTCCCTTCTGAATGAAAATCCAATGTCCATGCCTGTAAATAACAAACTTTCCCATAAATAACCCATGTACCATATTGAAGGATTGCTTGAGCATGTTCAACATTTTTAAACTTGCAAGACACATAACCTTTCCCTAAACCCCTCAATGCTTCAATTTCACAACCCCTATTTTCTTAGTTTAATTTTGTCCACTTACAAAAATGAGATTTTGATGGAACTTCTCTTAAAAAAAACAAAATAAAAAAAAATTGTTAACATTCTGCAATGCAATCCATAACATCATCAAGAAGGAGAAATTCCAAAATCTTACCTATAATTTCAGTATTTTGATCTTCCATTGCTAAAATCTCTTTGTCCCCTTCTCTCCAGCCTAATAATTCTCTTATAAAAAAACAAATCCCCACTTTTATCATGCTTAACCTCATCATTTTCCATATGCCCCTCATCTAGGTCCTCTCCCCTGTCACGGTTGTCGTTTATCTGACAAGTTTCCTCCTTAATACTCATCAATGGTAGTCACAGTCAACAGACATTAGGGTTTGACTGCTCAAAAAAAATGTTGAGAAACCGGCTAACAAATCTTTAAAAACCTTCTCGTATGACTAGATAACTATGTGTATCAAATAAAATAGAAATGGGACTGCACAAACAGTTACCCAAAAGGAATAGATCTTAGGATTATACCAAAAAGTAGACTGCGATCATGGAGCCAAAACTGTGTTAGGGTTTGTGAAGCGACGCTCTTTCAAGAGACTTCTAAAGTTCATTTTTTATATAAATTGAGTCCATTTCATTTGGATGTTTTGGTAGAGTGAGCATAGTGGAAGGAAAAGTAGTGATCTTCAACCAAAGACAAAAAAAAATTAGGCACATCTAATTTGTTCACCCCTAGTCTATTAATTTCCATTTCTCATACACTATTTTTGTTCATCTCCTATGTTATTGTCATTTTCCATTGTGTATACATTTCTAAATCTAAATGCAAACCCTAATAAAAAATTAAATGGGAATTAACATGGGTGTGAAAAATTTGTCCATTTGGAGCTTAAAATACGTAGAAAATAAATAAGAATTGGCATGGGTATATGCAGATTCAATCCATTTTCTCAAAGTAGGTAGAGATAGCTAGATAGGAATTGGCACGAGTATACAAGTTTCATTGATTCAAACTCAAGATGGGTACATAATTAAATAATAATCAACATGGTATACAAATTTCATCTATTGCCTCAAAATATTGACATCATGAGCATGTAAATTTTATCCATTTCAACTCAAAATGCATAGAAAATTAAATGGAGATTGACATGTGTATGCAAATTTTATGTGTTATCTTAAAATATGTATAAAATTAAATGGAAATTGACATGGGTACACACAAATTTCATTGATTCCAGCTCAAAATGGGTAGAAAACTAAATGAGAATTGATGTGGGTATATAAATTCCATCCACTATTTCAAATTAGGTAAAAAACTAAATGGGACATTGACATTGGTATGCAAATTTCATTCATTCAAGCTTGAAATGGGTAGAAAAAGAAATTATAATAGGAGGCATGATTTTTCCACAATCCATCAAGATAATTTAGCGTGCTTTCATAAAAGCTAAATCAAATTGACATGAATAAGAATTTAGGAATTCATACTTGTTTAAATTAGTAAATTAGTTCATTTGAATGACACTCTTCTAAGAAAAATAAAATCATTTTGCACATATAAGGGAAAAAATAATTATTTAAATAAGTTTATAATTTGTAAATGATTATGTCCTACTATTTTGGTTAATCTTGAAATTATTATAGCTTTTGACAAATTATAACATGTAATGTTAGTAGATTAATTTCAAACCTAATTGACGTATTAATCTCTACTTACCTTTTTGTATACACCAACAAATCCTAGTGCCCCTAGTATGTTTATTTTAATATTCCCATAAATTCTAGTGCCCTTATAAAGCATAGGTCCCACATCCATAAATACTTTCTTGACCCAACTATAAAATCTACAATGACCCTAGTTCATATAGGTTCCATAAAACTATAGTATAGAAAAAAGTAACCCTTTTTCACATTTTAATTTGGGAATAATTAATACTAAAATTAACTTAATTATGCCTTGAATTAGTGTTGTGATGTGTTTTACACATTCACACTAATTCTAGGACCCTTTTAACTAAAATGGACTTAATTGTGCCTTATTTAGGGTGTTGTAAAGTATTTTCTTACACTTTCACACTAATCTAGGGCTTAATTAATTAAGGTTAATTAGAGCTTAATTGGCTCCTTAAATTCAAATCCAAGCCTTAGTAATTACATTTTCTGAGGGATAAATCATGACACTCATTAATAATGTTGCACAACACTTAATTTGGCAAGGTCTGAGTCCTAGGGTAGTGACCTAGGACCCATTTACCACCTTGGGTGAATGGGTCCCCACTATGTCCTAGGACCCCCTTTTACATATTAATTCATCTCCCCGAAACTTGGTCCTAGAAAACTGTGCTAGGACCCATTCGCCCAAGGTGGCGAATGGGTCCTCCTTACCTAGGACACCCCTTTTTGGGCTTATTTGTGGCGGGATTTTAATGATTTTGAATCCTCAATCTGATGTAGGCTTGTGTTGTTTGAATTTTGAGATTAAATCTTAAGATTTTATTTCACCTAGTTTCACTTAAGAATTATTATGCAAGCATCCTAAGAGTTCACAAGAGAATTCAAGAGCATTCAAGGGAAGATTATCAAAGTTTTATTACAACATTCAAATGTCATATCATCATGTCAAAGGCATAGTGCATCAAGCATGTTGTTGAGCTAATGTGTTGATGTAGCATTCAAGATCCAAGTTAAGCATTGTTTCACATCCAATTCAAGATCAAGATCTACATTCTTCATGGCCACTTCATGTTAGATTGAAAATTTACATTCCGATACATCATTCAAGGAATCATCATTTCATGTTTCATGTTCATGTTTCATTGTTTCATCACAAGGTTTAATTACCTAAATGGGGTTTGACCAAGGAAAACCCCTATTCCCTAACAATCAATAAGTTTTATTCTCTCTTGATGTGTGATTTCAGGTTTTAGGTTGAAGATCAAGATTGGAAAAAAGTTATCAGAGTTGAAAAGATGTAAAGTTGTCATTCATATTGCAAGAACACAGAAATGAAGTTATAGAATTAATTTCAAGACTTTCAAGAGATGGTCACCTGGGAGTTGAGAGTGCAGACATTGAAGAACATAACCCTGAATTCAATTTTCAGAAACCCTAACAGGAACCCATTCGCCACTTTGGAAAAATGAGTCCTCAATGACCCCAAAATAACACTTTTTTAGCAAGGTACACATTGTTTCATCCTCTTAAAACCTCCCTTATTGTTATTATAATAGTTAGGATTGATTTCTAATTTTTATTTAGGTATTTTAGCCCTCATAATTGAATGTAACCCTAGAAAAACCTAGAGGTTTATCATCTTCTCGATTCATCTTGATAAACTCTATTTTTCTATGTTTCATTTTAGTGAACCTGACTTATTGAACATTGTAGTTTTTTTTTTTTTTTGGAGTGTTTCCTTGCATCCTAGGTTAGATCTTGCATTCATTTGCATTGAATTAGATCTCATTTAGGGTGTCCTAGTTTGCATTAAAGTTTGCATCTCATATAGGGTTTTTAGAATTGCATTGTTTTGCATTCTTTTAAATCTAAAAAATATAAAAACAAATCAGTCATCTTGCATAGAATTTAGATCACATACATTTGCATTCAAAATTTTTTAAAATTGCATATCAAAATAGGTTTTTTAATTCATCATTTCATCACCTTTTCAACTTGTATTTCATAATACATTTGCATAAATCTAAAACTAAAAAATTACTGTTACAAACCTGAAACTAAAACACATTGAAAAATGGTTAAAAATTAGTAAAAACCAGTTCAAAAACCCTAATTTATGACCCATTCGCCCAAGGTGACGAATGAGTCCCTGATAGGGTTACATAAGCAGCAACTTTTCATAGTTCACAAGCTTCATTTCTAGATTCAGACTTTCCCAGAAAAGCATACCAAGACCTAGTCGCCCCTTGGGCAAATGAGTCCCTAGAGGCCTACAAAAACCACTTTTTTGAGCTTTCTGGTGCTTTTTTGTACTTACTAGGCTTGTTGGTAATCTATAGTATCAATTTGGAAAGTTTTGGGAACTTATTTTTTATGCATCTAGGTCAAAATCATCCATTTAGTGTGGTCATTTCAGTAGCAAAACCCATCAAATCTGAAAATGTTTACATTTCTAAAACTTTGCATAATATGGATAAAAGAACTTTTCAACTTTGCATACACAATGTTTACATTCATGAAGCTTTGCATAAGTTTAATAAAGGTGCTTTTCATTTTTGGATACACATTGTTTGCATTTTTGAAGCTTTGTATAAATTGTATAAAAGTACTTTTCATCTTTGGATATACATTGTTTATATTTTTGAAGCATTGCATAAGATGGCTAGAAGTACTTTTCATTTTTGGTCAAATAATGTTAGTATCGTATCTTTCTAAGAATTCCAAGAAACAATCCATCCCTCACCCTCATAAGAATCCTTTAGTGAAAGAGAATACAATGGTGGATAATCGTGACAATCTAATTTGGTCTTCTCCCAATATCTCTCCTATTTGTGACAAAGATATTTTGGTGTTAGAAGATCAAACCAATGAGAGTTATGAGAGTCCTATTTGTCTCTCTTCCCCTACCTCTCCTATTAGGGAATACATTGTTAGATGCAAGGATGATACCATTGACACATCCCCTAATACTACTTTGCCTATTGCTCCTCTTTGTGAGAATGATTTGACACAAGATAAACAAGACAATCCAACCATTGATGAGTCCCCTAGTTGTGATGAAGTTATTTTAGAAGAACCAAATAATGAATGTCATGAACACCTAGTTTGTAGCTCTCCTAAAAATTATTCTACTAGGGAGAATATCATGGTGCAAGAAAATGAGAACATTGATGCATGTATTTCAAACAATAGTAATGTGGCTTCCTTAGGTGAAGATGATGAAGTGACATTAGACTCTCCTTCACTAAGAGATCATGAAAATAAGGATAATTATTTTGAGGTTATGCACATTAGATATCCCTTGAAGTACTCTCCTAAGCCTAAACTTATCACTTATCCACCCAACAACAAGTTCAAAACAAACCCGTGCTTATCTTAGAACCATCTAAAAGAAAACTTGATAATGATAATGTTTTACAGCAACTGAGTTTCAATATTGTTGCTCATACATATAACACTAGGAATAGTCTACAAGAAAGACAAATAACTCAAACATCCCTCACATTGCCTAACCCTATCTTACTTGGTCCTCCTCGTTTGCCTTTAAAAAGTGGAAAGCAGTATGATCTTGTTGAACAACTTAAGAATAATTCTGCTAAGATATCTTTATGGGACCTTATTCAAGCCTCACCTATTTAGCATAACATGCTTCAAAGTGCTTTACAACAAGTCCCTACTGTTCCTAATGTGCAATCAAATGATGTGGCAGCCCAAATTCAAGCTATAATTGTGGTCAACTTAGACATTACTTTTTGTCAAGATGAGTTACCTTCATTAGAAGAGAAAAAACAAAATGAAGCTTTCATGATAATAGCTCATGTTAATCTAATTGTGATAAAGATAACTCTTTTTGACAATGGTTCGGCCCTTAATGTGTGTAGTGTGAGTCTTTTGGAAAATATTGGCATGGATAAAAGTGACATTAAACCCAATTTTTTATCTATCTGTGGATTCGATAATATAGGAAAACAATCACTTGGAGTCATCACATTACCTATTAAAGTTAGAAAGGTTACCTTATAAAATCTGGTACATGTTATGCCTCATGATCTTTCATACAACCTCCTTTTAGGAAGACCCTGGATTCATGAGATGCATATGGTGCCTTCAACTCTTCATTGTATAATGGTCTATGTCTATAACAACAAAGTGTATACAATCAAGGTCGATCACCAACCTAAAAGTTGTTTGATTGTTGAGAAAGAAGGATGAGATCCTTTGTAAGTATTGAAACAAGAAGAAAAAGTGAGAGTTACAAAGGAAAAAGAACACAAGAACCAAATTGAGGAAGTCACTAAATTGTTAGAAGATGATTGGGGTTCCTTAGATTTCACACTAACATTCATGGGTGAATACAATATCATAAACAAAGAGTCTGAAGAGGAAAAATAAAAAGTGGTAATGTCAACACAAAATTCAAAAGCATCCACCTCAACTACTTTAGATGATCAAGAAAATTACACAGCAAACTTTGACAAAGTTGATTATGAACAACCATCGAATCCTAAAGAAATGAAAAAGCTTTATGGAAGAGGTTATGAACTTGTGAAACAACTTGGTTATAGTGGAAAAGGATGTGGTGCTAGAGAACAAGGTATTTGTATCCCTATAGAGCCTAACATGTAAGAAACAACTCGTGGTTTTGGTTATTATCCTTTAATAGAAATAAAAGCATCAAAAATGCCTTCACTTAATATCAACAATCTTACAAAAGAATCTTTCAAGCCAACTTTAACTTTGGTGCATCCTAAACTGATAGATATTACATGTGGAAATATTTCATTAGATATGCATACAATTGATATTTTGTCTACTCATTATAATCAATAACAATACTTTTTGCCCCTTGCCATGTAATAGTTGTAGGGTTATAGCATACTCACTATTGCATGTTTTTAAAATTTATTACAAATCATTTCCTTTTTGCAAGGAGCAACATACCATCACCCATCCTTGGCTCACCCTTGTCCTACACTCAGTGGGGGCAAGGGTTAGGTAGCTTTGTCCTCTTATGTCACTTGTCGTTGTCTCTTTTGGCTAGTTGACTGCCAGGTTCCATGTATATATAAGAGAAAGCTTGGGATGTGGATGGAATGCCTTAAGTTGGCTTACATGTGACCTACTTTTCTTTCTAGGTTTAGCATTGTACTTTTGGGGCCAACCACTCCCTCCTTGCTCATGACATAGCTTTATTTTAGAAACATATGACTTGGCATAGGGTTTTCTAAGGAAAGATCTCATGTCTTAGGAGAAAACATTGGCTACTTTATAGCAATTGCTCACAGCAATGGTAGAAACTGTTTTAAAGTGGGGGAATACATCGATGACATCTTTCGACATTTTTCATATTTCATGGCATGATTTTTTTTGTTCGTGTGACACATCCTTTTCTTGGTGGTGTCATTGGGTTTGATGTCCTCCAAGAGCGTGATATTTATAAGCATATGATTTCCCTTAGTGGAATGATGCGAACGAGGCATCCCATAAGTGGTGATATGATATTCTTGACTTGTCCTCTCTTGGAGACATTAGGCATGATGTTCCCTAAGAAGAAGACATTACACGAACAAAGAAAAATCCCCTTTAACAAAAACTTACATACAAAACATTCAAAAGGATAGCATTGTGGTGTCTTATCAAAGTTGCCATGGGGATAATTTTGGTATGGTATGGGAGGTTAATATGATCCTCTCATTTGTCACCTCGTTGGGATAACTCACCTAGTGGATGGCCTGAGGTTCCACTACCCCAAAGTGAGCACGCATGTTATGGAAAAACAGCCTAGATGTGTTCCACATCGTGTTGGACCGTCAAAGCTTGATCCTTTTTCTCGGACAAACAACCATGTTCCACATCATGTTGGAACAATTGAAGCTTGATCCTTTATTTTCCTTTATTTTTCATGGTCTTTGATAGGGTATGACTATGTATCTTTGTTATTTCTTCATACTTAAGTGTCTTGAATGTCTACTTTAGTGTGAGTTTGTTATGGGGGAAAACTCTCACTAAAGTGGGGGAAAAATGTAGTGTAGAAAAAAAAACCCTTTTTCACACTTAATTTGGGAATAATTAATACTAAAATTAACTTAATTATGTCTTGATTTAGTGTTGTAATGTATTTTACACATTCACACTAAGTTTAGGACCCTTTTAACTAAAATGGACTTAATTGTGCCTTATTTAGGGTGTTGTAAAGTGTTTTCTTATAGGGTGATCCCACAATAGTGGTTTACACTTTTTGGAACATCTTGATTTTTACTGAAATCGCATATTTTTAGAAAATATAATGATTTAAGCCTTGAAAAGTTCCATTTAAAGGATTCCAATTGAAGAGGGTTTGATCAAAGCACCTTAGATCAAACCCCCTTGGATAGAACCCCGCTAGTTTTAAACCATACCTATAATAGAGTCTCCTTTAGACCTATCAAAATGCTAATAAAAAACCACTTTTTATTTACCTTTTGGGGGATCAAATGAATTCATTTAAAATTTATTTTTGTAAGTATGTAGTCCTTATTATAATCTTCACAAAAAGTATAATTTTAAATATATTTAATTTGATTATTATGTGTTTTTTATTTCTTGTGAATGTAGGTATTTCACCAAAAATCAAGCTCTTTGTTCTACACATGTGGAAAAATAGTAGATTACCAAAAAAAAATTTGAAAAATATGTATGTGCTAGGTATTTTTTTCCTTGATCCAACAAAAAAAGAAATTGAATTTCGATACACACAAAAAAGTTATGTTGTATACGGTTTGTCTATGCCTAAATTGTAATTGGTTTGATTTCAAAACTTAATTAAGAAAAAAATATCCAATAGAACACTATGAAAGCAAATGGAAGTGCTAGATATCATAGTTACAAATCTAAATTTGAAAAAAATAGAATTTTATCCTTCATAAAAAAAATGTTATATTGTATATAGTGAACATCACTTTTTAAAAATGGTGTTTACTGTTAAAAACTAGTTTTCAAAGGAGATGGAAAAAGAAATGCAATATGATTCCAAAAATTTAAAAAAATATATATTTAGAATCTATAGACAAAATTTCGCAAATCACTAGTTTGCATCATCTTCAAATTCCTCATGGTTTAGCAGCTATAGATGTCTGAAAGTGAAGATTTAGTTAAAAAGAATCAGTTCAACATCCAGTTTGGCAAAAACTTGTAAACGAGTATTGTGGGATCACCTCACACTAATGTAGGGCTTTATTAATCAATTGAGATTAATTAGAGCTTAATTGGCCCCTTAAATTCAAATCCAAGCCTTATTAATTATATTTTTCGAGTGATAAATCCTGACACTCATTAATAATGTTGCATAACACTTAATTTGGCAAGCTTTGAGTCCTAGGGTAGTGACCTAGGACCCATTCGCCACCTTGGGCGAATGGGTCCCCACTATGTCCTAGGACCCCCTTTTACATATTAATTCATCTCCCTGAAACTTGGTCCTAGAAAATTGTGCTAGGACCCATTCACCCAAGGTGGCAAATGGGTCCTCCTTACCTAGGACAACCCTTTTTGGGCTTATTTGTGGCAGGATTTTAATGATTTTGAATCCTCAATCTGATGTCGGCTTGTATTGTTTGAATTTCGAGATTAAATATTAAGATTTTATTTCACCTAGTTTCACCTAAGAATTATTATGCAAGCATCCTAAAAGTTCACAAGATCATTCAAGAGCATTCAAGAAGGCATTCAAGGGCAGATTATCAAAGTTTTATTGTACCATTCAAAGGTCATATCATCATGTCAAAGGCATAGTGCATCAAGCATGTTGTTGAACTAGTGTGTTGATGTAGCATTCAAGATCCAAGTTAAGCATTGTTTCACATCCAATTCAAGATCAAGATCTACATTCTTCATGGCCACTTCATGTTAGATTGCAGATTTACATTCCAAGACATCATTCAAGGTATCATCATTTCATGTTTCATGTTTCATGTTCATATTTCATTGTTTCATCACAAGGTTTAATTACCTAAATGGGGTTTGACCAAGGTAAACCCATATTCCCTAACAATCAACAAGTTTTCTTCTCTCTTGATGTGTGATTGTAGGTTTTAGGTTGAAGAGCAAGATTGGAGAAAAGTTGTCAAAGTTGAAAAGTTGAAAATTTTTCATTCATATTGCAAGAACACAGAAACGAAGTTACATAATTTATTTCAGGCTTTTGGGAGCTGGTCACCTGGGAGTTGAGAGTGCAGACCTTGAAGAACAAAACCCAAAATTTAGTTTTCAAAAACCCTAATAGGGACCCATTCGCCACTTTGGGCGAATGAGTCCTTAGTGACCCCAAAACAACACTTTTTCAGCAAGGTACACATTGTTTCAGCCTCTTAAAACCTCCCTTATTGTTATT
This sequence comes from Sequoiadendron giganteum, assembly GCA_007115665.2. NCBI lineage: Eukaryota > Viridiplantae > Streptophyta > Pinopsida > Cupressales > Cupressaceae > Sequoiadendron > Sequoiadendron giganteum. The sequence goes on from CM021105.1 coordinate 610,471,163, forward strand.
ATAATAGTTAGAATTGATTTCTAATTGTTATTTAGGTATTTTAACCCTCATAATTGAATGAAACCCTAGAAAAACCTAGTGGTTTATCATCTTGTTGATTCATTTTGATAAACCCTATTTTTCTATGTTTCAAAAACCTAATGCCTCTTAATACACATAAACCCATAAAACCTAACCTTCCCCTTATGCATATAGCCATAGAACCTAATGCCACATATTGCATGTACCCCATATATGGGCTATTTTTTTACTCCAAAAAGGTATTTCTTTATTGTGTTTGGAGGATTGGTGTATGCAATAGTGTTGGCTAAAACATAACAATCCTTTATGCCTTGTACGAATAAAGGTGTGTATCAACCTATCTCTATGAAACTCCTTCCAAAATATTTTAGTTTTGTTTTTCATAGTATATAAGTTCTTCAACATTGTTCTTATAAATATTTTCACAAATTTTTCATACATCCTTTTATGTATAAATCCTCCTTTCTTGGATCTTTCAAGGGTTCCTTCATTGATTTATATTATATTGAGATATTTTACATGTAATCAAAGATTTGGGTGGAAGCATAAAGTCATGTCTCACTTTTTGGTCTTAATAGACCACCCAAACTTTTTATCAATTTTAATGAGAAAATCATTGAGAATTTGAAGATGATGTAAATTAATGATTTGTGAGATTCCTTATATAGATTATAAATCTTTTTTTGTAGATATAATTTATCTCATTTTAATTATTTCTTATACTTTATAGTATTTTTAATAAGTAATATTTCTCTATAATGCATAACTTAAGCTAGAAATAAGATCTTTTCATAATGTTTTAAACATAGACCATTAACAAATATCTTTAGGTTTTTTTATATATAAATTTTTAAAATATTTCATTTTTTTTTATTTTTAATTGATATTGATTATAATTTACACATATTTCCTCATAATTTATAATTATATATACCTAAATCATTATTTTATTATTGAAACAAGAACATATACATAGACGACACTTGTATATTTAAATTTATTTTATTTATTTTTTCGCATGTGTCAAACATGGGTCTTTATGTTTGGTAAAAACACCTATGTTGATTATAAAATAGAAAATAAATCTAATAATTAACTAAAAATATCAAAACCTATATTTTTCGTAAATCTTATTTTGAGGGATATATTTGTGTAAAGTCTTTTATTATGACAACTTCATTTGGTCATGGAAAACATGGCCTAAATCAACATTTTTTTTCTAGAATGGGTTAAAATGTGGAATGGAGAGATAAATTGTCACTTAGGTGTCACTTAGACACCTTCAATAGAAGGTTCTTTAATAAAAAGTCAAATTCAATCAAAGGTCATGAGAAATCATTATTTATATATAAATATAGTATTAGCTACCCTCGAACTAATATTTTATTTGATCATTTTTTTAAAAAGGGGAAGATTATCTAGTCCCATTTTCACAAAACAAAATATTACTTCACATTTATTTTTTTAAATATGGGAAAGAAAAAAGGGAACAATGAGTCTATGCATTCATATTCAACACAAAAATTTAATGAGCTAAATGAAGAAATGATTGAAAAATAGTAAAAAAATCATATGTGTTTTCAATTTTATATTCATATTTAAATATCGATAATTTTAATTAAGATACAAATTTCACCTCTCTTTCTATGGTTTTTACTTATTTTCTTAGTACATATACGCCACCTCCTTCTTTTCCTATACCACCTTCCTCAAATTTATTTCATTCACTATTTTATTTCCACATAATACCAATCAAACACCCATCAATGTCTTCCCTTACTCCACTTTCACCCTCTTTATGCCTACGTCTTTGTTCCATACTTGTACCTCCTAATCTTATACTATTTGTATCGACCATGTAATCATACTTACACCCACCCTATTTTACCTCAACCTTCTCTTATTTCCATTCACTCTTATATAGTTTTATATGAACAAAATGTAACATAAATCAATGTATAATGGAAACCTTATCTTCCTCTAGAATTTCACCCCTATTTTTAGCCTACCTCCTATGTATGTATTCAAGATTGACATACATGTGAATTTATATTCATGATTATTTACACCTCTACCACTCTTTTATCTACCACTATCTTTCCTATCATATCCACCACTCATCTCTCTTATGATATTCCTACTTTCTCTACTTACCTAGATCTACCATTTTCAACCATTATTCCATACCTACATGTCTATGTACACCCTCCATTGTGTTTGGACCCCTCTATATTTTTCCTATGCTCATACTTACAACGACTCTAGTCCCCATCAACCATCTCTTAGTGTACCCTTCCCTATTCTACCTATTTATGGATGCACTAATATGTAAAATAGATCAATTTATGATGCAAACCTTCCCTTCCTCCATTTCACCCTTATTTATTGCCCAACTATACACTCCTAGCCTAAGATACATGTGAATCTTATACGTGACTATTTACATCTTCACCCCTCTTTCATCTACCAATACCCTAGTTATCATATCCACCACTCATCTCTCTTGTGTTGTTACTACTTCCTTCGCTTGCCTCTCTACCACATCTATGTTGGGAAAGGTGTGTTTTCTACCTTTCATAATGCTAAAAATATAAAATTAATATTTATTTTTTGTGCATATAAGGCATCTAGAGATGTGTTCATCACATAGGTGAGACATTATTGCAAACACTTTGTATGTTGTATGTAACATTAGGATAAATATTTAATGCGAGATGCACATTGAAAAATATTTACTATTGGAAAAACTTAATACCAAAAATAAAATAAGGGGGGAATGGTTTTTTAAGCTCGTGATTTAGGTGTATGTAGTTTATTTAATACCACTTGGTGGTTTTATGCAAGCTTATTTTTATAAATTCAAGCACATGACTAGTTATATCGAGGTTGGTTTTCATAACTTTTGGTTTGTTGTGTAGGGTTTATTGAGAATTTCTTGTAGCTTTACATATTTGAGGAGAGGAAGGGTGGATTGGGATTTTTGTTACATGATTCTTATTTTCTTGTTCACGCGGAGTGAAATTAAATAGCTTGGTGTTTCATAATCCTTTTATGGAGCTTCTATAAGTGTATGGTAATAATTTTTCGCGAGATAATACATTGTGTGTGTGATTTATTTTAGAGCATAGTTTTTTTCTCTCATGAGGTTTTCCCTAGGGTACACCTTATGTTAAATTGATTGTATATTTTTCTATTATTTTCTATTGTGGATTTTTGAATACTTGTTTGCATATTTTCTCTCTTGGGGGTTGTGTGCAAATAGTATATTATGATTTTGGAATTCATTTTAATCCAACCCATTTTATACATGGATATATATACCTATTCACACCCTCCACTATGTGTGTACTCCTTTATTCTCCTTTCCTTATCCATTAATTTTAAATCATTCCCCATACCAACTAGACACACGTACTTACACCCATCATAGTGGTCCTCAACCTTCTATTATTACCATTCATTTTATGGTTATAGATACACAAATTCAATTTATGTTCACCCCTCATTCCATTCCTCCATATATATGCTTATGAACACCCTTCATTGTGTTTGGACTCCTCTATGCCCCTTTCCAAACTTATCACTCCTAAATAATTCCTCAAACCTTGATCATATACTCATATTTACACCCGCTATAGTGAACCTCAACCTTATATTATCACCCTTTATCTATGGTTATAGATACACTAATGGGTAACATATATTAACTTATTAAGGAAAATTTCCTTCTACTTTTACCCTACTTATTACGTACCTCCTAAATTTGTACTATGAACCTAAGATATATGTGAATCTTATATATATGGTTCTTTTCATATCTACCTAGTTTTTAATCTACCACTACCCTACCTATCATATCCACCACAATTCTTTCTTGTTCCATTCCTATTGCCTCCACTTTCCTCTCTACCATATGCACCTATCATTCCATTCCTTCATCTAGATATGTCTATGCACATCCTCAATTGTGTTTGCACTCATCCATGTCCCTTTCCCAACCCATTAGTGTCCCTCAACATTCTCTTATTACCCTTCACTATTCTACTTGCTTATAAATGCACTAATTCATAACATAGATTAATGTTTGATGGAAACCTTATTTTCCTTCACTTTCTCCCCTATTTATTGCCTAACCCCTAACTAAATGCCTAGATTGAGATATATGTGAAAAATATACATGATTATTTACACCTCTATCCCTCTTTCATCTACCACTACCTTTCCTATCATATTTGTGATGAAAAGAGTGTGATAATTTATAACATATTAAACATGCAAGTATATCCACATTAACCCTCAAAAGAGAATATTATAAAAATCAATTTACAAAGTAATTACTATCATTCTAACATCTAAACAACACTTAAATATGAATAAGAAAGAGAGAAGAAGACTATAACAAATCGTAAGAAAAAAAGACACAAATATACCCTATGAAAACTCTTTTAGGAAAAATATATCATTTGTACAATAACATATATGTGGATTTTATATATGAGGATAGGCTATTGGATAAGCTGTTTTTGAGGAATCTTAAGGTTTGTGATAAATATAATAGTTAATTTATGTAAGGGTTAAATGGAAAAAAGTATAATATTACTTATCTAATTTGGATTGATTTCACCAGTTTCAAGTACTAAAGATTATGAAAATATTAAACATATCAATAAAATGAGGCTCAACCTCATTTGGATACCTACAAAAAAGTCTCAATGTTAACTAGATGCTAGAGAGGAGTCCCAACCTCATATTTATATTCTTGGTGTCACCCAACCCCATATTGATATTTGAGAGGGATTTCAACCACTTCTCTCCCCAAATGCATATTATTTTAATTAAATAGGTTGAGGGAAAACTCTCGAAGAATAATTTGATCATTTAGTTAGTACTGATATAGGCAAATTAAAATATTATGTTGGATAAGAAAAGGATCTTAAGAGGCCAGTCAATAGAATTTCCAATAAAATATCAACAAATATTTTAGACATCATGATATAATTGGTAAATCTAAACTATTAGTAGGTCTACTTAATAGTGATGATATGAAGGAGCCATTATCTTTTCTGGATTCGTATATTTCATAAAAAGGAGGAAAAGATGTTGTAAATGTTACAAAAGGTTTGAGTTTCATTAGTAAAATATCTCACTATTGCAAAATAATTTCAAGGAGATTGATGATTTGATTAGTGGGAAAAATAGGTTTTGAATCGACTCGAAACCATTTACAAGTAGATTTTGAAGGGACCCAAAACCCTATCCATAGAGTGTTGCAAATAGATAATAGTCAAACTATCAACAACCCATCAACAACAACCACAAAAATATATACAAGACTACACACATTGTAAAGAATAGGTTTTGAAGGGAACCTCAAACCCTCTACAACTAGGTTTTTATAGGGACCTTGAACCCTAACTACTTGAAGAAACCACCTGATCTAGCCAACAACAACATAACCTACAATAGTTAGTCCATAACAAACCATCCACTCATAATAGTCACAACTAAGCCAAGACAAAATATGGATCAACATGATGTAGCACATCTACATCACCTAAATCGGATCTCTAGTGAAGCTTTCATAAAATAGAGTAACAATAACTCCCTTGAAACATCATCTAGCCTAACCGGCCAACTCCATCACCACCTCTAAAGTATAGATCTCCCCTCTATAGGAGAGGATGATATGATCACTCTTTCCACCATATCCAGACTTCTCCAACAACCTCAAACTCCACCTCAAAAGGAGTAGCTTCCACCTCAATAGGAACAACAATAGAGGACATTATAAAAGAAAGCTTCCTAGCATATCCACAGTATCCAAATCCACCTCAAAAGGAGAGGAAACCACCTCAATAGGAGAGGCCTTCACCTCAATAGAAGACATTAATTGTATAACCCATAATAAATCCAACACTCCAATAAAAAGGGCAAACACGTCATACTTTGATAGCCCAAGTATCAGGAATATTAAGAGGAACAATTAAAACATCCCCTTCAACAACAAAATGGAAAACATAGTTCCCTTTAGATTCATAAACTTTTGGGACTTTAAGAAAAGCATAATAAACAACCTAGACAACAACCAAAGAATGAAGACAAAGGCAACCACTGCCCCTAAATAAACTAAGGAAGCCACAAAATCTTCCAAGTAGCACCACCAAAAGCAAGAAATCATGCAAAAATAATTTTGCAAAATAAAGTCAAGAAACCCCAATAACAAGAAGAGCTTTACATACCAAAAGGGGTTCTGAAAGAAAACCAAAAACCTCATCATGGAGAAAAAAAGGAATCCCATCCTATAAAAATAGGAAACCATAGTGCTTAAACTAGACCAAAAACTCCATTGAGCATGAGTAGGGAAGTCAAGATAAACCCAACAAAGATCTTTTGAAAGGAAGAGAAACCCCAAAGAAATAGCCACTGAGCACCAAGAGCGAAAACAACCAAAAATAAGTTCCACAAAAATCCAAACACCAAGTCCTAGAGCATCATGCCAGTTGAGACCCCATCCCACAACAAACAAAAACAGAGGGAATCTAGGAAGGTAATGAGAATTCACAAAGAAATAAGTCAAGGAGCAGGTCAGAACATGAAGCACAACAACTACCCTGACACGTTGATCAGAGACAAAGAATGACCACAAAGTCTCCACAGACAAAACCAATGGGAAACACCACCAAACACCAAAGAGGAACCCAAGAGATGCCAAGAAAAGATCTTCCATCAAGAAAAACTACCACATTGCAACAACCACGCAATCCAAGAGCAACAACATCCAATAAGATGCCCTACGAAAACCAAAAGCTAGGGCCCATAACACAATGATAGTTGAAACCCAAGCCCAATGTGAATCATAGCAAAAGGAACCCAAGAAGGTAAGGGGAGTCTATGCAAGAAGAAATCAGGGAGCAGGCCAAAACATTAAGCACACCAACAACCCCAACACGATGGTCAAATCCAAAGAAAGGCCACAAAACTTCATAGAAAAAACCAACAAGTAACAACATCGAGCACCATTAGGCAACCCAAGAGGCAAAAGATCTTCCATAATGAATATCAACCCCTGTGCAGCAGCCACCAAACACCAAGAGCAAAGGCCACCAGAAGGAGGCTCTAGAACAAACATTAGTAGAGAGATCCCAGGAGAGCAAGGGGACACCACACAAGGAGTGAGGGGATAGGTCATAACAAGAATAAAAACATCTGCCCCAACACACCGATCAGAGCCAAAGATAGACCAATCCATAGACAAAACCCCCGTAAGGAACCTAGAGCACAAACCAACATAACTCTCCCATAGCCCAAACATGCAAACATTAAGAAAAACACAAGGAAATTGGTTCGTAGAGCAAGAGAAAACCTCAAGTGAACCAACAACACCATTTGCCTCATCCTCTACATCAGAATCACCATCTTCCTCAGTCATGCCTTCTCCTGATTTCAAACTCCCTCTCTTGTTCGATGCTATCCCTCCTTCAAGGAGAGTGATGTTGACTTCTATTGTAAGTGTACAAATTTATATGAACCATTAAATTTCTCCATTTGAAGAAATTAAATTGGCTTAATTAGAAGGATGATAATGATATATATAAAATGGAGGATAAATATTTTAGATTATAATGCTCTAGAATTAAATTGGTTATTTATATATAGGGATCCTTGATATAATAAGATGAATGATGGTGTTGGGAAGTTGATTTTTTATTACTGGCATAAGCATACACATCCTCCATCAAATGTTACAGATGTTTTCGAACATATGATTAAACTAAATGAGTACAAAAAACACAAAATATTGGTTGCACATAACTCAACATGAGATGCATTTTTAATTTTACAATGCTAGTCCTTTATATTAATATTGGGAAAGAATGTTATAAATTTTAATAACATGATATGGGAAGCCAAACAAAATTCTTGAAACTTGTTTCTATAGTCATCATATTTAATGTTATCTTTACTATTAGGTGTTTAAAATTTGTAGAGAAGAAAGTGATAGTGTTAAATATATGCACCTCATAACTAGGTAAGTGAGTTCATAGCATCCACAATATCTAATAATTCTGATGGTGATGTGAATGGTCCAATGAAATTTATAAAATGACTTTGTGAAATATGTGGAAATTCAACCAATTTACTATTGAGATATGAAGACACTAATATGATGAAGAAAGTAACTTACAAGAGGTATAAGTACATATATTGTGAAACTAAATTTGGAAAAGGAGACATAAGGTTAGATTATGTAAAAGAGGAATTATTTGTTGGGATATTTATGGATTCTTTTATGTTGTTACAACCATATGTATATAACATGTCTATTTTGAGTTGTTGAGAGATACTTTTCCTCCTATAGTAGTTTTATTAGCTATTGAAATTCTAGAGAGTTACTCTTTTATCCATCAAAAGTAGATTCAAACATAACAATCATTTAGAGTAGGTGAATATTATGGTGCATGTGTGTTAGTGAAATGCATAAGTGGATATGGATGGTGTTTAGAGTAGCTATCTACAATGAGCCATTGAAAAATAATATTTTATATTAGTGATGATAAAGAACATGACATATATTTTGTGCGATTTTTTTTTGAAATGTTTTTCTAGATATGATCAACTTCTTAATAAACTTGACATGTAGAATTTATTTGAGAGTGGCCATGGAAAGAGTGAACATGATGGTCAAGGAGCATGCACTTAATGTGCTCTAAGAAAGCATCAAATCAAGTATGAGGGAGATCATATGAATTATGCACACATCATTGTTGAATGGTATACAAATCATTTCATATGTGATTTCAACACTTTAGGGAGGAATCCATATTGACATAGAATATTTTGAGAGATAGCAAGTATCAATAAATAAATTTTAGCATGTATTGAAATTGTTACATCATGATCTACTGATTTGAACAAATTCACTAAAATAATAATTTAACTTCTTTCTATAAATATAAATTTACATATTTTCAAGGATGAATTGAAAAAGTGCACATTGATTTGGGGGGTAAAAAAAGACTTTAAATTGTGTGATGAGAAAAAATATCTAGAGATGGAAATTTTGTGCTAGGATTATTCTTGTTTTTATTTTGAATGCATATTAGAAAACTATGACAATTGAAAGAGCCTACAATGTGGCTATGTTAGTGAATATAATTTTTTGCCACTAGTTTTTAATCTGCCACATATGAAGAAGATAAAAGATGATAGATTTTAAAATATTCTTTTGATTTCAATTGATTATACCCATGTTTCAATATTAATTAAATTAACATATTTACATTAAACTATGTGTAGTTGATGAAATGTATTTATAGAAGTTCTTAAATTTTTTAATTCATATTATAACCACATGCACATGTATATATATTTAATACATATAGAAGTTTTTATTTTTTATTCAATATCATTATGCCACGAGATGTTTTTGCAGTAATAGAAAATGTTGGAAATATGGAGGGTTTGAGTTATTATTTATTTCATGCATAAAAGAGAGGACTAAGTTAGTAAAACCAAAAACAAGTGAGGGAGAATTATTTACCACAAGCTTAGTTCTATTACAATGAAAATTTTTGAAACAAGTTAAAATTATTTTAAATGGGTTTAATTTTATTAATTATGAATCTCACAACATTATATCATTATATATCCATTTAGTAATTTTGTGGGTGTGTCTCTTTATTCTATCCCACACTTACATAGACAACATAGGTGAAGACTAGATAAATATCAAAATGAAAAAATATTGTGTTATTAATAATTAGGTTGAACCAATTGATTTGGTAACATAAATGTGGAGGAGAACGTTGATTTCATTCCCTAAATATTATATGGCATGATCTATATAAATTATAGGTTGTATATATGATATGATTTGATATCATTCCCTAGACAGCCTCTGCTAGACTCAAATTGTGATCGCTTAGATATTTCAGGATGGAGAAGGAATAATTTTGGGTATGGACATGAGAACCAACATGCACCTAGACACGGATCTTGGTTGGAGGCCCCTAGATGGTTCTAGCATCACTCTAACAATTGAGGTTATGCTTGGGGTTGAAACCTATGGAAAGAACTCAAAATTATGGACCAGTGTGAATTTCAGTGGAACGTGATTTTCACCCCAACATTGGCATGATTGGAGGCCTTTCTCTAGGAAACCAATGAACCACTCTATGCCTCCTCTCTATAAGTCTATTAATGATGGTCGGTATGATTGGCTAAGGAAAAATGATGGTGAGATCTTGGAAGCACTACCTAATCAATGGAAGGGGAAGCCTCCAAAAGAAAATCCATGGAAGCACAAAGAGGATGAAGACCTAGCTAGGAAAGTACCCTGCTTTTCTATTGTAGTGAATGCAATTAGCTTGAATAGAAGAATGAATTTGTGGATTAGAGATCTTGTGGAGAGGAATCAGGAAGGTGTGTAGGAGAGACCTAAAGTGAGGAGAGATCTTGATAAACATGGAAAAGGGATTGATCTCAAGTAACGTAGGAAAAATGGCAAGGTGATGATCATCCCTACTAAAACTCTATGAAATTCCAAGGACATGCTAAAGGAGTGAGCCTTCTTCATGAAGTGGGGTGGGGGTGGATGTTTTGCTGAGAGATTGATGGATTACTAGAGGGACCAATGGAGCAAAGAGGTATGTATCAAATTTTTGGCCTACAATTTTTTTAGTCATATGTCCAATGCCACAATTGAAAGAAATCATTATGTATGAAAAACTCCTAAAAATGGATGGAATGGGGTTTTATATTAAAGAGTGGGAACCAAACTTAAACCCTCATAAACATGAAATAGACATAATGAAAGCATGGATAAATTTGCATAACCTACCCTAGAATATTGGGATGAGGAGGTCTTGAGTCTGATAGGGAATGAACTGGGCACCTACATTGGGGTGGAAAAATATTTACTTCATGGAGAAATGAAACCCAAGTGATAATTTATGTAGAAATTAACCCAAATAGCACATCATTGGATAAGCTAGATATTATCATAGAGGACAAGTGTTTTCAGGAAATAGAATGGGATTTCTTAGCTAGCAAGGTTCCTACTTTCTCAAAAGCAGACTCCTTGAAATTATGGCCAAAAGGGATCAAGCCTACTGCAGGCTGCCATGTTGGTTCAAGAAGTAAAGTTGTAAGTAGTGAGGCAACTCCATTGGTTGGGGAATTTCAAGGACATGTACTAGAGAAAATCACCTAATAGGAGAGAGGTAGGTCTAAAAATAAAGAGGAAGAATCTTCGGTTGTAAGAGAGATTGTAGAAGGGGTCGAGGATGGTCTATGGACCCACAAGAAGGAAGGGGACAAGGGATTAATTCACAGGTTTGGAGGAAATCATGGAAGTTGGATGTGAATTGTTAGGCTATGCAACCTATGTGAAAGAGGAAGAAACAAATTCAAACTTGGAGGATGATGATAGAAATAGTCAAGAGGGTCAAGAACTAAACAAAAATGATCCTCTAGAAGAGGGTGAGTTGCGGGAATTAGAAAGGGTAGAGAAGTCAAGTTTGTTGTAAGATAACACAAACCCCCTAGCCAACGTAGTGGCCCAAGGGAATGGGAATAAAATAAAGGAACAAGTCAAGGAAGTCACTAGATTGTGGGGAAGGAAGGAGGAAAGGTAGGTTGTCAAACATAGAAAAAAGAGCCAAGAGCATTACCCTTCCCAAGGAGCAATGAGTGTCATATCGTGGAATGTTAGGGGCTTAAATGCCCCTAACGAAAAGTGCCTTCTAAGGTGCCACATCGAGACATCAATGGCTAATGTCTTCATGATCCAAGAGATTAAATTAAGTAATGCAAAAGTGGAACTATTCAAGAAAAAATGCAAAAATTTTAACATCGAACATGTGGAATCATCAAGAGCCTCTGAGGGTTTGCTTATTATTTGGAGGCCCCAAGCAATTTAGTTATAAAAGGTAGTGGGAAATAGTCGTTGGTTAGCTTGCAAGGTGAGAAGTTTATCATCAAAAAAATTCTTCACATTAATCAATATATGGTCCCTCAAGTTGCATCAAAAAGAGGGAATTGTGGTTCAAGCTTGGTGAATTCCTCTTCAGGGAATTCCCTGAGTTTTGTATTTTAGGGGGTTATTTTAATGTGATTATGCATAGTGAGGATAAAATGGGAGGTGTGTAAAGGAAGTACCAATACCAAGTAGACTTTGAGAATTTTGTTAGGCCAAACAATTTATTTGAAATTAAATTTCCAAATGGAAAGTATACGTGGATGAATAGGAGGATTGGATTTAGCCATATTACAAAAAAATTGGACAAATTTGTGTTTAAAGGTGATTTGGGTGTCTTTTCATTCACCCTTGAAAGTAGTATTCTACCCTAATCAAGGTCTGATTACTATCCTATAAAGTTGTAAATCATAGGGAAAATAAACCTCTAAGGTGCCTCTTTAAATTTAAAAACATCTGGTTCAAGGGTCAAAATATCTCAGGGCCGATTGACAACTGGTGGAATGGGTGGAAAATTGAGGGAACCAAAATGTTTGGTGTAGTATCAAAACTAAAACTTCTCAAACAAGAATTAAAAGAGTGGAATAGGACCGATTTCAAAAATATGTTTGAAACCAAATGCAAACTGGAAGAAGAATTAAAAGCACTAAATGAAATGGTACTGTCCTCAGGGATGGACAATGAAAGGTTCTTAAAGGAAAAGGAATTACTAAATGAATATGAAGAGGTGTAGGTGAAAGAGGAAGTGTATTGTGTTAGAAATATGTGCCTCAAGCTTACTGACCTAAACCTATTGCTAGAGAGAAATTGGTGACACACCTGAATTGTCTTGCCAATGTGTAGTTGGTTTTTTAAAAGCTTGAACCAGACGGGTCAATGAGACAGGTGTTTGGTCCTGCCAATGTAAGTCATCGAGATAACCTAAATAGACGGAGTGAGTTCCTGAACTCTCAACAAAGCTATCTGTCTAGCCGAAGAGTTCCATTGATATGACTCTGGTCAATGACCAGTCAATCGGTGTGATGTTAGTCCATGGAGTGACCTACGAATGTCACTCTGAAAGTCCTGGTTTGGCCGATGAGTCACTTTCGATAAGACTCTAGTCGATGAACTTGGTCGTCAGGGTGACATGGGTCTTCGGTCTGACCTATGAAAGTCACTTCAACAGTTTTGGTCTAGCCGATGGGGTATGTTCGACGTGAGTCTTGTCAATGGTTCTTCATCAGTGTGACATATGACTTCGGCCCAAGTTTGAGATCTTCGTTTGATGGTTGAAGTCTGGTCAATGGTTTGCAATCGGAGTGAGTCTTGCCGATGAGATCACATTTAGGAAACTTCATTAGTAGAACATGAACTCTTGAGTGACCTTTGGAAACTTCCACTGAGGTGTGTTCTCAGCCCGATGGTGTTTGGTTGGAGAGACATCACCCAAGTCTGACCGATCGAGCAATAGAAGACTGTAGTTTATGTGTTTGTCAAATGAGCAGTTTGGCATTGGTGAGACATGGACTGTTGTCTCACCAATACGCGATGCAATTGAATTGGAAGATGAACCGAATTGTTGGTTGAAAGAACAAATTGACCATGGTTATGGGATAAATTGTAGGGTGTGTAACTAATCATGGGTTTTTGAATAGTCATTTTTTTTTTTAATTGTATGTTGTATGAGCATTGGAACAGTAAGACATAACGAAGTGTGTAATTTCATTTTATGATTTTGGAAAGCATTGTAACAGTGTTGCTCTGTACAAGGTTGATCAGGGAAATGTTGCTGCTATACAATTGACATCTAAAAGGAGATTCTATAACTTGTATGTAATTCAATTACTATAATACAAGTGATCTTTCTTTAGTGGTGGTTTTTTCTCCCGTAAGGGTTTTCCCACATAAATTTGGTGTCCAATTGTGTATGTGTTTATTTCTCTATTTTGTTATTCCTTTCATGTGCGTCTTCATGGACTATAATTATAAAATTTTAAAATGTATTTGCATTCTTCTCTGAGTTTTGACATTAGGAGAGTTAGTTCTACACCTTTATCTTTCCTAACAAGTGGTATCAGAGCCTAGCCAATTATGTTATCCTTGTGGGTAGGTTGGGTTTTTGTGTCAATTTTTTTCAGTGGGAGTTTTGTAGAAGTTTGGTAATTAAAATTACAGATTGAGATGGCAATGGCAAGTACATCAGGAAAGATTGAAATTGAGAAATTCAATGGAAGCAATTTTGAGTTGTGGAAACTCAAAATGGAAGATCTGTTGGTTGATCGTGATCTTTGGGTTGTTGTGTCTGGAATGAAACCTTCAAGCATAAAGCAAGAAGAATTGGAATTGGCAGATCAAAAATCAAAGGGGTCGATAAGGCTCTGTTTGGCAAACTGTTCTTCTAAATGTTCATGAAGAGAAGACTGCATCTTCTTAATGGAAAAGACTGGGAGATATTTATCAAGGCAAGTCTTTGGTGAATAAGTTGTTCTTAAGGAAGAAGTTGTACACTTTGAAAATGTAGGAAGGATCATCTGTTGTTGATCACTTGAATGCTTTCAACATGTCAATTGCTCAGTTAGCATCTATGGGTGTGAAGATTGATCATGAAGATCGTTGTATGCTATTGTTATGTTCTTTGTCAAATTCTTGGGATCACTTGGTGATGGCGATTGGGAGCATGACAACCACTTTCAAGATGGAAGATGTGGTTGATTCTTTGTTATCAAATGAGATGAGCAGGAAATATTTTGAGATAGCGAAGGAGGCTCTTGTTGTTCGAGGCAGATCGAAAGAAAAAGGCAAGAAGGACAAGAGGTCCAAATAGAAATCAAAAGGGAGATCAAAGTCTCCTAGAAATAATTCCATGGTGAAGTGTTGGAATTGTGGGCAACCTGGTCATGTCCGAAAGGATTACAAACAGGAGAAAAAGAAGAAAAAGAACTCTTCTAATAATGATTCTTCTCAGAGTGATGCAGATGCCTTCATTGCAGCCTTGGCAATTAGGGCATCAGATGATGTCTGGCTGATTGATCCTGGAGCATCTTTCCACATGACATCTCATAGAGACTGGTTCACAAAGTATGAAAAATATGATGGTGGAAAGTTGTATTTGGCTAGTGATTCATCTCTGGAAATAGTTGGTCGTGGAAGAGTCAGAATTCAATTCCCTAATGGAAGATTGAAGGGAATCAATGATATAATTCATATACCAGGTCTGGCTCAAAATTTACTCTTTGTTAGTAAGTTGAACGATGTTGGAGTGCAAGTCTCATTCTTTGGTAATGGATGCAAAATTTCTAGAGGCTCAATGGTGTTGGCTAGGGGTGCTCGAATTGGTACTTTGTACAAGCTGGATGCACTTGTTGTTCAATGCAACAGTGTCTTTGCAAAGTCACAAAAGGTTGTCCATAAAGAGAAGAAGGAAAATGTTCCTGATAGTGCAAACTCTATGGAAGTTAAACTTCCAGTAGAAAATACTATGCTCTAGCATCACCACAATGGAGAAAAGGGTTTAAAAACTTTGAAGAATAAAAAACTGGTTGAAGGGCTTGATGATTATAACCTTGAATTCAAATTTTTTAAACATTGTATATGGAAAACAACATTGTGTTTCATTTATTCCAGGCCTCATAAATCTTCTGGTATACTTGATTACATTCATTTTGATGTGTGTGGTCCCGTGAATGTTCCTTCATTATCGAAATCTAAATATTATGTTTCTTTTATTGATGACTATTCGAGAAGGGAATTTGTGTATTTTTCAAAAAGTAAATCAGAAGTGTTCAATCATTTTAAGGAATTTAAAAACCTTGTGGAAAATTAGACTGAAAGAAAAATAAAGTGTTTAAGGACTGACAATGGCGGTGAGTTTTGTTCTGATGAATTTGAAAGGTATTGCAAAGATCATGGAATTAAAAGAAATAAAACTACACCCTACACTCTATAGCAAAATAGAGTTGTTGAAAGGTTCAACAAAATGATGATGGAAAGGGCAAGAAGTATGTTGAGAAGTGTTGGCTTGGAGGAGAAATTATGGGTTGAGGCAGTTGCAACAACATGTTACTTAATAAACCATTCCCCTAGCTCTTCTCTTGTTCATAAAACACATTTGGAAGTGTGGTCTAGAAAGAAGCCCTCTCTAAGACATATTCAATTCTTTGGTTGTGAAGCATATGCATATGTGTCGAATGAAAAAATATCTAAATTGGACAACAAGGCTGTTAAATGTATTTTTATTGGCTATAGCACTGGCATAAAAGGATACAAGCTTTGGAATCTTGAGACTGAGAAGGTTTTGTACAGTAGAAGTGTTATTTTTTGTGAGTTGAAGCCTTCTACTTTGGATCTGCAGCCAAAGGAAAAATCAGAAAATAAAGAGGATGTAGTTGAAATTCCTCCCACACCAGATAAAGAGGAATAAAAAATTTAAAATGTACCTGAATTTGAGGAGAGCTCAAGCAACTCTAAAGTTTCTAAGCAAGATGATGAACAATGTCCTTAGCCTCAACCTATGAGGAGGTCTACACATGAAAGTCGACAACTGGATAGGTATGGATTCTCTATGTTTGATTCTATTTGTGCTTATGCTTTGATTACTAACACGGATGAGCCTAGGACTATAAAAGAGGCAACTAAAATGTCTGATTCAGATTCCTAGTTGGAAGCCATGAATGAAGAAATGGCATCATTAAAGAAAAATGATACTTGGGATCTGGTTCCATTGCCTGAAGGTAGAAAGCTTGTGGGCTGCAAATGGATTGATTATGGGGAAATATTTTCTCCAGTAGCAAAGTTGACACCTATCAAATTTATTTTGTCACTTGTAGTAGCATATGACTGGGAGATTGAGTAGATGGATGTGAAGATAACATTTCTTCATGGTGATCTTGAAGAAGAAATTATATGTCCCAGCCAGAGCACTTTGTGAAAAAAGGTAAAGAAAATCTGGTTTGCAAGTTGAAAAAATCTTTGTATGGATTAAAACAGTCTCCTAGAATGTGGTACCAAAAGTTTGACACATTTGTTTTTTCATTGGGATTTATAAGATCAAAATTTGATCATTGTGTGTATTACAAAGCTGAGAATGATCGTATTTTAATTATTGCCTTGTATGTGGATGATATGTTATTCATTGAGATTATTAAGTTTATGATTTCTAATCTAAAATCTTAGTTGTTTGGAAAATTTGAAATGAAAGATCTGGGTGAAGCAAGGTATATTTTGTGGATGGAAATAACCAGGGACAGAAAGAGTAGAAAACTTTGTCTTAGCCAAAGTATGTATACTAACACTATTCTGGAGAGATTTTGTATGACTGATTGCAAGCAGCTAGTTGTTCCAGTTTTGTAGGGAACAAAGCGTCTGTTGAAGATTGTCCAAAATATCCTACTAAGATGGAAGACATGACCAAAATGCCTTATGCAGGTGCATTTGGTAGTTTAATGTATGCAATGGTTTGTACAAGGCCAGACATTGCCCAAGCAGTGGGTGTACTTAGTCATTTTATGGCAAATATAGGGGGGCCGCATTGGGATGCTATGAAAAGATTATTTAGATATTTGAAGGGAACTTTGGAGTATGCTTTGTTTTATCATGGTAACTCTTCTAAATCATAGAGATCTATCAACATTCATGGGTATGTGGATTCTGATTGGGTAGGGAACATTGATAGCAGAAGATCTACAAGTGGATATATTTTCATGGTGAATGGTGGTGCAGTTAGTTGGATGAGAAAGCAACAAGTTGTAGTAGCTTTTCCCACTATGGAGGAAGAATACATGGCACCTACACATGCCTATAAAGAAGCAATCTAGTTTAAACATTTGTGTTCTAATATTTGGTTTGATGCAGGGAAGATTACAATTTACTGTGATAGTCAAAGTTCTATTTTTTTGGCAAAAAATCCTACTTTCCATGCCAGGATGAAACATTTTGATGTGTAGTATCACTTTGTATGAGATATGGTGAAGGATGGAAAGGCCTATTTAGACAAAGTGGATACTCTGGAAAATATTGCAAATGCATTGATGAAATCAATGAGCACAGACAAGTACAAGTGGTGTGCCAGTTCGATGGGCCTTGGTGCCCATGAATCTCAGTAGTTACTGAATTCTCTGGAGGTGTCAGTAAGATCTTCATCAAGTGGGAGATTGTTGGAAATATGTGCCTCAAGCTTACTGACTTGAACCTCTTGATAGAGAGAAATTGGTGAGACACCTGGGTTGTCTTGTCGATGTGCAGTTGGTTTTCTAAAATCTTGAACCGAACGGGTCAATGAGACAGGTGTTTGGTCATGTCAATGTAAGTCGTTGGGGTAACCTAAACAGTCGGAGTGAGTTTCTAAACTCTCAGCAAAGCTATTTGTCTGGCTGAAGAGTTCCATCGATATGACTCTGGCTAATGACCAATCAGTCGGTGTGACATTGGTCCATGCAGTGACCTATGAATGTCACTCTGACAGTCCTAGTTTGGCTGATGAGTCACTATCGGTAAGACTCTGGCCGATGAACTTGGTCGTTGGGGTGACATGGGTCTTCGATCTGACCTATGAAAGTCACTCTGAAAGTTCTAGTCTGGCCGATTGGGTATGGTTGGCATGAGTCTTGCCGATGGTTCTTCATCAGTGTGACGTATTCAACTTTGGCCCAACTTTGAGATCTACATCCGATGGTTGAAGTTTGGACGATGGTTTGTGATTAGAGTGAGTCTTGCCGATGAGATCACATGCAGGAAACTTCATCGGTAGAACATGAACTATGATATTGCTCTCAGGATTCAACCGTGTAGTTTTCGAGTCAACCTGTGGAAGAAACCTCCTACTTATCAGAACATGAACTGTCGGGTGACCTTTGGAAACTTCCACTAAAGTGTGTTCTTAGCTCGATGGTGTTTGGTTAGAGAGATGTCACCCAGGTCTAAGTGATCGAGTGACAGAAGATTATAGTGTTCGTGTTTGTCAAATGAGCAGTTTGGCATGAGTGAGACATGGATTGTTGTCCCACCGATACGCGATGCAGTTGAACTGGAAGATGAACTGAATTGTTGGTTGAAAGAATGAATTGACCATGGTTATGGGATAAATTGCAGGGTGTGTAATGGATCATGGGTTTTTGAATAATTATTTTTTTTCTGAACTGTATGTTGTATGAGCATTGGAACAGTAAGACATAACAAAGTGTGTGAATTTAATTGTATGCTTTTGGAGAGCATTGTAACAGTGTTGTTCTGTACAAGGTTGATAAGGGAAATGTTGTTGTACAATTGACATCTGAAAGGAGAGTTTGTAACTTGTATGTAATTCAATTACTGTAATACAAGTGATCTTTCTTTGGTGTAGTGGGTTTTTCTCATGTAAGGGTTTTCCCACGTAAATCTGGTGTCCAATTGTGTATGTATTTATTTCTCTATTTTGTTATTCCTTTCAGTGCATCTTAATGGACTGTAATTGTAAAATTTAAAAATGTATCTTCATTCTTCTCTGAGTTTTGACATTATGAGAGTTAGTTCCGCACCTTTATCTTTCCTAACATGGTGGCAGAAATCTATAAAGATTTGGATCTTGAAACGGGACAAGAACACTATATATTTTCATAGTATTAAGGCTCGAAGAGAAATCAATAAAATCACAAATCTTTGGAGAGAATATGGCACAATTGTTGAGGATCCTAAGGGCATTTTTAGGGAAGTAGTCACATACTTCAAAAATCTACTAAATAACATAGGAGGATCAAGTCTTGTATCATAAAATCATCTCTTGGATGTTATCCCTTGGTTGGTTAAGGAAGGGTAGAATAAGTTGTTGAGAAAATTTATGACAAAAGAGATTAAGGTTACAACCTTCTAGTTGCATCGTGATAAAGTACCTAGACCGAATGGATTTCCCACTCACTTTTTTTAAAAGTGTTGGAGCTCCATGTGCAGTGAAGTGGTTGCCGCAATAGAGGAGTCAAGGATTTTTTGGGTAGTACTAAGGGAGATGAACAATACATTCATCTCTTTGATTCCTGAAAAAGAGAAACCATCATCATTAGACAATTTTAGACCTATAGCCCTTTGCAACACTCTGTACAAAATTATGGTGAAAGAAACAACAAATAGATTGAAAAAAAAATTGCCAGAGGTAATTTCTAAGGAGCAATTTGGGTTTGTTCCTAGGAAGTCAATTTTGGAGGGGGTTATCATTACATAGGAATCCATTCATTCTATTCAAAGAACCAAAAATAAAAGTATGCTACTCAAATTGGACATTAAAAAAGCATATAATCGAGTGGATTGGATATTCTTGTGCAAAGTGCTACTAGCTTTTGGGTTTGATAAAAGGTGGGTAAATTGGGCTTTAAATTGTATTGCTAGCCCCAAATTTTCAATTATTGTGAACGCTGCTCTAGACAGGTTCTTTGAGGCATCCAAATGGATTAGAAAGGGTGATCCTCTCACCCTTTCTGTTTTTCATCATGGTTGAGCCTCTTGGAAGGAAAATTAGTACTATAGAATATCAAAAGGCTAGAGGGAATTCAAATAACGAGTAATGTGCTTGTTGTAACCCATCAAAATTTTGTAGATGATACTATGCTTTTTGAGACAACAAAATATCACGAAGCTCATCATTTTAAGGAAATTTTGGATCTTTATTCAGAGGCCTTGGGTTAAGAGGTAAGTGAAGTGAAGTTGTAGGTCTAATTTTTTCATACTCCATGAAAAGAGAAAGAGATCCTTAGAGTTCTTAAATTCAAAAAAGGACAAATGCCATGCACATATCTTGGATTTCCTTTAGCAAAAGGAGTTGGCAATGGGAAGCTATGAGATCCCCTAGTAAACAAAGTAAGTAGCCAAATGTCATCATGAAAAGGGAAATGGCTATCATAGGTTGGCAGGTTATTTATGCTAAAGGTTATTATTTATGTGATTCCAATATATCTATTGTCATGTCTAGCTTCTCCCAAGGGGATGTATCAAACTCTTAATCAAAATTTAAGAAACTTATTTTAGAAAGGAAATTCATACAAGAAAAATTTCACACTAATCACTTGGGATATGATTTGTAAAGAAAAAGAGGTTGGGGGAATGGGCTTAAGGGACCTCTTGAGGCAAAAAATCCTTAGGGGAAAAACTAATTTGGAAGATGTACACAAAAAGTAAGTCAAAATGGGTCTAGATTCTTCAAAATAATTATCTAGGAAACAACATTGAGAGCAGCATCTTCGCATCTGCCTCTCTTCCCAAAGGGTCAAAATTTGGAACTTCATGTCTAAGTATGGAACTTCATGTCTAAGTATTAGTTTTTAATAACAGAGTTCTTATCCTAGGACATATATGATGGAAACACTACTCTTTTTTGCGAGGATTCATAGGGGGCACCCCACTCTTGATAGTTTGGCAAATTTTCACCATATAAAAGGTTTACTCACTCAGCTTTGGGGTGTGAATGTAAGATATTACTTGAAGATCATTTTTGTTGATGGTATTTGCAAGTGGTAGTGGAAGGAATTTAGAAGGCTTAATCTTCTAGCTATCGAAACCACACAGCTATAGTATATTCTCAAAGACAAAACCATAATCATCTGAGAGGGAAAGGATAGGTTGGTTTGGACTGCCTCTAGGTCAAGGTAGCACAACACTAGGATGGATATTTGGTGTTGGGGAAATAGGATGGAAAGACTTCACTCCCATGGAAATTATGTTGGGATAACATGTGTCTTCAAAAAGTTGGGGCTTTTTCTTAGACTACAATCTAGGGGAGGATTTTGACTATATATAGGTTTAGTAGAATGGGTTATCATGGCTCATCACGATGTGTAATGTGCAAATAAAATGACGAGAACATAAATCATTTGTTGCTTGGATGCCCCTTTACACAAATATGTTAGAGGTGGTTATGTATGAAATTGGGCTGGATAGGTACCCTTTCGAATGGAATCTTATCCCTCTTTAAATCATGGCCCTTGCTTAAAAAGAAAGTGATGTATTCATGCATATGGATAATAATCCCATATATTTTGATATGCGAGATCTGGAAAGAGCAGAATAGGAGAGTATAATATCACCATAAGATAGCAACAATGAGGCACAAAATAGAAACATAAGAACATCACATAACATAATTTATGTGGAGAAACCCTTGTGGCTAAAAAATCCACCAAGAAGAGAGGCCAAGTATGCATTATCTTCAAATAAATGAGATTACAATATAGTCACTTCTATTCTCCTCTTTTCCTCCAACATGGCAGCACCTGTGTACCTATGAACAACCTCTTTATGCCTCAACCTATCCTTATTCCTACAACATATTTTCTACATCCAAAACATAGTACCCAAAGATAGCTCTTCATTTCAAACATTCTCAAACCTTGGATTACATCTTTGAAATATGAAAGGACACTGGTTTTTGCTCCAATACTCTCCCTCCAACTTGGGTGCCCAAACTTTCAAGATAAACATTACATTAAATGCAATAAATGATTGAATACCAAGAGACATATGTTCCCTCTTTCCAAGCTCCCACTTGGAGAATACCAACAATCACTCATTTTTCCTTATCGTTTATTATCCCATTTTAGGTATCCACATGTGGGGTAAATAATATTAATGTCCACAAGTCACCTTTACCAATTCTAGTGGAACCTATCGCCCCTTATGAATATAATACAAACAATGGTGAGAATGAATATTATAAAATATTTTCCCAATTCACCCTAAGTTCCTAGAGACACTTTCAAAGGATGTTGGAACCATACAATATGACATAGGATTTACAAGGTAGATGGAACCTTAATCTTAACAATATTGAGGACAAGGTTTTCATTGGTCCCAAGTTGGTACAGGAGATGGAGCAACAAGTGATCTTGATTAAGAAATGATTGTAGGAGGCACAAGATCAACAAAAGTATGTTGATGCCAAGAGGACCAATCATAATTTCCCTATGGGTGATAGAGTTTTCCTGAGAGTGTGACCTCATAAGAGCCCTATACATTATGGAAAAGGCTCTAAGATATCACTTTGGTTGACTGGACCTTTTGAGATCTTGGAAAGAGTTGGCCCTATATCCTATCACTTAACACTGTCACCTAGCATGTCATGCATTCATGATGTCTTTTATATTTCAATATTTAGGTAGTATATTCATGATGACTTTCATGTTTTGGACTAGACTGCTTTACATGTGGAGGGAGGACAATTGGCCTTGGAGCTAATCTACATACTAGGTCAATGAACATTGGTACTTTGTGGGTGCGAATTGGACCAGGTCATGGTCCAATTAGATAGATATTATGAGTTTTTTGTCACATGGGAGGATGCATCTCATATGATGACTCTTTACCCTCACCTTTTTGAGGACTTACGAGAGGAATTCTAATCCTAGGGGGAATGTGAGACCCCACCTTCTATGATCCATATTGACTCTATATTTCCTTGATGATATTATGGTTATTGCTCAATGTTTTTCATGTGTTTCTATGATTAGACATTATACATGAGTTTTTTTTATGATATTTTTGTTTCATATACATATTTGGTGTTTTTATGCTCATATGATTTGTTTTGGTTATCATGGGATATTGATTAGATGGGGGATTTCAATTTATTATTTTTAGTTTTAGTTATATTGTGATTATCAAATGACTACCTTATGTGAATTTGCAAGTAGATATTACTTAGATAATATTTAATAATTTAAATGTTCACTTGTTATGGTTTATTTGATTATATAGTTTCTATGTGATCTTGTAGATAATTATTATAGATAAGATTTTTTGGAAAATAATAATTTTAAAAAAAAAATTATTGTTGATATATGTTAGATGCTTCAGCTATTACTATTACTTCTTATGATATACTAACACCTATGGCTGAGTGAGTAGGTAAAATTTTCCAATGGTATTCGGGGGGTCACATAGCTACTTCCTTCTGTATTTTTTTTGTGACTATCGATCCTAACTTGTATGGAGGAAATAATACCATGTGTTGTAATTTTTTGGCTATGTTGTTTATTTGGTTAAATGTGTTGTGATATCATTTAATTTTGTGAATTTTTTATTTTTATTACCATGTGAGTTATCTCATAGTATTTTCCCCTTTTTATTTATGTGGCTTTTATGTGAATTAATTAATTTCTTTATAATCTTAAATTGACCCTAGGTGCTAAGTATAGGAGTAAGGGGTTTAATAAACCTTGGAAATACCTTTTTAAGTGCTTTTAACCACGTCAAAATTCCCATTTCAAAAGGGTAGAGAAAATGGGAGTTAGTTGGTGGTTTGGGTAGTTAGAAAAGGAATTTTCTTTTCCCTTTCCTATAAAGGAATTTTCTTTATAGGAGAGAGGGCTTTTCCATCTTGTTGTCTTCTTGGTTTTCCTTTGAAATTTTATTTTGTAGAGAATTTCTAGGAGAAGAGAGGAAGAGAGGATATTGGAGGAAGGAATGGATTAAAAGGAGGAGTATTGAAAATTCTTCACTAAATTCTATCATTTTTGGATAGATTTTTCAAGGTGAGGCCTACCTCTCTTGCAAGAGTTTTTTGAATAAATATTTTGAATGTTTGCATTTTGTGTGATATGTTTGTGGAAAAAAATGTTGAATTTTTTTTGTCACTTTATTATGTTTTGTATGGGGATAAATTTTGTACATCGGTTGTATTGTTCTTAATAGTATGTTTGTGGGGAGTAGACCCCCTATTGAGAGAGTTAGATCCTCCTTGTACTTGGGGTTTGAGTGGGTGTGGCTCCCTTAAGAGGGTTTCATATTTTTGGTATGATTACTCACATGATCTAATCTTGGATATGAGTATCCATTTATGTGTAAATTATGGAGGAATAAGGGATATGTGAATGGGAGGTTGTGTGTTGATGTTGTTGGAAAAGTGTAAATGTGTGATTATAAAATGTGATAAATTTCCATCCCCTTAGTGGTTGAGACCCCTTTTAATGATTGCAAGAGGGTATCATTTGTATTTGTGTGGGTTTTAATAGGGTTGTTATAATGTGAAGAACTTGTAATGTGAAATGCTTTGTGTTATGATGATGTGAAAGAATCTAAATGTTTATTTGTTTTAAAAATATTATTTATGTGTGCACCTTGTAAAGCTATGTGACCCCTAACTCAAGGGTGGGTTGAGTGTTCAACCCTATGGTTGGGTGGAGATCCCATTGGCATATGCAATTATTTTTTGTTGTTTCACTTTTCAGGTTCATGTGTTGAAGTTGGAGTCTACTTTGGGATTTCATCAAATTAAAATCACAAAGAGGATGTATGTGGGCCAAAGTGAAACATGAAAATATTCAAGTATTCAAGGGTGAATTATGTATTGTGTGTTGTAGTGTAAATGAATATATTGTAATATATATTTTGTGTAAAAATAATAAAATAAAGTTAATTAATATCTATTGGCACATACTTGCATAGAAAGGAAATATGTGGATTCTTGATTTCAATTTAGCATTATTAATTTTATTGAATGAAAAATAGAAATTATGCATAGATAAAAGTTAGTTAAGGAAACTAGTTAGTTGGAAAAATATTTATCACTTTAAAATCATGATCATTAATTAGTTTTGTGGAAGTTGAGAAAAAGAAAGTTTATTTTACATTATGCTATGTGTATAGTTATAATGTGAGTTTCAAACATCTTAGTTTTCCAATTTGTTCACACATGTAAACTTGAGAAAGTTTCTATACAAGAGTAGACTTCTAAATATTATTTAATTAAATTTTTATACTATTTTTTCAAACATAAACTCAATAAAAATACAATGACCATATGGTCGACTAAGTAAACAACAAATACAAAAGCCTATGAAAATAAAGACAGGTATTCCAAAATAGTTTTTTGGAACCTACAATAATTTTATATCTAAATACACACACATATTCATGTATGTATATATAAGTATATACATACATATGTAGATCAACCCACAATATTGTGTCCCATTTTTGGGACATCTCAATTTTTGCTGAAATCACATATTTTTTAGCAAATTTAATTGTTTAAGCCTTGAGAGATTCCATCTAAATGGTTTTAATTGAAGAGGATTAGATAAGACCCTTCTTATATCAAACCCTCTTAGATAGAACCCCTATATTCTTAAATCATACCCATAATGGAGTCTCCTTTGCACCTATCAAAATACTGACAAAAAACTACTTTTTTGTATTTTGAGGGATAAAATAAAGTCATTTAAAATTTATTTTTTTATAATTATGTAGCCCTTATTATAAGTTTTCCAATTTTGAATATTTTTAATTTTATTATCATATTTTTTTTTTATTTCTTGTTAATATAGTTTTTTCACCAAACATCAAGGTATTTGTTTCACACATGCAGAAAAATAGAGAAAAAAATCTAAAAAATATTTTTTCCCTAAGTATTGATCTCTTTGTTTCAACAAAAATGAAAAATAATTTATATACTTATGAAACAAGTTATGCGTTACGGCATACATCTATGTCCAAATTATAATTACTCTAACTTCAAAAATTAATTTAAAAATAATATGCAATAAAAATCTATGCACTAGATATTTATATTAAAAATCTATATTTTAAAAAATTATAATTTTATCCTTTCTATAAAAAATTTATGCATTATGACATAAACTTCACTTTTTAAAAATGTTTATTATAGAAAAACAAGTTTTTTTATAGACTGCAAGAATCAGTCACAAACAAGATCAACATCATTCAAGAAAGAATCAAGAACCACATCCATTGTGGCCATTGTAAACATATTTGCAGCACCTTATTGCTATAGAGCGCTTGGTAAACTTTTTTCACGTGACTGGTTGGGCTAGCATGGCATGCCCTCTGATACCACGAGGATGGTGGGTTGACTAGACCTCGTGACCTCTTGCTTGCAATAGGATGCTTTGGCCAATTGAGCTAGGCCCACTGCCCCAAACAAGTTATATTAAAAGTTTTAAAAAAATAACAATTTAATTCTAATTTTTTTTAAAATACATATTATATTTGACATACAAATCCTCACAAATCACTAATTCGCATCATCTCCAAATTTGGTGAAAAAATTCAATGTCTTACTTTGACCAAAAAATGGGACACAGTAATGTGTATGTGTATGTGTATGTGTATGTGTATACATGCATATATATATATGCATGTATATATAGATATATATGTATATACATATATATGTATTTTTAATCTATAACATATAATAGTGAAATTGGAAAAAATTGTAAACTTTCCAATCTACAAGATAAACAATCTATAGATAAAATTTGACCTACAAATTAATCCATCTATAAACAATAATCACTTCCAGTAACTAACAAATTGAAGAACAATCAATTAATCAAATCTAAAAATCCAAATGAACAATGAAGTTGAATCTAAAGACTAACTTGAAATGCAAATGTAAATGGAAAACCAAAGAGGGAAAACATATTTCAAGAATTTTTAATTAGTTGCGAGTTAGATTCTAGTTAGTAGGATTAGTACTTGCTTCATTTAAATTGGTGATTTGAATATTGTTTTCATTTTATTTTTTCAAATTATAAATCTATCTCTATTTCAATTTAAATTAATAATTTTAAGAATGCAATTATAGTTGCATTGTAACTTTTACAATAAGAGGTTAGAAAAATAATTATATTAATAATATATGAATAAAATTCTTGGTTTTTAAATAAAATCTGAAGGTTTAATATTCAACCTTCAGATTTAGAAATAATATCATAGTCAAGTTAGAATTATTTAGAATTAAGTTTGATGAACCTTGTTGCCATTAATTTCTTTCATTAATAATTTAGTGATTAGTAATTAATATCAAAAATATAATAGTGCATTTGATTATAATATTATTTTATTTGTTGTTATAATTTAATCTTTTAAGTATTGAAATTAATCATGTTATGTTTAGTTTTTATAGCCTTAAAATGCATGATTTTTTATTAAGAAATTGTATGATGTAAATGTATGATTTTTGGATTTTTGATCATTATGTATTAGTCAAATATGGATAACAAATTATTTAAAAATATGTCACTCTTTCTTGTATAAAGTTTAGATTAAGTAATAGAACCTTGGGCTTAAACTTTGCCAACTTAGAAAGTCTTCAACAAATATAATTTATTTTCATCGTCAAAATCAAATAGGTTGCCTAATATTTGGTATTTGAGACCGAGTTTCCTTAAACCATTTTGTATTGACCTTGTTCTCACACTATGTGTTGAGTGCTTATGATGTCATTATAAACATGACATCATCAAAAGTGCAAAAGTGATTCCTTAGATATAACTTGTCTTATATTTTAAATTTTAAAAAAATCGAGTCTCTGTATGTTTAGGTAGAGAAAATTGTGGGCATGATATAACCACCAAGTTAAATAAGAGTAATCAATAAATACCAAGAAATAAAATTAGGCTATACTAGTAAAATAGGGACTCGATAAATAATTTTGAGTAAAGTTACAACCAAATAACTAAATTCGTAGTAAAAATGGAGAGTTAGATTACTACATGCATTCATGTGCTCTTTTACATTTCCCATACCACTTTTATAGCACAATAAATTTCAAAAGAAACACTTACCATCACTTTTTAGATTTAGTGTCACCTATAGAGGAGATAAGCAAGGTATGGCTAGCAAGATATATAGAGTAGTTAACAATTAATATAATTGAAATATTATGCAACCAATAGATTAAGCATAAATTCAACATAAAATATTCTCTTTCCCACCAAATAAAGCACTTGGGCCTAATTGTTCCCTTATATTATTCTACCAAAAAAATTGAATTAAAATAAGGAAGATCTAATGAGCATCATAGAGGAATATATAAGGAATAAAAAATCCTCCTCCAAATGCACACCCCCAAGATTTTTAATCCAAAAATAGAAAAAGTTGATCATTTAGGACTCTAGGATATTATAAACTAGTTTCCCTATGCAATATGGTTTATAAGGTTTTATCCAAATTTTGTGATGAAGTAGAAAAAAACATGTTTTGATACCACAATTTTTAGAGGGGTCAACACAAATCCCTCTCTCACAAATTCACAAATTCACATAATAGAGATTGAAAGAAAAATCAACAATTATATTGCAATATTGTATTCCAAACTTGTTCAAATGATTACAATCTTCAACAAATATGATTTTATATTATATTATACAACCCCAAGGACTTACGAACAATAAATAAAATTAGTTTCCAATCTGATTTATAACAAAAATTATTAAACAAATACAAAACCATTCTTTCTCCTTACAAATGCAACTTAAATCTGCACTCTCCCACTTGCAATATTCAGCATGCAACTATTCCAACCTGCAACAATTGAATCATGTCTTCATTTTCTATCACCAAGACCTTCAAAACCTGCAATAACAATGTCCACAACTCTCCTAGGAAAAGAACCATGCCTGCAGTAACAACCTTTAAATTCTAGCCAAGAATGGCTACCAAAACCAAGTCCAAATTGTCTCTCATCTTCAAAAACAAGATCCAAAAACATCTCCAAAAAAAAATACATGACCAAGTTGGGAAGAAACCTCCAAAAATACATGCCAAAAACATTTAATAATTAAAAAAATGCTTTCTCAAACCTAGTCCCACCAAAATTGCCAAAATGGGAGACCATTCCTAGATTTTAGGGCAGTTTCCAATGTAACTCCTGCCAACTCACCATGGGTTCCCACCTTTGCATGCATGATTTTAAGAAGTTTTAAATGCATTTAAAAATCATATTCCCTCCAAAACCCATGCCCAAGAATATTTATTTATAGTCTTTGAATATTGAATAATTTTTAAAATTTTCCCCCTAATTTATCTCCATGCCATTATCTTGCCACAAAATGACAAAGGAATTTATTTAAGAAATATTTTAATCTAACCTTGAAAATTACCCTATCAAATAAATTTCCTAACCACCCTTAGGAAAATAAATTAATAATCATTTTTGGTTGATGCAAGATTATCATTGACTATGGACGCTCCTACATCAGACACCCATGGTAGAAAGTTTGTGATCATAGACTCACAAAACATAGTTGAGTAGTAGAACTACTCTTTCAAGTTGCAAGAAAATTGTAGCATACTCCAATGTTGAGATGGCACCCTTGAAAATTTTCTTTCTCCTCTTCCAACACCTAGCTGGAACAAGTATCCTTCTCCTCTGACAATATTTATCTGCACTCAACATCTTCAATGTGGAATTAGCTCCACCATAAACCAACCACCTCCACCAAATGCAACTCACACCCTCTTCCAATCTTGTTGGATTCAACCCACCATAGGCCAACCACCTCCACCAAAATGCACCTACACTAAACTTTGCAACACCAAACAAATCTTTTGCATACCAAACACCACTAGCAAACTTTATTTGAATCAACTTATTCAAAATATGAAAATCACCATTTTTTCTCAAATTAATAAAAACAAGAATCAATATTATCCTCTGCTGCAACTCTATCATCTACACAAAATAAAATCTCATCTTCATCATAAAAATAAAAAATATTGTGTATTACCTCTTTCTCTACAACCTTTTTCTCACCACTATCTGCTACCATATCTTTTTCACCTTCACTCTCAATTGGACCTTCATTTTCTAATACTTTATGTATACACCTAAAATTGGTCTACAGAATCTGATTAATTAAATACAAATTATTTAATTGATTATCCTAAATTCCTCTACTATTTAAATAAATAGAAATATTTATTTATATAGTTCACATTTAAATTCTTCTAATTTATTCCTTTATCTCATCTTAATTAAATACTTTGTTTGATTTAATTATCAAATCTTTATTTTATTCTATCACATCGATCTTAAATTAATTAAATAAAGATCAAACGCTTTGTTGATTAATTACCATTATTCTTATGTTTAATTTAATAAACAACTTCTATAGTTTGTTTTATTAAATTATTTATCCCTCTTTTGCTAATTTAAATAAATCAAAAATATTTAAATAAAGGCAT
The DNA here is from genome assembly GCA_007115665.2 of Sequoiadendron giganteum. Classification (NCBI taxonomy): domain Eukaryota; kingdom Viridiplantae; phylum Streptophyta; class Pinopsida; order Cupressales; family Cupressaceae; genus Sequoiadendron; species Sequoiadendron giganteum. Next base: position 610,502,088 of record CM021105.1, read on the forward strand.
AAGGAATATTCCTCTATATTTCCTCAAAATCAAATTAGATATCCTATGTCTATTTTATGTCTAAAATCATGTCAAATTAATTGATTGAAACTTCACAGGAAGAATTGGAGACAAATTGCAAATTTATCTCTCAATCCTCCTCCATCAATATGTCCTCTTCTCTTGCCTAGTGTTTTCATGGGTAGAGAAAATCTCCAAAATTCTCTCAATATCCTCCATCTTTCACCATTCAATCCTCCAGATTGAATCCAAGCCTCTCTTTGCCATCCTTGTGCATTTCTACAGCCAGGAAATCTATAAATGCAGCCTCATTCAACCAAGAAAAGGATCCAAATTATCTAACTTATGCACTCTTACTCTATAGGAATTCAAGCATCAATCATCCAACAATCAAGCATCAAGCATCAAGCATCCATCATCCAAGCATCCAGCATTCAAAGCTTTCATATCATGGTTGCCTCATGTAGCTTTGTTTATCAGTTTCCATGTCAATCCATGCTAATTTAGTTTCTTTATCATCTAGCTTTATCACATTTAGTTCCATATCATTGCATTAGCATCATTCCATTCTTTAGATCCAAATCTACTCATGCATCATTTATCTTTTCCCACAGGAATCAAGCTTTTCAAGCAAAAATTGAGAAAAATGCATCCCCACATCGCATTGATGGTAAAGATAGAGCTAAAGAAATTGTTGGATGTTGGATTCATAAGGTCTATAGACTACATCGAGTGGATATCAAACATTGTACCTGTTTCAAAGCCAGACAACAGCATCAAGATATGTATGGATTTCAGGGACCTGAATAAAGCATGTCCGAAGGATGATTTTCCATTACCAAATATAGACATCATTGTGGACTTGACGGTAGGGCATGCCATGTTGTCAATCATGGATGGTTTCTCTGAGTACAATCAAATTAAAATAGCTCTAGAAGATCAGGAAAAGATGACATTTACATGTCCATGGGGAACCTTCTGCTGGAACGTCATGCCATTTGGTATGAAAAAAACAGGAGCCACCTATCAAAGAGCAATGACAACAATATTTCATCATATGATGCACACCTTCATGGAGGATTACATGGATGACATTCTGGAAAAATCTTGTTCTAGGGAAGGACATCTACATATTCTAGGAAAAATCTTCACACAGCTAGAGAAATTCAATGTCAGGCTAAACCCCAAGAAGTGTGTCTTTGGGGTCACATCAGCGAAACTGTTGGGATACATTGTCTCATAAAAGGGCATTGAGGTAGATCCAATGAAAGTCAATGCAATAATGGAGATGTTGCCTTCTAAGAATATCAGTCAACTCAGATCGCTACAGGGAAGGCTCCAATCAATCAGGAGATTTATCTCCCAGCTGGCGAACAAAAGTCATCCGTTCAATCATCCGTTGCATAAAAATGTTGTTTTCAAATGGGATAATGGATTTGAAACAAATTTCAATCAAATAAAACAATATCTAATGTCACCACCCATTCTCATTTCACTAATAGAAGGAAGACCTCTGATATTGTACATTGCAACGACAGATATTTCTTTAGGGGCACTATTAGCACAAGTGGGTTATGAAGGAAAAGAACACGCCATCTACTATATCAATAGAACATTAAATGGATATGAAATAAACTATAATTTCATAGAGAGGTCTTGCTTGGCAGTGGTGTTTTCTACTCAATAGCTGAGACACTATATGCTGACTCATACAATCAAGCTAATAGCAAAGATCGACCCCTTAAAATATCTACTCAGTAAGGCTTCCTTAACAGGTAGACTGGAAAAGTGGGTCATGCTATTAAGTGAATTTTACATTCAATATGTGGAGAGAAAATCCATCAAGGGTCAAGCAATCGTTGAACAGTTAGCTGAGGCTCCTCTACCAAATGATCGACCAATGATAATGGATTTTCTGGATGCAAACATTCTGACAGTGATGCCACAATAATGGGTATTATATTTTGATGGATCGTACACATAGCAAGGATCTGGAGCAGGGATTTTGTTAATCTCTCCCCAAGGACACACCATTCTAAAATCATATAGACTGATGTTTCAATGTACAAATAATATGGCAGAATATGAAGCATTGATCATTGGGGTCAAAATAGCAATTCAATGGAAGATCACAGACTTACAAGTATATGGGGACTCTCAACTAGTCATTTATCAAGTAAATGACGAGTATCAAACAAAGGATGAAAAGTTGATGCCCTACAAACAACAAATAGATGATCTAAAACAGTTCTTTGTCAATGTTAAGTTTGATCAAATTCCAAGGGCGGAGAACAAAGCTACAGATGCTATGGCCACAATTGCCAGAGAAACGTGGTTGTTATGAGTTTATGGTAGAATAAGTATCATATCCTTCCCATAATAATTCAGAATCCAATACCATATGCCATCTAGAAACCATTGAAACCTCCATCTATAAAAAAACCTATGCTTACCTGAAAGATGATATCCTCCCTCCCGATCTTTCTAGGAACCAAAAACAAAGCTTCATTCGCCAATCTGCCTGACATATTTTAATCGCAGACATCCTTTATCGTCAAGGTCTTGATGGTACCTTACTCTGATGTCTAGAACACGACGAATCTAAAACATCCTTACGAGAGGTTCACGAGAGTATTTGTGGCACTCATTTGAGTGGGATAACTCTAGCCAAGAAACTCCTCCATTTAGGATATTATTGGCCATGCATGGAGAAATAATCCTATTAGTTTGTCAAGAAATGTCAAAAGTGTCAGATGCTAAGCAATCCGATTCACACACTGGCTCAAGAACTGCATCCCTTTACATCAAAGTGGCCCTTTTGTCAATGGGGACTAGATCTGGTAGGAAAGATACATCCATCTTCATCCAATGGACGCAAGTTCATTATCACAACTATAGAATACTTCACAAAATGGATAGAAGCAGTGTCTCTTACAACCATCACAGGGAAGAAAATTTCCTCTTTCATCTTGAATTACATAATTTGTCGATATGGCATCCCTCCATCCATTATCACTGATAATGGACGACCATTCAAGAATCAAGATGTCCAAGAACTATGTGAAAAGTTCCATATCCAACATAGTTTTTCAACACCATACTATCCTCAAGGAAATGGCCAAGCAGAGGCCTCTAATAAAATGATTCTAAAAATTCTAAAGAAGACGGTTAACGATATTGGACATGATTGGCATGTTCAACTCAATCATGCACTGTGGGCCTATAGAACAAGTATCAAAACACCAATAGGAGCTACACCATATTCCTGGGTATATGGATCAGAGGCCATACTACCCATCAAAGTAGAGATTCCATCACTCTGTGTATCACTCAGAGGAATCATTTCAGATGAGGATTATAGGGTATCTAAACTCCAGGAACTAGAATTTTTGAATGAGTGTCGTCAACAAGTTGTTAATCATCTAACGACTTATCAACAAAGAATGTCAAGGAGTTACAACCACAGGGTAAAATCGAGGGTCTTTCAAGTTGGTGATTTGGTTCTAAAAGAGAACCCTAAGAATCAACAGGACAGGGAGAAGAAAGGCAAATTTGAGCCTAACTGGCTTGGTCCTTTTGTCGTCATATCAGTATACGGATCAGGAGCATATCAACTATCAACGTCAGAAGGAGATTTGTTTCATGAACCTATCAACAGTATCCATCTCAGAAATTTCTATACTTGAATCTCCTAGTGCACGGGTCAAACTTCTAAAAAATGGTTTCCTTGATGAAAACCTGGCAAACAGGCATCTTGGCAATAGAAAATACAAAAAACAATTAAAAATAAATAAAAAATGAGAAAAATAAACAAAGCAAAGTAGTGCAATCAAAACATATGGTGAAAACCCGGAAACAGGCGTCGTATGTGATTCTAAATAAGCTTTCCCATCTATTTTAAAACATATCGAGATCATTAATCTGGAAATCAGTACCATTTTGTATCATGTCATTAGTCTTGCCATCATTACATCCATTATCAAATCATTTCACCTAGTCAAGTCTCACTCCAAAGCTTGGGGGCAACATCTGGATATCACTAGGGGCAACAAAAACATCGATTTCACTAAAAGGGAAAACAACAGTATGGCAAGAAAACAAAAACAATGATCAAAGCGAAACATTGATCACAATCAGAAGGGCATCAAACATCTGTATCATATCAGAAAATCCAAAAACATGTTAAAAAGTCAGTCTAGAAAAGCAAAATCCAAAATCATAGGTCTATGACAGTCGAACTACATGGTCTTTGCGTGAGTAAGGTAGGCAAGGCTAATCTTTGATCAACCCCTGAGACCCCTAGGATAAGCTAGTAGGGTTAGATCTTTTGTCAAAATTTCAAAAATCACAAAAACATCACAAAATTAGGATGGATGATCTAAAATCTGAATAATGATTGAAACACTTTAAGTAATAAATAGATAAATTGTATTTTGATTATCATTTCTTTGGAGTAACTCGATGATGTATTGCACTAGAAAAACAAGGAAAAAGAATGATATTTTTATTGTTTACTGTCTATAAATTAATCATATAAATGTGTGAATTTTTCGGAGGATGTGCTATGCAAATGTATCACCAAAACATTAAGAATTCACACACTAAAATGATTAATCTCTGCCTATTTACGTAATGAATTCTCAGGTCATCTTGGTTCAATTATACCTAGATGCTTGTGTTCACTTGCAATATCAAAAATCATGAAAGTAGTACTCAGGTCGTCATTGGTCTAACACATACCATTAATGCTTGTACTCACTTTCAACATCCAATAAAAGCTCTATGATGATACCAAACACAAAGTGTTGTTAAAATGACAATGGTTGCATATAGCTGCATGTTAAAATTAGACTGCATTCATCATAAATTCATTATTTGCAGAGTATTTGTTGCACAAGGGATTCCAATTAATGATTATCTTTTCTACAAATATTACTAAGTATACTTGACATAAATCCAAAAATCATCAAAAACATATAGAAGTTGTCATCTCATCATTAAGTTTTCATCAATTCATCATTCATGAATTTTAACATCAAATAGTTATGCATTTATCGTACCATATTTATCATCATCATATCATAAATAAATTCATCATGTTCATTTTACCATAAAATTCAATAAAATACATCGTGCATTACATCCATACATTTCATCACATCGCAATAAAATACATAGTGCATAACATCCATACATTTATTATTATTATCATCAACATAGAATAAATGCAAGTCATATCATTTTTATCATATATTATCCATACATCATCATTTTTATCATCATCACATTTAAAATAAATTGCATTCATCATTTAGAAATTCATACATTACATCATACATCCATATATCATATATTTTGCACATGCATTCATCATAGAATCGTTACAGGAAATAAAAGCATTCATTATAGAAACATCATCACATAAATAAATGCATCCATCACATAGAATCATAAACCATCATAAGATCAAATCAATTGCATCTCATATATATCATCAATGTCAAGTATACAATGAAGTCTGAAATAAAGATACATCATCAAAAATGAGCCAACTCGGAGTATACATCATATCTCAAAAAGAATGTCTCGAAATCAAAGATAGCATCTATCATCTACTACTGTCAGAATGTGCAGGCCCAATGGGACCAGTACCACCACCACCCCTGGAAGGACCAGGATCTTTGGGATCTCCTCGAGGAGGCTATGTCACACCCTCACTGACTGTTTGGGTGCGAGTCTGACCGGATCTCGATGGGGCATAACTAACTCTGTGATCAGTAGGCACTGCATCATGATATCTACCCTGGTAAAACTCAGCCTCTCAGCCAGCCCGCAGAATGTCTCTCATATAATCTGCCATGGAGGTACCGTCGGCTACTCTCTAAAGTGTCTTGGTCATCTCATGTGCCCTCTTGGCAATCTGTCAGGCACTGTCTCGCTCGACTGTCAAGGTAGAAACCTGAGTCTGAACAGCGGCCAACTGTCCCTGTACCTACACTAATGCCTGAGCATGGGCCTGAGCTTGGGTCTGCATCTGAGTCTATGTCTGAACCAACAAATCCTAAGCCTGTACCAACTGTCCCTGTAGTGTCTATACCTGTGTCTGAAGACCTACAATCTGTCTCTGTTAATCAATTGACAGTACTGCCACTGCTCGCCTCTTGCAAGGCCTACTAGATGATGGACCAATGCTGACTGGTCCAGCCCCTCTGCCACCATCACTGTCATCTCCACTGTTGTTGTCATCATTACCACTCTCAGTACTACTGTCTGATGGAGTATCACCCCCACTATCCTCTAAACCCTCGGCAGCATCCTCCTCAATGGGTAACGGTGTTGGCTCATCTGGAATAGTGATGTGAGGATGTGGAGTCAAAGCCAAAAATTTTGCTTACTCCCCTGTCACTGCCACCTCCACAATATCTCTGCGCATGTCCTAGGCTGAAGGTTGCAGAGCCCTGTATCCCTCTACAATGGTCTCATAGGATAGACATGGTCCCCAATCCGCTACATCACTACGTCTCCTGGCATAGTGGGCTACCCCCTGAGGCATGCACTAAATGATGCCATACTGCCTGTACACTCATCGTAGTAAAAATCTCTCCAACACAAAAGGTATCCTGTCGATCAGGTACATGGAGTCACAAAGGTATCTGAGAACTGCGTCGTCCTAATCCCACTACTCACAGTCCAAGTACAACCGCCAGACAACGCTCTCCATGTCATCAAACACTCGTCTCCGATGCTCCAACTTACCCATCCGAGCCTGGGTAAGTCTACCTCTGTATCGAAAGACATACGGTCTGCCTATCGGTCTGTCAAAAATTGGAAATGATCGAGCAATGGAAAAATGCTCTCATGCCCACACCTATAACAGGGTCATCCCCGCTAATAAACTGCGTGCCCCCAGATAAATAATTGAATGAAGGTCATGATAGAGATGTGCCAGCATGCACATCCCCCACGCATATCTCGTACCATGTACAACCATACTCTCCAAAATCCAGCCCCAACCCATAGAGAATCCCTTGGACCTGTGATCAGGGCAAAGGAAACCTCCAATGAATCCATCAAGCACTGCTGTTAGTGAAGTGTATGCATCAGCAATCATCCTCCATTGGACACTCGGACCTGCAATGTGTTGATCCTGAAACACTCTGTGGAGAGCATCTCTCCCACTAGCCTCATGTGAATCGTAGACTACAATCTCTCCCATAAATGGTATGCGCAGAATCCGCCACACATCCTCAGGTGTGACCGTCATCTCACCAGTGGGAAAATGGAAAGTGTTATGGTCACTATGCCACCACTCGACCAAAGCGGTAAGGAAACCCTGATTAATCCTGATCTGGGGCATGTCAAGTAAACTGGTAAGGCCACATCGACCTATAATTTGAATCTCATCTGGAGTCAAATGAGGTATCAAATCGGTAGAAAGGAAACTGCTCTCGCATCTGGAGATTACCCAGACACTCCTATCATCATAGAATTTTTTTTTTAATCAGTGCACTATGTCAGAAAATCAAAAGTCATTCTCCTATCAGGTCTAATCACAAATTGGTATCAATTTTCGATAAAAATTCATGAACAAACATCAACAAACCTCACCTATCATGATGTTCATCACAACATTATCTAATCTCACCTATCATGAGGTTTATCAGATATGAATCATTTCCTCGCCTATCATGAGGATCATCACAAATAGGATTTCTTCTCTCCTATCATGAGAGTGAGTCTTATTAAATCATCAAAATCAATCATCTGGAATTTGGATTATCAATCATACCAAACCAAAAAATGGACATTATCGGAATTAATCACATCAAGGTTAACTAAGTCAAAATCTGCAATTCTGACATGGATGCGCTAAAACAAGCATCCAAAGCGCTACTTTATCAATCAAATGCGCTAAAACAGGCACCCAAAGCGCTACTTTATTTGAAGTGCTATTTCAGCACTCTGATGTGCTATAACAAGCATCTAAAGCGCTACTTCACCCTAAGTGTTATTTTACCGCATCGATGCGCTAAAACAGTCCATCAAAGCATCGCTTTACCAAAAGCGCTATAACAAACCATCGATGTGCTAATTTACCAAATCAAAGTGCTAGAACATTCTAGGCGCTAAAATCTGGCGTGGATGCGCTAAAACTAACTACCTAAGTGCTAAATCATGAAAGCGCTAAACTATCCTACGAAAGCGCTAGAGAAAATAATGCAAGCACTAAATCTCAAAGTGCTAAAATAGCTAATGGAAGCACTACAACGTGACCTTGATGTGCTAAACTAAGAAAAAAATGCGGAAAGCATTAAAATGCATAAAACACAAAAATGCACGAAAAACAAGGAGGATTATGGGTACATACCGGAGTTCCGTAGGCATCTGATTGCTGGTGATGCCGCACGTGCTCAAAACGATGAGTGTGGTAGGGGATAGGCATCTTGCTCCAGCTGGCTCAAAAGTCTCTATCACTGGAGGTTGAAAGTCACAAAGTGCAAATGACTTTGAAAATGACCTTTTGAACCTTATATAACTTTTGAAAAGGGATTTTTGTGGGTTTTAATTGTACTTTGATTAATTCTATTCATGGAATTAATTGAAATTCATCTGCGGGTTGTATTTTCTTCATCATTGTCGGGAGATAAATTATTTTTTCATCAAATCATCATGAAATTTCAAAATTTCTCAAAAATCATCGCATCATTAATTTTTCTCCCAAGGGGGCATATTATTGACAATCATCTGAAAATCAATATCTGGGGCATGTCTGGGGTACACTGAAATTTTTTTTTTTTTAATCATCGATACTGGCAGTAGCAGCAAAATTTTCTTCGAAGCAATGCGTAAACACATCACATCAAAGAGGGGAAAAATGTATACACCTAAAATTGGTCTGGAGAATCCGATTAATTAAATACAAATTATTTAATTGATTATCCTAAATTCCTCTACTGTTTAAATAAATAGAAATATTTATTTATATAGTTCACATTTAAATTCTTCTAATTTCTTCCTTTATCTCATCTTAATTAAATAAACAAAATTAAATACTTTGTTTGATTTAATTATCAAATCCTTATTTTATTCTATCACATTGATCTTAATTTAATTAAATAAAGATCAAATGCTTTATTGATTAATTACCATTATTCTTCTGTTTAATTTAATAAACAACTTCTATAGTTTGTTTTATTAAATTATTTATCCATTTTTTGCTAATTTAAATAAATCAAAAATATTTAAATAAAAGCATTAGGAATATTCCTCTATATTTCCTCAAAATCAAATTAGATATCCTATGTCTAATTTATGTCTAAAATCATGTCAAATTAATTGATTGAAACTTCACGGGAAGAATTGGAGACAAATTGCAAATTTATCTCTCAATCCTCCTCCATCAATCTTTTCTCTTCTCTTGCCTGGTGTTTTCATGGGTAGAGACAATCTCCAAAATTCTCTCAATCTCCTCCATCTTTCACCATTCAATCCTCCAGATTGAATCCAAGCCTCTCTTTTCCATCCTTGTGCATTTCTACAGCTAGGAAATCTATAAATACAGCTTCATTCAACCAAGAAAAGGATCCAAATTATCTAACTTATGCACTCTTACTCTGGAGGAATTCAAGCATCAAGCATCCAGAAATCAAGAATCAAGCATCAAGCATCAAGCATCCAACATCCAGGCATCCAACATTCAAAGCTTTCATATCATGGCTGCCTCTTGTAGCTTTGTTTATCAGTTTCCATGTCAATCCATGCTAATTTAGTTTATTTATCATCTAGCTTTATCACATTTAGTTCCATATCATTGCATCAGCATCATTCCATTCTTTAGATTGTCATTTTAACAATTATAGTGTCATTTAAATCTGAGAGCACATAGCTTAATAAATCTTTAAAGATAGGAGACAATGAGACGCTTTCAATTGATTAATTAGCTTGATCTTTGATGCAATGTTTCATTAAGAAGTGTTTTATTGCTTTACACCTTATTCACACTTACACTTTCAAGTCCTCCAAAGGACGTTCATCAACTACTGCAACATTATTTTCCTCTTTGATTGTTGCACTTTATTTTTTTTCTCATCCTCTACTTCAATCTCACCATCTTCCTTCACGATATCCTCAAAGCATACTTCTACAATATTTTCTCCATCATGTTCACCTGCATACACAACTAAGACAAACTTTTTGAATTTCTTCTTTGGAATTTCATCAAACACTTGTCTCACACCCTCAATATTCAACCTCTCAAGTATAGACTTCCTCACACTCGACAATCTATCTACACGCAAATCACACACACCACAACAGGTCCTGGTGCAAACTGCCTCAGATCAACGCTTCTTCCTGCACACTCAAGAACTCTCACTTTGATACCACTAATGAAGTAGAAAAAAAACATGCTTTGATACCACAATGTTGATATTGGTCAACACAAATCCCTCTCTAACAAAATCACAAATTCACACAATAGAGATTGAAAGAAAAATCAACAACCATATTGCAATATTATATTCCAAACTTGTTCAAATGATTACAATCTTCAACAAATCTAATTTTATATGAGATTATACAACCCCAAGTACTGGTGAACAAAAAATAAAAATAGTTTCCAATCTGATTTATAACAAATAATAAAAAAATATATATATAAAAAACCATTATTTCTCCTTACAAATGCATCTTAAATTTGTACTCTCTCACTTGCAATCTTCAACATGCAACTATTCCAACCTTCAACAATTGAATCTTGTCTTCATTTTTTGTCACCAAGACCTTCAAAACCTACAATAACAATTTCCACAACCCTCCTAGGAAAATAACCATGCCTACAGCAACAACCTTCAAATTCTAGCCAAGAATGGTTACCAAAACCAAGTCCAAATTGTCAGTCATCTTCAAAAAAAAGATCCAAAATATTCTCCAGAAGAAATCCACGACCATTTTGGGAAGAAACCTCCAAAAATGCATGCCCAAAACATTTAATAATATAAAAAAAAATCTTTCTCAAACCCACTCCCACCAAAATTGCCAAAATGGGAGTTCATTCCTAGATTTTAGGTCAACTTCCAATGTAACTCCTACCAACTCACCTTGGGCACCCACCTTTGCATGCATGATTTTAAGAAGTTTTAAATGCATTTTTCAACTCATATTCCCTCCAAGACCCACGCCCAAGAATATTTATTTCTAATTTCTGAATATTGAATAATTTCTAAAATTTGCCCCCTAATTTATCTCCACACCATTATCTTGCCACAAAATGACAAGCATTTATTTAATAATATTTTAACCTAACCTTGAAAATTACCCTATCAAATAAATCACCTACCCAACCTTAGGAAAATAAATTAAATATCATTTTTGGTTGATGCAAGATTTTCATTGACCGAGGATGCTCCTACATCATCATGGCTCAAGTCAATCCTTCCTAACTTGATCATTAACTCAATGTCCTCTTTTGTAAAAAAAAAGTATATAATAAAAATAATAGCAAACCAAATAATCTCACTCATTACATATAAAAAATTAAAAATTGTGACATGATATAATTTTATAAATCCAAGGCATTTGATAGATGTAATTATGAACTCATGGAATAATTGATAAAATAATTAGGTTCAATGAATATGTAAAAATGTGAATATATAGTTATAATACCACTCATATTATCTCCCTTTATATCAATGAAGCTATAAGAACGCCTTTCACTCCATTAAGAGTATTATGTTAACATGATTCTCTAAGGTGATTCTTTTCTATGATCATGAATGAGACTTTGTGGTAAATGAAGAAAAATAAAATAGAAGCATACATAGTCTCTCAATCATTGGAAGAGGCTAGAGATATTCAAGATTCCCTTTATTGATGATACACTTATTTATCCAACTCTTGTTCTAGAGGAAATTAAAAACATTAAATTATTTATTAGAAACCTATGAGTTTGATCTAACATCATCTTTATCAACCACCACCTTGAAAACTACAAAAGATAGACACTTAACATAAAGGTATTTCAACAAGGCAAGTTACCTATGAAATACTTACAATTCATCCACATATTAAACTAAAATAAGAATATCTTAAGTATGAATACAAATTTAGATTTAACACTCATATTTTGTATAAAGTGGATCCTTACCTTGGTAAATAAATCCACTTTTATCTCATTCTCTTTTTTCTTGTATGTGAGTAAACTACAATGAACCTTCTCTCTACTCGATCACTTGACAATGAACCATAATAATTTTAGAGCTATGAAAAAATTAAAATTTATAACATGAATCACTCCAAATAATATAAAAATAGTAACAAAGGATTTGTTTGGCCATGTTATATCCCATTAAATAGACTCGTTAACCATGCAATTACTAACTTCATATTCCACCATAGTGGATAATTAAATAAAATATGTTACAAAGATTGAAGTAGCTCAAAAACATATTCTAGATTATAGTGGTTCCTTATCTAACAAATAATTTTGGCATTCCCATATGTCTTGAATATGACATCAATTTACCTCATTACATTCCTTAATCTTCCAAAAAAATGATACGTAGGTTCTTTCTCCGATTCATAATAGTTCATCCTGGCTAAGTAAAAAATCTTCCATGGACTTATGCCACATCTAATTCTCGAAATATAATGATTAGATATTTTTGTGGAGATAAAAATCCTTCATCTTAGGACATCCATATTTTGGATTTATTTCACCCTTTAATCATTACCAAAATCATAATCTGATTTCCAGCTCAATCTATCTCGTTCGATGAGCATTTATTTTAGTTGAGTAGTAATCACTAAATCATGTTGGTTTGATATTATCTTCCAAAAGATATCCAACAATTATTACATACCTAGTTACCAAGCATGATCATTTTTTGATAACTCAAAATCATGAGTACATAATCCTTCACTTTCCTATTCAATAGGTGATATTCTTGCCTTTCATGATTAAGCATACTACCTATCCTTTTCTAAAGTTACAATGATAATAACAAATTGATCTTCCAAAATAAATATGTAAAGAACTGTGTTGTAGATATTTCACTTTTATTGGTCAAAATTCTCTAACTTTTCTTGACCATTCCAAATCTTTCACTATTAGTTGCAATACCTTAACCTTTGCCTTCAAAAACCTTGTTGTGGTCATGGAGTATGAAATTTCAGATATAGGCTTTTTGAATCATGACTTACGAAGCAACCAAAAGTTCTTACAGATTGAAAATACATCATTCAACATTGAATAGGGTACTTATCTGACTACATCTACTCTCCCTCTTTCCCCCTTAGTGTTTCCAAGACATTAGATCATCTTAAATTTAAAATCTTAACAATCATCCACTCTCCCTAAATTGATTGAATTGGTTTAACATTCCTTGTTGTCGGCATTTGAATGACTTTTTCTTGCCTTTCTTACCTCCACGATATGCCTTGAATATACTTTTTCGTTTCCAAAATTGGATTCATCATCGCCTTCTAATTTCTCAAAATTATTCGTTTGATCCACAATAATGAGATCTAATTAATAATTAGCAACTTTTCCAGCTAAGAGATACTCTAATATTTCATTCCAATTCTCTTTTTCCATGTATATTGTTATCCTTGAATTCAACTGAGCTCAATTCATGGGATAACCCCTATGAAACTTGTCCATTTCGTAACTCACTTACTCTAAGAATTCAAATCGATGTGAATCACATTTACCCTCATGCATGGTCCCCTAGCCTGGGAATGTCATTCTGAGCATTCCCTTTTTTCAGCTTATCAAAATTCACAATTTGGTCCAAGTTGTAAAAAAAAATTCAGAGTTAGTAAATTTTTCACCCTTGTAGGAGCATTGAAATACATCGCCCCTACAAGCCCAATGCAAAAAATAAATTGCAAGGTCGATGAATTTCACCAACCCTACATATCATCTATCAAACATTTATAAGTTATGACATTATATTTTTTTTCCCCTACAATCTTGGGGTTCACACGAGTTGATAATAAATGTAGGTTTAATGATATTTAAATTGATTTTTAATCATTTAAATCTCATTTTCACTTCATTTTGGTTGTTTCTTCTTACCGTGTGGATCCCCTTCGTGCTCGAAGCTTTAGATTCTTGTGTGTGCATTGTGGAGTGGATTTCTTGTCAATTCCTCTAGGGATTTCATCGTTCTTTGTTTCATTTCAGGTATGTAGTTTTGAGTCTTCATTTCTTTATGTTTTGTTTTGTTTACATTTTGATTAATGTTATTTTTAGGGTTTTATTATTTTTTTCTTTCTATGTTCATGTCATTTAGTTGGGGTTTTCTTTTTCGGCCTTCTCACTCTATGTATATTGGTCTGCCCTAATCTTGTTAGGATTTTTATGTATCTTGAAACCTTGTATGCCTTCACATACACTCCATCTTAACCTTCCATGTTGTCATTTAGGTTTATGTTTCAACGTTTCTTCAAGATGCATTCACTTATTTCGTTATGCATTATGGGTATTAATCCCATGTTGCACAAGTTTGTATGAAAACTAATACAAAATAATTAACTATTATTTAATGCATTAGCATTGAAACTCACCAATGATAAAGGTTTCCTGTCGGGCTCATGAAAAAATGGTGTTTTCATTGATAATGAATGAAAGTTCATGCGCATACATTTTCTGCATTAACATTTTGATAACACCTTTTTGGTTATGCACTAGCAAATAAGTTTACCACTAGTGCATAAGTGTTTTTACCTATCTTGAATGCATGAGCACGAAAAATTCTCTACTAGCTCATTTAATCTCTTTTTGTTAGATGTAAAGTTGGTATTTTTCTCCAATAATACACATAATGTATTTCCCCTTTATGATAATCTCAATTACCATAATTCCAACCCCTTGAATATGGACTAGCATCAAATTTTGATGCTTTGCATAAGAGAAACAAACTTTCAAGTCAAGTGCACAAGTGGGGTTTTACATTTCTTGTGCATGAAAATTCAGTGTAAGAGGTAGTGTCGGTGAATTTTTTTGACCCAACACCAAAAACATCTATTTTAAGTGTTCTACTCCATGTGTAGGGTCGTTAAAATTCAATGACCTTGCACTCAAATGAGTTACCCACATGAAATGTTAGAGTTTTTTTCTGATTTCTCGTAAACTAATGATTTTCCCCTACAGGGTTGTTGATTTTCAACAACTGAGAAAATATTTTTACAAACATCTAAGCACCATGCAAAAGCATTATTTTTTAATGTGGCTACACATGTTGCATCAAACCACTTGTAGAGGTGTTGAAATTCAATGACCTAACACCCATTTTGCAAAATTTTCCTAACACTAGGAAATTTTTTCTTTTTGCCAGATTGCTTGCTCACTTTTGCTCCATTTTTCGCCTTCATCATGCTTAAGCCTTCCAAACTCATCTAATCACTCTATTTTTTCTCACCTTTTCAAATTTATAATCATGCTAATTTTCTAACATTTAAAAATGCTAAAATTGTCAGGCAGTTTCCACATGCACATATTCTAAGGATTTCACATTTACCTTCCTGCAAGGACACAATCACTTGCCAGTTGTTGTTTTCTAAATGTGGGATCCCTCTTTAAGTAAGGGAAAAGAAATGAAGTATAAATACCAAGGTGTTTTTTTGACTACCTCAGTCTCATCAAATATAGATGAGATCAAAGACACTGAAATCGGGCATGATGACATGTCCAAATTTTTGGATAGAACAAGGAAGCAATTGTTAGATGATGGTATGAGGTGCATAGTGCAAAGTAACATTCAAATGGTGGCTTATTTTCCTATTGCAGAACATAATCTGGAGTTTTTCCTTCAAGTTGCATCACATTATAATAGAAATGAAAAAAGTGTCAGCAATGCCAATAGAGATGTAGTCATAAGGCTAGATGCAGAATTTCTTGCCAAAGCTTTCATATGCCCTAGTATTGATTACTATGCAAAGATCACCAAGGGATCTGTGCAGGAAGAATATGATAAAGATCGAGATTCTTCTAAAATGATAATTAATAGAAAATGGTTGAAGAATCCTTAGCTGACTGTCTGAAGGTGGCCCAAGAGTTTCCCTTGTAGTAATTTCATTGAAGAGGTGAATGATCTAATCACTCTTCTCAATAGAGTGCAAGGTTTTCCTACGTCATCCACATTTGAAGATTATATGTATTTATACATCAAGATCATAAAGAGGGGAAAACAACAGATCTTCTGGGGTCAGCAAATTAGTGATGTCGTTCATGATCAGTTAATCAAGGTGCATACTACATCAAGGTTCTACATGAAATTCTACTTAGTAGATGTTGTTGAGGCTATGAGAAATTTTCCTGGGTTGACAATAGAAGTAAATAGAATGGTCACTCCAGTGTATAAATATTTCCATAGATTACTCTTGATGAGAGAATTCATCATTTACAAAGAGTGAATGATGCATTCTTTGCTCCATTTTTGTGTGCATTTGATCCTGAACTGGAAATAAAAAGAGTTTTAGATGAGGATTGGGTAGTGGTAAATAATTATGGTTGCCTCTACTTGCAATTCCCCACTTTCACATATCTAAGATTTAGTTGCTTCGTGGGATATCCATACATGCTCCCACGATACCCTAGCAAAAAAATTGTCCTGGTGGGGTTATGTAGACAGATAATAATAGTACATAGAAAATAGGTGGATTCTCACAATGTAGGATTTAAGTTTCCATTAACCATTGGTAGGTATTAAATTCAAACCTCTCTAAAAGCCAAAGCCATTGAATCAAAGATGCAGTTGGTCACTTTGACAATGTTCAAGAAAAGGCTAGATTTCAATTATCGAGGCATGAAAGACTAGATCAAGAAGGCATATGTTCATGTACATAGAATTGAGGATGTGTGGGTTGACTGTAGGACTTAGGAAGAAATGAGAAATTTGGATTACTGTAGGCTCACATTGGAACAGAATGAAGAGATAGATTTGGCAGATATTCCTGAAGGCATGGAAGATGATGGTGGCATCTTAGACCCCACCTATGAGAGGAAAAACATTGTAGGATCTCCTCTACCCCCATCCTATGGTTACAGAAAGAGGTAACTTCAATTCGAGAAAGGTTTGAATTGATTCTTGCTAACATGAATGTATGGTTAGAAGAAAAGGGATTTCAACTGAAATGCTTCCTCACTAGGTCAAAGGAGGAATTACAAGATTCTGCAAGTAAGAAATCATAATTGAGAACAAAGAACAAGAGTGATGCTCCTAGTTATAGAAAGCCTTATAAGCCAAAGATCACATTTGTTGTAAATTTTGGTAAGAAGAAGTGAAAAAAATCTATAGAGAGGCCATCTGCTTAAGGACAAGAGGAATCTGTTCAAGAAGAGAGAAAAACAAAGGAAGGACAACATGAGGAATCATAAATGTCTCCTCATGAGAATATTCCAAAGGAACCACCCATCTCCTCTACCCCAATTGTATCTGCTCTTACTCCTCCTCTTATGTATTCACATGTTTCTAATGTTCCTACTGCCACAGTTATTCCTACAGTTACTATCAATGTTGCTCCTACAGTGTCAGTTCAATCCATCTATTCATCTCCCTCCTCAGGTTCTATCTTTGAAATTCCTGAACATGGTGTGGATAATATGTTAGGGTCACCTATTTCTCTACCAAGTCTATCATCCTTTTCATTTGATATAACTTCTCATTCTGACTTAGAACAATTTATGTATGAGTTTGTGCATATGTCAAGTGTGGATATTCCTACTATTGTTTTGACTAACACTACTCCTATTGTTACAACAACTTTTGTGAATGCAAAAATGATGACTCAAAACATGGTTGCTAATCTAGAAAAGAGCTCACCACTTCCACCTTGGCTCTCATCTCAAACACCTAAGAGGAAGAAGGAATTTGTCTCCATAGATGACTTCGACTTAACGCAACTTGCACTTGTGAAGACAAAAACCAAGAAAAAGGCTAAGACCCTTTCAAGGTTGTAGTTTGATAAAGAGGGTTATAGGTATAGAGAGGTGGCACAACCTACTCCTAACAAGACTATAGAAGAGGTGGAAATCTCTAATTACTCCATCACAAGAGTTGATTTAGGGAAGATTACTCATGAAAGTGCTAAAGAAGATGCTCAATCCATATTGAACTCTCTCATCAAGAAATTTGATGAAGTTAAAAAGGTGAAGCATCAATATAAAGCCAAGATAGAACAACTAACTACAATACTCCAAAATATTACCCAATCTTTGGAGTCAGTTGAATCTATGGTTGTGAGTATTGAGGATCTAATCATCCAGAAGGTGGAGAAAGTACATACAAGGGGGAGAGTAGTCGATGAGTTCCTAGACCAAATGATTGCATAGGGTACAAAACTATTGGGATCTCCTATGGAGAAATTAGAAAAGATGGAAAGAATAAGGACAGAGTTAGACAAAACTAGTGATGCTTTTTCTCAAAAAAAGGAAGATATGGAAAATGGTTTGCAGGCTTGGGTAAAAATGAAAAATATCAAACTAGATGCCTTAGTAGAAATTGGGATTATTCGCAATAGAGAAATGTATGTAGAGATTGAAGGAACATGACACATAATGTAAACATGATCATTGATCTAATCAACAATCTACAAAATGCTCGTGAAGTCAATGAGAACAATGATATGCAACTTGTTAATAAGATCAAAGATCTTCCATGTAAGTTGCATGAAAATAATCAAAAGGTCCTTTCTTAAAATATAGTTGTCCAAGAATTTACCAACATGATTCAAAAGGAGTTCAATGATTAGGCCTTCTCAGTGGATTTGATAGATAAATTATTGGATATTCAATTGACCTTGGAAAATCTTAATGTGTTCTTAGGAAGGCATGAAAAGGCTTGCAATACCATGAAGGATTCTATTACAAAAGTCCTCGCCATCTCTAAACATACTTCAAGTCCAGACAATGATGAAGTGCAAGTGATCATGAAGAAGTATGAAGATTTCATGGAGGATGGTGGAGAAGGTTGAATGTACCTTTTTTTAGTTTTTATTACTTTCATTCTTTATGTAATTAGTTCCAGACAATTTACATGTCTTTTTCAATATTGTAATTACATGTAAAAATAGAGAAGTCCTAAAACAATTTGGACTCTCTTGTTGAATAAGTCAAAATTAGGTTTTCTTTTCCTAAATTAGCTCTCAACTCTCCTCTATATATATGAGGGAGTTCTTTTGTATTAAGGACCTTTTTTATCTTTGAAACTAGATGTTTCCATTTTGAAGAGCATTATTGCAATCTTTGAGTTGAATGTGTAAATTGAAATTTTAATCAATAAAAGATGCAAATTGCCTCCAACCTTTTTTTTGGAGTATGTTTGTTATATATGAGAGTGTTCTTATGTCATTATTGTCATATTTTCTTGAAGTTAATTTATAAGTAATGTGTTGTTTCTTTATTGAGAGGGAATTCAAATTTAATACTGGCAAACTTTGTTCTATCAAATTGCTTTTGGAGTTTGCGTATGAATTGGATTGAGAACGTGTAGTCTTTGAGCTATAATTATGAATTACATTCTTTTGTATGAATCTGGTTAAGAACGTGTAGTCTTTGAGCTATAATTGTTAGCTATATTCACGTGGATCTTTGGTTTTGCTCGTTGGAGTCTTTGAGATACAACTTTCTACATGAGTTACTCTTTGGAATTATTTCAGGAATAACTTGGAGTCTATGAGCTATAAGTTATTGCTATTGTTTGTCTGATCTTACCATTACTTTTGAAACCATTTTGGAAATTGGCTAAATACTTTTTGTTTCTATGTGCTTTCTAAGTTACTATCAGATTCTAGTATGTATTCTTGTTATTCTTACATTTAACAAAATTGGGTATCGTCTATTATTGCTCCAACTGGTGTTATTTAAGGATACTACTTTAAAAAAATTCCCTTATTATGAGAAAAGAGAATATGCTAATGGAGAGACCCCCATGGATACCGATAGAGTAAATACTCTTAGTTTAATTTATAGTTGTGTTTAGTGAGCAATAAAAAGGGAGCCTCCCCTTTGTGAGAGGAGAGATTCATTTCCCATCATACCTGTGGTTGAAACAATTATTTTATAATTATTAAAGGAATTACAAAATATTCACCCAACATATACTAATAGCCTTTTAACCATATTAAATTTCCCACTGGAACATCTTTGAATGATCATTTAAGGATCTAAACATAAGTTTACTTTCATTGACAAGTTGGTAAGTTCAATTTGCACTTCAGCCAAACTACACTCTAACTGAGCCCTTTGTCTGAATTGTTTAATTTATTTCCAAGCTTTCACCTTGCAATCATCTTTCAAAGTAATTTTGTCTCAATTCTCGGTAATTTTATTTTATCATAACATTAGACACTCTAAGGTTATTAGGTTTCTTTTCCCTATTTTCATTAGAACTCCAAATTGACCTTGCCTATTCTAGTTGGTGGAATCATGTCGGCTTTTATTCTTCATAGGTTGCTTCTTTTTCTGACCATTTTGGTCTTTACCCTTTGTTCTAAGGTATCTAGTTTCACTCTTGGTTTTGATTATTTTTGCAAGATTTTAACCTTGTACTGAATTAGGTCTATCAAGGGTTATCCAACCTCATGGATACCTCTCTAGTTGACTTTGATTCCTAAAACATTGACTTACTAATTAGATTGAAGCTTCTAATTTATGCTAACAATTAGTTATTTTCCCATAAAGCATACTCATATATTTATAGTGTCCTCACTTAATCCAAAATCATTGATGCTTTGCAACTATAGGTTGCTATCAATAAGGGGGATTACTTCAATTCTTTCTATCCATCAAAATAATTTAAACTATTTCGTGGGGTGAAGGTACTCATTGGTAATCCTCCTAAACCTTCCTATTGAACTCAGTTGCATAAATATTCCGCAATCCAAAAGTGTATCTTGATGATTTATTGTTTTAGGATTTTTCAACTCCAGGTACGACTCTTTCCTAGTCCCACATTCAGACAAGTTTTCAAGAAATTTAACTTCCTTTTTGTTTTTCCATTGTACTTTTCCTCTTGCCATCTTGGCATAATAACTTTTCAACTATTATCTTTCGATAAGTTTTGTGTTACTTATGTAATGAGCTCATAGGTTGCAGTGCTAAACCTAGTAGCTTTGATACCACATGTAACATGCTCATTGTTCTACCCAATAATTTTTACTAGGTTTTACCCACTAGTTAATAGTTTAAGAAGCCATTACTTAGCAATAAAAAAATTATTTTCAAATTCAATAACAATATGCACATTTTAAATAACCTCATTCCAAAATTTCTCATTGCATTACAACGAAGCATTACAAAACGCAAGTAATGATTATAATTTTATGATAACATTTCACATTTACAATTTCCATAGATATGGATACATGAATACATAGCTTCTAAGAGCTTACTGTTATAGAGATACAAATGGTCCAGATGTCCCAACAATGGTGCATACATTCTAGACGTCCCCATTCCTTGGTTCATACATTCTATTTGTCCCCAATACTAGTGCATACATCCTCAAATCTTGGTCAAAATTTGGTAATATGGCCCTACCCTTCAACGAAGAGATTGGTTTGGTAACCTCATAATCCTATCCTTCCTTGAGAGTGGTATTGTGTACTTCAAGTGAGAGTCATCTATCCACCTACCTTCCTAGCTTGATTTGGTTCATGACCATTATACTCTTTTCATACATAAAAGAAAGTGATGACATAACATCTTGACTAACTAGGTTACACCCTTTCCTATGGATTATCCTAACCCCAAGAATAACCAAGTTAACCTCATAGATGAACATAATGTCACAATATTAAATGACTATATTTCAAAGGTACAATCTCAATAATAAAAGTCTCCATTCAAGAGTGTAATCTTAAAAATAAAAGATTCCCATAAAAAGTATAATCTCGTCAATAAATGACCTTAATCAAAAGTATAATCTTCAACAATAAATGAGCAATCAGATCATATAGGTTAATTCCAACGTATTTTCTTCAATCAATAATCAAGTAAATAACCCAACCAAATAGGTTATTCTCAACCTAGGGTTTCAATCAAAAGCGATGTAATGATCAAGTGATCATAAACAAATCATAAAACCTCACATTCAATATACCTCAAATATTTGCATGTTTATAATGTTCACTACTTTTGTTTATAAACTAGAGGACATTATCAACTTGAAAAGAGTTTATTCTTTTGCACCCATAGTCCTCTTCACAATATGACTTTGGGTTGTCGGAACATGAGTCCTCTTCTAAAATTTTGTGAATAGGAATAAACTCTAAATCAAAATAAGAAAATAGCATAACCAAAAAATGCATTTCTCAACCCTACTATTGAATATTGATCTATAATAATCAAGTTCATACCCTAACCCTAGGGATAAGACTCTCTTCCTACTTTCAAGGAGATATGAGTAATTAATCAATCAAGTATAAATTATAAACATGGTTTGGATAACATCACAACCTATCAATGATGACATTTCTATCATGCCATCCTTCCTGTTGTATACTAAAATCCTTATCCAAAAAGGTTTACCTAGCATCATAATCCAACAAATAAAGATAGCAACATATTCCACATCTCACTTTTCATGCCATATCCATATAGACTTAGCGAACTAAATATAGTTCTAATAGCATTAAAGAGACACATGCTTCAACATAATATAAATGTATTCCCAATTAATAGGGTTTCACTAATTTGAGACTCAATCAAGAATCAAACAAGAATATTTCATACTAGGAAATAACTAGGTTCATGAGAACAAGCATATCTTGCATTTAAAGATAATTCTAATACAATAAAATAACTAAGTTCATAAGAAAAATCATATCATCCATTCCAAAAAGGAAATCTTTTCCAAACAAAAGCATTTATAATCAAATAACCTTTCAAAAATATATGATAGAGGAATAGAGATCAGAATATTTGTATAAAAGCTCCAACTAATATATATTTCTTTCTTCCTAGCTCAATTCCACAAGCCATCTTCCTACTTCCTCTATGTTCAACCTAACTTCCATTTCTAGCCTTTTTCTAAATCTCTCAATAATTACAATTGCAAACTAACAAAGAAACTCACAAACTCTCGAGCTCTCTAATTCACTTGCACGGAAAATATAGCAGAATAACCATAGAGTAATCAGAATGAAAAGTGTAAAAAATGGTAGAGCACCTCTATATATACTAGAATTTGAGCATCCAAAGGCTGCAAATAAGCTAACCAATCTGCCACCTCTTCCCTCATTTTTTCCACCACTATAACAACAAACTAATTTTCCCTTCTAAAATGCATTGACTTAGCTAGAAGAATGTATGTTGCTACACAAACCACATATATGAAAACATAAAACACTCATATTTCCTCATGCAAGTCAACTACCTTCACAAACAGCAGCCAACTATTCCTTGAAAAATTCTCCATGCTTATTTCCGGTGGTTCAATGGATTTGAAGACTTCTATTTTCTTTGGTATTCCTTTCATGGAATTAAACTTTTCCATATATAAACTGGTGTTGGTTTTTATATTCTAACTGTTATTTTAAATTTAATGAATTCCTTTTATATAGCACAGGCTTAATGCTTTATAACATTTAAATCAGCATTCAATTAATATTTTAACTCCCATGCCTTGTTATTATTACCACCCCAAGTGCTTAGCATAGTGTGGCATATACTTATTCTTGTTGACTTATTTAAGCTTAAACCTCCACTATGGGTTGCACCTTATATATGCACCCCATACATGTTTACCGATGATTATATACATATATTAATACATAAGTTTATTACATATATATTTATATATATACATTTACATATCTCAATATCTTAATATACACACATAATCATATATCTGTATATTAAAGTATATATACATAATATATATATATATGTATGTATATCGTAGAAAACAATATTCTCACACACACAGTATATTTGTACATGAGTAGGTGTACGTACATCTACCTTCATTTACTCATGCACGTATATACTCATATGTATGAGTTATCATAAACATATACATATATATTAATTAATATATAAATATGACCATACAAAAAAAAACTCATTCATTACACAAATAATTACTCACATATACCAATCATGATCATTCAAAGACAAAAACCACAAACCTACACAAAACATTCCCAAAACAAGACTGAAGATTGTTTACCATTTCATGATTATCCTGACTTGACTAGACCAACTAGGGTGTGAGTGTGTGTATGCTCAATTAGGCTCATTAAGGGTTACCAGATCAAGCTCCTCTCCTAAGTGATACTCCCCCTCTCATACCTAAGGGCTTGACTCCTTCCTACATCCAACTTAGTGCATCACAAAGGTAGTTATCCATTCACATGAAATTCATTTGCATCATAAATCATTTGCATCGACAAAGCATTAAAATATTCACATTGTAATATCTTCATTCATTATATTTTCCATTTCTATAAAACATAATCATACCTTCAAAAGAAATAACATCTTAATGCATATTCAATTCTTTCATTCACCTATTAATCATACTAAAGTAATGATTTACATTTATCATCATTTTTACTCAGGAAGGTAAAAGTAACTTGGTAACAAAGAAATGGGGTGTAATACCTAGGACCTAAGTCGAGGACACTCAATTTCCAAGGTGTTTTAATTATGTTATCCTCAAATTTAGTATGCTCAATTCATGGGATAACCCCTACGAAACTTGTTTGCTTCATAGCCCACACACTCTAAGTACACAAAATGAGGTGAATTTCAATTTTCCCTCATATGTGGTCCTTAGCCTCGAAACTTCTTTTCGAGAGTTAACCTCCATATGATTGTTTAAATTCATCTTTTTGAACAATTATGAAATTCACTTTGCAGGAGTTAAAATTTTTTTATACTTGCAAGGTTGGGGTACCCAACCCTACAAGTCAAAGTTGAAAAATTAAAAAGGTAAGTTACCAACCAAATTCCAATTTTCATAGTTGTTAAAAATTCTCGCTCTTACAACTCTCAGTCTCACACGAGTAGTTTTAATTGAGAATATTTGATGCCCTATGGCTAACTGTCACCATTTTCATACAATTTGAATGTGTAAAGGCTAGGGTTTGTCAAAATCTCTCAAGAGGAGAATGGATAATAGATTGAAAATCATATGCAGGTATAATATAATGTTTTTGAGCAATTGGAGAGGTAACTTTGGCAATGGAAGCATTAGAATCAATAACCCCTTATTGGAGCAGCCTAATTAGGCCTAGGCTGGGCATGAAAATATCATTTTTGAAGCAAACTTTGTAAAGGAAAGTATGGTGGTTTCTTGATATGTTGTATAACGTGAAAATGGGTATCTAAAAATATAATTATAGCTCTGATATGTGTCTTGAGTCAAAAATTATTATGATTGTCCTAATTTGAAAGGCTACTAACCTTGTGGCAACTTGCATGAGAAGTATATGTAGTTGGTGATCCGTGGTCTTCAAGATGATTTGAAATAGTTATTTGAGTCATTTTTTCTCTATGGAACATGTTCTAGGTGTTGGTTGGATCATTTGAATCATAAAGCCAATAATGAGTGTTTGGTGTCTTGTGTGCAAAAAGAGTGGTTTGCGACAGTCTTGGTAAAAGTCTAAAGTTTGTGCAATCTAAGGTTGTTGGAACCCTTAAAGGGTCTATCTATGTAATTTTACATCTTTTTAAGTGTTTCTTCAAGTGTGTTTAAGAGTTTATGAGTCTCTATGGTGATTGAGTCCTTGGAATCGTGAAGGAAAGGTGACCAAAGTTTCAAGTTAAGTTTTGGTGAACCCCATCATTGCATCAATATTCATGGATTATTATCACATCCAAAAAATGAACATTATTGATGGTTTTTACTGTGCATTCAAAAAAAATTAACTTTTTGTTTGATCGATTATTTCCACCAATTGAACAACAACGAGTTGTGAAATTCCAAATTTTTTTGCACCATCAGTGGCTTCCACCGATTGTGCATACAAAATATCAAGCCCATAATTTTATGAGTAGGGTTTTTCCCCAAGCATAAAAATATGAACTTCTTGCCCCCTTCAAACATAAAGTTTGAACATGTATTACCAAAGTTGTAGGGTAGGGGTTTTTACCCGACCCTGCATGAACAAAACCCTCTTTTTTTGCACCATTGGGAATTTTTGTTGATGGTGCATATAATGTTCATTGTCATCATCCTACAAATATTGAAAGGTCGAGGAATTTCCTCAACCCTGCAGTAGCTTTTTCACAGCATCGTTTTCCATCTATTTGGTTGGGGAATTTCCCCAACCCTACAAATTGTTTGATGCCTTGTTTGTAACTGTGGTGTAAAATCTTACATGGATAAATGCTTAAATTTGACCCATGACACTTGCACAATTTGCAATTTCCATCATTTATGCACTTCAAAGCTTTAACTCCCAATTGCTAAATTGAATGGTCAAGGTTTTTCCCCACCTATACAAAAAAAGGCTAAATGATATGTAATTGTTGAAAATGAAGGTAATATTGTAGCTTACAACGTGTAAATTTATGAGACTATAGATCTAATTAAGTGTTCTTTGTCACAATTCTTTGTGTATGATTAATATGTTTAGATCAATTTTACCAATTGTAGAAAGAGATAGAATATTGTAGAAGAATGAGACAAAAAGATAGAAGTGACATAGCATATACGTGGAGAAACCCTTTCGGGAAAAAATTCCACCAAAATCAATAGTGCTTCTATTATTTAACCTTAGAACAAGATTATAATAATAATGTATCAATCCTTCATTGGTATGCTTCCTTGCCTTCAACAGTCCTTCTTCACAACCTTCAAATAAACTTTCATGGAACTCTCATACACTTGTTGCAATTAATAGACAAAATATGAGCCTGTAAACTCATAAGAGTTGTAAATACAAGAGCATAAAGCTCCTCACAAAAATCTATGCCTAGATTGGGCAAGTAGAGTTCCACAATGTAATCTGAAGTCAAACCAAAGTCTTCCTCAACTTAGGCACCCCAAACTAAACACTTAATTGAACTTTGGTCAAGAAGATATCTTGTAAACATCACCTCAAAGTTGGCGCCCAAGATTGGGACCACTTAACTGAGCCTTGTAAATATCTTCTCATGCAAAAGGTGTTAACTGAAAGATGCCAACTTGGGCGCCCAAGGTGGACCCAAGTCAATCTTAGTTAATTGAAATATATCTCTCCACCAATTCATGCAAACATCATGCATGATTGATCATCCCCACTTAACTAAAAGTATCCACCTATTATTTGTCATGCAACTCAAGTCAACTAGCATTCAACTCAAACTAACTACATGCAACTGAAGATAATCGAACCATAATTGAATTGAACTGAACTGATAGTGCCACTCCACTCATGTAAATATCAATCCCTAATTTTGTAGGAACTACACATGCATTACTAAAGTAATATCAATCCTCCAAATAGTTAATTGAAGCAAGGTGGGTTCCACCTTCCATGTGGCTGCCCCATGTGCTCCTATCTTGTAGGAGCTCTTCTTGGACATCCCCACATGTTCCTATTATTTAGGAATAATTACAAATGTCAATACATGTCCATTTCATTTGAATTTAATCTCTTTCTAATCCTAGTGTTGGGGATCACTTTCCAAGGACTTAGGAGATACATGAAATATATTTAGGATTGCAATTAAATGGCATCCTATTCCCAACATTCTTCCACTTGACATTATACATTGCAATTATTATAAATAAGGAATCATTATTATAAATCAAGTACAAGACTCAAGGCCAATGGTCTTCCTGCACCAAGAGAACTTATTCGTAGGAACTGGTTTCATAAGATAATCTGCAGCATTGATCAAAGTGTCAACTTTCTCAATCAATACCTTCCCACTCTTAACCATTTCTCGCACAAAGTGATACTGAACATCAACATGCTTAGTACGATCATGATACATAGGATTTTTGGCTAAATAAATAGCACTTTGACTATCACATTCAATTCAAATTTGATTGTAATTAAAACCAATACCTTTCCCAAGTCTCTGTAACCAAACTGCCTCTTTAGAGGCATGTGTAGCATCCATGCACTCTGCTTCTATGGTGGACAAAGCAACCGTGGGTGCCTCTTACTCATCCAAATAACTATAGCTCCAAACAAAGTAAACACAGCCACTTGTTGACCTCCAACTATCCAGGTCTCCTACCTAATATGAATCAACAAAACCTTGTATGTCCAATGATTTATGCATAATATCAATATCATTAGCACCATGATAAACCAAACAGTAATTAAAAGTACCTCATAAATATATAAACACCCTCTTAACATAAGTCCAATGTTCTTTACCAGGATTAGGCATAAACCTACTTAGAACTCCCACTGCTTGGGCTATATCTGGTCTTGTACAAATCATTGCATACGTCAAACTACCAACTGCACTAGCATATAGAATTTCAGACATTTCCTCATGATCACAATCAGATTTAGGACTCATGTCTAAACTTAACTTCACGCCAACTCGTAAAGGAATATTAATTGGTTTACTATCCTGCATGTTAAACCATTTCAAAATAGTATCAACATAGTTCCTTTGACTTAAGTAAAGCTTTATGTTACCTCTATCTCTGTTGATCTCCATGTTAGAGTAAAGGTTTTAACTTAATTATGTTGATTAAGTTACCTTTATTCCCTTCTTAAGATTTCACTTTAGTTTGCATAAAGTGACATTTAATAATTATATTAATTATTAAATGTTTTCCTATTAGGGCTTCTTTTAGGGTTTTTCCTATTAGGGTTTCTTTAGGGTTTGCATGATCTCCTTTTATTAGGATTGATCTCATTGTATATTCATAACATTGAATTCCTTTTTTTTCTGATAATAGAATTTCTCCATTATTCAGAGCTTCAAACCCTTGTTTGTTTTCTCCATCCATTCTCTTCTTTGTGACAAGTATCCATTTGCATGCAGGTGATCTTGGAGTCTGAAGTTGGTTTTCTCAACTCCTACATGGTAAATGCTTTTTCAAATTTTTATAAAAAAAAATCAAAAATCAAAAAAGCAAAGCCTTTTTACGGCTTGCTTAGGTCGTACCCTGCGCAGGCGGGTAGTGTACCCGCGCAGACCTACATAGTGTACCGGCACCTGCATAGGGGTACGAAGGGGGTGGGTCCACGTGCCCCCCCCACCACAAATTTTTTTTTTTTTTTAAATTATCAAAAAAAAAAAAATTGTAATGTTCTTTTTATTGTTTTTTTTTTTAAATATTTTTTTCTATAATAAGCCCTATTGAAGAAATGCGGCGACGGCCATTTAGCCGTCAAATTTAAGCCGGTATTTTTGCTGCGACGGCCGTATGACCATCAAATTTAATACAACAGTAGCTTTTTTCCCCTTTGGACCTGTTTTTCTTCCAGAGGCCGTAACTTCGGCATACGGTATCGTTTTTTGGAAAACAAGATATCATCGGAAAGATGGTTCTGTCAAATTTTCAGTGGTGTGGGTTTCATTGCTTCATTTTTCTATTGGTACATTATACAGTCAGTTGAAGTAAGATGAGCTGCTTTCAGTCCCGAGCTCATAACTTTTGATCTGTTTCTCCATTTTTTGCGATCTCAGCGGCGTTGGAACCATATTTCAGAGCTCTTCAGTTCCATCCATGCAACTTTTCCAGATTTCACTCCAGGTATATTTTATTCATTTTTTTGTGTTTTCACACTCTAGTGAATTACCTGGACATATTCATTCTTGGGAACTTTTCGTTTGCATGGGATGCTTCGTTTTTTGTTGTTCTTCATGTATTTCCAATTTTTTGTCCTTTGTGGGAATTTTGAGCATCATTTGTAAGCAATATTTTATGTAAATGCACTAAGATAAAGTGTCACACTATTGTACATATATTTTAGGGATTTTGCACATAAGGTTGTGTCATATTTTGTACTCACACTATTTTATAAAGTGCCATGGGGGGGTTGTGTAGTGCCTTTTTTTTTCCATCACACCTTTGTCCGATGAGTGTCCCTCCACGATGATAGTGGATCCATATGATTCTAGCCTCATGCATGGTGCTTTGTTTTGCACACCACTTTTTCAGTTGCAGGTGCTTTCTTGTGCACTTTCAGATGTTGTATCTTCTCCTTCATGCACTACAAGGTGTTACACACCATTTCAGTGGATCTTTCAGGTTCTCCCAGTTCAGCATTATGGGGGGGTGTCATACTATTCGTACTAATGCTTCCTTGGTTTCACCTTGCAAGGAATCTTCCATTCTCAGTTGATCAGTGTTTTTCAAACTATTGGTACTTGTGCCATTTGTATCTCCATTCCAGGTGTTTTTCATTTGTTTGCCATCTGATTCGAGTAGTGTCATTTGGGGCACTCATGCAGATTGTTGTCTTCTTGATCCTGATCATCCTATCTTCAGTGGAGGTTCTTCAGCACCATAGTAG
Organism: Sequoiadendron giganteum; assembly: GCA_007115665.2. Classification (NCBI taxonomy): domain Eukaryota; kingdom Viridiplantae; phylum Streptophyta; class Pinopsida; order Cupressales; family Cupressaceae; genus Sequoiadendron; species Sequoiadendron giganteum. The sequence goes on from CM021105.1 coordinate 610,532,514, forward strand.
TCATCTTTGGACAGTTTTTTGCAGCTTCTTCTACTTCAGTGATGTTCTTCTTGGCTTTTTGCATCTCTTTTTGGAGTAGAGCTTTTTCCCATGAGGTTTTCTCTATTTCTCCACTTTACAGAGATTTGGTTGTATTTGGGTACCTGATCTGGCCTAGTTTTCGGGATCCATATTTTCCTTCTTGCATTGTAGTTACCTTTTCTTTCTTGCATTTGTTTGTAGCTGCACTTTTGCTCATTTTAAGGGGGGTGTTAGAGTAAAGGTTTTAACTTAATTATGTTGATTAAGTTACCTTTATTCCCTTCTTAAGATTTCACTTTAGTTTGCATAAAGTGACATTTAATAATTATATTAATTATTGAATGTTTTCCTATTAGAGCTTCTTTTAGGGTTTTTCCTATTAGGGTTTATTTAGGGTTTGCATGATCTCCTTTTATTAGGATTGATCTCATTGTATATTCATAACATTGAATTCCCTTTTGTTCTGATAATAGAATTTATCCATTATTCAGAGCTTCAAACCCTTGTTTGTTTTCTCCATCCACTCTCTTCCTTGTGACAGGTATCCATTTGCATGCAGGTGATCTTTGAGTCTGAAGTTGGTTTTCTCAACTCCTACACTCCATACCAGGGATATATTTTGCAGCCCCTAGATCTTTCATCTCAAATGTGCTAGAGAGTTGTGCTTTCAATTCTTTGATCATTACCTTGATGTTACCAATAAATAACATGTCATCAACATACAAGATAATAATTAAAAGTTGATCATCAATACATTTTATGTAAACACAATGATCGTCCTCACTCCTAACATAACCAATTTTAAATGCAAAAGCATCAAACTTTAGGTACCACATTCTGGGTGACTATTTCAATCCATATAAAAATATCTTTAACCTACAAACCAATAATTCTTTTTCTTTTACAAGAAAACCATCAGGTTGCCTCATATAAATCTCCTCATCAAGATCCCCATGTAAGAAAGAGTTTTCACATCCATTTTCTCTATCTCAAAATCATGAGCAGTAGAAATATATAAAAAGAATCTAATATAAGTTAATTTAGCAAAAGGAGAGAAGATTTCATTAAAGTCAACTCCCTGTCTCTGGGAGTATCCCTTGGCTATTAATCTAGCCTTGTACCTTTTGAGATTACCATCTACTCCTATTTTCTTTTTAAAGATCCATTTACAACAAATGGCCTTTCTTCCTTTGGGTAAAATCTCAAGATCCCATGTGTCACAAGTACCCAAGGAAACCATTTCCTCATGCATAGCTTGTGACTAAATCTTGTTCTCATCTGAAGACAAAGCTTCCTTGTAAGATCTAGGTTCATCATTAGTACTCATCAAAGAAAATATACAATGGAAATCAGGTGGGCTATACCCATCAACGAGACTCGGTTGTCTTGTGGATCTTCTCAAAGAATTTTCTTCTTGTTCCTCAATATGCTCATCATGAGCATCTATCTCATAACTCTTTGAAATCTCCTCATCCAATCCATCCAATTGTTCTTCAACATGTGCATCTTCATGCTTCTCAATTTTTTCCTCAAAATGCATTGTTCAAGAAGTATCCTTCTCCTTTGGTTGTTCTTCTCCTGTATAAGATCTAAATTCCCTGAAAATCAAATCTCTCGATAAAGTAATTTTTTGGGTTAGAGGATTATAAAGCTTGTAACCTTTTACATTTTCACCATAACCTATGAGTATGCATTTTTGTGCTTTTGGATCCAACTTCGACCTCTTTTCTTTAGGCACATGAACAAAAACCTCACAACCAAAGATCCTTAATTGTGCAACACTAGGTTTCCTACCTAACCACATTTCATAAGGGGTTTTATGTTCAATAGATGAACTAGGAGATCTATTGATTAAATAACAAGAAGTACTTACAACCTCGACCCAAAGGCACCAATCTAGCTTAGCACTACTTAACATACTTCTAGCTCTTTCCATTAAGGTTTGGTTCATCCTTTTTGCTACTCCATCTTTTTGAGTTGTATATGGAGTAGTTTTTTGTCTCACAATTCTTGCATGCTTACAATAATCATCAAATTCCTTAGAACAATATTCACCACCATTATCTGATCTCAACACTTTTATCTTATGATCTGATTGTTTCTCAACTAAAGCCTTAAATTCTTAAAACTTATTGAACACATAAGATTTGTTATGCATAAAATAGACCCAAGTGTATCTTGAGACATCATCAATAAATGTGACATAATATCTAGATTTTCCAATAGAGTCAACATCCACAGGACCCATAACATATGAGTGAATAATCTCTAATAATTATTTAGCTTTATTTGTTCCATTAGGAAATGAAGATCTAGATTTCCTTCCAAACACACAATGCACACAAAAATTATTTTTGCCAATATTATAATCAGGAATACCGTCAACCAATTTCTTATTAAGAATTATCCTAAGACCTTTTTCACCAATGTGGCCCAATCTATGGTGCCACAACATACATGTATTTTCAGCTTCAGTTACATTGGTTGATTTATTCAAATTGGAGGTATCAAGCTTAAACAAAGTCCCAATCTGAGATCCTTTAGCAACCGCCATATTCCCTTTCACCAATCTACAACCACCTTTGTCAAATGTCACATGCATTCAAAAATCATTAAACTTAGATACCTAAAGTAGATTTCTAGCAATTCCTGGAATATGTAAAACATCATTAAGGGTCTTAACCCTACCATCACTGAAACACAACTTTACCTCTCCTTTTCCCACAATCTTTGTTGTGCTATTATCTCTAAATAATACATTCCCCCCATCATATTTAGTACACTTAGTAAACCACTCCTTGTTAGGAGTCATATGATAGGAGCAACTTGAATCAATAAGCAAAGATTCATCACTAGTAGTATTAGTTGTAATGATCAATGCATCATTACTGTCATCCGAGGATTTCTCTGTAGAAGCATCAAAACTCTTTTTCTTGTTCTTAAAATCCTTCTTTACATGTCTTGGTTTCCCACGGTTCCAATACTTTACCTTACTCTTACCAGGGGTTTTAGACCATCCTTTGGACTTACCCTTTCCTTTCGTGTCTCCCTTAGGTGCCTTTTCCTTAGGCCTACCTCTTATAAACAAGGTATCTTGGGATATCATTTTAGACGTCCTCCTCATCTCCTTCGATAGGAGAGTAAGAATTATATTGTCCATCTTAGGATCTGCACCACTACCATTGATAGCAACAATTATATTTTCCCAAGACTCTGGTAAAGAACAAAGTAACAAAATTAATTTATCATCTTCTAGCTTTACATCTACAGATGCTAACTGACTTAGAATCGAATTAAAAGAATTTAAATGATGTGCAACAGAATCACCATCTTTCCTCTTTAAAGAATACAACCGTCTTTTCATATACAACTTATTAGTAAGACTTTTGGTTTGATAGATATCACCTATCCTCTTCCACAATTTATATTTGGTAGCTTCATCTGAAACATTCAAGAGAACAACATCAGCAAGACATAACCTTATGGTCCCTCTTGCCCTCTTATCAATCTTATCCCAATCCTCATCTAACATCATTGTAGATGGCTTTGTCTCATTACAAACAGCTAACCATTGATCTCTCTTCAAGGAGATCCTCCATTTTTTATTTTCCACATCTCATAACTAGATCCATTGAATCTTTCAATATCTAGATGAGAATTAGAACTCATTGTAATACACTTATTTTACAAATCTGCAATAACACAATAGTAAAAGCTCCCACAACATCCAAAAAACCTTCAAGCTTTTAAGAGAAAGGCATCCCAAACCCTAACCAACCATTAGCTCTGATACCAAATGTTGAAAAAGAAGGTAACATTGTAGCTTAAAACTTGTAAAACTATGAAACTGTAGATCTAATTATGTGTTCTTTGTCACAATTCTTTGTGTATGATTAATCTATTTAGATCAATTTTACCAATTGTAGAAAGAGATAGAATATTGTAGAAGAATGAGACAAGAAGATAGAAGTGACACAACATATACATGGAGAAACTCTTTCAAGAAGAAACTCCACTAGAATCAATAGTGCCTGTATTATTTAACCTTACTGTATCAATCCTTGATTGGTATGCTTCCTTGCCTTCAATAATCCTTCTTCACAACCTACAAATAAACTCTCATGGAACTCTCATACACTTGCTACTATTAATAGACAAAATATGAGCATGTAAACTCATAAGAGTTGTAAATACAAGAGCATAAAGCTCCTCACAAAAATCTATGCCTGGGTTGGGCAAGTAGAGTTCCACAATGTAATCTGAAGTCAAACCAAATTCTTCCTCAATTTAGGTGCCCCAAACTGAACACTTAACTGAACTTTGGTCAAGAAGATATCTTGTAAACATCACCTCAAATTTGGCACCCAAGAATGGGCCCACTTAACTGAGCCTTGTAAATATCTTCTCATGCAAAAGGTGTTAACTGAAATATTCCAACTTGGCCACCCAAGGTGGACCCCAAACAATCTTAGTTAATTGAAACATATCTCTCCACCAATTCATGCAAACATCATGCATGATTGATCATCCCCACTTAAACGAAAGTATCCATCTGTTATCTGTCATGCAAGTGAAGTCATTAGTCATGCAACTCAAGTCAACTCAAGTCAACTAGCATTCAACTCAAACTAACTACATGCAACTTAAGATAATTAAACCATAACTGAACTAAACTGAACTAATATTGAACTGATAGTGCCACTCCACTCATGTAAATATCAATCCCTAATTTTGTAGGAACTAGACATGCATTACTAAAGTAATTACAATCCACCAAATAGTTAACGTAAGCAAGGTGGATTCCACCTTCCATGTGGGCACCCCATGTGCTCCTATCTTGTAGGAGCTCTTCTTGGATGTCCCTACATGTTTCTATTATTTAGGAATAATTACAAATGTCAATTTACGTGTTCATTTTATTCGAATTTAATCTCTTTATAATCCTAGTGTTGGGGAACACTTTCCAAGCACTTAGGAGATACATGAAATATGTTTAGGATTGCAATTAAATGGCATCCTATTCCCAGTAGTAATTTCATGAAAAAAGACCGACACTGCATAAACTAAATTTATACCCCCCTTTACTTGCATAGTCAGGATTTTCGGACGATTTTGCAAAAAGCAAAGTTACTACCCTACTTGCAATGTCGTTAAATTTTGACGACTTTGCAACTTTTTTGCAAACATCTATTTTCACTCACAATAGTGTTGTTTTTCAACGTAGATACATACCAAGCTCCTTTTTACTTTCAATGTCACTAAATTTTAGTGATCCTAAGCATTTTTTCCAAAAAATTCCTAATGCTGGGATATTTTCCCTTTTCACCAAATTTACCGCTCACACTTTGTTTTCTGTACTTATTGCACTCAAGCCCTAGTTTATGTACAATTTCTATATTTTTCGCCCTCCCTACAATTTCCATATGCAATTTTTCCTAACATCACAAAATGCTAATCTTGTTATGCATTTTTATATGCATGTTTTTCAAGAATCTTGCATCTGCATCCTTGCAAAGCTAGTCACTTGCCAATGACGGATCCATCTCCTAGCCAAGGGAAAGCCATGAAATATAAATATCAATGATTATTTCCATTTATTGTGGTTTTTTCCAATGTTGATGAGATCAACGATACAAAGATAGGGTATGTTGACATGTCTGAGTTTTTGGAAAGGACTAAGAAACAACCTCTAGATAGTGGTATGAGGTCAATTATTGAGAACAACATACATCTAGTATCCTCATTTGTAGTGGCGGTTCAGTACCTATAATTTGTACTTCAGGTGGCTTCTCACTACAACAAAGAGGAAAAAAGTTTTCGTGAATTAAATGGGAATTTGGTGATCCAATTGGATGTCGAATTCTTTAAAAAATTGTTCATATGTCCAAGCATTGACAGATATGTAGAGATTTTAATATAATCCACACAAAGAGAGTATGACAATGATCCTGATGCTGCCAAAAGGTTGATCAAAAATAAATGGTTGAAGACCCCTAGGCCAAGAGTCTCTAGTTGTTCTAAAAATCCTCCTCACTGTGACTTCATAGAAGAGGTAAATGATCTCATTACTCTTCTCAGTAGAGTACATGGTTTACCTACTTCATCAATATTTGAGGACTGGATGTACCTCTATGTCAAGATTATTTTGAAGACAAAATAGTAGATTTTTTGGGGGGAAGAAATCAGCAATTATATTCATGAACAATTGACCAAAGTACTTACAACACAGAAGTCCTATATGACCTCTTATTTGGTCTATGTTGTTGCAGCAATGAGGAACTTTCAAGGTTTAACAATTGAGGCGAATAGGAGAGTAACACAAGTCTTCAACAATTTCCCATAGATTACTCTCAAAGGCTCATCAATCATTTCAAAACAGTGAATGATGCATTCTTCGCCTCATTCATGTGTGCCTTTAATCCAAAATTGGAAAATAAGAGAGTATCAGAAGAAGCTTGGAAGGTTGTGAATAAATATGGTTCTCTATATCTTTAGTTTCCAACTTTTACTTATTTGAGAGTTGGATGTTTCATTGGTTATCCATACATGCTTCCTCCTTATCCTAGTGACAAGATTGTTTTGATGGATTTGTGCAAGCAAATCATTGTAGTACATAGCAAATAAATGGAATCCCATAAACCTAGTTCCAAATTCCCATTAACAATTGGCAGATACTCCATCCAAACTTCTCATAAAGCCAAGATAGTGGAATTAGAAATGCAACAGGTAACATTGAAATTGTTGAAAGAAATACTTGTTTTTTTACTATAGAGGTATGGAGGATTGAATCAAGAAGGCTCATACCCATGTACATAAAATTGAGGACATAAGGTTTGATGTCATAACAAAGCGTGAAATTAGGAAAATGGATTATTGTAGATTAACCTTAGAGTAGATAAAGGATTTGAATCTGACAGACATCCCCGAAGACATGGAGTATGATGATAACATATTAGATCCTACTTATGAAAGGAATAATATTGTAGGCTTATCTTTAACTCTCATCTAGTGGTCTCGGAAAGAGGTATCCTCAATCTAAGAAAGATTTGAACCCATTCTAGCTACTACTAACATTTGGTTAGAGGAAAGGGGAATACAATTGAAACCTTTTCTCACTGGATCAGAGGAAGAGACACAAGGTAAAGTAGGTAAGAAGTATGAGTTAAGAACTAAGAACAAAAATGATGCTCCAAGTTCCAACAAACCTTCAAGGCCAGGAAAATGATATGAAGCTTATGCACAAGATTGAAGAGATTCTGTGTAGGCTATGTGATGATGATAAAAAATTCCTTTCACCAAAAGTGGTTGTCCAAGAGGTCACTAGCATGATCCAAAAGGAGTTTAATGATCAAGCATTCTTAGTTCCTTAGATGGATAAACTCCTAGATACTCAATTGACATTGGAAAACTTGAAAGTGTCCATTGGAAGGCATGAAAAATATTGCAGCACCATCAAAGATTCGGTTACAAGAGTCTGTGGCATCTTCAAGCATACTTCAAGTGCAGATGGTGATGAAGTGCAAGCAAACCTAAAGAAGCATGAATATTTCCTAATGAAGGATGTTGCAGAAGGCTGATTATGCCTTGTTTTAGTTTTTAAGTCTTAATCATTTATATTCTTTTCGTAATTAGCTCAAGACAATTTACATGTCTTTTTTAGAATTGTAAATACATGTAAAAATAGAGAACTCCTTCAATAGTTGTGGACTCCAATGTTGAATAAGACATAGTTATTTATTTCCTAGATTAGATCTTTTACTCTCGTCTATAAATATGAGAGAGCTCATTTGTAATTAGGACCTTTAATCTTATGCAACGAAGTGTTGCCCAAATTGTGACTCAACTTTCAAACTTTGTGTTCAAATTACAAGATCAAATTCAGTTAATAAAAAGGAGGAAAATTTTGATTTCAACCTTTGTTTTGAATCAATTTTGTATGATTGAGAATGTTCTTATTTCTTTCTTGTTAATTTCTCTTATCATTAACTAGATAAGTGGTGATTCATTCTTATGATTGGAAGGACATTCAAGATAGTTTATATAAAATTTGGGTTATATTGATTACTTGGAATTGTGTGATGTAAGTGTTTCTTGGTGAAAGATTATCAAGGCTTTGAACTTGGATTTATTCACTTTGTGTTTGGATCTATTAGCAAAGTGGGTTGATAGACTTTGTGCTGCAACGTGAATCATTTGTTACTACAAAAATTATCATAGAAGGTAGCAAGAAGACTTTGGGATTTTTTATGTCTTCTAATTACTTATAATATAGTTATACTAGTGCTCTTTGATAACTCTTAAATTTAATCAATATTATTTGTGATTAATGCTTAGGTAGATATTTAAAAGTGTAGAGCATTGCAGAATATTAATGTGGAACATTGTAAATTTATTTTTTGAAAGAAGAGAAAATGATGAATGTAACACACCCCCCACATGGTTAACGGTAGTGTAAATACTTTTAGTTTAGCATAGTTTGCTTTTGTTCCAATAAGTAGTAAGAAGGGAGCCTCCCCTTTCAAAGAGGAGAGAACATTCTCATCATAACTGTGGTTGAAACTCCCATTTTGGAATTTCTAAAGGAATTACAAAATATTCACCCAACAATTTTTTGGTGACTCTACTGGGGATACGAGCACACAATCAAAGCATCACACTTTCAGTTGAAGTATACAAGTATTCCAATGTCTTATTGCAAGTTTGTTAATATCTTTTAGTTGCTGATTTTTTTTATTTCAAAGAATACACTACGGCATACAGAATATATGCTCGCAATCAAAGGGCACAAGGTCAAGTTGATCCTCTTTTTGAGTTGTTGCAACACCATAATATTATTCCTTCTCCTCCGCGAGCAAGGTCACCATTATAGCATACAAGAAGTTATCCACCTCGAAGAATCGGATCAACGCTTCCAAGAAAATCTTCTAATTTTCTAAGGGTTTTATATATCACACTAATTAAAGCCAATGTTGTTCAAGGTGCTATGGCAAGTCAACCAAAACTAGGTCTTTGGGGTAATGCTTTTGGCCCTTAAGTTTAGTAGCCCCTTTACATGAACTTCCTCACGTTTGATGCAAGAACATCCCCAAATTCTATGGTGATGGTAAGCAACACCCTAACGAACATATTGTTTCTTTTTATATTATATGTGGTGTTCTTGGTGTTGAAAATGAGGAAATTTCCATATGGTTATTCATTGAGACCTTACAAGGAGTAGCAGCAAAATGGTTTTATACTCTTGCTCATGGTACTATTAGAAATTGGGCTACTCTCCATACCAAATTTGAATAACGTTTCAAGCCTGTAGAAGATGCACAAGCCTTGTTGACACAACTTACAACTATGACAAAAGAAGCACATGAACCCATGCGTGATTTCATGGCCAAATTCAATAAGTTGGTAACAAGGATTCTAACTTAGGCTAAGCCAACAACTCATAATCTCAATTTTTTCTTCATTAATATGCAACTACTAGAGGTAATTTTCCTATTGTGGAGGGTAGTTCTAGTTGATATTGAAGTGGCACAACAGTTGGCTACTAGTTTTGAAGATGATTTGATTCTTTTCGATAAGATTAAGAAAGAAACAAATAGAAATAAAGGACAAGTGTCTTCATCTTCATCTACCAACACAATAATTGATCCTATGGTGTAGAAACTAGCAAATGAATTGCTAGCATTGAAGAAATGAGTTTCTCAAGGTCCATCTAATCCTCCATACAAGGATGTTCCAAAAAGAACCTATCATAATTCTTCCAACTATTCCAGTAATACTACCAAAATCCATAACAGACTTCTTGCACCGCAAGGAAGACTTGCTCTTGAGGCTTCACCCACTAATACAACCATAGGGTATTATGAAGTTGAGCAAGACGATTATGTGCAACTAGAGTATCCTACTAAAGAAAATTTTGATCTATTCAAGGAGGAGGAAGTAGATCCGACTGGCAACTCAAATATTGGCTATTTACATGTTGAAAATGAATCTGATGAAGAGGATCTTGTGACTAATTCTTATGTTGTGTTCATTCATTCACAATAAAATCAACTTGATCAACCTCAATTTGATTCAATAAAAGCAAAGGATAGTTCAAAAACACCAGTGACTATTGCCAAAATTGGAACTCCTTTTCCAGTGCAACCCAAAGATACAACAACAACAAAGCAAGTAAGTACCACTCATCCTCCTATATCTTCTTCAGTAACTAAGGCCAATACTCCAATTACAAAGACCAATGTTCTATTTTCAAAATCTACCAATGAAATTACCTCATCCTCTTTGCAAAGTTATTTTCAAGCATTTGATATAATTGACCATGCAAAGAAGACTAAGATTCATATGTTTGAGGTTGAATATTTAAAAGCTAATCCTAACCAGTTTGACAGACTTGTTAATTTTTTCAAAGACAAGGGAACCCATCCAAGCCATGATTCCTCTCATGAGATACCAACTGCTTCTAAGCCCATTCCCTCGCAAAGCAACTTGGTTTCTATTCCATCATCCATTCCTAAAAGAATAGACCTATTTTATATCTCATTGTTAGTAAAGAGTTATAAGTTGAGCAACTGTGTAATTGACTCCGATGCTTCTAAAAATGTTATGCCCACCAAGGTGGCTACCACTTTGGGTCTTAATCTCACAAAGACTTTTGGTCATTGCTTTTCAATGGAGAATAAAGTTCCTTTGATCTAGAAAATCAAGGATGCACAATTTTCCTTTGTCGTATTCCCAAACAAGAAAATTAAGATGACTATCTTGTTGGTCAATGTTCCTGCATCCTATGGAATATTGTTAGAACGTAACTTCTACAAGGATGTAGGAGGTGAGTTGAATATGGATATTTCTAAAACCTGAATACCCGTCATGGGTGTTATGCAAAAACTGCTTCTTGAAAGGGAAGCTAAATTTTCTATGACTAAGTCAGATGATCCAAGAGCTCAAATCCTATTTGAGTCTTCAAGTATGGGTACATACATTTTTTGGATGGATGAAGATTTTGAATCTTCAAATAAAAATACAAGTAATGATTCATAAATTGATGGCTCATTCATTTCAGAGAAAGAACCATCTTCTTCAAAAGAATCATCTTCGAACAATTTATCTTTTACAGATGATGAAACTGCATCTAATAAAGAAGTTTCAAATTTTGAGATTGCCAATCTAGGAGATCCAAATGATGTTTGGACAATTGAATTTTATGGCGATTATTCTTCCACAGGATCAGGGGTGAGAATTGTTTTCATTTATTTGCAAGGAAAATTCCTCCCTTTTTCTTTTAAGCTATAGTTTGAGAACACTAACAATATTGCAGAGTATAAAGCACTATTGTTACATATGGAAGTTGCATGTAGAAAATGAATAATAAATTTACATGCTCAAGGTGATGTTGAACTAGTCATTTTCCAAGTGAGAAACTTGTATCAAACCAAGAATGAGCGACTAATGCATTATCGTAACTTAGTTTGAGATGACATAGAAGAGTTTGAAGCTTTTAACATTTTAGTAATCCCAAGAGAGTATAATGACAGAGCTAATTTGGTGGAAGTATCAAATATGCTTCTAATTCCACATAAGGATTTTCATCGTTCTACCAACACTATTGAGTTAGTGTTTTGGCCCAATGTTCCAGACAATTCAGATAACTGGAAAATCTTCAATGGTGATCACCAAATCGTAGAATTTTTTGAGAAGGCCAAAAATTTCAATGAGTTGTACTTTGAAGGTAGTGATTCTCCACCTTGAGGGTCAATTTCAAAGGTTGATCATGATACTAGCGAAGAATTATTGCAACTCAAAGAGAACAAGATTCTGAAAGGGTTAGTTTCTATTGAAATACTTTTTGACAAACATGACTATTATGTCTATTGGGTGAAAATTATGTAATCCCTTTAACAGATTACAAAACTTGCTTTTAGCCACAATTGTGTGAGATACAATCTCTCCTCTCAAAAAGGGGAGGCACCATTCTTACTGCTTATTGAAACTAAGTAAAACTAATTAAGTATTCACAATGATGTACACTACGATTAAGAGATGGGGGTGTGTCACATTCATAATTCTCTCTTTTTTCAGAGAATATGTTTTACAATGCTTCACGGTTTTGAGTTCTTGATTCAATATAACTTCAAACTAAAAAAAAACAATAATTTTGATATTCTTATCTTGTCAAAGCAAAGACCAAGAATACCAACATAATAATGATAAATGATAAAACAATAAAACTCACGAAGGCACAAAGTTTCGTAGCTTTCACCAATGAATCCTTTGAGATATATAACCAGTGTTGTATTAGAAGCACAAAATCTTCTAGATACTCCACGATAGATCCACAAACAGCATGAATAAATACAAGCACAAATTCTTGTAGAGAGTTCACCAACAACATTCAATCAAATAACATAAATTCAAATAAAAGAGTGTAACACAAATTCTACACAGATTTACTCAAATCCCTTTAGATCTCAATCACTAATTGTTGCCAATCTCAATCAAATCCAAAAGATAATTGATTCCAACACAAATTTTGGCATGCAACTTTCTTCTTTATTGATAAAAATAGATATAGAAAGATGAACACAAAGTTTCATGTATTTTCTTCTCAAAAGGGTAGCACTTCATTGCAAAAGATAAAAGATAATAATTACAATAGAATCCTCTCTTATTTATAGATGGGAGAGGAGAGAAAATATAGGAAAATCAGAAGATCAAATCTAGGAGAAAATCTAGGAAAATTTGTCCTAACTAACTAGTTGACTTATTCAAAAATGTCATCCATGAATATAGGAAAACAACTATGTTTTTACATGTAATTACATTTGTCAAAAATGACATGCAAAATGTCAAAACCTATCTACATATAGCATGAAAATTCTAAAATTGGGAAATCTAATCTAAGGCAAAATTTGGCCTTCTTCAACATCTTTCTCCATGAAAACTTCATGATGACATGCACTTCATCATTGTATGGCATTGGAGTGTACTTTGGAGATGACGAGGATTTTTGTGATTGACTCCCCTGATGAGATTGAAGGGTTTTTGGTTCCTTTCTCAAATCTAGAATAAGCTGGAAATCCATCATTTTGTTCATTGAAGCTATTAAGAAAGCTTTGTCTTCAAATTATTCTTGAACCATTGATAAACACTTTGTTGAAACATGGGAAGAAATTTCTAATTGTACTTCAAAGCCTTCTTGCTTCGTGATAGGCAAGAACTTGATCAAAACTACTCTGGAATTTGGGCACAAGAGATCAAAATATATGCAAGAGTAGGCTTTAAAAATTTTGATACAAAGGTAGGAAAAACTGAAGTTTTAGCATGGGGTATTGCACATTAGATGTAATTACTCAAATTTTCAATACAATTCATAAAGGATGTAAATCTGAGCAATTTCATGGGTTTTGGAAGCTTGAATGCGATGATGGTAGAGAATAGAGTGGAAGCGAGCAAACTAGAAAATGGATGTGAGCAATGGAGTGAGAGAATTGAGTGAAACAGGCGGAACAAATCTCATAATGCATTTTTGGATGATTTTTGAGAATTTAGTGAAAAACTATTTTTTGTGCAAGGGCGTTGAAAATCAATGCCCTATCTTGAAGGATCTGCATTTCATGCACAAGCACTAAAAAATAACACTTCGACATGCCTTGGAGGAGTTTAGAAAATATGATGTACAAGTGCTAAAAATCAGCGCTTTTACATTTTGGAAGTTCTACTTTTGATGTAATAGTGCTGAAAATTAGTGCTCCAACACGCTTTGAAGACTTGTAAAAAACTCATGTCCGAGCACTAAAAATCAGCGCTTCAACATTTGTGAGGAAGTTCATCTTCATGTACTGACACTAAAAATCCCTGCTCTTACATCTTGGAAATTTTTCCTTTCTTGCACAAGCACTAAAAATCAGCCCTACAACATGCCTTGGAAGAGTTTAGAAAATATGATGCACAAGCGCTAAAAATCAACGCTTTTACATTTTGGAAGTTCTGCTTTTGATGCAAAAGCGCTAAAAAACAGTGCTCTTGCATGTTTTGGAAAGAAATTGCATTTTGTGTAAAAGTGTTAAAAAATAGCACTTCTACATATCATATGTCAAAGCGATGAAAAATAAAGCTTCTGCATGAAATATGTAAGAGCGGTGAAAAATAAATCTTTTTCATGTGACATGTGGTTTTAGATGTAAGAGCGCTAAAAAACCCTACTCCTACATGTGCCAAAAAATGACTAAGGCATGAAATATGTCAAAGTGCTAAAAATAAACACTCCTACATGTGACATGTGGTTTGAGATGTAAGAGCACTAAAAAAACCCCGCTCCTACATGTGCCAAAAAATGACTAAGGCATGAAATATGTAAGAGTGCTAAAAATCAACGCTTCTACATGTGACATGTGGTTTGAGATGTAAGAGCGCCAAAAAAAACCCTACTCCTACATGTGCCAGAAAATGACTAAGGCATGAAATATGTATGAGCGCTAAAAATCAGATCTCCTACATGTAATATATAAAAGCGCTAAAAATCAGCGCTCCTACATGTGCAAAAATATTTCTAACTCCCAAAATTGAATTTTCACAACTTGGTTTAAAATGCGAATTTTGATGAATTAACAAAGGTTAATGCTCATAATGACTTTTTGAGGATGAGGGACTACACACGAGGACCAATGCAATTTGTCTTGTTTTACGTGCTTAGAGTACGTGGGCTACAAAATAGACAAGTTTCATAGGGGTTATCCCTCGAATTAAGCATGTTGAATTTTAGGATAACAATGTCAAAAAGAAACAATAGTCTAACTCCAATTCATCAAATGAAGTTGAGAAAATCAACCTGGGAACCGAAGAAAATCCTAAGATGGTGAATATCGGTAAGTTTTGTACTCCAAAGGAGAAAGACAAGTTTACTGAATTATTGTGGTAGTATATTGGCGTAATTTCCTACTCTTATGAAGACTTGAAGTCTTTCCGACCAAAGGAAGTACAACATGTGTTGAACAAGACAACTGAGAGGAGGGATGAATCAGTTGTCACAAATTTAAACCTTAATTCATTCGTCGGAAGTAATCCTTAACACTACTTAAATGATTAATCATTAAGTGCAAGTGCAAAAATTGAAAACCATCACACAAACACAATAACACTAGATTTACGTGGAAAACCCAATGAGGGAAAAACCATAGTGAGGATTAACTCACACTATAAAGAATATCAAATCCGATTATAAAAGTTTCACTACTTGAGAAATAAAGCTCACTACCAAAACAAGGACTCATTGTCTTGATTAGGACTCACTCTCCAACAGGGCTAACAACCCAAAGGGAGCACTGCCATAGAGATACAAAGAAGATAGAAGAGATATGTTTTAGAGAGAATACAATCTCAATGCAACAGAGAAATCCACCACAATTTTCTCAACCACTTGCAAACATGCATGAATGATAGATTACACCTTTAGCTCAATACTTCTGAAAACTTAGCATATAGGCTTCACACTAATCTGACACACTTGCATCACACACACTCATTGATTTGCATCAATCTTGCATCTGCTCTATTTCTTTGCACTTATCTCTCCTTTTTTTCAGCACTAACTCATCCTCTATTTATACCATCTTCAACTTTGAAACATATCCAAAGTCACCCATCCAGCATTAAATTCAAATTAGGTCAGCACCAAAACATCCTAGGGTGGAATTATAATGAGGGCAACCCAAACACACGTTTGATAAGAACCCAAATAGATACAACACACTTCATCAACTTTAAAGATAGTGTTCAACACAAAGTCGGCCAAACTATTGTAAAACACATAGAACAATTAAGCACGAACCTTCCAGATACCAAAATTATCTTCAATACAATCATAACAACTAAACTCTAGAACTTTAAGTCATAAGACTTTACCAAAGAGAAATCCAAACCAACAACATTTCTCCCGAACCTCAACTAAAACCATAGTTCACAACTGGTGAACATAACTTGCACTATACAATGAATCAAAAACCAAAAAGCTAGATATAGTAGCTTCCAACAACCACAATCAACATATCTAAACCACACAAACATAGGAGAAAATCCTAGAGAAAAACCAAGAGCAACCACTGAACACCTGCAACCTTTCTTCAATATAATTTTCTCAATATCCTCAACATGAATAGCCAATAACCTGCAACCATGACATCAATGACAACAACAACCAATTGATAACCAATTAACCAGTTGACATCAATGAAAACACCTTCATTCTTTTCATTATTGCAACAATCTCCCCCTTTGTCATTGATGGCAACACATGATGTGAAAAACCATCAAAGACAACATACTAGCTCTGAATACACTTCTCAAGATTTTTCTTTATGTTTCTCCCCCTTAGTAGATAATCTTTTTCACATTCTTCCTCTTCTCTTTTTTGCATTCTTCCTCTTCCCCTTTGATATAAATGGAAAAGGAAAAATATATTCATTGATTTCCCCTTGGACATTAAAAATTGAATACTCATACAATGACAACACCTGACACTACCTGCTCCCCCTGAGAGGTAGCCACCAAAACATCAATCCAAAAAAGATAGATCCATAGATCCATCAAACTAATGCATCTCCATATGCATCTAGTTCAAGAAACGAGGGGAAATTACCCCTAACTTCTCTTAGAGATACTCAAAAGTATCTTTAGGAAGAGCCTTCATAAATATATCAGCAATTTGATCCTTCATAGGAACATACTCAAGATTTACTTCATTTTCCACAACCTTCTCTCTCAAGAAATGATACCTGATATATATATGCTTTATCCTTGAGTGCATCACTAGATTCTTTGAAATGTTAATTACACTTGTGTTATCACAGAAGATAGAAATAGGATCATCATACACCACTATACATCAACAATATACTCAGCTTCAGCAATAGACAAGGAAACTGAATCTTTCTTTTTACTCAACCATGCCACCAATCTGCAACCAAGAAAAAATACACCACCACTTGTACTATTTTTGTCATCTACACATCCAACCCAATTTGCATCTGTATAAGCACTTAGTGTAAATTCAGTATCCCTAGGATACCATAATCCATAATCCAGAGTGCCATTCAAATATCTAAATATTCTTTTAATAGCAACAACATGTGTTTCCTTGGATCTTCTTGAAATCTAGCCACAAGATAGACAACATGCATAATATCTGGTCTAGTAGTAGTCAAATACAAGAGTCTTCCAATCATAGATCTATACTTGATTTGATTAGCCTTAGGTGAATTGTCATCTTTACCCAATTTGCAACCAATCACAATAGGAGAATATAACGGTTTGGAACCATCCATCCCAAACTTCTTCAACATCTCTCTCACATACTTAGACTGTGAAATAAAAATTCCTTTCTCTGTTTGATTAATTTGCAGCCCAAGAAAGAAATTCATCTCTCCAAACATAAACATTTCAAATTCTTTTTGTATCTCTTCTACAAACATCTTACACATAGTTTCATTTCCTCCAAAAATAATGTCATCAACATATACAACCACAATCAAGATTTTGTCATTTTCAATTTAAAATATAGATTACTATTTGTCATACCTTTTTTGAAACCTTATTGAATAAAATACATATCTAACCTTGCATACCAAGCTCTAGGAGCTTGCTTCAACCCATATAAAGATTTCTTCAATTTGAACACCATATCCGGTTGATCTGGCAACTGAAATCCTTTTGGTTGTTCCATATAGACCTCTTCTTCTAGCTCACCATTCAAAACTGCAAACTTGGCATCCATGTGATAGACCTTGAGATATTTATAAGTAGCAAATGCTAATAACATCCTTATAGCTTCCATTCTTGCCATTGGAGAAAAATTCTCCAAAAAATTTATGTCTTCTACTTGTGAGTAACCTTTACACACAAGCCTTTCTTTGTTTCTAACCACTTCTCCATTCTCATTCAACTTATTTCTAAATACCCACTTTGATCTAATAATGTTTTTATCTTCCAGTCTTGGGACCAATTCCCAAGTTTGATTCTTCTCAATCTGCATAAGTTCCTTCATAGCTTCCATCCAATGTTCATCTTTACATGCTTCACTTACAGTCTTCGGTTCAATCTCAGAAAATAAACATAGATTTACTTCAGCAGTAGCTCTACTTCTTGTCAATACACCTTTTGTCTTATCTCCAATGATTTGACTTTTTGAATGATTATTTTGCACATATCTAGGTGTCTTAGGGGACACCACCGAAGCTTCTTCTTCTCTTTCATTCTCTTCATTTTGCTTCTCTTGCTCATCCTTATCCTATTCTTCCACAATTTCTTCAATTCTTACATAGTTAGGTTCATTAGACACATATCCATCAATATCAATTGAATTCTTCATTATTTCTTCAACCTTGACATTTACACTTTCTACAATCTTTCTATATTTTATTGAAACATCTATAATATTTTCTTTTAGTAAAATATCCAAGAAAAATTCCTTTATCACTTCTTGCATCAAACTTTCATAATGTTTCTTCATCTCTTCTAATATAACATTTGCTTCCAAACACCTTGAAATACTTAATAGTAGGAATTGGGGTCTTTGTACTATTTTCTCCTATTTGAACTTGATTGAATACATAAACAGAAGTATGAATAGATTCTCTCCATTAGACTTCCAATAAGCCAGCCTCAGTAATCACTAATCTAGTAGCCTCTTGAACTGTTTTGTTCTTTATTTCAACAACTCCATTTCATTGAGGAGTTCTTGGAGCAGATAATTGTCTCTTTATTCCATGCACTTCATAGAACATATTAAAATCATGGAAGGTAAATTCTCCACCTCTGTCAGACCTTAAGCATTTTATCCTCAAATTCGCTTCACTTTCAACCATAGCTTTGAATTTCTTGAATCTATTTGATGCATCCAATTTATCTCTGAGAAATGTAACCCATGTATATCTAGAATAATCATCAATCAAAAGCATAAAGTACCTTTCACCTTGTATACTTATCACTCTTGTAGGACCACAAATATTTGTATGAATTAAATCCAGTAGTCCAGTAGTAGATTGTTCATTTGATCTGTAATGGTTTTTTTCTTACTTTCCAAATAGACAATTCTTGCAAATAGCATTAACAAGCTTTGTAATCCTTTGTAAATCTCTCATGGGCTGAAATACACTAATCCTTTCCAAGTTATCAAAATTTGTGTGACACATTCTTTGATTCCACAACCAACTGTCATTAATCTGAGTCATAAATAATCTTCCATCAGCACCCTTAAGTTGATAGATATTTCTTCATATTTCTTTCCTACAGCAATCATTGTTCTGGATCCTTTCCTGATCTCACATCTTCCATCCTCAAACACAAGATTATATCCTTTACTGCACATATGTCCAACACTCAGGAGATTATGCCTTAAATCTTTAACATAGTAGACATCATTAGTATTATGCTTGCCATCAAAACTTACTGAGCCTATCTCATAGATTTTAGCACCAGTATCATCTCCAAACATAACCAAGCCTCCATCATATTTTCAAGTTTAAAAAACTTACTCATATCACCAATCATGTGATGTGAACAACCACTATCAACAACCCAATAGTTCTTTTCATGTTTAGCATGTAGGGAGGAGATTACAATACCTTCATTTCTCTTTCTCCATAGGACATTCCTTCACATATTTTTTCAGAATTGGTAGAAGTAGCTTCATCTTTTATAGCCAAGAACAAGCATTCATTATCATCAGGATCTTCATAATCAGAATCTTCATAGGATATACTAGCATTCTCATTCACATAATATGCTCTAATTATCTTCTTACCTTTCTTTTCTTTCTCATATCTTTGTTTATTCCTCTTAGCTCTTTCTGGACACTTTACAACATACTGACCTATTTCTCCACAACTAAAGCATTTAAATGGTAACTTACCTTCATACTTGTCGGAGCCTTTCCTCATCCTTCTCACAAATTTAGCTTCTAATAGATCAATATTTTATTCATTTGTATCTTCAACTTTTGTAGCCTTAAAAGCAGTTTCTTATTTGAATCCATTTCTCAAATTTGGCTTCCTCATCTCATAAGATGTCAAAGATCCCAACAATAGATCTTTAGTGTAGGTCTTATAATCTATATTATGTTCAATAGCACACACCTTTTCATAGCAAGCATCGGGGAGAGTTCTAAGAATCTTCTTTACAATCTTGGCTTCATCTACAGTAACACCAAGTTCTCACATTCCAACTGCTATCTCATCCAATCTTTGTACATAAGCTTTAACATTCTAATCTTTAGACATATGTAGGAGCTCAAACTGTGTCTCCAAATTCTATAATTTTTCTTCTTTATCTTTCATCACCTTCATGTGACCTTTCCAAAGCATCCCAGACTTCCTTAGCAGTCTTCAAATTTTGAACCTTAATCAACTCAGAATGTACAAGACTATTCTTCAAAATGTACTTTGCCTTATTGTTCGCTTCATGTGCCTTGATCTCATTAGTTGTACTCAGGAGGAGAGTAAGGATTCTTGTAATCTTTCTCCACATCATATCCACAATACTCCAGATATTCTTCCATTAATATTTTCCAGATAGCTTAATTAGTACCATCGAACCTGGATAATCATAAGTAACTTTTCTAGCCATCCCAGACCTTCCTTAAGTGGTTAATCTCTTATCCAAGGAACCAAACTTTGATACCAATTATTGAAAAAGACAACTGGGAGGGGGTTGAATCAGTTTTCAATAATTTAAACCTTAATTCATTCACTGGAACTAATCCTTAACACTACTTAAATGATTAATCATTAAGTGCAAGTGCAAAAACTGAAAACCATCACACAAACAAAATAACACCAAATTTACATGGAAAACCTAAAAAGGGAAAAATCACGGTGAGGATTAACTCACACTATAGAGAATATCAAAACCAATTACAAAAGGCCCATTGCCTAAGAAACAAGGCTCACTACCAAAACAAGGACTCACCGTCTAGATTAGGACTCATTATCCAACATGGATAACAACCTAGAGGGTTCATTGCCATAGAGATACAAAGAGGATAAAAGAGATATGTTACAGAGAGAAGACAATCTCAATGCAACAAAGAAATCCACCACAATTTTCTCAACCACTTGCAGACATGCATGAATGATAGAGTACACCTTCGGCTCACTGCTTCTAGAAACACAACATTTTGGCTTCACACTAATCTACCACACTCACATCATACACACTCATTGATTCTCATCAGTCTCATATCAATTTGCTCTATTTCTTTGCACTTATCTCTCCTTTTTTTTCACCACTAACTCATCCTATATTTATACCATCTTCAACTTTGAAACATATCCAAAGTCACACATCCAACATTAAATTCAAATTAGGTCAACGCCAAAACATCCTAGGGTGGAATTAGAATGAGGGTGACCCAAACACATGCTTGATAAGGACCCAAATAGATCCAACATGCTTCATCAACTCTGAAGATAGTGTTCAACACAAAGTCATCCAAACCAATGCAAAACACATAGAACAACTAAGCATGAACCTTCCAAATACCGAAATTATCTTCAATACAATCATAACAACTCAACTCTAGAACCGCAAGTCATAAGACTTTACCAAAGAGAAATCCAAACCAACAAAATTTCTCCTAAACCTCAGCCAAAACCACAATTCACAATTGGTGAACATAACTTGCACTGTACAATGAATCAGAAACCAAAAATCTGGATATAGAAACTTCCAACAACCATGTTCAACATATCTAAACCACACAAACATAGGAGAAAATCCAAGAGCAAAAATTGAAGCAACCACTAAACACTTGCAACCTTTCTTCAATACAATTTTCTCAATATCTTCAACGTGAACAACCAATAACCTGCAACCATGACATCAATGACAACAACAACCAATTGACATCAATGACAACACTTTCATTCTTTTCATTCTTACAACAACATGAAATTCCACTAAAGGCGAGGTCTTTGCCTCACAAACAAAAGCAAAGGCAGTATAACCCCAAGATTTTTGGTATCATTATTTTATAGATCCAAAATATTCTCAATGCAAGGAACATATTTCCTATTCACCATTCAACGTGGATAGAAAATATCATTTTGGTTCATAAGAAGAATGGGGAAATTCGCATATGTGTGGATTTCAAAAATTTGAACCAGTCATCATTGAAAGATAATTACCCTCTACTAGTAATGGATCAAATATTACAAATGGTAACTAGATTTGAGATGCTATCCATGCTAGATGGTTTTTCAAGATACAATCAGGTGGAGGTTAGAAAATAATATCAACATAATACCACCTTCACCATGCCATGGGGTACTTTTGCTTACCGCAAAATGTTGTTTGGTCTCATCAACATTGGTGCCATGTTTCAACAAGCAATGGACTTATATTTTTGTGATGTCATTGATAAGTTTATTGTTGTTTATCTTGATGACTTGACAATATTCTCCAAGAAACTTCAAGAACATTTTTATCACTTACAACAAATCTTAGAGATGTGTCGGCAACATGGAATATCTCTTAATCCCAAGAAAAAATTTTGGGTTACAAAAGGAAAAATTCTTAGTCACATTGTGTCCAAGGAGGGTATAAAGATTCATCCTGAACGAGTCAAAGCAATTCAATCTCTTACCCTACCTGTGAGTAAGAAATCAGTTCACTCTTTCTTTGGAAAGGTGAATTTCTTGCAAAGATATGTCCCTAACTTCACAAAAAAAACACGTCATATCGTAAATATGATGAAGGGGAATTCCACTTTTTATTGGTGTATAGAAGGTAAGGTTGCATTTAATGATATCAAAGAAGCTATTGTGCATGCACCAATGTTAGTCTTCCCAGAATACACTAAAGAGTTTATTATGTATAGTTATGCTTTCAAGCATACACTTTCAACAATTTTGGTGCAGCAGAAAAGTGAGGGGTTTGAGTCCCCTATTGCATTCATGAGTTGTCCATTGAAGGCTCATGAGTTGAAGTACTCCAAAATGGAAAATCATGCATTCATTGTGGTTAAAGTAGTGAATAATTTCCGGTTCTACATACCTTAACTCCCATGTCATTGTATTAGTGTCGGATTCTACAATCAAGTCAATTTTGACACAATAGGAGTTTGGTACAAAATGAGGCAACTGGATTTCCAAAATTCATGAGTATGATATAGAGATAAAGCCCATCAAATTGGTGTGTGGGAAAGGTTTGTGTCAGCTCATTGCTGACAACACACCTAATGAAGTTTCCAATTATGAAGAGGTAAGTACCAAAGATATTCCAATTGCTTTATTCGTTAGTACAACTGACGAATGGTATTCCAACATTGCTTACTTTCTAACATACGGAGAGTGTATGGAACATTTAACATATAAATAGAAAAGGATGGTAAAGCTCAAAGCTACAAATTTTTTCTTATGGGACAATGGTTTGTACAAGAGGGCTCTTCACAGTAATTTTTTGTGCTATGTTGATAAAGCTCAACATAGCAAGTTGTTGGATTCTTTCCACAACTTGGCATGTGGTAGACATTTCTTTGCACCAATGACATCTCACAAAATTTTATGAGCTAAGTATTACTGGCCTACACTATTTTAGGATGCGTACAATTAGGTGCGTAAATGTGAACTTTGTCAACAATTTGTAGGGAAGCCTAAGTTGGTTCCTCTTCCTCTCAAGCTAGTCGTCATTGAAGAGCCTCTCGAGCAATGGTGTATTGACTTCATTGGAACCATCAATCCACCTTCAAGTGTCAGACATGTTTATGTTCTCACAACCACTATTACTTCACCAAGTGGGTGGAGGTTATCCCAATGAGGCATGCTACTTCAGAGGTAGTATGCAAGTTCCTCAAGAAAATATCATTTCTCGATTCGGTGTTCCAAATAAAATCATAGCAGATAATGCAACTACATTCTCGTCAAGTGAGATCACAAAATTCTATTTTGAGCCTGGAATCATATTGTCACACTCTTGAGATTATTACCCTCGAGGTAATGGTCAGGCGGAATCCAACAATAATAAATTGGTCACTATCATTCAAAAGCTAGTTGATGACAACTAGACGTCATGGCACAAGGTATTGTACGATGCTTTGTGGGATGATAGAATTACCCTCAAATGGGAAATAGGCATGTCTCCATTCCAACTCTTGTATGGGTTGAATGCAGAGATTGCAATCACTTTGGAATTTCCCACAATGAAATTGGCTAAGGCCATATAAGACGAGACATTTGATAGCTCTGTTGACAAGCATATTATGTTCCTCATTGAACTCAAGGAGAAGCGCATTCAAGTGTTGGACCATATTATGGAGCACCAAGATCAAGTGAAGATGTTTTTTTGACAAGAAGGCAAAGTCTCAAGATTTCCAAATTGGAGATCTAGTTCTCTTGTGTGACAAGAGAAGAGAGCCCAAAGGTATGCACAAGAGGTTTGACTCATTGTGGAGAGGTCCTTTCAAGATTCACCAGCTTTGTGGTGAAAATAATTTCTTTCTTGCATACCAAGATGACACTCCATTTTCACTTCCACATAGTGGACAACATTTGAAGCACTTCACTCAATAAGGTGACATATCAATTTTGTAAATACTTGTATAGTCTTTGTGTCTTTTTCTTTTCTAAGTCTTCTTCATTCTTTTTGTTTTTATCTCCTGAATCTATGCCTAATGGATGGATGAAGGCACTTAGAGACTGGAATTCTTCTCCCTTCGATCATTTCAAAGAATGATCAAAGGAAGCTCCCCAGCTAGAGCCAACTATTATCCTTGAATTCAATGCGGTCAATTCATGGGATAACCCCTACAAAACTTGTATGTTTTGTAGGCCACAAACTCTAAGCACACAAAATAAGGTGAATCCCAATTTACCCTCATGTGTGGTCCTTAGCCTTGAAACTTCTTTCCAAGCATTAACCTTCATCGATTTGTCGAAATTCATCTTTTTAACCAATTGTGAAATTCAATTTGCAAGAGTTAGAATTTTTCTTATACTTGCAAGGTCGGGGTTTTTACTTGAACCTACAAGTCAAAGTTGCAAAATTAAAAAGGTTGCAAGGTCAAAAAAAATTCCAACCTTGCAAGTTACCAACCAAATTCCAATTTGCATAGTCGTTAAGAATTCTCACTCCTGCAACTCTCAGTCTCACACGAGTGCATTTATTATGGGTTTTAATGGCTTTCAAATTGGCTTTAAAAAATGTTTTAACTCGTTTTTCTTCCTCATTTCATTTTTCATTCATCTAATTTCACCTTCTACAAGTTTGTTTTTACATTGATCGTGTCGGATTTGGATCAATTTTGAATAAAGGTTTTTGCCATTTGCATTTCCTTTCAGGTATGTTACATTTTTGTCCTTTTTCTATGCATTTGTTTTGTATTTTTATCTAGAGTTTCATTCTCATTTCCGCTTTCATTGTCATTGAAATCGGGTGATCCCACAAAACTGGTTTACAATTACATTGAGGAAGGAAAATTACAAAAATGCTCCCAAAACCAAAAATTTAGGTTTTTAGGGGTTCACTCAAACTATGTGGTTCGAGCGAACACATAAAGGGGTTCACTCGAACCCCCTAGTTTGATTGAACTCCCTTTTCATGCTAGGTTTGTTCGAACCCCATATGGCATATTTTTTAAAATAAAACAAAGGAAATTTTGAAAAAAGGGGAGTTCGCTTCGCTTGAAGGGGTCAAGGGGGGTTCGCTAGAAGGGGGGTTCACTCAAACCCCCCTTTTTTGCCCTTCTCCCCCTCTTCTACCATTTTTTTGCAAAAAAAATCTTTTCAAAGCTCAAATTGAGGATGAAAATGGAGGAAACTTCACATACCCAACTAGATGATGGTAGTCCTTGAAATGAGCTATCCATCGAATATAACTTTAATATATTTTGGTTTTATTATGTATTTTTTTTTAGTTTAATTAAACATAGGTTTTTCACCGAAAATCAAGCTCTTTGTTCTACACATGTGGAAAAATAGTAGATTATAAAAAAAATTGAAAAATGCGTTTGGGCTAGGTATTGATGTCCTTGATCCAATAAAAAAAATTGAATTTTGATACATACAAAAAAAATTATGTTGTTTATGGTCCTTCTATGTCTAAATTGTAATTGGTTTGAGCTCAAAAATTGATTAAGAAAAAAATATTTAATAAAACACTATGAAACCAAATGAACGTGCTAGATATCGTAGTTACAAAGCTAAATTCAAAAAAAGTAGAATTCTATCCTTCATAGAAAAAAAAATTTGTTTATGGTGAGCATCACTCTTTAAAAATGTTGTTTACTACTAAAAACTAGTTTTTGAAAATGGGAAAATAAATGCAATATAATTAAAAAATATTAAATATATATATTTAGAATCTATAGACAAAATGTCACAAATCACTAGTTTGCATCATCTTCAAATTCCTCATGGTTTAGCAGCTATAGGTGACTAAAAGTGAAGTGTCAGTTAAAATAAATTAGTTCAGTGTCTAGTTTGGCCAAAAATTGTAAACCAATATTGTGGGATCACCCAATCATTTCAAAGGTTTTCATTACATTTCTAGATTCCCATTTGATTAAAAACCCTAGCCTTTGATGCGCAAACCCTAGTGTCTCCCCTTTTTGTTTTCCATTTTAGGGTTTGTGCATTGCAGGATTCAAATCCTGTGATGCATGACTTTTATCTTGCATTTTGGTTTATTATACCCACTAGGGATTTTCGTGGGTTTGATGTATATAAACTTTAGATGAACTTGCATATTCACAAATTATTACCACATCCAAAACATGAACATTATTGGTGGTTTTCATTGTGCTTTCAAACAAATTAATACTTGTTTGGTCGGTGATTTCCACCAATCGAATAAAAACAAGTTGTGAAATTCCAAAGTTGTTTGCACCATCGGTGGTTTTCATCGATTGTGCATACAAAAGCTCAAGCCCATACTTTTATGAGAAGGTTTTTCCCCATTAATACAAATATGAACTTGTCGCTACCTTCAAATATTAAAGTTTGAGCATGTATTATCAAAGTTGCAAGGTCGAGGTTTTTACCTACCCCTGCATGAACAAAACCCTTTTTGTTTGCACCATCAAGAATTTTTGCCGATGCTGCATACAATGTTCATTGTCATTGTCTTACCCATATTGAAAGGTTGGAGAATTTCCCTGACCCTACAATAGATTGTTCACAGCATCATTTTCCATATGTGTGGTTGGGGAATTTCCCCGACCCTATAAATTGTTCAATGCCTTGTGTGTAACCACGGTGTAAAATCCCGCATAGACAAATTCTTAAGTTTGACCCATGAAACTTGCACAATCGGCAATTTCCACCATTTGTGCTCTTAAAAGCTTTAACTCCCAATTGCTAAATTGAATGGTCGGGGTTTTTCCCTACCTATACAACAAAAGGCTAAATGATATGTAATGTCATGAAAAAAGTCTGACATTGCATAAACTAAAGTTCTACCCACCTTTACTTGCATAGTCAGGATTTTTTGACAATTTTGCAAAAAGCAAAGTTACTACCGTACTTGCAATGTCATTAAAATTTGACGACTTTGCAACTTTTTTTTAAACATCCATTTCCACGTGCAATAGCACCATTTTTCAGCATAGATACATACTGAGCTCATTTTCACTTGCAACGTCGCTAAATTTTAGCGATCCTATGCATTTTTTCCAAAAATTTCCTAATGCTGGGACATTTTCCCTTTTCACAAAATTGACCGCTTGTGCTCCATTTTTCGCACTCATCGCACTCAAGCCCCAATTTACGTGCAATCGCTCTATTTTTCACCCTCGCTATAATTTCCATATATAACTTTTCCTAACATCACAAAATGTTAATATTGTTATGCAATTTCCTCTGCACGTTTTTCAAGAATCTTGCATCTACATCCTTGCAAAGCCAGTCACTTTCCAATGAAGAATCCATCTCCTAGCAAGGGGAAAGCCATGAAATACAAATATCAAGGAGTATTTCCAGCTACTATGGTTTCATCCAATGTCGATGAGATCAAGGATACAAAGATCTAGCATGTTGACATGTCCAGGTTTTTGGAAAGGACTAAGAAACAACTTCTAGATAGTGATATGAGGTCAATTGTTGAGAGAAGCATACATCTAGTATCCTCATTTCTTGTGACGTCTCGGAACCCAAAGTTTGTACTTCAGGTGGCTTCTCACTACAACAAAGAGGAAAAAAGTGTTCGTGAATCAAATGGGAATGTGGTGATCCAATTGCATGTTGAATTCTTTGACAAAGCATTCATATGTCCAAGCATTGACAAATATATAGAGATTTCAATAGAACCCACATAAAGAGATTATGACAATGATCTTGATGTTGCCAAAAGGTTGATCAATAGTAAATGGTTAAAGACCCATAGGCAAGGAGTCTCTAGGTGGCCTAAAAATCCTCCTCATAGTGACTTCATATAAGAAGTAAATGGTCTCATTACTCTTTTCAATAGAGTACATGGTTTACCTACTTCATCAACATTTGAGGACTGGATGTACCTCTACATCAAGATTATTTTGAAGAGGAAACAATAAATTTTCTGGGGGGGAAGAAATCAACAATGTTATTCATGAACAATTGACCAAAGTACTTGTGAACCCCTATCCTATACCTGCACAAACATGGAAAACAAACACATAATTAGATCAATATACAAGTAAGAACAAGGATTCCCCATGAAATCCATTTGCAATGTTCAAATAGGAAAGAAAATCAAGAAATGAACAGAGAAAGCAATGGAATCCCATTCTAAGATGCAAACTCTTGATCCCATGGGGAGTTGGTGTCAATTGTGTGTAGAAATTGGCCCTTTCCCAACTCCTTTGTAATCTTGATGGTGGTTGATCCACTTGATGGTGAAGAAAAATGTGACTCCTTGCTAATATTTGCAATAACTTAGCTATGGTGATGGAAAATGCTCAAGAAGATTAAAAGAATTGCTCTCAATTGAAGATAATAACTTTGCATTCAAATTGTGGATGAAGAAATGAGAGGAAGAGTCTCTTATTTATAGATTTCAAAATTGGAAGAGTGAGCAAGATTGAGCAATGTGGGATCATTCAACATCTAATGGCCAAGTGCCACTTGTCAAGATGTGAATGGATGAAGGTTGTGCACATTTTGATGAATGTGCCCATAAATGCTATTAGATTCAAATTTGAAATTTGAAAGTTGGAAAGTTTAGAGGTAAGGTAAATGGAGTTAATGTCACTTGGCTCAATGCCAAGGACATGTAAGAGGGATTAAATGCCTTGTTGGAAGTACCCATCCCTTTTGGAGGGATTTTTGAATTGGAGGAATATTCCACAAAAGATGCCTTTTTGAATGGAAATTGATGATTTAATAAATCAAATAAATTGATTTATTGTGCAAGTTGCAAAATCTAGAGGATTGAAGTGATTAGGACTAGATTTAATCATGATTTGACAATTTTGACTTAGATTTTAAGATTTAAATAAATCAAAGTTGAGAGGAATAATGATTTTAGATTTAATTAAATAAAGATTTTGATTTATTTAACTAAAGGGGAATGATGTTAGATTAAATCAAATAAAGATTAATTTATTTAATTTAAATTATGACTTTAGATATTTAATTAAATAAAGTGAATTATTTAATTAAAAGAGGGATGATCAAATTAATTAAACAAAATGATTTATTTAATTAATAGAGGAGAATGACTTAATCAGAGAAATAATGATTTATTCAATTAAGGGATGAAAGGTGATGACAAGCTGAGAAGGTGATTCAGGACGAAACGATGTTAGTAATCAGGATCAAGTGTGTCGGTATATTTTCCATGTCTACAGTATTTACAACATAGAAGTCCTATATGATTTCTTATTTGGTCTACATTGTTACAGCAATGAGGAACTTTCAAAGTTTAACAACTAAAGGGAACATGAGAGTAACGCAAGTCTACAACTATTTCCCACAAATTACTCTCAAAGGGAGCATCAATCATTTCAAAAGAGTGAATGATTCATTCTTTGCCTTGTTCATGTATGCCTTTGATCCAAAATTGGAAAATAAGAGAGTATTAGATGAAGCTTGGAAGGTTGTGAATAAATATGGTAGTCTATATCTTCAGTTTCCAGATTTTTCTTATTTGAGAGTTGGATGTTTCATTGGTTATCCATACATGTTTCCTTGTTATCCTAGTGATAAGATTGTTTTGATGGAGCTTTACAGGAAAATCATTACAATGCATAGAAAACAAATGGAATCTCATAAGCCTAGACTGAAATTCCCATTAACAATTGGCAAATACTCCATCCAAACTTCTCATAAAGCCAAGGTAGTGGAATTAAAAATGTAGCAGGTAACATTGAAATTGTTCAAAGAAAGTCTTGATTTTGTTTATAGAGGTATGAAGGATCGAATCAAGAAGTATCATACCCATGTACATCAAATTGAGGACATATGGATTGATATCAGAACATAGAAGGAAATCAGGAAAATGGATTATTGTATATTAACCCTAGAGAAAATAAAGGAGTTGGATATGGTAGACATGGAGGATGATGATAACATATTAGATCCTACTTACGAAAGGATTAATATTGTAGGATCACCTTTAACTCCCATCTAATGGTCTTGGAAAAAGGTAACCTCCATCTGAGAAAGATTTGAACCCATTTTGGCTACTACTAATGTTTGGTTGGAGGAAAAGGGAATACAATTGAAAACTTTTCTCACTGGATCAGAGGAAGAGACACAAGGTAAAGCAAGTAAGAAGTCTAAGTTGAGAACCAAGAACAAAAATGATGCTCCAAGTTCAAGCAAACTTTCAAAGACCAAGATCAAATTTGTGAACAAGGGTGGAAAGAAGAAGAGTGGGAATTCAATAGAAGAGCCATCCATTGAAGCACAAGAGGAGCCCATGCAACAAGAAGTTCAAGTTCATGAAGAGAGACATGAGGAATCAAAAATGTCTCATCATGAGAATATTCTTGAGGAACTATTTATCTCCTCTTCTCCTATTGATAATGTTGTATCTTTTCCCATTCCTCATCATATGTCATCATTTGTATCTAGTGTCCCTATTGCCAATGTTTTGTCTATAGTTACAAGTGTTGTTACTCTTGCTATGTCAATTTAGTATGTTCTTTCATCCCCTATCTCAGGGTCACCTTTCAGAAGTCCAAAACAAGGTTTGGATGATGTGTTAGGGTCGCTAGTATCTTTTCCAAGAGTTTCTTCCCCATATTTTGATATTACTTCACATTTAGACTTAGAATAATTCATGTCTGAGTCAGTTAACTGTCAAGTGCTGAAATTCTAAATATTGTTTTAACTGACACTCCTCCCATTGTGACCACCACTTTTGTGAGTGCAACAACTACACCATAAAAAATGACTACACATCCAGAGGACAATTCACCACTCCCACCTTGGTTGTCATCACAAACTCCAAAGAGAAGAAAATAAGCCATCTCTCCAAATGTGTTCGAGTTCACACAACTTGCGCCGACAAAAACTAGAACCAAGAAAAAGTTGAAGACTCTTTCAAGGCTATTGTTTGACAAAGAGGGCAACAAGTATGCAGAGGTGGCACAACCTCCTCCATATAAGACAATAGAGGATGTGGAAATTGTTGATTATTTCATCACAAGGGTGGAATTAGCGAAGATCACACATGAGAGTGCAAATTTTGGTGCACAATCTACCTTTAATTCTCTCATCAAGAAGTTTGATGTTGTCAAGAAGATGAATGATCATTACAAAGAAAAAACAAAACAAATCATAGCAATACAATAGAAAATTACTCAATATTTTGAGTACATTGAACCTATTTCAATTGTAGTTGGTGTTGAAGATCATGTTATCTAGAAGGTAGAGACAGTGCACACTACAGGTAGAGTGGTCAGTGAATTTCTAGATTGAATGGTTGCACTAGGAACTGAACTTTTGAAGTCTGTCATGGAAAAGCTTGAGAAAATGGAAAGCATAAAGGAAAAGTTGGATGAAATCACTTACTTTCTCTCTCAAGAGAAAGAAGATATTGAAAATAAGAGGCAAGAGTAGGTGAAAATGAAGAAGGTTAAGAGAGACACCTTGGTGAAAGTTGGGATCATTCCTAATAGAGATGTATATGTAGAAGTGAAAGAAACTATGCTTCACAAAGAGACCATCATCACTAATCTACTCAATGACCTGCAAGCTACTCATGAGGTTGGTGAGGAAAATGATATGAAACTTATTCAAAATATTGAAGAGATTTCATGTAGCCTATGTGATGATGATCAAAATTTTCTTTCTCTAGAAGTGGTTGTCCAAGAGTTTGAAGATCAAGCATTCTCAATGCATAAAATGGGTAAACTCTTGGATACTCAATTGACATTGGAAAACTTGAAATTATTCATTGGAAGGCATGAAAAAACCTACAACACTATCAGAGATTCAGTTACAAGAGTATGTGTCATCTTCAAGCATACTTCAGGCCTAGACGATGATGAAGTGCAAGAAATCCTAAAGAAGCATGAATATTTCCTAATGAAGGATGTTGCGGAAGGTTGATTATGCCTTGTTTTAGTTTTTAATTGTTTTATCATTTACATTCTTTTTGTAATTAGCTCAAGAAAATTTACATGTCTTTTTCAAAATTGTAAATACATGTAAAAATAGAGAAGTCCTTCAATAATTTTGGACTCCAATGTTGAATAAGTCAAAGTAGTTATTTCTTTCTTAGATTAGCTCATTTTCTCTCATCTATAAATATGAGAGAGATCATTTTTACTTAGGACCTTTAATCTTATGCAACGAAGTGCCCCCCAAATTGTGACTCAAATTTGAAACTTTGTGTTCAAATTGCAAGATGAAATTCGTTAATAAAAGAAGAAAAATTTTGATCTCAACCTTTGTTTTGAATCAAGTTTGTATGAGTGAGAATGTTCTTATGTCTTTATTGTTGATTTATCTTATTGTTAATTGGATAAATGGTGATTCATTCTTCTGATTGGAGGGATGTTCAAGATAGTTTATATAAACTTCGAGTTATATTGATTACTTGGAATTATGTGGTGTAAGTGCTGATTGGTGAAAGATTATCAAGACTTTGAGCTTGGATTTATTCACTTTGTGTTCAAATCTATTGGTGAAGTGGGTTGATAGACTTTGTGCTACAATGTGCATCATTTGTTACTATAGAAATTATCATAGAAGGCAGCAAGAATACTTTGTACTTTTGTGTCTCTTTCAGTTACTTATAATATAGTTATATTGGTACTCTTTGATTACTCTTATGTTTGATCAAGAATATTGGTGATTGCTGCTTAGGTAGATATTTAGAAGTGTAGATCATTGCAAAAAATTGTCATGGAACATTGTAAACGTATTTTTTGAAAGAAGAGAAAATGATGAATGTAACACACCCTCCACATGGTTAACGCTAGTGTAAATACTTTTATTTTAGCATAGTTTACTTTTGTTCCAATAAGCAGTAAGAAGGGATCTTCCCTTTTCAAAGAGGAGAGAACATTCTCATCATAACTGTGGTTGAAACTCCCATTTTGTAATTTGTAAAGGAATTAAAAAATATTCACCCAACAAATTAATGTTATCAATTGTTTAATATAGGTTTCTCTTTCAAAAAATGATAATAATAAGGCTTTGAAATACATAATTTGGTCAATTAGAGGCTTAATTAAGTCTAATTAATTAAGCAAATGCAAACATAGTGTGAAATTGTAAAGGTATGCGATTTCCTACACTACAGTATTCTCATGTATATTTGAAAGAATATAAATTTTATGTGATTAATTTAGTTTATATTTGATTGACATAATAATATATGCACATGTCAAATGAATTATACTTGAATCTAGATATGAAATGAGTTTATTAAAAAGGAAATATTTCTTATTGAGTTATAATGATGCATAATTAT
This sequence comes from Sequoiadendron giganteum, assembly GCA_007115665.2. NCBI lineage: Eukaryota > Viridiplantae > Streptophyta > Pinopsida > Cupressales > Cupressaceae > Sequoiadendron > Sequoiadendron giganteum. The sequence goes on from CM021105.1 coordinate 610,566,414, forward strand.
TAATGTGTATTAAATTATTAGTTGTGAAAGTGTCTCCACTCGTACTATTTTTTTTAAAATGTATTAATTTGATAGAATTGTTATTTAATGAATTGTAGCTTGTTACATAAATTATCACCTTTTGAGATGCCAATAAACTAGGTTTTCCTTTTGTTTTATCTAAATTAGAAACTCAGAATTCAATTTAAAGGGTTTTTGGTTAACTACTATAGGTTGCGTGGTCTTTAGAGAACTTTGGGAAAAAAATATAGTGTGTCATCATGATAAAAAGGTTTTAAGTCATAAGGATCAATGTCAAATAATTGAATTCCAGACACTTTGTCTAAAGGTTATAGAAAAAAATTCCCCTTGCACATCATATAAGGTACTTGTAGTATTATTTATATTAGACCTATACCATTATCAGTGTACATATTATGTAGGGTCAAAAAAATCATCACTAGCATCATAATGAACTAAGCAACTAAATATGTGGGGCCATAATTAGAATTTATAGATATAAAGTACCTACATCTACAATTTCATGTAACTCTCTTCATTTGGGATAACGATGTGAATTGTAGGCTTCGTATTAGCTAATTAATGTTGTGATACCTTGTACTAGTTTATAGTGGTATTGCCTAGATATTTACTTCAAGCCATCAAAAAAATTAAACAATAGTTTTGTTGAACATATAATGTCATTGATTCCAAAGGTGTGATGTCTAACAGAGGCAAGTTGGCTAAAGGGTTAGAATATCAGTGAGAATTAAATGTAATTACTTCTATCATGTCATGTCATGTCTGAGCATTTGAATTTTGGAAGTACTGTGATAATTTGTGTGGTCAATTGCAGAATGTTATTGTTATAATTATTGAGAAGAAGGATACTTGTGAAGATATATTGTAGTGTGTTTGTAATATCATCTTGTATCTATTCCAATATTTGGAGGTGGTCTGGAAGTGTTTGTGGTAGATTTTTATGGTTTTCTACTCATGCACTATATTAAACTGTCATTATGTTGGGCTCTTCATTCTATCAAAATTGAATGCTATGGCTTGTGGTTTGGAACTAAAGTAAGGTTACTCATGATGTATCAAATTCAAAAGTTTCAGAGGTTTATCTTCAATAGACAGAAAGTTAGAAGTAATAGAGTGATGTCTATGTTTTTTGACTGACTGTGAATGATGTCTGAAGTTTTTGTGCCAAAGAAGGGAAGCATGCTCCAGCTAGAGAAAGTGTGTGAAGATAAAATAGGACCACATTAAGGATTTGGAAGGAAAGGCATGATGCATTTGAGTTAGGACCAAGCCGAATACGTGTTTCATATAATTTTAAATTAAGGTTTATTCTTGGTTGACATGGCTAATTACAAATGGTGTTAAAAGGTTCTAGGCCGACATGGCTAATTACAGATGGTGTTAGGTTCTAGGCCAACATGAGATGTTGTTAATATGTTGGAATGTATGTATATGTTGTAAATAATGTGTATCTTTAGGGTGTGTGAGTGAGAGTGGGTGTGTAATTCTACATGAAAGTATATGCAAATATATGTGAGTAGAAAAAAGAATTTGGGGATGTTAAGCAAAATTGAGATATCATTAGAGGGTTTATTTTCCTATTGACCCAAGAAAAGATATATATTTTTAGATATCATTAGAGGGTTTATTTTCCTATTGATTCAAGACAAGATATATATTTTTTGTTGAAGTCTCTTGATTTGAGTTGGTACTCAGTGACTGAGTTATAAGGGATTGGTGTCTCTTGTAGGTTGGTGCCTACAAAAAAATTGTAAGTTTTATCTTATTTTGTGAGGCTAGATTTGGATAGTACCTCCAAGCAGCTCTTCTCACCATGGTTTTTCCCATTCTAGGTTTCCACATAATTTTGGTATTCTTTTTTTGGATGTGTGCAATTGCTTCATCATAAGTAATTGATTCTTGATGGTTTAGAGTTCATGTTTGGAGAAGTTATTAATGGTAATTAATGCTGAATTAAGTTAAAAATTGGCATATACTAGTTCACCACCTCTCAATATATTGTGTGCCCTTCAAGTTTCTCGCCTATTGATGCTCCAATCAACCACCTTTGGTATTTTTGCTTGGTCATCACTATCCTTTTACTTAGTTACCACCCACTTGTTAGTGTATGATCACTAGGTCATTAACATTAGATTATCATTGAGCTGCCACCTAATATCCACTCATGTGCCATTGAGTCATAAATTATCTACCACTAATAATGTTAAAATTTCTTTAAGTAGATTCATCCCCTTTTCAATTGAGATTTATTTTTGAGTACTTGAATTTGAGAGGCCATAACTTTTTCATACAATTATTTTTGTATTTTTCAAAAATGGGTTATTTTTCCATCACCTTTTTGATGATCTAAGTGGTTTTTGTATTATTTACCTTATTTTTTTTTAAATATTTTTTCTTAGAGATTTTATTATCTAATCCTTATTCTTAGAACTTTCAATCCTTATAAATTTAACATGCATACTCCTTTTTGGAAGCTAATTTTCGTAAGTGTTAGAATTTTTTTGTGCTACATGGTGGCACACTTTGTTCATTCTTCTTTTGTAACAAGATCATAATTTTATCCTCTTTTTCAAATAATGGAATTATATAATCTTATGCAGATATAAACTAGCTCGTAGACACACTCAATTATAAAGTGTCATTTTTTTAATTATCATTTAGCATTATGAAATTCATTAATCGAAATATTGCAACAAAAATAATAGACATGAACTTCTAAATTATAGGGGTATCTTGAGCTAAGTACTCTAGGGGTTGCATCACTCTAGATATTTTTTTAAGGTCCTTATTTGGGGTTCAACATCAAGAAGAAAAAAATAGAAAATATTATTTATTTGTAGCTAAAATGAAACACTCATTCCCTAATATTAAACTATATGGAACTTACTATCAACTCAACTACCTACTAAAACATGGGAAGAATTGTCAAAGTGTGGACTTTGGTGAGTTGAATTAAACCTCCATAAAGGGTTGGTTCCCTTGTTGAAATCACCTAAAGTGAACTAAACTATTGTTATTGGTAAGGAAAAGAGTAGAGGTATAACTTAAAAATGAACCTACTTCCTACTGAGGTGAAGCACCAAAATTCTATGAATACTTATGTCATTGTTTTGACACATAAAAGACCAACAACTTAGCTATGTTCACACAACTCAAGCTTTAGCATACTCATGTATCAATGTTTTATAGAGAGGTTACGTTTTTTATAATCCTAGAAGGAAGAAAATGAAGTGTTCTTCACATATAGAATTTGTTTACATGTTAACACAGATTATACCTACATAAAATATATCTTTTATGTTAATATGAGCCAAAGATAAGATATTAATTTAAGGATTCATAAAATGAAATCATAGAAATAACATCAATTACCAAACTACACACGATAGAATAGGCTTTTGAAGGTAGAAACCTAAATTTTATTTCTCAAAATATGTTCTTACGGTAGTACATATTCTAAAACTATTTGATATTTTCTTAAAAAATGAAATGTAGTGTTTTCCTCAATATAAGTTTGAGTTTGAGTTACAAAAATTACCCTCTTGAGTAGAAAGAACTTCATATACATTACAATACTTAGTTTGAACTAGTGATAACTGAGTGAAATCATACCCTAGACATCCCCTTAGGTTGTCTCAATAATTTTTTATAGTTTAGACACATGTCATGATAAATCAATTCCACATTCTCACTTTAATTTTGTTAGGATAGGTGACATTATAATTGCTATCCTAAGTTGATAATTGTGTGTCTCCACATTCTTTGGAAAGTGTTCTAGAGGACATGAGGGGCAAAATATTTATTATTTATTTTCCTATGACAAATTTTAATTGCATTCATAGAGGTGGACCCACTATGATGACAATTACAAAGCATCCCAAAAGAATATTCCTTTTGAACGTCTAGCTACTAGGTGTCGCATGTTATTTGCATGTTATCTTGGGTTGGGCACCCAAGTTTGCATGTTCTAGTTTTGAGCCATCAGAATTGTTGGAGAGTTATGGAGCACTCAGTATTGGCCAATTTTGATTGGCTATGAGTTAGGTGCCCATGTGAAGGCCATGTGATCATTTAATAATTTCACCATGTTTCTAGGTTATCCACTAAGGGGGGGTGTGGGTTTTTCCAAGTGGTTTTACTTGTTTTTGGATAAAATATGTGATTTTCTATCCCACAAACTTCTATATTGTGGAGCCTTGAGTTGGTGGTTTTCATGAGTTTGTTTGTAGGTTGTCAAAGTAGTTCGAAGTGTTCCTATAATTCAGAGAGGATTGTTGTATTGATGTACTTCCTTGAATATTAATACAAACAATGTATCTCTTTAGGTGTGGAGTTTTTTCCTACCAAGGTTTCTCTATGTATATCTTGTGTCACTTGTGATTCTCAACTTGTGGTATTGTTTTTGAAAAGTTAAGCCGTATTTACAGGGCGTTGTACCCTTCATAGTGAGCCACAAGGGCCAAAAAGGAACAAGTCTAAAAAGCTAACATTATAGAAAAAAGTAACAGAGACGGCACATTAACAACATAGAAACAACGGAAAGGCAACCAAAAGTTAGAACACTAGTGGCGGCAGCAGCTAACTGGCATTATCCCAATTTTTAAACAGGAGGTCCACGGCATCATCTCCAACCCAGTCTTTGTTCTCCTAGCCATTATTTCCCTCCAACTCCTCCTTGATAACAGTGGACAGAGTGCTAGTGATGAAGTGGCCCAACTTCATTGTGAAGCGGTTCAATCCACAAAACCTTTTGTTGACCATGTCCATTTTCTTCTCCAAGGCATAGGGCTCCTCCCCAACATCCATAATCCCTGGGATCTCTCCAGGCTCATCAACCAGGGGATGCGAAGAAAGAGAGGCCAGGGTTTCTTTTAGTAACTTGTTGTTTTCTGGGTTAAACGGCCCCTCCACATTCTCGTTCTCATCTTCCTCAGTCCTCTTCCTTATAATCTTTGCTATTAGAATGCTCCTCCTTCGAATCCTCAATTATCTATCTCTTCTTACTATTTTTTGCCAGCCTCCCGCATCTCCTTATGGTGTTCTCCCCACTAGTCATAACTGTGTTCCCCACAATAGTATCTCCTTTAGAATCTTTCCCGATTAAGTTATTTTCCTTCCCCTCCCTCACAATCAGCTCCGGCATACCTTTCTTACCATCCTTTCCTTTTTTGTTGGCCCTGTAGGCAGACATTGTCAAGGTGGACTTTAATTCACAAAGGTTGGCCGCAGCACTAGTATGTGCATTACCCAACCCTCCATTTAGTTTCTTGGTAGCCAGTTTAGCTTTGGGGTTTCCCGCGGTACCTAGATTGGATTTTCGGGGAGGGCTTTTTGACTCAGTCGGGGAAATGTTCACAACATTCAGGGGTTTGATTTCATCAATGCACATAGCCGAGATGGATTTGGGAGGACAAAGGGTCAGGTGGAAGTGGTGAAGTCTTAGGATGAGCCCCTGATGGAGTGGAAGAGGCGGGAGGTCACTGGGGTTACGGCTGGCTGGCTCTTTGCATTTCTCGACAAAATTTTCTAGGTCCATAAGCAAAAATAAGGGAAAGCTAAGCAGCATTTTATGTCTTAAATGGTTTAACAAGGGAAAATGATAGAAGAAATAGGTTTTGAACCTACCTTCCAAGGTGACATATTTCACCAAAGCTAAGCACACCTGGTCCCAAGGCTCTGGAAGAGCTTCGCACTCAAAACCTGGTTGGTTCCACACCGGTACCTCATTCCCCATGAGGAAATATTTCAAGCTTTCATTGTCTGGCTTCTTAGTATGCTTAGGGTATTTTTCCCAATACATAGCATTCTGGTGGCCTGCATGATAACTTCTTCACTAACTTCAAAAGAAATACCGCCCAACATGACCCTTTGGTCCTTCCATGAATTAGCAAACTGACCAAAAAAATTAGGGTCATGGCCAACCAAAATCTCCATGAGAGGAGCAATGCCACCTTTGGTACAAATGTGCCACACTAACGGATTCTTTTGGAATTCATCATAGTTGTTCAGCTTAGTTTGAACATGGTCACCAACCATACTTTCAACCTGCACAAAAGAACAAAGAGTTTGCAGAAGACGTAAATTGTAAAAGCCAACAGGGCAACAGATATTCATCACATAGTGGTCATTTAGGTGAGAAATGCAGTGATGGGTAATGACACCAGCATGCAGGTCACACGTGCGAAAGGGAAAATCACCACAGGGTGACTTGACAACAGAGTTAATGTGGATCTTAAGAAGATTTCGGCCAGCTAAACAGGAAATGGTTGGCATGTAGGGTTCCTTAGAATTGGAGTAGGTGTGCGAAAAACAAGACAAGTTGGTCGTATGGCTAAAAATAGAAACATTCCTAAGAGTGTAAGTTGAGACCCACGCTAAACTAGCAAGCATGAAGGCACTAGAAGGAAGCATTCCTTCATAATGAGGGGTCAAATCGATATTAAAATTTACAGTCTTACGGAGGCTATGATGATTTAAAGAAAGATATCGCACAATCCAAAAGAGGAGAGATCGCACGATACGGCCTCTCAAATTCATCAAAGTCATGTACTTCCTTATTCCCTTCATAAAGCCGTCTTTTTTATTCACATTACAATCCTTAAAATTCAAAACCCGCCACCTGTCAGCCACCTCAATAATAGAGCTCATCCACCAGACCCAAAGGACAAACAAGTGGGTCCCCCAACCAGTACTCAACACCCAAAGATCTCTAAACACATAATGAGTGATAAAGTTAGAATCCCTCCATCTGTCAGCCATCTCAACATTAGCGCTCATCCACCAGACCCACAAAATAATCAAGTGGACTCCCCATCTAACACCCAACACCCGGAGATTTGAATTCATCATGATAATTGGTTGCTTTGTTCTCTCAAGATGATATCTTGAATTTTTGGCAGTATCTTCTTCATTCTCCTCCAACATTTCAAGTAGCCCCAGCAAGTGTCAAGATTAGCCAAGGCATCTACCCCTTGGTTGCCCTCCCTAAATATATGTGTCACTTTTTTACCCCTACGTTTGGATAAAAGGAACCTAGTGTCCAATAGGATATCCTTAGTATTCCATCCAGTTAGTATGTCCATATTCACAGCATCAGTAATGGACTTAGAGTCTCCTTCAATGTGGATATTATCAATCCTCAGAGAGACAGCAATTTGGAGGCCCATGAGCAGCGCACGAGCTTTCGCTACAATAGAAGACTAGAACCCAATACCTCCAGCAAAACCCGTAACCATAACCCCCCCAGGGTCTCTAATCACACCACCAATACTATCACTGCCTAGGTTGCCCTTAGCAACCCCATCAAAATTGAGTTTAAACCAGCCTCTATCCGAAGGCTCCCATCTGGTATTTTTCCTGGTTAAGGAATTTGAATTGTCAAACAAGTTAGCCTCTAACCCCTGGTGCCAAGCCTTGGCCATTCTAATTTCATAATCAAGAGGTCCTTTCTCCGAGAGTTTCCCATTAAAGAGGGAAATGTTTTCCTCAATGATTCATACACCAATTCCAAAAACATCCCTAGGATTCCTCTCGATACTCCTGAAGACCTTGTTGTTCCTCTTCTTCCACAGACACCAACCCAAAATAGGAGGAACTTGATTCCAAATTTCATCTGATAGGAGATGGGAATAGGGACCACACCAACCCATGATGAAGGATAAGAGATCTCTACTCATAACCCAAGAGACTCCCAATTTTTCAAAGGCCAGTCCCTAAACTTCAGCAGCAAATGGGTAGTGTAACAACAAGTGACTAATAGTTTCCTCCCTGCACTTACAAAGTAAACATCTATTGGGAATATAAAATCCTCGTTTCCTCAAATTGTCCTGAGTAAGAATCCTGTTATGGTAGGCCCTCCACCAGAAGAAATTTATTTTAGGAATCATGTGGTGGTTTCATACCTTCTTTCAAGGTTCCTTTGCAGTACACTGGTTTGTCAGCAATTTGTACACCGACGTAACAGAAAGATCCCCCTATTTGTCAAAGGTCCAAAAAAACTCATCTTCTCTATCATAAGAGGGAAACTTGGTGATGGAGAGGATCTCCTGGAGGGACTGAGCCAGAAAACAAAGGTCTTGAGACTGGGGACAGCAGAGGATTAGGTCCTTCCAAGCCCTAGCCCTAGGGGGTCCAGAAACATAATCACTGATATGGATACCAAAATACCTCTGAGTCGATCCCATAAGAGTCCTAAAGTCAGAACAAACCAGAGGGGTATCAATTAGCCACGTATCTTCCTAGAATCTGATCCGATTTCCATTGCCCATTTTCCATTTATTCTCATTCCTTAGCAGGCCTTGTGTGCTGCAGATGCTCCTCCAGGCCAAGGAGCCCTGGGGGTGAGACTCCGAGAGGCAATTGATCAAAGGCCTGTCCTGAAGGTATTTGGAATTCAAAATTTTGCACCAATCCTTAGTGTTCCTTAACTGATCCCAACCAACCTTGGCCATCAGATCCTTGTTAGTGTTGACAATTGTCCTAACACCTAGGCCACCACAATTTTTGGCTTGATGGACCTTTTCCCATTTCACCAAAGCGAGTTTCTTCTTATCCTCATTCCTAGACCAGAGGAAATTCCTTTGAATTTTTTCAAACTTATCAGCAATGTACTTAGGCATCTTAAATATGGAAAGGAAATAAGTTGGTATACCTTGAAGGGTCATTGTGAGTAGTTGGAGTTTGCCAACATGGCTTAGGATGGAGTCTTTCCACCCAGCCAATTTCCTTTGGATTCTTTCTAGAATTGAGTTCCATAAGTCAGGGGTAACCTCCTTAATCGTGAGAGGGAGCCCAACGTAAACCGAGGGGAGGGACCCACTAACACAACCTAGAACCGCAATCACTTTGGTTTGCAAATTAGGTGCGTTGTTAAAGAAATAGATCATGCTTTTATTGCAATTGATGCTCTGACCAGAACATGAGGCATAATTGTTAAGGAATTCTTTCTATTTCCTGGCTTCTACCACAAAGGATTTCCCAAAAAGAAAAGTGTCATCCACAAATTGCTGCACAACGACCGGTTCCAAGGAAGAAGCCGCTCTGATGCCCATAATGGAGCCTTCTGACCGAAGACCAGTAAAGTTCCCGCTGAGAACATCGGCAATCATGATGAATAGATAAGGAGATATGGGGTCACCTTGTTTGATCCCTCTGCTAGCAGAGAAGAACCCAAAGGGGGGCCCATTAACAAGCACAAAATACTTAACAGTATTAACACACTCCATAATGAGTTTGATAGAAGAATTGTTGAACCCAAACTTAGCCAAAACCTTTGAGATGAAATCCCATAAAACTTTGTCATAAGCTTTAGAGATGTCTAGTTTAAGGGCCATCCCCGCATAGTTACATCTATCCATAGAATGGAGCAGCTTGTGGGTGGTCAAAGTAGCATCAAGAATATGGTGCCTAGGGACAAAACCCTTTTAGGTAGGACTGATGATTTTATCCAAAAGAGGCTTGATACGATTCACTAAAATCTTTGAAATGATTTTATAAAAGGTGTTGCATAGGCTAGTGGGCCAAAAATCAGTCATGGATTGAGGCTCTCCAATCTTAGGAATAAGGGCAATTAAGCTATGATTCAATTGTTTAAGATTTTACCTGATTTGAAAAAATCCTTGGCCGTTAGCACAAGGTCCCCACCCACAGTATCCCAGAATATCTGAAAGAAGGCAGGAGGAAAACCATTAGGGCCCGGGGACTTGAAAGCCCCCATGCTAAAGGTAGTCAGCCAAACTTCTTCTCGAGAAACAGCACTAAGAATCCCCTTATTATCTTCTTGGGAAATGATGGTAGGTAGATGGTTGAGCAGCACATTGTCCAAAGTCGAGTTTGGCACCTCAGTTGGGGCCGAATAAGCCTCCTGAAAGTAGTTAGCGGCACGAAGTCCAATCTGGGTAGGATTCAAAATCACCACACCAGAATCATCAGTCAGTTGAGAAATTTGATTCATTTTCCTATGCTTGATGGCTAACACATGAAAGAAAGAGGTGTTCCTGTCACCTTCCTTCAACCATTGGACTCTGGATTTCTGCTTCCAAAAGACATCCTCCTTTTTGAGAACCCGTTCCCATTCCATCCTGGTTCCCCTTTCCTAGCTATGAGTCCACTAACTGTCATCTCCTTCCTCCATTTTCTTTTGTAAGGTCCTCAACTCTTATTCTAACAACTTTTTTTTTTGAAACACATCACCAAACACACTCTTGTTCCATCATTTAACCATGTTTTTAATATGTTTGAGTTTGAAAAAAATCCTAAACATGGGAGAGCCATGGATAGGAATATTCCACCATTCAGCAATTTTTTTTTTGAAGTCAGGGTGATAATTCCACATTATCTCAAAACGGAAGGGGATGGGACCTACAGCAGGATGAATATTAGTGGTCAGAAAAAAGGGGGTTATGGTCAGAGACCGTCCTGGGAAGGGTTATTAGATTAGCATCTACTACATTAGTCCAATGGGGAGAGCAGAGGAAACGATCTAAACGGACCTGAATCAGGTGATCACCAGAACGTCTGTTAGACCAACTAAATTTCTGACCCCTGAGATCAATATCAATTAAACCTAAAGAATTCAAAAAATTAGCCAAGTCAGACATGCTGTCAAAGTAATCCAATAGGCCACCACTTTTTTCTGACAGAAAGAGAGGAGAGTTAAAATCTCCAGCAACCAGCAAATTACCACCCCTATTCTGATTAATTTTAACCACAAGGTCATGCCACAACGTACTCCTTGCATTCCTCTAGTTAGGAGCATAAATATTGATTATAGACCAGGATTCACCAAGGTAAGTAAAAAAGGCCCCCACACAATTTTTACAGTGGAATAGTTCAGACCTCTGAAATTTTGATGGGTTCCAAAGCATAGCCAGACCCCCTGAAGCACCCTTAGCATCACTGTAGACATAGGATGCATTTGACCAAATAAATTTAGCAATTTTATCAAAATTTTCCATCATCATTTTGGTTTCTTGTAGTAATTACATATCAATCTTATGTTCCAACACATAGTTCTTCAGGGCAAGTTGTTTGTGGGAGCTATTGAGCCCACGAACATTCCATGATATAACTCTCATTTCTAACCTTTTTTTTAGGACACATCCAATGTCCTTTTTTTATCCAAGGCAATCTCATTTGTCATTTCTCTTGTCCTAGCGAGTCTCTGGGAGGGCCTACCTGGCTTTGAGTCACCTCCTACATATGCCTTCTTCTTCCTTCCTTTTTTCTTTGGCGTTGTCCAGATCCCTTCTTCTGCAATTTTCTCAAGCTTCAAACCCCCCATAATTTCTATAGATTCATCAACCATTTTGATTCTCTCATCTTCCCAGATTTCACGATCCTCAATCATTGTCTCACAAATCCCCACAGAGACCCTCGCAAACGGAGGAACAGGAGCCAAAGAGCCAGGGTCCTGGGTCATCTGGATAGTCAGGGATTTAACAGTAGACTCCAATAAAGCACTAGGGTCAACTAGGTCATATGGTGGTTCAACAAAGGTGGGTGAAGGCGGAGGGTCATCAGGGGAAGGTGCAACATTCGAAGAAATAAGCCCAGAGTCTTCTGACTGATGGGGATCATTTCCCATAGGAGGTGTAGGATTCTCCAAGGTACAGTCAACCTTAACCTCCCGACTGAAAGAAGATTTGCAATCAGAGATAAGGTGACCAGTTTTAGCACACTTTTGGCAGTAGACCACAACATTTTCATAACACACAGGTTGAGTCTAGTTACCAAATTTAGAGCACAGCTTAACTGTGTTCGAAAGGAATTTATCAACACAAATGTTAACACAGAATCTAGCAAAGACTAACCTAGATTTCGACTTGGTAATAGAGTCAGTGGTGAAAAATTGACCTAGTGAATCCCCAATAAATTTGAAAATGACTTCATCCCAATACTCAAGAGGTAATCCTGGTAGTCGCACCCGAATTGGAGCCAACTTAGTCAAATCTATAGCAGGGTCAAAACCCGGCTTCCAACGAAACATAGCCAGGCTATGTTCCCCATACACCCATGAACCTGTTGAAAGAGTCATCACCATGTCCTCCGTAGCCGTGAATCTGAATAGAAAAAGACCACCTGCCATCGTGCACATCTCCACACTACCCTTGAGACGCCATTTTTTTGCCGCCCATTTCTGAACCATATCCACTGTTGGACGGAAAGAAAGAAATCTTCCCACCACAACATTCTCCATGGAGGAGAGAATCCTATCACAGACCGAATCAGGAATGTCAAAATTCATCCCAGAAGTCATGACAACCTCAGGTAAAGGAGGGGTCATGGAAGAGACTTGTTTTCCATTGGATAACACATCCCTCCAACCTATCACCGGAAAGATCTCCACCACCGACATAGAAGATTCACCCGAGACCGCAAAGGTCTTCGAAAGGCTTGAAGGTGAAAACATTGTCCCCGCAAGAGTGGTACCAGAGGGACATGGACCCGAAAGTGAGGTGCTCGGGTCAGGGGGGGTCAGAGGGGGACCGTTGGGTACCCCCAAAACAGAGTCCACCATGCACGCAGGAAGTTCAAACGCAGGTAGAGGAGAGGGAAGCGGGAAGAAAATTGTGGATTTTATTTTCTCCAACTTTGGGATGTGGATGATCCTTTTTGTGGTATTGTTGATTTTCTTTCATTGTTGGAATTTTTAACCACATATCATAGTATTGGTAATTTTGAATACATATTTCAGATTTACAAACACATATTTAAGTTCATATTGTTACAATTTTCACCTTGAATTTGTAAAATTTTGTATTAGAGCATCAGGTTTTGTTGAGAGGGGTGCCTTTCTCTCAAAGTGTTGAATTTTTTTTGGTTGCAACGGGAGCTTGTGCATTGTGGGTTTTGAAAATTCATGAAAAAGATTAAAAACCATGGCTTCTACCTCTCATCTAGATATTGAGAAATTTAATGGCACTAGTTATGAGATGTGGAAGTTGAAGATGGAGGATCTCCTTGAAGAGAGAGATCAGTGGTTAGCAATTTTGAATGAAAGGAAACTAGATTCAACATCTAATGAAGATTAGAAGAAAATTGATAAGAAGGCACGAGGAACCATTCAATTGTGTCTTGCATATTTCATCCTCCTAAATGTTTCAAAAGAATCTATCGCATTCAAGTTGTGGAGGAGGATAGGTGATATTTACCAAACCAAAAGTCTAACAAATAAATTATATATCAAAAGAAATTTATATTCCTTGAAAATGAAGGATGGTGATTCTATTGTAAAACATTTAAATACTTTTAATATGATTATTTAAGTTAGCTTGCATCTGTAGATGTTAAGATAGAAGAAGAAGATAAATGTATTTTGTTGCTTTGTTCTTTCCCAAAATCTTTGGAAAATCTAATTATTTCCATAAGTGGTGGTGGTACATAACCAAATATGGATAGTCACATTGTTATACCTCTTTTAGAAGAGATGAGAAGAAATTCCATGAATGTGGGCTCCCAAGATGCCTTGCATGTGTGAGGAAGGTCCAAATAAAAAGGAGGGAAAGTAAAGGGGACAAAAAGAGATACAATTCTAAAGGAGGTTCTAAAACCCCCAAGAAGAACAGAGTAAAGTGTTGGAATTGTGGTAAGTAAGAGACAACATGTGAAGAAGGAATGCATAAACAAGAAAAATTGTTCAAATACTTCCATGGAAAATTCCTTAGAAGATGTTGATTTTGATGCTTTGTTTATTTCTGCTAACAAATTATTAGTGATGATACTTGGATTATTGATTCAGGTTGCTCCTATCATATGAATCCTCACAAGGAGTGGTTTACTTCATATTCATCTTATGATGGAGGAGAATTTTTCCTTGGTGATAACAGCATGAAGAAGATTGTTGGTAAGGGAAAGGTAAAGTTGGGTTTCAATGATGGAAGTGTTAAAACCCTTGATCATGTTTTACATATTCTAGGACTTGCGAGAAATTTACTTTCAGTATCCAAGTTGAATGATTCTAGAAAAGATGTGACATTTGACAAGTCTAGTTGTAAGTTGGTACAAGGGAGTTTGATGATTGCTAAAGGATCTCAGATAGGGAATTTGTTTAGGCTTAATGCCTCCACTTTTTATAATTATGCCAATGTAACTAGAACTAAAAATGCATGTATGATGTGACACCATAGATTGGGTCACATAAGTGAAAAGGGTCTTAAGACCATTTTGAATAAGAATTTGGTTGACAGTGTTTCTAATTATTTTGTTGCCAAAAATGATTTTTCTGAGCATTGTGTGTTTGGTAAAAAAAATAGGTCATCATTTCCTAATGGAACTAATAAATCTAAGAGATTATTAGAGATTATTAATTTTGATGTGTTTGGACTAGTGGATGCTAACTCATTTGAAAAATATCATTATTATGTTACTTTCATTGATGGTGTCTAAAGATACAACTAGATTTATTTTATGCATGCAAAATCTAAGGTTTTCACTAAGTTCAAGGAATTTAAAGCCTTAGTTGAGAAACAAATGGATTATAAGATAAGGGTGTCGAGATCTGACAATGGGGATGAATATTGTTCTATGGAATTTGATGATTTTTGTAAGCATGCAAGTATTGTTCGGCAAAAGACTTCTACTTACACAACCCAACAAAATGGGGTGGTAGAAAAAATGAACCAAACCTTGATGGAAAGAGCTAGGAGCATGTTGAGTGGTGCTAAGCTTGATATATGCTTTGGGGTAGAAGGTGTAAGTACTACATGTTATTAATAGATATCCTTGTTCAGCTCTTGTTTTTAAAACCCCTTATGAAGTGTGGATGGGTAGAAAGCCTTTTGTTTCACATTTAAGGGTCTTTGGTTGTGAGGATTTTGTTCATGTGCCTCAAGAGAAACATTCTAAATTGGATCCAAAAGCATAGAAATTCATCTTTGTTGGCTATGGTGATAATTTAAAAGGTTATAAGCTTTGGAATCCACTAATCCATAAAATGGTTTTCTCTAGAGATGTGATTTTTAGGGAGTTTAGAGCTTACTCAAGTGAAGAACAGCCAAAGGATAAAGATAATACAAAAATAATGAAATTTGAGGAAAATATTGAGAAGTAGAAAGATGCACATGTGGAAGAACAATCAGATGGATTTGAGGGTGGAGAAGAAGAAGAGGGTTCAAAGAGTTCAGATGATGTCCAAGATGAGCATCTAGAAGAAGAAGAGAAATAAGAGCCCCTTACTCCTACCTTGAGAAGATCCACAAGACAATGAAATCCAATTGATAGGTATAGCCCATCTAAAAACCGTTGTGTATTTGCTTTGTTGAGTACTGAAAATGAACCTAGATTCTACAAGGAGGCTCTTTCTTCAAAAGAAAGTGAGTCTCAGATGTAGGCCATGCAGGAGGAGATGATGGCTTTGGATAGTTGTGATACCCGGAATCATGTTAGTTTTCCAAAAGTAAGGAAGCCCATTGGTTGTAAGTAGGTATTCAAAAATAAATTTAGAGAAAATGGTCGGTTAGAGCGGAACAAGGCCAGATTGGTGGCCAAGGGATACTCCGAGAGAGAGGGAGTTGATTTTGGTTAAATGTTCTCTCTTGTTGCTAAGTTAACTTCTATTAAATTCCTATTATCTATTGCTATTACTTATGATTTTGAAATAGATAAAATAGATGTTAAAACTACTTTCTTGCATGGGGATCTTGAGAAAGAAATTTATATGCAACAGCCTAACGGTTTTGTTGTAAAAGGAAAAGAACACTTGGTTTGCAGGTTAAAGAGATCTTTATATGGTTTGAAACAGTCACCCAAGATGTGGTACCAAAAATCTGATCCTTTCTCATTGAAGTTAGGTTTTGTTAGAAGTGAGGAGGATCATTGTGTTTACATTAAGGTTATTGATGATAAAATACTAATCATTGTCTTGTATGTTGATGGAATGTTTATGGGTAATAGAAAGGTGATGATTAACGAGCTTACTTGACTCATCTTTTTGGCATGTTTTATATGAAGGATTTTGGGGCTGCAAAATATATCCTTGGGATGAAGATCAATAGAGATCGGGTTCACATAAAGATTTGGTTAAATCAGAATAAGTATGTTGATACCATTTTGTAGAGCTTTAGTATGCATGATTGTAAACCAATAAATATTCCATTTTTGGTTGGTACTAATTTAAGTTTATACATGTGTCCTAATTTTGATAATTATTTTAAAGAGATGTCCAAAGTTCCTTATGATAGTGTTGTTGGTAGTTTGATGTATGCAATGGTTTGCACTAGACCAGATATAGCCCAAGCAGTGGGAGTTTTGAGTAGGTTTATGTCTAACCCTGGTAAAGAGCATTGGAATTTTCCTAAGAGGGTGTTTAGATATTTACATGGTACTTCAAATTATTGTTTGATTTATCATGGTACTGATGATGTGGTTGAGTCATTGGACATACAAGGTTTGTTGATACAGATTAGGCAGGTGATTTGGACAATCGAAGGTCCACTAGTGGCTATGTTTTTACTTTGTTTGGAGGTGTAGTTAGTTGGATGAGTAAAATAAAATTGATCATTGCATTTTCCACCACCAAAGTATAGTATATGGCTACTACACATGCCTCTGAAGAGGTGGTATGGATACAAAGAATTTGGTAAAGGTATTGGTTTTTATTGTAGGACTGTGAGGATTGGATGTGACAGTCAGAGTGCCATATGTTTAGCCAAAAACCCTATTTATCATAATCGTACTAAGCATGTTGATTTAAAATATTACTTTGTGTGAGATATGCTTGAGAGTGTTAAGGTCATGATTATGTATCTCATGGATATAATTGCAATATATAATGTCAAGTGGGAGAATGTTAGGATAGGTGACATTATAATTGTTGTACTAAGTTGATAATTATGTGTCTCCACATTCTTCGAAAAGTGTTCTACAGGACATGAGGGTTAAAATATTTATTATTTATTTTCCTATGACAAATTATAATTGCATTCATAGAGGTGGACCTACTACGGTGACGGTTATAGAGTAACCCGAGAGAATATTCCTTTTGGGCATCCAACTTTTGGGTGGGGTGTTGGTATGTCGCGATTGATCATGCTATATTGTATACTCTTTAGTACTGTACACTCTTCATGTATCACCAAAAAGAAAAAAAGTTGACATTGTAAACCCTAATTTCTAGAAGCTTCTAAAAGCTTGTTATAAGCTATTGGAATGGGGAGTTGTAGCATGGCATTATTTGCGATATTGTAATATGTTTTGCATTGGATAATAAAATCATTGGATGGCTGTGGTTTGGTGGATGTAGCCCATATTGGGTGAACCACGTTAAATTCTTTGTGCTATCTTATTTTTTCTATAATTTTTTGTGTGTTTTATTTTTCTATTTTAATGTTCAAATCTGCATTTAACTTGTTAGATATCTACCTTCTAGCCCTAACAAGTGGTATCAGAGCGGGTTGTTTTCAATTATCGTCTGCAAGAAAGTCTCACGGTTGAGTGGGAGTCACGATTAAGTGGGAGCAATGGCAGACGAGGGTAAGTTGAAGGTTGAGAAGTTAAATGGGCAGAACTATCAGTTATGGAAGATGCGGATGGAGGACTGCCTCTATTAGAAGGATTAATGGCAGCCATTGGAAGGGAAAACCAAGAAACCCTCAACAATTTCTGATGAGGATTAGGATATTTTGGATAGAAAGGAACTTGGGAGTATTTGTTTATGCCTAGCACAATCGATGGTGTTCAATATTACAAAAGCAAAGACAACTTAAGAGTTGATGGAAAACCTAGAAAAGTTATATGAAAAGCCTTCCACTTCGAATAAGGTATTTCTTATAAAGCATTTATTTAATATGAAAATGGTAGAAGGTGGGTTGGTTACTGATCATTTAAATGATTTTAATACAGTTACCAGTCAATTAACCTCTGTAAATGTAAACTTTGATGAAGAAGTTAGGGCTATTTTGGTTCTGTGTTCTTTGCCTGAAAGTTGGAATACCTTGGTAATAGCTATCAACAATTCTATTATGGTTCAAATACATTGAAATTTGATGACGTTGTTGGTGTTATTTTGAGCGAGGAAATTCATAGGAAAAGCTCAGGCGGAACATACACATCAGGCAGTGTTTTGAATGCAGAAAGAAGGGGTAGAACAAAGGAGAGAGGAAACAATTTTGGAAGTCATGGGAAGTCACGAGGAAAATCAAAGGACATAAGAAAGATAAAACAGGTCATTTAAAGAAAATCAAATAGTTGCTATGGATTCTGAATCAGCACTGTGGCATAATAGACTTCGGAATATGAGTGCAAAATCTATGAAAGTACTTCATTCAAAGAATGTTTTACCAAGTCTAAAATGTGTTAATATGGATTTCTGTGAAAGTTGTGTGTATGGAAAACAAAAGAGAGTTAATTTTCTCAAAGATGGGAAACAAAAGAAAGATGAGAAATTGGAGCTTGTGCATACGGATGTATGGGGACCAGCTCAGGTATCTTCTCTCAGAGGCTCTCAATATTATGTTACATTCATTGATGATGCAACTAGGAAGGTATGGATTTATTTCCTTAGGCAGAAATCTGATGTATTTGAAACTTTTAAAAAATGGAGAAGCTTGGTTGAGAATGAGATGGGTAAAAAGTTAAAATTTCTCAGATCCGATAATGGTGGTGAGTATTACAGGAAAGGTTTTGAAGATTATTGTTCCTCTAATGGTATTCGTAGGCAGAAAACGATTCCAAGGACTCCACAAGAAAATGGAGTAGCTGAGCGCATGAATAAAACAATAATGGAGTGTGCACGAACTATGAGATTGCATGTTGGGTTGCCATTAAACATGTGGGCAGAGGCTGTAAATGTAGACACATAAAAATGACCTAGGCCCGCAAGCTCTTCTTCTAACCCTAATTAGGACATTTTAATTATGTCCCTAACTCACTTCCAATTATTAATTAAATAATTTTAATTATTTAATTAATTCATGTCCCTTTCTATTCTTCTTGATTATTAAATAAATAATTTTTTTTTATTTATCTAATGAGTCACTAATTGTCTAAAGTCCTCTTATAATTAAATAAATTTCTTAATTTATTTATTTAATTATGTCACTAATTAAGTCCTCTTCTTCCTAAAATTAAATAAATTCTTATTTATTTAATCCACCTTCCACTATAATTAAATAATTATATTTAATTATCTAATTATTCATTAGCCTCTTCTCTCCTAAATTAAATAAATTTTATTTATTTAATTTAGTTCACTTTCCTAAATTTTAAATTAAATCTTCATATTTAATTTAAAAGGTTCTATTTGTCACATTCCTCTAATAATTAAATAATACCTCTATTATTTAATATTCCACCTAAATTAAATAATCTTTATTGTTTAATTTCTTCTAAATCTTATTTATTTAAAATAAGTCCCATTTAAATTCTCTTTTTTAGTAAATAATTTAATTTAAATTATTTACTGTCACATGACCCCACCCTTTTTAAATTAAAATAGTTTTTAATTCAAAAAAGTCAACATCCCCTCTTGAATTAAATAATTTTAAATTATTATTTGATTCCCCAACAACTTTGTTTTCCGTGCCCGGAATCTTTTGTCGCATGCATTGTCAACCATTTGATTTGATTTTCTAAAAATCAATCTTGTCCATTCATTTCGAATCTGACCTAATGTTGCCCTAACCCTAGTTGTGGGTTGCTTTATTGAATCTTGTCCATTGATTCTAGGGCATTTACTAACTTTCAATCTTGGCCATTCACACAAAATTGCCTCTTCTGTAAAAGAGCAATTTTGGTCTCATTTTGAGGATCTTGCATTGGCATATTTTAGAAATCTCTGATCATCTTACATTGTCATATTTTACCTCTCTCATCTCTTACATTTTTAGAATATCTTGCATTTTCATATTTTATCATCTAACATTTTCTTTTGTAGATCATTTACATTGCATGTAGATTTATATTCTCTTGCATTTTAGATTAAATCCTTCAACACTTGCTAGGTCATGTCATAAACATATTTTGCTCACACAAAGGCTGAGGGCATCCATTATATTGCAGCAAATAGAGAAGGTTCAATAGAAGTGAGCCATGGAGGAGAGAAATGGGCAAGACTGTTCTAGTCTCATTCCTTTTCTCTTTATTCCTCCTTTGCATTTTATTGATTGATTGATATTATTATTGCATGCATGTTCTAACCCTAGTTCAATCTTGCAAGGAAATATATTTAGATCATTACATTGGTGAACCTGACATATTTTGACAAATTTTAAAGATATTTGGAGTTGGATCCTTTTTACTGTAGGTTTTGTTGTCTTTTTGTTGCAGGTTTTGCATCATTTTGGGGACAAAACCCTAATTTTCAAAGATTCGACCATATTTCTCAAACAGCTATGTATTTTCTGACAAATGTTTTATTGTAGGTTGGGGACAATATTTAGAGCTTCCAGTCCAAAATTCAGATTTTTTGGAGCTGTTTTGAATTTTTAATAATTTTCTTTGTTATTTTCATTAAAAATCAATTTTGAGAGCAAAATAGCGAATTTTTTGATTTATTTATATTTTTGGAAAGCTCTCGGAATTTCAATATGGGTATGTTTTTTATATTTTTAATTTTCATACAAAATAATCCAACAAAAGATAGATCTTCAAAACTTAGGGTTTTACAAAGATTGACTTATATCTCACAAAATTTTGTAGATCTATTCACAAAAAAAAATTTAAAGGTTTGGAATGATGTCAAACACCTTCAATAAAAAAATCAGATTTTTCAGAACTGTTTTGAATTTTTTATAATTGTTTTATGATTTTTCATAAAAAAATAATTTTGGATGCAAAACATAGAATTATTCAGATTTCTTTACATTTCTGGAAAGCTCTTTGAATTTCAGTAAGGTTTTTCTATATTTTTACTTTTGATGGAAAAAACTAGTTCCAAAAATCAGATTTATGTTGACTAGCTAACCCTCTAATATTGGTGATCAATAATAGAAGTATCATCTCCCCTTGCGTACTTGTGCGATCCTGGGTGTAAGAGAAACTGTTATTGACTCTAGGAATTGGGCTTGCACTAGGTCAAATAGGGTTAGGGAAACACTCTTTCTTTGTTTAGTAGCTTAAAGATTTTGGGTTACTAATTTTTTGTTTGCAGCTTGTGGCAAGGAGTCTAACGATTTTTACTTGTTCATTTTATAAATCTTAGACAAAATTACATTTTACATTCATGGGTTAAAATAAACATGCATGCATACTCATTGGGTTAAAAATAACACAACTTGCATTACAACTTATTAGCTTAAAATGAATATGCATCTTCATAGCATTGGGTTAAAATGAACTTTTAGTTAGCTCACACTACAAACAGTTAAAATGAACCCCATGTTTTGACAAATACTACAAACGGTTAAAATGAACTCCATGTTTTTTTTATGTTTGTCAACACATTTCGATTTGGGTTTAAAATGAACACCATGCGAGTGTGAGTTAGGATATTCATGTTTTCACTCTTTGTTTTTAAACAAGGATCGATTGAACTATGAATATTCTAATTTGCTTTTGTTGAACCTTAGAAAATTGGGCCTGCTTTGGTGGGAAAAAGTACTCACCCCAAAGCAACTCAAACCGAGAACGCGCTAAAGCCAAGCGACGCTCAACTGGTATATAAATTTTAATGTTAAGGAAAGCTTAGCATTATAGAAATTCCTACGGACCAACAATTGACTCCCCAGTACCCTTGTGGTGCGTCAAAACTTGCAGATCGTAACCTCTGCAGACTGGGATGATAATGCCTCTTGCGTGGCCTTCTGAACGGCTGCCCGAAATAAATCCTTTGTTTTAGAAAACCAAAAACCTTCTATTCTTTGGTACAACAACGGTCGTTGTGATGACACCCGCACCTACGCAGTTTTTAGTAGAGATGACCTATCTGCCATGGGAGTTTCATGGAGGTTGGAAGCTTGGTTCCCCTGAGAAGTGAGTGCACTGTAAGGGGGAGCCTGTGGGGCCAAGCTTCTGAATTCATTCGCTAAGGATATGTGGTTAGTGGGATCCAAAATAATATTGTCCTTGCAGCCATAAGATTATGTAAAATGACTTTTATGTGGTTGATTTTTAACACCATGTGTTTGCCAACTGTTTTTAGACAATTCCAACAAATAAACATCAAACTTGCCAAAATCTGAAACAACTTTGTCAAATGAAACAAATCTTTGCAATCAGCCTAAAATTTTGTCAAATTACTTCCTGCAACTCATTTTCCATCATGAACCACATTTGTCAAATCAAGTCCTCAATTTTGCACACTTTGGGATAGGAAAACTTTCCTTCTTTTTTTTTTTTGTCAAACCATTATCTCAAAAAGTAAATTGTCATTGGACCAATTCAAACAAATCAATCCTTAGTCATTGTCCTTTGGTGAGCTACTTTCAACTCATAATTCTAGTGTGGAAATCTCACTTTGTCATTTTGTCATCTTGTCCTTCAAACCAGTCCTTTGACAATCCAAATCAAGACATTGGCCAAACTTTGAGTGGTTAGAAAACCTTTCCTAAAAATCATTTGACATAAGGCATCCCCTTTTATCACTTTGCATAGCCTTAGTCTCATTTCATCCACCATCATGTCTTCAAATCACTATGACATGCTTGCTAGTCGACTTGAATGCCAATTCATTAGTAATGGTCAAGCACAACTTGCTAGGGAATTCAAAACACTATACCTTCAATCCAAGTCCAAATTTACAACCCCTAGCCCTCCATCCATCTATCCATCTTACCAACAATCCATGAGTCCTAGTCCTCTATCCATCTACTATCAAGAGTCCCCTAACACCATCCATGGCACTAAGTCACAACAAAATTCCATTGGTCATACCCACCCTAACTTTGACAAGGGAAATCAGCCATCCATCAATCCAACCAACTATCCATGTCATATCCTATTCCTTCATTTGCATCATATCCTAGTCCTTCATTCACATCATATCCTAGTCATGAAGTCATGTCCTATCCTAGCCCATCATCCCTCAACCAAGTCCAAACCTCCATGTCATATCCTAGTCCATTGCACACCAATCCATTCCAAGACACTCCATGTTTTCATGAAAACATATCTAGTCATAGTCTCCAAAGTCCCATCTTCTTATCTACACTTGAGGATACATGTCAAGAGATAAGTCCAAAGCATGACATCATAACATCACCGTCTTGTCAAGATCAAAGTAGTCCATCCCATGACCCTATCTTCAAATCTATCCAAGAATTCCCCCTAGAAAATCATGGCATACCGAATACACCTATCCTTGCTCAAGAGTCCATCCACAACCATGTCATTCAAGATGAACCTATCCTTGGTCCAGACCCTATTTTCGATCATGTCATTCCAACTGAACCCATCTTTGATCAAGACACTACTTTTGAAGAAGTCCAAAATGATCCACTCCTTGACCTTTATGCCCTTCATGATGAAACACTTGAAGATGAACCTCTCCAAGCTTCCAACATTGACACTACCAACAATGAGACACTTGCCTCCATGGGACACATAGATGATCTACCTCTAGAACAAGAGTCTCCTAGCATGGACATATTTGCAAATGATCAAGCTATAACTGAATTTAGTGGGCTCTATGACAATGACCATGAAGACGATTTTGAAATAGACTTCGAAGCACCAACAGAATCATCAGAATCTGATATGTCAGAAAATCAAACCAAAGATGTCAATCAAAAATCTATCCAACATGTCAGTGAAGCTACAACATCCTATCAATTAGGATCATCTATCTTTTTCAGAGCAGGCTTTCTCACAGATGAGAAGATTTCAAGCATTAATTTTCACAATAAGGATGGGTTGGCATCTTGCTTCCAAGATAACAAGTACCCCATTGCAAACAAAATTTGTCAGAACATGCATTATCAGGGAAAAGGATTAGGCCTACACGAGCAAGGAATCTTGGAACCCGTACAAGTTCAGGCACATTACAGACATCAAGATCTTGGATATTCTTCAATCGAAAAATCAAACGATGTTAGTGGTCCCTCCTCGATATTGGGGGTAACTTTATCTAATATAAACATCAAAATGGATGTCATGAGTAGTCCTTGTCATAAGATTGTTGCCAATACCCCTTCCCTCCACACCCCAAATCATCGTTCCATCATGACTAAACCTTCCATTTGGAACCAACAAAAGTATTACAAATCCGAAGTTCAAAATCACATGTCAAAGGCCATCAAATCAGACAAAAATTCAAGTGGACAAACGAAGCTAAAATGGATCCCAAAACAAAATGGATCAAGTCAAGAATCAGGCAAAGAAAATATGCCAAATGCAAAAGTCAATCACAATGTGGAGCCACAGCAAAAGAGGACTCCCACATACAATACATGTCCACCTCCTTCAAAATGGCCATCAAGAAAGACATATAAAAGTGTTGGTTCCAAACACTATCCTAATCCGACACCCAAAGTTTGGAAAATAAAAATAAATACATCCAAACATCCAACTAACCCATCCACATCTACCATCATCCATCATAATCCTACATCTCGCCTAAAGTCCAAATGTCCCATGTCACAAATCCATCGCATCTTGGAAGCAACGCTTTATCATAAGGACTCTCATGACACTCTATCGCGATGTGCGTATTCTAATAAGGCCAACTCTAGTATCAATAAGGATCACAATGACATCAATTAGGTGTATGCAAGTGCTATCATCCTGTCAAGGCAACTACTTCAAAAAGGTCATTATTGGCATGTCATGGCACCAGTCTCTACATCGGCACCGTCAAAGGCTTCAACATAGTTAGTGCTCATCTAAAGAATCAAGTCTATTTAGCAAAAAATTCAAAAATACAAAAAAATAAAAAAAAGTCCAAAAAAATAGTAAAGAGAAAAATTTCGCCCAATAGTGAAAACCATTCTTATGGTGCTTTGGATAAGTACCATGATGAAAACCTGGCAAATAGGCGTCATGTGTAAATAAATTGTCTATGTGGACCATTGCACTTAGGGGCAAGTCGTCTCATCTCCCATGCCCTTCACATGACATTTCTTATGACATTTCCATCTATCCATCTAAACCCTATCACTTTCTGTCCATTTTCCCCCCTATTTTGATCTTGACAAAGACTAGGGCAAAAACACAAATCATGCTTTGGGAAAATTTTTGACATGTCTATCCTTTGACCATACCCTATTCCATATCATGTCATTACCATCATAGCCTCATGTGAGTCCTTAACAACTATATGATAATAGTCCTCATGTCTCCTATCTTTTACAGAAGCCATCCATTGTCCTTTTATACCTATCACCCATCTTGGTTTCCCTTATCAATGGTCTAAAGATCCCTCGTCATCCCATCTAGTCCTCACGAAGTCATTCCAAATGCAACAATATGGAAAACCTGGCCCTTCATCCAAAACATTCCTTGGCTTTGTCCCTGGCCCTTCTGCAGACTTTTATCCTCTTGTCATATCATTGTCATCCTCACGTTGTTTTGAGATGTGTCCTTCCCATGTCAAACAATGTTTTCATTGTCATCATCACCTTTCAATCAGTATTCAACTTGACTAGCAGCAAAATCATGGTTTTCCTTGGATTCATGTGCATCAACATCATTCACATGCATTTGTCACAATTTTCATAAAACATCAAAAATTCATAAAAAATCGAAAAAGTCTTGAAAAAATCTTTAAAATTGGAAAAAGTCTTGAAAAAGGTCATAAAAATCGTATAAAGTCTTGAAAAAAGTCCTAAAATTTGAAAAATGTCCTGAGAAAATACAAAAAACATTCAAATCAATGTCAAAATCTCAAAAATAGAGTCAATGTCTATCTTATCAATCCAGTCAGTCACGTCAATCAATCTTTTGTCCTTGTCTGAACTACGTTGTCTCTGCGCATTTGCTACGTAGGCAAGATTCATCTTTGAATCCCTGAGACATTAGGTCAGTCCTTTTAGGTTTGTCAAAATAAAGATCATAAGTCAAACATGGTCACGTCAGTCAAATAAAGCAAACATAGTCGCAATTGGTATAGGACAGTCATTCAAAACATCAATGTCAAAATTGGTCAAAATCAGACAACATAGTCCAATCAATTATACAGTTAGCATCAGTCAGCTTGCCAAAGCATTAGTCAAATTGTCAATCTCGTCACTTTTTGGTCCTCTTCAAGATGTGTCCTTCTTGGATGTGGACCTTGTCAAAGTGTCATTTGCCTTTTCAGGATGTGTCCTTCCTGACCTTAGGCACCGTCAAACTGTCAAACCATCAAAATTATCAAACTGTCAAATCTTCAAACAATTAATCTTTGGCAAACAAACATTGGCAATACAAGTAAATGGCTGTTAATTTTTGGCTATTTTGTCTTATCTTTTTATTGACTTGTCTTTTGGTCATGTTGCTAGCTACCTCAAGGATGTCCCATGCAGTATTTAGAGGTGCAATGACGTCTCATGACCTATTTTATTTTTCTTTGATTACTATCTGTGGATTGTCTTGACAAAAAGACTGGGGCAAATGGGCCTCTAGTATGAGTTAGGACATTCCTTGTCTGTGACTGTCTATTTTTGCAAGTGGATGACCTTGCACACCTTGGTCTATGTCATACCATGGTGTTTGTTGTCCATTTGTGTCATTTTCACCGCCCAATGATGATTAAAGAGCAACAAATATTAAAGTCCTATGGTAAACGTTGAAGGATTTGGTCTAGGAACTAACATGCATCTCATATAGGCATTGCATTCATATCATCATCCATATCTTTTTCACTAACATTTCTTTCTCTCCGTATTTTATTCTTCTCATTCCATTTCGAGAGCACACCCGTGTTCTTGGAACCCATCTGTCCTCTCGAGGGGGCATACCCCAACCCTCCTCGTCATTCTTCCTCGTCTTATTTTGCACTAGAGCATATGTTTGACTTATTTTCTTTGCCACAATGCGACAAGCTGCATTATGACAAAGAGGGGCAAATGTAGACACATAAAAATGACCTAGGCCCGCAAGCTCTTCTTCTAACCCTAATTAGGACATTTTAATTATGTCCCTAACTCACTTCCAATTATTAATTAAATAATTCTTAATTATTTAATTAATTCATGTCCCTTTCTATTCTTCTTGATTATTAAATAAATAACTTTTATTTATTTATCTAATGTGTCACTAATTGTCTAAAGTCCTCTTATAATTAGATAAATTTATTTATTTATTTATTTAATTATGTCACTAATTAAGTCCTCTTCTTCCTAAAATTAAATAATTTTTTATTTATTTAATCCACCTTCCACTATAATTAAATAATTATATTTAATTATCTAATTATTCATTAGCCTCTTCTCTCCTAAATTAAATAAATTTTATTTATTTAATTTAGTTCACTTTCCTAAATTTTAAATTAAATCTTCATATTTAATTTAAAAGGTTCTATTTGTCACATTCCTCTAATAATTAAATAATACCTCTATTATTTAATATTCCACCTAAATTAAATAATATTTATTGTTTAATTTCTTCTAAATCTTATTTATTTAAAATAAGTCCCAACACCTAAACTAAATAATTTTATTATTTAATTTCTCCTCTTTTATTGTGCTCATTTTAAATAAATATTATTTATTTAAAATAAGTCCCATTTAAATTCTCTCTTTTAGTAAATAATTTAATTGAAATTATTTACTGTCACATGACCTCACCCTTTTTGAATTAAAATAGTTTTTAATTCAAAAAAGTCAACATCCCCTCTTATATTAAATAATTTTAAATTATTATTTGATTCCCCAATGACTCCGTTTTCCGTGCCCAGAATCTTTTGTCACATGCATTGTCAACCATTTGATTTGATTTTCTAAAAATCAATTTTTTCCATTCATTTCGAATTTGACCTAATGTTGCCCTAACCCTAGTTGTGGGTTGCTTTATTGAATCTTGTCCATTGATTCTAGAGCATTTACTAACTTTCAATCTTGGCCATTCACACAAAATTGCCTCTTCTATAAAAGAGCAATTTTGGTCTCATTTTGAAGATCTTGCATTGGCATATTTTAGAAATATCTGATCATCTTACATTGTCATATTTTACCTTTCTCATCTCTTACATTTTTAGAATATCTTGCATTTTCATATTTTATCATCTAACATTGTCTTTTGCAGATCATTTACATTGCATGTAGATTTATATTCTCTTGCATTTTAGATTAAATCCTTCAACACTTGCTAGGTCATGTCATAAACATATTTTGCTCACACAAAGGCTAAGGGCATCCATTATATTGCAGCAAATAGAGAAGGTTCAATAGAAGTGAGCCATGGAGGAGAGAAATGGGTGAGACTATTCTAGTCTCATTCCTTTTCTCTTTATTCCTCCTTTGCATTTTATTGATTGATTGATATTATTATTGCATGCATGTTCTAACTCTAGTTCAATCTTGCAAGGAAATATATTTAGATCATTACAGTAAACACTATTGTTTATTTTATTAATAGAGGTCCCTCTAATCCTTTGGGTTGTGGTATTCCAGAGGAAGCATGGTCAGGTAAGAAAGTGAGTTATTCTTTTCTCAAAACTTTCAGTTGTGAAGTATTCGCACATGTAGATTCTAAAAATAGAACCAAGCTTGATGCAAAATCAAAGAAATGTATATTTTTTGGATATGGCATTGATTAATTTTGTTATAGGCTTTGAAATTTTGAAAATAAGAAAATTGTGAGAAGTAGGGATGTCATATTCAATGAGAAAGTGTTGTACAAAGATCTATTGCAGCACCATGAAAAGAAAGAAAGGGATTATGTAGTGTTGGAGGATATTACAAACAACAATGTTGCAGTGGTTCCTCATGCTCCACAATAACAGTAACGAGAAATACCACAAACTTCAGTGAATGTTAGGGGATCTTCAAGGATAAGTAGACCTCCAGAAAGATTTTCTCCCTCTTTGTATTCTATTTTAGTAATTGATGCTGGTGAACCAGAATGTTATCATGAAGCTATGCAGGTGGATAGCAAGGTTCAGTGGGAGCATGGAATGGAAGAAAAAATGGACTCCTTGCTGAAAAATTAGACTTGGGAATTATACAAGTTGCCTACAGGTAAAAAGGCTTTACCAAACAAATGGGTTTACAGGTTGAAAGAGGAGGATGGAGGTAAGAAAAGATTTAAAGCCAGAATAGTTGTAAAGGGATTTGCACAGAAAAAGGGTATTGATTTTGATGAAATATTTTCTTCAGTTGTTAAAATGACTTCTATTCGTACTATTTTAAGTATTGTGGCTACTGAAGATTTGCATTTAGAACAGCTTGATGTTAAAACAACCTTTCTCAATGATTATTTGGAAGAAGAAATATATATGGAACAACCACAAGGATTTAAGGTCAAATGTAAGGATAAACTAGTGTCCAGATTGAAGAAAAGTTTTTATGGCTTGAAGCAAGCGCCTCGGCATGGTATATTAAATTTGATAGTTTTATGGTTGAGCAAGGCTACAACATGTGTAATTTAGACCATTGTGTTTACTTTAAGAGGTTAGTTGAAGATAGCTACATTATTCTATGTTTATATGTTGATGATATGCTTGTAGCAGGGTCTAACATGGATCACATAAAGGAGTTAAAACAACAGTTAGAAAATTCATTTGATATGAACGATTTGGGGGCAGCAAAACAAATCATTGGTATGAAGATTACAAGAGATAGGAAAAATGGAAAATTGTTTCTATCTCGAGCTGATTATGTTGAAAAGGTGTTACAGAGATTTCATATGGTGAATGCAAAAGCTTTCAACACACCTTTGCCCAGTCATGTCAAATTGACTAAGGATATGTGTCCAAAGACACGAGGAGGAAGAAAAAATTTCCAAGGTACCATATGCTTCAGCTGTAGGCAGTTTAATGTACGCCATGGTATGCACGAGACCGGATATTGCACATGTCATAGGATTTGTTAGTAAGTATATGAGTCATCCTGGAGTTTAGCATTGGAATGCGGTAAAATGGATTCTCAGGTATTTGAGAGGTACATCCAATAAATTTTTATGTTTTGGGGGCTCTAATACAAATTTAAAAGGCTATGTTGACTCAGATTTGGCAAGGGATATAGATACTAGGCAGAGTACCATAGGTTATGTATTTATAGTTGGTGGGACACCGATGAGTTGGATTTCTCAGTTGCAAAAGGTGGTTGCTTTATCCACTATGGAGGTAGAGTATGTTGTTGCAAGATCAGCAGCAAAGGAGATGATATGGCTAAAAAAATTCATGGAAGATTTGAGCAAACAACGGGCTGAAAATCACTTGTTTACAGACAACCAGAGTGCTATACATCTTGCAAAGAATTTTTCCTTGCACTCTAAAACCAAACACATACAGTTGCGATATCATTTCATTCGGTCAATGTTGGAAGATGGACAGGTAAAGCTGGAAAAGATACATACAGATGCCAATCTAACGGATATGTTTATGAAGGCGGTGATAAGGGAGAACTTGAGCTCCTCTTCAACTTCGGTTGGCCTTCAAGGTTGAATTCAAGTATAATAGAGCGGAAGGGTCCAAGGTGCTTATTTCCAGTGGGAGTTGTAAGTGCAACGGTGTCGTCCAGGATCAGTCTTCAAGTGGGAGATTGTGTTGGTATGGAGCCTGATCAGTCTCTAACTGAGAGATTGTTGGTATGTGGTGACTGATCATCCTATATTGTACACCCTTTAGTAATGTATACTCTTCATGTATCACCAAAAAGAAAAGAAAAGTTGACATTGTAAAACCTAATTTTTGGAAGCTTCTAAAAGCTTGTTATAAGTAGTTGGAATGGGGAGTTGTAGCATGGCATTATTCGCGATATTGTAATATGTTTTGCACTAGATAATAAAATCATTGGATGGCTGTAGTTTGGTGGATGTAGCCCATATTGGGTGAACCACGTTAAATTCACTGTGTTGTCTTGTTTTTGCTATAATTTCTTGTGTGTTTTATTTCTCTATTTTATTGTTCAAATTTACATTTAACTTGTTAGATATCTACCTTCTAACCCTAACATGGGGACCACCTAGGCATGTTATTTACATGTTATCCTAGGTTGGGCACCCAAGATTTTATGTTATGGGTTTGAGCCATTGGAGCCATTAGAGAGTTATGGAGCACTCAGTATTGACCAATTTTGATTGGTTATGGGTTAGGTTCCCATGTGAAGGCCATGTGATCATTTAATTTTTTTCACCATATTTCTAGGTTTTCCACTAAGGGGGTGTGGGTTTTTCCATGTGGTTTTACTTATTGTTTTGTGATACCATATATGGTTTTCTCTCCCACAAACTTTTGTATATTGGAGCCTTGAGTTGGTGGTTTTCATGAGTTTATTTGCAAGTTGTCAGAGTAACAAAGTGCTACCATAATTCAAAGAGGATTGTTGTATTGATGTACTTCCTTGAAGATTAATACAAGTAGTGTCTCTTTGGGTGTGGAGTTTTTTCTCACAAGGGTTTCTCCATGTATATCTTGTATCACTTGTGATTCTCAACTTATGGTATTGTTGATTTTATTTTATTGTTGGAATTGTTAATCACATATCATAATATTGGTAATTTTGAATACATATTTCAGATTTGTAAACACATATTTAAGTTCGTATTGCTGCAAGTCTCACCTTAAATTTCCAACAAATTTGCTATTTCAAACATATTTTGGGTGTTGGAGGACCTTTCTCCTACTTTGACTCCTTCAAAAATTAGTTAAGTGGCATTGGAGAAGATTGGTTTTGACATTTTCAACATATTTTCCTTTAAAAACTCCTAGAAAGGCTCCTATATGCTTTTCAACTTCTCAACTACCCTTTATTGCCACTTTCATAATAATAGGGCATGTTTTTCTATGACCTTGAATTGACCTTGACACTTTGCACTTCCTTCATTATGATTCTAAATTTATTCTTTATTCATTAGATTTGATGATTCTTCAAACCTTATCATGTTTTCCTTTTAAACAAGCTTATATAGTCTTTGATTTGAGAAAAAAATATCATCATGCCCAGTCTGATGGAAATTTGTCATTGGGAAGATTGGTGGATGTATGGCAGATGATGCTAGTATGGTGTTTTCATTGATTTCAACATTGTTTTAGTATCAATATTGATGTATATTTGATGTCTAATGAACATGATTGAATGTAGTGATGGAAAAACATTATATAGATATAGTTTTGTTGGTCCAAAATAGACCAAATGTTTTTAGAATTTCCTAAGTCCTAGAGTATAATTTCTAGTGTATAGTGAACTAGTTTTGAGGTCCACATATTCGTTATGAAGAATCTTGTCATGCGGTTCTAAGGTAATTTTGGTACATGCTGGAGGAATTTGAATCCAAGGTTTTATATCTTGAATCCCTTTGCAATTGAAGTTAGAGTTGACAGAGTATCGCTTTGGATATGGAAAAGTTACAGTGACAGTACCTAATTAGAATGCTCTACATTCCATCACAGATGATTGTTATGGTATATGGTTTTGAGGGAGTGTTTACATATATCATAAGTGTCTTTGTTCCATGTGGCAAGTGCTTTGGAGATACATGTGTCGAAATGTGGATGAATAGTTGGTTCATTTCATTGTTGCTTCACCAGTGGTGTTGACCTAAAGGGTTTGAGTTTGTGCAGAGTTAAAGTAAGTTTGGATCAGACTTATGAATAATTATAGGTCATGCTTGTAACAACCCTAGTGTTCTTCATAGTAAAATTTCCAATGTTTTCACCTCATGTGAATAAAACATGATGCCATGACATAGCAATAAATTATTTTCTTCCAATAATGTAAATTACATGCATAACTGAAATAACATAAATTCTAATTTGTCATTTGCATTCCAAAGTAATTATACAAATCTTCCAAAACATAGATTTCATATTGAACAAATATGTCATACAATATTCAATAGAGTTTTCATTCCAATATAATAATTTCATAAATTACAATATTCCATGAATGTACACTATTACAGCCGCAGCTCCACCAAGTTTTAGAGCATAAGATATAGATGGTTCAGGAATCCGCC
Source organism: Sequoiadendron giganteum (assembly GCA_007115665.2). Lineage (NCBI taxonomy): Eukaryota > Viridiplantae > Streptophyta > Pinopsida > Cupressales > Cupressaceae > Sequoiadendron > Sequoiadendron giganteum. The sequence goes on from CM021105.1 coordinate 610,599,402, forward strand.
TTTCAAAACCTTGGTCTTTTGTCACCTATTGAGGAGGAGAAGCATCACTCAAGCACTTTTCCACCAAACATGGACTCATATGCGATCCCCCGCACATCTATCAATGATAGATGGCCCTTCCCTTCGATGAAGGTATTGGTTGGGTAACCCCGTACGACATACCACTATGAGCTTAGTGTTGTATCAAAAATTACTAGGATTTATAACCTACACTAGGTAGTCCTCATGTATTTAAGTAGATGCAATGAATTGACTGTGGAGTCTCGACTTACACACTATTCATAGTGGAGTCATCGAACATTCCCACTACTTTGGCCAAAGTGTTCTCACTCAGTACTTTGAGTGATGGTCTACCATTCACCTACACTATGGCAAGCTTGTTTTGACTTAAGGCCATTATATTTATGCTTAGGAAATCCCTCTCACTAGGCAAGATACTCCCCAGGATAACCTATCTTTAACAACTTAAAGAAACATAACTCATAAAGCAAAGTACTAGTTCCCTCCCTTCACTGGGCGACAATCCCAGGAGTAACCTACTAACCATCTAGCATAATTAAATATATAGCTACGAGAGTTCCTTAAGCTTGTCTAGGTTTGATTGTATCTAGTATAATAACAATACCATGACAAACATCCCTCTTATCATGGAGTAAAATACAAACACAATGCATGGCCTCGATTGAAGAGTTATCATAATAATAGAGGAATCCATTCGAGAGTATCACCTCTTTGACCAAGAGGGTTTAAGCGATGAGTATACTCTTATCAATACGATAACTTAGTATTTAAGTGTTCATTGACACTAATCAAGTAGTGGCTCTAACTCACTAGTTCTCACTAAACCTTTCAACCCATAAGTAACCCACTAGCTATCTACTATAATCAAATAACTAGCTATGAGCAACCCATGTTCAAACATATATAGTATAGTTAAATACCTATGTCAAGCAATCTCTTCAACATATCTAGTATAGTCAAATACCTATGTCTTCAACATATCTAGTATAATTAAATACCTATGTTAAACAATATATCCTATCATGGAGTACTTACAGACAATGCACAAAAAAGTAAATAGTTTCCACTTTTCTTTCAAATCAAACAATACCTTCCTCTAGGTGCAAATGACAACAAGACTAGTTAAATCAATCAAGACATAGCTCATTCAGAATAGATAAATAGAATTAGAATATGCTCATGCTTGTGTTTAAGCATTCCAATTCAATTGGTTGCAGTCACAACACCTTATAGAATAGAAACAATCTCGATATTGACTCTCCAACAATTCTCTCAATACTTGACTCTCCAGTTGGCAATTGCTCCTTCTCAAAAGATAACTAAAACTCTCTTAAATCTCAAGTCTCTTCCTCACTAATTGGATAGGAAATTATAGATATAATAGCTCATTAAAAAGAATATATGATGTTCAAGAAATAACTCATAAAAAAGAGAGAGAATGTGGCATCCCAAACAAAGAACTCTTGTTGCTATTTATACAACAACCAACCAACCATAATACCTACAATTTAGGCATGAAATGACAGCAACAAACATGCAAAGAAACACCACTAACACATAATAGAAAGGTGGTGAATGAGTAAGAAAATACTTAGCTTGTTTACTAAAAGATCGACCCAATTCATGATAGTAATATGAAAAATAAATCAGCTTCCATGTGACAAAAATACAATTACAAACATCTAAGATAAGTAGAAACAAAGGTGGCATGATTTAACAATGAAGAGAATCGGTCAATAACCAAATCTTTCCACCCCAATTTGCATCAACTTATTCTATGTTGAGTGTAGACTCATAAACTTGTCATCAATTTTTGGGAGCATTCAACAGTTGTTTCATAATCACAACAATTCATGGTTTGTTGTTTGACCAAGTCTAAGAATATTAAAGGCATCGACTCTTTCAATATCGACTCATATGATAAAGTAGTTTGCAGTTAAAATAATGACAACAAAGACATGTAAATCAGCCCATGAATATAGTCATATTCATTTCCATATTTTAGCTATTTAAGTCACCAAAGTATATCGACTCTTTAGCCATTATATTTTGCATAATAATCGATTGCCATTCATTGATTGAAATAATCGATATCATAATAAATGATGTACGTAGCATGCCAAAGTTTGTATAGAAGATAGTGCAATATATAGTGTTGTTCTCATATTTATTAAGTTGGCTTTAAGCCAAACTCTACTATATGGCCATCCTTGGCTCACATTCTAAATATTTTCAAATATATATAGCAACCATTTAGTAATAGTTGTTGCAGCTTACCATGGAATAATGATGGCTAGGGACAAGAGGATCTCTAATTTATGGATAGAAGGGGATTCTATTAACATTATTAATTTCCTTAGGAAGGGGTCTCCCCCTTCATGGACTATTGGAAATTTTATTTTGGATGCCCTTGCTATTTTGTAAGATTTTAATGAATTCTATATATCCCACACCTTTCTTGAGGCGAATCGAATCAAGTGGTTGACTGGGTGGCGAATCATGGAGTGATGCCAGTGAGGCATTGGGAGGCTAATGATATCCTACCCTTTGGTTTAATTAACTTTATCAATAATGACAAGTCTTAGCTGGTGGGTGGAAGTCGTCTCCTCAGCTAAAGGCTTGCATGGTTATCATGGATATCCCTAGTTGATTAGACACTTTGAGCCTATGATGATCATTGTAATATGTGAGCATACTAACCATAAATATATGATCATCCTCACCATTATTGCCCTTAGTACTGCTCTTGGAAAGCTCACATGCTTTCTGGGTGTTTTTCTCCTCTTGCCTTAGTGTTTATTCACAATTGTTTATTGTTTTTCCTTGCTTCTGTGAAGTGTTTGATGATGGGTGGGGAAACGTGCCAAAAAAATCTGCTCTCATATGATGATTTGAAGGCTAATGTCTATGTGTGGGATATTTTAAAAAAGGGTGGGGTTACCCCATTTATGGAAAGGTTGCATGGCTTTAAAACTAGTATTTCTGAAGATTTTGTCGAGGCTTGGCACGGCAGGGTTCTGAGCATGTTTGGTTGGGATATCACTATTAGTGAAGATTTCATTTATGAGGTCACTGGGATGTCGACTGAGGGAAGAAAGCTCTACAGGGACAAGAATTTGTCGGGGTTGGCTAGGTTGAATTTTCTTCAAGACAAAGAGATCCAAAATGGTGCAGCTGGATTGTGGTAGATATGATAGGTCCAAGTTTAAACCTATCTGGCAGGACATTGCCATGGCACTGATGTGGTATTTCACCCTTGATGGAAAGTACACAGCCCTACATGCTCACCAATTTATGATGTTGAATCATTTTTGACATGGTAAGCTCATTTCCTTCCCCTTCTACCTGTTACTTTCATTGGAAGAGGGGATTGCGAATTTCAGAAAGAATCCTAGAAACCCTTATTTACATGACGGCTTAATATTGCTTATAGTTGATTACATTAAGGCTAATTGTATTGATGAAGCATTCCATCCCCCTTAATCAAAAAAGATGAAGAAGGGGAGTAGGAATTTTATAGTTGAGGAAGTGGTTGAGAGTGAGGGGACTAAAATTGAGATGGATTTTGAGGCATGCTTGGATGGGTATAACACTGACCTTGATTATACTCCCTCAATTGGTGGGAAGAAACCCTTGACTAGTAAGGCTAAACCCTCCCTCCCGTGTGTTAAACACAAAATTAAGGAGGTATGTGGTGAAGATGCTAAGGAAGGTTTTTGCAATGGAAAGAAGGCTAAGACTCAAGGGTTGGCAGGCTCTAAAGATGTGGTGGACAAGCTTCCAGAGGGTTTTGAGGGTAATCAGGTTAATAAGGTGGCGAATTTGGAGAACATGAATCTAGGTTGTGGTGTTGATGGAGGGACCCCTGCTGTTGGAAAGGTGAATAGTGTGGTTGATGTGGATGAATCTATTCATGCATCAGCCTCCAAAGACAAAGGTAAGTCCAAAATTAATCTCGATGGTTTTTAGGATAATGATCCCCCGTAAGCTCCCATTAGGGGAGAGATTTATACTGAGGAGCTATGGACTATTCACAAGCCTCGGGTCTGGTTAATGAAGGGATAGACATTTTGTTCAATTTGCTGATGTGGCTTATTCAGGAGGTTCAGGACCTCCGTAACAAGCATGATACTATTGCCCGATGCAATATTTTCACGCTTTGTAGTCTTAAGGAAAAGTATTCCATTTTCGGTCTAGCCAAGTCGATGAATTCCAGTGTAGGTTTTGTGGTGGATGAGTTGGCCAATTTGAAGAGAGATTATGCCCTAAGGCTATCTTTGTTGGAGAATAACTATCGGCTATTGCATAAGGACATGGACATGATCATCAATCTCAGCAAGGAGAAATTGGAGTCCTCGACCGAAGGGCTTGTGTTCCTCAACAAGATGGCAAAGGAGTGGACTGGTAGATCTTTGTTCAATGAGAAGGCAAAAAAGGAGTTAGGGAAGAATGTTGACAAGGAGTTGCAGACCGTGGATGTGGGTATGGGCCCGAGTGAGCGCACTCGAAGCAAAACTAAGAAAGGCAAATCGGTCCCTAGGCAGGATGTGGAGGAAGTCATGGAAATGAATGACAGGATGATTTCCAAGGACCTGGATGTGGAATAATGCTCAAGGAACTCTAATGGTCATTTGTTTTGTTCTTTTTGTTGGGTTTCATTTTGTTGTGTGCTATTTTTTCTTTCTGACAATGTGTTGATGTCTCTGTAATCAGCTTTTTTTGGTATTTTGGGTGGGCAACCTATTGTTTATCTTTGCTACCACTACTCTTTTTTGTACAGGGTTTCAGGAACCCTTCAAAACGTATTTATCGCTAATCAAAAACCATTTAGTAATATATGTAATTATAATACATTATATATATATACACACCTTTGTATAAGCATTAATGCTTATGTGTATATATATGTATATATATGTATTATCACACATATACACAAAAGGGATATAATATTATTGACATATAAATATATTTACTATATACACATGATAAAATTATGATCTATGTATATAACATTGATTTTATATATATATATACATACATACTTTTCAATGTTCATGTATACACATGTATACATGTAATTATGTATATATTGTATATATATATATATATATGTTTGATCATACCATTAAGCACATATACATGTATTCTTACATACACTTATACTCTTATACATACATATACATATCTAAGCATAATATCTCAAATGTAAATCAAATAAGAATACATTCGACATAAAGACAAATATGAACAAGTCAATAGTCGTATGATAATAATATATATATTATATATCTATATATATATGTATACACACCCCTCTATTAAGCATTTTATGCTTACGTGTGTATTTATATTATCCATCATCACGACCAATCAAATGATCCATTCAATATCTGAATGATCATGACCAATGCGACTATGACATCATATCACTTGCTTACAAACATATATGCATCCCTATACATATGCCATCATACTCGTATGTATATCCCATTATATCCATCGTGCATGTATGCTAACATATGTATATATGCATGTATACATATATCCCAATACATAATCAACCACGCAAACAAGCATAGTAGGATAAGGAAGGACTCACAAGCTCAAACAGATAATCATCATCCAAGCATCCATTCAATATTAAACAAGACCCTTACTAATGCAAACACATTATGCTAAGGATGACTCACTTACCTGTTTCCCATATGATAACCCGACTTAGTTATTCTACTGTGGTGTGTGTAAGCTCAAATGGGTTACATTACTAGTTACCCGACCAAGACCTTCTCCTGAGTGATACTTCCCCTCCACCTAGAGGAATGAACATGTACCTGCATCCATAGTCTCAAAATATGCCCAAGAGTCAACTATTCAAAAAAACATGTATTACACATAATACATCTTCATGGTTAGAATATTAGTTCAATAACCATACATTTCACAAATGCATTCCTTCATATAATATTAAATGAGATGACATTCATTCATAAAGTAGTGATAACAAAGTGCACACACAATTTATTCATCCACTAAATCCAAATTACATTCAGATTTTACCCTACATAGTAATAGTAAATAGTAACTACACAATTGGGGTGTAACAATGCTGACCTATTTTGATGTGTCACATGTTTTGGTTTATTTTGTGAGGCATGTAGGGTTGAATCTTGAGTTGACTAAGTATGAAGATGCACCATACATCTAATTAGGCTGACCTAATTGATGTTGTAAGTGTTTGCAAATGTAATGCATATAAATATAAGATTATTTCATGTGTTGAATAAGAGTGTGGAAGTAGTAGAGAAAATTTATTGATGCAAAAGTGACAAGTTGTGATGTGAATATAATGTGATAAAGAAGAGTACGATAACTGTGAAGTATAAAGTGTGTTAGATCAATTTACAGAGCTTAATTAGAATTGTCTTCGACATATTGTAGATGTATTATATTAGTTCAAATATCTAGTAATGAGCCACCCTCTTTTCTATCCTAGTAGTGAGTCATTTCTTCTATTCTATGGACAGTGAATCCTCCGGACAGTGATCCTACAGACAGTGAGTTCACCTGGTAATGAGCCATTATGTAATATCTTATAATTAGCTATAATATATTATGCGTTAGTCGTCACCATGGTTTTTCCCTTTTTGGTTTTCCACATTAAATCTAGTGTTCTTGTGTTCTTTGATGCGATGCATGCTATCTATGTTCATTTCTATTACTGCAAGTTTAATGTGATACATTGAATAGATGTTTAAAGTTGATAAATTTAATTAATTTTAGTGAATATTGATTCACCCTCTCAGTATTTTGGGTGTTCAACAATTGGTATCAAATCCTGGTTCCTTCAATTGGCTTGATCGCTAAGGTAGATCTTGGAGGTTGAACACATGGCTACAAGAAAGTATCATATTCCTTTGGAAGAGATCATCCCTGAAGGGTTTACTAAGGAAGATTATATAGTTGACATGAAAGGAGAACTCAAATCAACCCCTGATGATTTAGATAAATTAGAAGCTAAGAACAAAGATCTAAAAAAGGATCTTAGGTATGTATGAGTGTATTAAGAAGTTGAGAGAGAAAATCAAGAAAGATACAGATAGAATCAAAGAGCTCAAGCAATCAAATGAGACTATCACCAATATGAAAGTGAAAATTCAAGAAGGTAAAAGAGTTGAAGACTGCATGAATGCTAAACTGAGAGATAAATTTGAAGAATACTCAAAGCTTGAACAAGAGGTTGTGACCTTGAGATTAGATCTAGAGAAAGGGAAGATTCAAGATGATAAATTCAATAAGAGGTCTACAATACTTGATGGGATGATTGCAAATTAGAAGGTTTTTAAGGACATATAAGGATTATAGTTTGAGAAAGGAGAAATTTCAAAGGCAGATCAGACCCCAAACATTGTTGAAAAGAAGAATGACAAGAAGATCAATGTTAAATAGGTTTAGAACCAGAAGAAAGATTTCAAAAGGCCTCCTATCATAAAACCTAATGCACAAAGGTAATTATCTTTCAATATTTATTGTTATTCCTACAATAAGTTTGGACATAAGGCTATAGAATGTAAAACCAAAAAGAATCAAAATGTTCAATAATTTCCTAGATAGTGTTATACATGCAATAGATTTGGTCATAGAGCTAGTGAATGCAAAAATTAGATGATGAATGGCTATAATAATGGCATGATGTTTCAATATTTTAATGGCTATTGTTATACATGCAATAGATTTGGGCATAAGGTCGATGGATAGATATCTACAATGGAAAGAAGCAAGCATATTCAAAAAGGTGTCACTTGTTACAAATGCAATAAACCAGGACACATTGCAAAAATTTATAGAAGTAAGAATGTGAAACCCTTTATTTCACAAAAGAAGGCTAATCCGATAAAGAATGTAGATCTGGTTGAGATGAAGAAGGAAATGAACAAGATCTAGAAAAAGAAAGAAGAGAGTGAGGTTAGGAATGATTCTATTCCAGCTTCTGGTGCAAATGTTTCCTCCAAAAACCAAATGAAGAGCTTTAGCTCAGGGGGAGTTTTAACAAAATATATTTAAGCCCCTTCCAAATATATGGTGTTGATGCCTTCACCATATTGATACAAGGTGTGGTTTGTTGTGCTTGATCTATTGGTGAAATCATCGGTCAAAAATACCTTGATACAAAAATTTGCAAAGAGATTTAAGGTGCCTATGATGATATAGTTAGGGTTTCTAGATTTTTACCTAACTTCCATTCAATCCATTTAATGTATTTTAGGTCATCTAAAAGGTGTTTATAAGTGATTTCGTATATGAAAAATTCATTTGTGATCGAGTATTAAAAGAGTGAAGATCATAGAAGAGTTGAATTGAAGCGATTTTGAATTGATGTGTGAAACCCTAACAAACAAGGACTCAAAGGTATTTACAATTTCTTACTTTTCCCTAGTTTCAAAAGTATTTCAACATGTTTGCATATCAAGTAGTTAAAGTTGTGGATCGTCCTAGACCTAAGTTTAAGAAGCACCTTGTAAATCCATAGTGATGGATTTGGAAGACGTATTTTCACATATTCCTTATGGTGTATTGCATATTGATGATGTGAGGATTTATATTCATGAAAAATTAGATGAGTATAATCATGTAAAGCAAGGAGAAGTTTGGGTGAATGAGCTAACAGGTGAGGATTTTGAATTGAAACTGGAATATGGAAGTTTGATAAAGAAGAAATTAGATGTTTGGAACAACTTTCCTATCTTTTTATATGTGGATGAATAGGTTAGGTACATGTTGAGTAGAATTCATGATAGATTCATGTGGTTACACCTGCCACACATGATCAACAAGGAAGCCATTAGGGTTGTGACAGGGTTATGTTCCACCATACCAGTTTCGGCTCTTAAATTTGTGAAGAATGAAGTGGTGATGAAGTTAATTGGTGCAAAATTTGATAAGAGGGCCCTAACGATAAAGGACATTGAAGATATTGTTGTGAAGTATGTGTCTTTGATGATTGGATATAATATTTTCTTCACAAACTGAGAAAACTTTGTTTTTGCTACAATAATCAATACTGCATATGAGATGGTGAAGAAAGGCACGGATGTAGACTTGTGTGAATTGTTAAGGAAATTTTTTTTAGAGAATCTACAAAATACCAAAGTATTGGTACCCTTTCTAGTATGATACCCTTATTATATGCTTATTGTTTTATTTTCTTAATGAAGTACCTAGTACAAATAATATAGTATGGTTGAGCGATATTCTAGTTGTTATACAAATCAGAGACAACTTGAGAAGGTTGGGAAATGTAGATGCTCAGAAGTCTAATTTTTGGGGTTTCTTTAAAACATTTCAAGAAAACATGCAAGAAAGAGAAATGATTCCTAAAAGTATTGTTGAGAAGTACAAAAATGATATTATCTTCATGATCAACAAAGATTGTTGCATTATGGAAGCTTTTGAACCAAGGATAGTGAGGATTCTTGAAATGGTATATGAGGTTGCAGAGGATGTGATAACTGGACTGACATAACATATGTTGAATATGCCTATAGATCCTAAAGAAGGAAGATATGACACATATGAAGAAAAATACATTGCAATACATATTGAGAAAAACCAAAAGGAGATCACAAAGAATGTGGAAAAGATGAAGGTGCAAGTAGTGGAGATGATGGGTCTACAAAAGGGCCTTGTGGAGAAATCCAAAACCATATCTACTCCTTTGGAAGGTGTCCCCAGTATTAGAAGGTCAAGTAGGACCTCTAACCCCTCTTTGATTTCTCCTAAGTCCTCCAAGACTAAATTTTTTGTTGGAACCAAGAGGAAATAGTCAACTAGTTCCCATGTGAAAGAAAAAAATCCTCCGCAGAGAAGGAAAGAAAAATCCACAAGAGGAAGGTATGTTGGGTATGAGGATGAAAAATAAGGAGAAGAGGAAGGACCTAAATTGGTCTAAAAGAAGAGAATCCCTCAAGCCTTCGGAGAAGAGGCAAGTGCAAAGAAAGAAAAGGTTGATATTGTGGATACTGATTGTGAGGAAGAAGTAGAGAAGCAAAAGAAAGCATTTATTATTTAGAAAAGAAAAAATAAGATTGGTGAAGGAGAAAATCCCCCAAAAGGGAAAGGAAAGAAGAAGGATCAATCTCCTCCAATTTGGAAATAGATCCCAAAGAAACTTGAAGCATTGGTTAGCAGTGTTGCAAAGTATGGGAATCTAGAAGAAAAAACTCCATTATATCTCACTATAAATGATACTAATAAGACAATCATAGAAGAGGCCATTGTTAGGTACATTGTAGCATTTGATATTGGCATGAAAGATATAGAGGATCAATTGCCTGAATATTTGAAAGGTGTGCTATATGCAAGAAGGCAAGAAACATTTGATGAGGGTTCAAAAATGAGAACTTTTGTCTTGGAGAAGATTAATTCTTCTCTCACTGATGAGGACGTAGCTAAATTGGTTTGAACATATAACAAAGAATTAAGGACAAAATAGAGAGTCTGCACATTGATGAGCAGGGATAAAGAATATATTAAGAGGTTGAAAAATGAGACAGTATAGAAAAATGTAGATCTAGTTAAATATTTGGGAATGTCTTCAGAAATTGGAAGTGAAATACAAAATGACACTTTTGTCTTGGAAGTAAATGAGCCTAGAGATACACAACATGAGCATGCTCTAGAACATGGGATTAAGCAACAAGAATATGTGGCTACAATTAATGCCTCTATAGTTATGGAGGATGTTGGAGAAGAAAATAATAACGAAATGCAGAATGTCCTGAATAAGGATGAAGCACAAGCAAAACAAGGTTCGCCCCCTCTGGACACAAAGAAAGGTGCAGAGCAAAAAGAAGTTACACAAGACAACCCAAAGAATTCAGAGGCACAAAACACTAAAACATGCCTCCTATAGAAGATAATGTAAAATCAATTTAAGAAGAGAAGAATATTGAGGAAGATTCTAGTGGTTCAAATAGGGAGCAGAGTGACAGAAAAGTTGAAGAAAGCATTGGTGACAAGAAAAAGGCTAATGAGAAGAAGGAAGAAGAAAGTGTAAAAATAGTTGGTGAATCCTTCAAAGCTTCTAGAGATTCCTTAAAAGGTTTATTAGATATGGAACTATAGTTCCAACTGATGGTATCTGCACAACTGTTACAACTACCTATGCAACAAGGACACGTGGACATGAATAAGATCTCTCCTCTACAAAAACTATAACTTGGTGATGCCTTTCATGCCTATGCAAGGAAGGAGCTATTACAAATTTTCCAAAAGAGTGCAAAGTTATTTGAAGAAGCAGTTAAGATGTTACAAGAAGGTATTCTCAGTGTAACAATTGATGAATCCCTATTCAGCGTACTAGACTCTTTTAAAGACTATTCTACCCATTTGGAAGAGAGGATAGAAAAAGATATGACAAATAAGGTCGATGATAGGAGATTGACCAAATTATCTGATAAGTGTAGTATTGCACATGGTAAACTATAAGAAAATATAAAAAATGTATAGTAGTGTTTGGATGAAGCAAGGACTTTGTTTCAATTCTGTTTGAAATGGCCCAGTTCTACAAAAAGCATAAAGTATGAAATGGACCCCATTGAGTCACAAATTGATCAAGCCTCTAGAGTATATGATCTAGTAAATGATGTAGATGGTACTACAAGGATGGCAATATCAAATCTACATGGATAGTTTTTCCAACTAGAAGAGCAAAAGGAGAAGATAATAGTGCAATACAATTAGCTTAGAGATCCAGTAAGTGCAAGGCTTTCCCCCTTGACTGGTGTATTACAAAGTGCGAAGATGTTGGCACAAAAGAATTTGGTACCTAGTTTATCGGATGAAGGAGAATATCTCCTTACACAATTTGAGAACCAGTGTTCTATGGTTGCCTACACACAAAAAGATTGGGATGTTGGGAAGAAGGATTGGGAGGCACACCTTGCAGTATTGAAGGTGTCTTACAAAAGTATTTTGCCTTCTTCCAGTTGATTATGTACATTTCTATTTTATTTATGCAGTTTCAAATTTCTTTGTATATATGTAGATATATTACAGAATGTTGTAATACATTTTTATCACTTTTTATGGATAACATTGTAAGGGGGAGCTATTCTCATGTGCATACATGTTTATTTGCAAAAAGGGAGAGCAGTTGAGATAGGTTGAAAAGTATAATACTGTGAGCCCTTTGCCCTTGATGTCAAAGGGGGAGTAGTTTGAGTTTTTTTGAAGGATGTGTTGCCATCAATGATAAAGGGGGAGATTGTTGGAAGCTTGTCATTGAGAAGATTGGTGGATGTATGGCAGATGATGCTACTATGGTGTTGTCATTGATGTTTGTTGTAGTATCAACATTGATGTATAGCTGATGTCTGATGAGCATGATTTAATGTAGTGATGGCAACCCATTATATAGATGCAATTTTGTTGGTTCAGAATACACCAAATGTTTATAGAATTTACTAAGTCCCAGAGTACAGTTTCTAGTGTATAGTGAACCAATTTTGAGGTCTGCATTGCTCTTCTATGAAGAATCTTGTCATGCAACTCTAAGGTAATTTTGGTACATGTTGGAGGAATTTGAATCCAAGGTTTCACATATTGAAGCCCTCTGTAGTTGAAGTTGGAGTTGACAAAGTATCACTCTAGATATGGCAAAGTTACAATGACAGAGTACTTGATCGGAATGCTTTGCATTTCATCGTAGATGATTGTTATGGTATGTGGTTTTGAGAGAGTGTTTGTAGATGTTAGAAGTGTCTTTATTCCATGTGGCAAGTTCTTTCAAGTACGCGTGTTGAAATATGGATGAATAGTTTGTTCATTCCATTGTTACTTCACCAGTGGTGCGGACCTAAAGGGTTTGAAGTCATGTAGAGTTAAAGTAAGTTTAGATCAGACTTATGAGAGTAATTATAAGTCATGTTGACCTATTTTGTTATGTCACACATTTTGGTTTATTCTATGAGGTGTGTAGGGTTGGATCTTGAGCCAACTGAGTATGAAGATGCATGATACATATAATTAGGCCAACCTAATTGATGTTGTAAGTGTTTGTGAATGTATTGCATATAAATGTAAGTTCATTTTTAGTGTTGAAGAAGAGTGTGGAAGTAGTAGAGTGAATGTATTGATGAGAAAGTGATAGGGTGTGATTTGAATATAATGTGATAAAAAAAAGTATGATAGCTATGAAGCATGAATTTGTTAGATCAATTGACAGAGCTTTATTGGAACTGTCTTCAACATATTGTATATACATTGTATTAGTTCAAATCTTTGGTAGTGAGCCACCCTCTTTTCTATCCTGGCAATGAGCCATTTCTTCTATTCTCTAGATAGTGAACTTGGGACAGTGAGTCCACTTGGTAGTGAGTCATTATGTAATATCTTATAACCAGTTATAATATATTGTGAGCCTATCCTCACTGTGGTTTTTCTCTTTTCGATTTTTCCACATAAAATCTATTGTTCTTGTGTTCTTTGATGTGATGCATGCTTTCTATGTTCCTTTCTATTATTGCAAGTTTAATGTGATGCATTAAATGGATGTTTAAAGTTGATAAAGTTAATGAATTTTAGTGAATACTAATTCATACCCCCCTCTCAGTATTTTGGTTGTTCAACATAGTCATGAATCTTGATGCCATAAAAAATTAAAAATTGAACATTGTGAAGGTTTTAAACCTTGTTCTCGTCCTTCTAATCTCTAACATATTTACCAAATGACTATCAATAAGGTTTTTTACTTACTAACATAATACATAATTCATTCACCCTTGATGTTAGAAAAATTGTAGAGGAATAGCTATAATGGAAGCTTTAACAGATTACTATAAACCAGATTATGCAATGTAAACCATATGGAGACTTAAACAACTATAACAATGAAATGCGAGAATAAAAAGCACAACACGTAACACAATGTTTATGTGGAGAAACCCTTTCAGAAAAAAAATCCACCAAAGAAGAGATGAATAGTTGTATTAACAACATGGGTGTTTTGCAATACAATCACTCTAACTCCTCTTCAATCCGACAACATCTGTGTACCTGTAAAACATCTCATAGTGTCTTCATCTCAACCCCTCAATATATAGAATCATGGGGATTCAAAATACCACCATAAAATATTACCATGTGTCAAAACGAGGTTCAGAAATACCATGGTAAAAATCCATTCAACCCCTTACATGTTAAACATGGTCTCTTACATGACATTACACCTTCCTACAAGATGTCATAAGAATCCCTATAAAGTAGGAGATGCTCTTACATGCGTCATAAACCATCAATATCTATGCAAAGATTTTCTTACTCATGTCATAGATGATTCTCACGTCCAAAATGATATCCCCCACTTTTAGCCCTTATAGTTGTCATAGAGTCCATCATAACATCCTTAAAAATAGGCTTTCCATGTTATACCACTAAGTGGGCATCTTTTGGCAACTAATAACTTATTTTTCAAGGTACTGACATGTGGCAAAAGTGCCAACTCAAAATCTCACGCCCCTTTTGATGGAGCACAATTATTTAATAACATAAATGATATTTATCCATGGGAAAAACTAAAGTAATAATAAATAAACAACTTAGGAATTGCTAAGGTTGAGACACCTTAATTCCCAACACTTGAAACCTACATTTTTTGAAGAGACCTTACTACCTATTTGGACTGTACACCATTGTTGGATGTAGAGTAGATCATTTCTTGGTACTTTTGTATATTTCACGAGTCTTCATATTGGCCTCAAAAATATTTGCATATTCATACATGACATTAATCAACAACAAACAAATAGGTTTGCATGACTACCTTATTAACATTTGATCAATATACTTTGAAGGAGATCGTTGCATCATGGTTCAAAAACCTTATTCAAATTCTCACCTTTCTACTATCATGTTATTTACCTTGGATTGTCCTAGGGTTGTCATCAACATGGTAGACTATCTTTGATTTGTTTTTTAATGATGACTGCCCTTTTGAAATGTTGCTTGTCATGTTCTTGGCTCCATACCATTATCTACTTCATTTTATATGCCACATTCCTCTTTGTCTTTATCATGTATAGTTCCTCACATGAATTCAATACCCTTGTCCTATGTTTTATACCTTTGTCCATAGTTTTCCCATCTCTTTAATGATAGTCTTTTAACATTAGGCTTTTCTTCTTCATAAATGATATAGGAACGAATTAAATTGCTTATCTCTAGTGTGAACTATTAAAGAAGACCTACCCTTTTGTCTTTAATACTTATTTAGATGAAAACTCTATTGACAAGGTCTTCTACCATGAACAAGCTCGGTGGAGTAACATAAATACTATCTTAAACCCACAACACTATCACCTAAACTTTCAATTGATCCCCCACTAGGTTTGTCATATCTTTCCATTATCATGACTGTTATGTACAAATATTTGCCTTCTATCTTTCAAGAAGCTTGTCCATTTTCTCTTCGTAGACATAAAACCTTGCCATGTGTTCACTCTCTATGGCTCTATGATTTTTATTTTTTCCATACTCAACCCTTTATCCTTATAACATCTTCAAGAACCTTGTAATCTTTATTTGCACTTTGTGTTCCTCCTAACCCTACTCCATGTAACTCATTGTTATTAGGTCTATTATGCATGTTCTGGAACTATGAACTATGTAATATCAAGTTGTCATTTGTCTTATTCTACCATTATACCTCTATTATATGCAACTCATTGTCACATTCATGCTTTCCATTCTTCATGTGCTTGTCATACTTAAAATTTTCCTCTAACATCACATTTCTCAATTCTGTAGGGTTTGAGACTTAGTTATGAATGCTTGATGCTTTGTAATGTCCATTCTCCCTACTTGAGAACTATGTAATTATTTAAATCACCACTTGATATCTATCATTGTATGTCATCTTAGACATCTGGGTTGTCTTAACAATCCCTTACATTTCTATTCAATGTCTTGGGACTGTCTTTGCCATGATGGCTTTGTTGCCACTTCAATTCACTGTCTTCTAACTTTTTCCAAGCTAATTTTGAGGGTTCCATGGCCTAAAATCTAATATTATCCTCTTGAATAATGTCATAATTATAAAGAAACTAAAGAAACAAATTTACCAATAGTTATATGGAACAAATCATGACAAAAAATCTCTATCATGTTTGATCTTTGAAGTTTATCCATTACTCCTGACCCAAGATTTACTAGAGCAGAATTAAGGCCTCTTTTCACTAATGTCTTATTCACCTCCATAAGGTTGTTAATTCTTGTGGTGTCAATAGTGGTCACAACTAGGATATCCAATATGAATTATTGCAATGTGTTCTCCTTTTCCTTCTATGTTCACTCTTCTTCATCATGCACCCATATTAGTATCCTTTCTCTAAGGTAGGTGGAATTAGAAAAGTAAATTTTTGATTCAATATCAGGAAAGAGAAACCCTAACACTCTCATAGATTCCTTGCATTGCTCCATGTTTCTATATAAAGTCATTACTACCTTCAATAGCTTCAATTCTCTCAAGATATAGATAACTTCAAATTTATTGTTGTAAAAATGTATCCATGCATTTAAAATATCTTGAATGAGGAATAGCTAAACCCTTCCACCTTTTAAAGAAAGTGTGAATTTCCCCTTCCATTAGATTCACAATTGTCTAGTATGCACTTGGTCTTTACTTCTACTCATTGTTCTTGATATCCACATGGTGTTTAATTCCTTTAGACTTTTTCAATGTGCCATATTCACACTTTGGTCTTGAAACATGCTCATGCTTCTTGAAAAACTTTAAAACATGTCATGCTAGGGTAGAAAATATTGTTTCAATGCCACAAAAATAAACCCTAAAGCTTTCATGCAGCATGGATCCATCCTTAAACTTTAAAAAGGCAAAAATATTCAATTTTTTCTTTTCTTGTCATGGAGAGAAAAATGGAAAGTTTTTTTTCTCTTTTGGTGCATAAGACTCATCTTTCTTTTGTCTTACAACTTTTACAACATCTAAATAAGATGATGACCATGGATTTTTTTTTAAGGATTTAGGAGAAACTACAAACCAAGAGGAACAAAAATATCAATAGAGAGTGCATATGGAATTATTCTTCAAAAATCATAATCCTCTTCCCCACATTTTGAGTCAAGTTTTACAAAAAAACTAACTCATATGAGTATCATGAGTGGTTCACTAATTATGATATTGTGTATGTAATTTATGTTTATCACTTTTCATAGGATTTGAGCATAATATTAAGAGCATTGATTGTCCTAATACTTGGTGGATTATTTTATATTTATTTAATAAAATATTTGCTTATGCTTATCTAAATGTCACATTTTTATTATCAATGATTCTAGAGATGGTGACAAAGCTTTAGGGCTTGCAAATGACAACATTGACATTGTCAGCTTGTGATGCATCTTTTAACACTATTTTTTTATGTGATATTTATTCACAAACATACCATCTATTTTGGATTCTTGTTTGTGAAATAATGGTTGCATTTTATTGAACCTCATATTGTAGATTGTGCTTACTTGTTGCAGGACCTTGTTTTCTAATTTGATGAGAGTTTTTATGTGTGTGTTATTTGGAATTATTCATTAAAAACTAATATACCTTGTCTTATGAATCCTTTATTGATATTTTGAGGGTGCTAATTGATTACCTTCCTATTATGTTGATCATTCTTCTTGTGGACAATTTGTCTCTTTCTATTATTTTTCCCTTTATTAGCTCTTATTTGATTCTTATTATTGTCACTTTGTGCTCCCTTGCATTTTCCATTTCTTATAACCAATTTGAGAGATCTAAATAGGATATTCATGCTATAATGTGCCTACAAATTTTATGTTTCCCCTTTCTCTATTTCAATCAATTGCCCAAAATTAAAATCCTAAAATGGCTAAGTATAGGGGTGATCATCTTTTGGTCCCTATCGAGCCTTGAGACTCAATTTGAACCTAGAACCAATAGTTCTAGGTCCTTGTTTCCTTCCACTCCCAAGTATCATATTTTGTAGGTACCTATCAAGCCTAGGGACCCGAAGGGAACTTGAAACCAATGGTTCTAAGTCCTTGTTTCCTTCCACCCCCAAGTATCATATTTTGTAGGTACCTATCAAGCCTAGGGACTCGAAGGGAACTTGAAACCAATGGTTCTAAGTCCTTGTTTCATTTTGCCTCTCAAGCATCATCTCCATTGTTATTCCCTACTAATGTTTCTCCCTAGAAGTTGGACCCCAAGTGAAACTTAAAACTTGGAACCTCAAGGTTTCAGTTCCAAGTTCACACTTTCTTCCTCTCCCTAACCTGTGAACCTCCATGCCTTAGCCAAAATTTCTTAAGTGTTTGTTATAATATTTCATAAGGTTTGAGAAACTTCCTAATTTTTCAAAATGAGTTCAAGTGCTCACAATTAGTAGAAGGGGAAACAAAAAGAGACAAGATTCAAGAAAATTTTGGAGCCTTTCACAAGTTTTGGAAACTTTCTTATCCCCTAAAAAGGTTCCCAAAACTATCTGAAAGGCTAATAATTTGAAGAAAAGAAATGATAAAAGTGGCCAAGTAAGCAAGAAAAGTTGAGTCTTAGCAATTTCAAGTGGTTTCAAAATTTCCATTAGCCCTCGATAATGTTCTTGAAACTTGTTCTTTTGTTGCTATTGAATACCAACACATAAAATAGAATCAAAATAGAAAAATATGGACAAAGAAAATATAAAGAAGAGATAAGCCAATAGGAATAAAGAAGAAGAAGAAGAAATAAGAAAGAAAAAAAAGTTTCTTCGAAAGTTTATAAAGGTTTTGGAGCCTCTGTCATGCCAACAAGGTTCTCAAAACCTTGTCAAATCCCGATGAGGTTCTCAAAACCTTCCCTCCCATCGACTCTGACTACCAACATTTCAACTATCACTTTACAACACCATTAATTCCTGTGTAGTGCATCCACCAACTACCAAATCTATTAGAGGCTTACAAAATCATTATTTTTTATCAAGCATGTTGTGTACATCCCTTCCCACCAACACCATTCCCCTAGGCCACTATTTTTAGTAGAATTCCTAGGTTGATTTGATCAACTAACAAGTCATAAAAAATGTTTTTTCTTTGCCTAATTGATTAGATCTCATGGTATACATGTTTGTAGTTTTGTTCTCCTACCACATGTTTTGACAATTTCAACATCTCTTCAAAGGATACAAAGAACAATGTGCTTTTTTGGTAGGGGTTACTCTCTTTTGTTTCTCTACTAGAGAATTGTATTTTTATATTTATATGACATTGTAAATAGGTCCATGTCTTTGAATCAATAAGATTGTTGCTTTTCCCTCTTCTCTCCTTTTGATGTGTTGTGTGAAATTTTCTTACCTTCATATATAGATGTGTTATTGAACTTTTAGACATATATGTTGTGTATAATTTAATATTACCTCCATACTTGTTTAAGAGAGTTGATGAAAATATAATTGTGTGAGCTTTAGAAATATTCATTGGTTCATTTTACTATTATGAGCAAGAGAAATCATATTTAAATCTAGGTGCATCACCACCATTTCCCTTTCATGCATTCCTTCTTCTCCCTTTTCTCCCCACATAATTGGTAAAATAGAATTAAAATTTTAGTTTTATTTGGTGTTGAGTTGGATCAACACCTTACATATATATTTAGAAAGGAATATAACCTTCTCTAGAAGTTTGATCTCGACTAGAAGGTCCCACACCTTTAGATCATTCTCATGTTTCACTAAAATATCAGGTTGTGTCCAGAAAGGGTGTGATTTCATGTGATAAAACTTATGGAAAGCCTAGTGGGATAGGTTTTATGATCCTCACTTCATCCATTGAAGAATTTTGGTGTGTTCTTTAGTGTATCTTTCCTTCTAGGGAAGTTCTCTTCAACACCATGACAACACTAAGAAAAAATCTACTAGTTTAAGAAATACAAGTTCTTTTCAACCACCAACCACTAATAGTTTCTAGCACACTCAATGGGATGGGTTTAATGATTCTTTATTATACCAAGAAAATTGGTGCAATTCTTAGGAGTTGCAATCATTAAATATATCATATAAGCACCTAATGACTCAGTAATCAAATTTTAGTGACTTTATTGGTATGTACTTAGTTATCTAGTTGAGCAAATCTAATTTCCCTTGTTTAAGAAATTTTCAATAAATTTCCACCTTCCTTGAATTATTTAGCATGCTAATATATCATGGGGATGTGTCTTGTTCCCCACCATTTCATAAAAATGTAATTTTTATGCCTCCCCATCATTCATATCAAACTCAAAAAACTCCTAGTTTTATCCCAAATATCCTTGCTATAAAATATTATCATTTTTTCCTATCACTTTCCTTCCTCTTACCCTTTCTCAAACTTCTTGGAAAACTTCTCGTGCTTATAACTAGCCTCAAGAAACCTATTTTTGTCCCAACTAGCATGTTTATCCTTTTGGTCAGCCCCAAAATATTAATAGAAGTTTAAAGGATATATTGTTAGATTTTCAAGAATAGTTAAAAGTTATTGAAAGGGAAAAAGAGTATAATATGCAACAAAAAGAGTTGATTTATCAAGCTTATCTTCACCAGAAAGAGATGGAAACATGGAGAAAAAAATACGAAGAAGGTCTTGCTAAGCAGATTATAACCCAAGAAAAATAATTAAGACAAGAAACCTAATCAACCTCCCCTATCTTGCATTTCAAGATCCCAAGTTTAAGAGGTCCCAATCCCTTGAAATGAATGTACTATGTAGACTTAGTTTGTTTTTCCACAATAATAGCCCTCTCAAAGGCCTATTCTACTTAAAAAAACTCCTCAAACCCCTTAGGCTCCCCTATCAAATCCATTTTCTTATCCTAGCCACCATTTCAGTTTTTAAAGGTGAACCAATTGTTTGATGAATTGAATTATTACATGAGACTAAGGGGGAGGTGTTTGAGATAAATGAAAAGTACCTTGTCACTTGTAAGCCCTCATGTAGTGTGGATATTAAAATATCATACTCGATACAAGAATAAATGAGTATAATTAGTTAGAGCAACAAAACACTAAGAAATGGGTGATGATAGTAGAGAGGAGTTGGTTCCCTTGTTTGATTAGCTTTCCTACTTTATTGAAGAAGATGAAGAGAGCATTCCAATGCCCACAACAACAAAAGGTTTGGAGCATCATGAGTATGTTAATGAATTTTATGAGTTTCTATTCCGTGAAGACAAACATGAGAATCAATAATAACATAAATAAAACCTTATTTTTTAGAATGGAAATATTGATATACATGGGGTTGCTCATCAAATTGAATAAGAGGAAAAACAAGAACCTATTTTCAATGTAAGGATCTTGATGTTTCTTTAGACCATCAATAAATTTTCTATGAGGTTAAGTTAAATCATGTCATGCATAAAAGAAAGGAGGAGCTTGATGAAGACCTTTTTTGGGATCAAATAGAAGATTTTTGTTCAAATTTTGACATCAAGACATCTCCTAAAGCAAAAAATCATGAGCAACATGAACCAAAGGAGAAAGTGTTTATTGTTTCAAATGAGTCACAAAAGTTAGACCATTCCTACTAGTAGGATGGTGAGAAAGTGGAGCCTAAACATCAAACTAACACTGGTTGTTTGAGCATCACCCTTTCATAAGGATTCCATATTATGCATCTAACCTAGATGGAAACTAATAGGACACAACATGTCATTATTTATCCTAAGCATGGAGTTAAACATCAAAAGGAGAAAAATCTTCTTACCCATCCATTTCAAGACATTTGTGTTTACAATAAACTCAAGTGGGCAATTTTAAGAAGAAGAAAGTTAATAGAGGTTCTAGAACTTCCATTGACCACCAACAAGATTCTTAAAACCCATTTGGAGCCCAAAAATATTCTCAAAACCTACTGGTGCAGGAGCACCTAGGAAGCACTAGGCAATAGGAAGACGTCTAGGATGCATTTTGTTTTATTGTATTTCCATGAAGGTCATGGTGACCATTGGAATTGAGTTAGAGACTTAATAGTATGCCTTGGTTAGGAGTGATCAGTAGGTTAAGGAGGGGAAAGGTTTGATGAGTTTGGAAACTCACTTTTCCTAGTTTTCTTTGCATAGGCAAAAGTGGCAAAATGGAACATTTTACACCTTTGCCACTTTGTAACCAACATGTCCGACCAAGGGGAAGTTAACTACTTTTCTGACCTATATAGGGAATGCGTTGACCTATGTGAAAGGTTGGAAGCTTTTGTAATTTCGAAAATTCATGAATGTTAAGTGTGGACAGTGAGAAGAATTGCTTAAATTTATGCGTTTGCTTTGTATTTGAGTGATCAGGAGCGATCGTGGCTCTGTAACATGTTGTAGAATGTAGAGCAGGTGTGGTAGAAGTTGTGTATTGCAGTATTAAGTTTGTGTGTTCAATTTGTAGGTGTGTTTGGTAGTTAATTTATTGTTTTTTTGAGTTGTTGACCTGACTGGCAACCGATCAAAAATGGAGATTTAGTTCTCTTTCCCACTGTACCTGGTGTACGGGCTTTTGGGGAATGAGGCTAGACTCCATGGTTGTAAATATAGTAGGTCTAGGAGTAGTTAGGAGTCCAAGAGGTATGAAGAAAGTTTACTCCTAGGCGAGCTTGACAGTGCCCGACTAGGAGAGACAATAAGTGCAAAGCACAATTAAATGCAGGGGTGCTTGTTTAAAGCAAGTTTCCTATTGGAAAGGGATGGAGTGATGGTCACCAAGTTGTGGGTACATTGAGGAGACTCCATCAATTCATTTGGTGAGAGGAAACCTTGACAGTCTGCAAGAAGACAGGGAAAAGACCCAAAAAGACCTAGGTTTATGCACATTTCCAGTTTGAGGCACTGTACGGACAGTGGAGACCCAAGGTTCCAAAATTCTTTGAGAGAAGGGTATAGGTGTCAAGAATCTAAAAGAAAGCATGGTTTCACTTTGGAGAACTTAGGGACACAATCCTATTTTCTCAGAGTTGGAGGCCTAATTGGGGCTCAAAGGCTAGAAGCCTTTTTAACCCTAGGTGAAGGTTTGGTGAAAACGATGGAAGAATGGAGTTTGGTGAACTTACAAGAACCCTAGGAGGATGGTGTGAAGATAGTAGAAACATCTCTACACCCCTGCAAAGAATAAATTGGAAGTTAGGAGCAATTAGCCTTTAGGGAAGATTAAGGGCTAAGGAAGAGTTAGTGGCATTGCACCAAGATTGTCTTGGTTGATTGAGAGTGAGATGATAGTGGGGTTAGCTAGTAGAACTAGGGGTACCTATATATGAGGTAGGGCCTAAATGTTTAGGTGGTGGAGACACCTAGGAGATCTCGAAGACAAGGATCTAGAGCATGGAACAATGATTGTTCCATCCAACCCTACCCTATCAGATTGGTATCAAAGCAAGTTAAAGATTTGGGTTAGAACTTGTATGTCAGACCTTCAATCCAGTGGTTCCACAACCATGGTGAAAAACATTGAGTTGGCAAAGAAGGTGGAAGATCAGGAGGAAGATAATAGGAGGTTGAGAGAAAGACTAGCTCAACTTGAGGAAGCATTGAACAATGTGAAAATCAAGGCCGATGAGGTCAGTGATAGATTGGAGGGCAGGGAACCAAAGAGTGAAGAGGTTGTAGAGGAAGAAAATACCCCTAAACCTGACCCTATTCTGTAAGAGGATCCTTTCTTGAAGGCATTGAAAGCTTTGAGTGGGAAAGCACTTGAAGGTATACCACTGTTTAGTGGCAAATTGGAGGCTGACCTAGTCCTGGATTGGATAGAAGGCATGCAGAACCATTTTGAATGTGATGGAGTCACTAAAGCACAAAAGGTGAAGGTGGCCAAGCCTAGATTGAGAGGATCTTCCTTGACATGGTGGAAATTCATTCAGACAGAGAGGGAAAAAGAAGGCAAGAGGCCTATTTCAACTTGGAAAGGTATGGTGGCAAAAGTGAGAGAAGCATACATACCAGATGACTATGAGATTCAGTTACACAAGAAGAGACAAAGCTTGAGGCAAAGAGACCAAGATGTGAACACTTACACTGAGGAGTTTCAAAAACTTTGTATGAGGTCCAATGTTTCAGAAGATGAAAGTCTCAAGGTGGCTAGGTATCTGAACGGCTTGAAGTGGAACATCCAAGAAGAGATGACTCTTCTAAGTCCTAATACAGTACATCAATGCTATCAATTAGCTATCAATATTGAGGAAAGAAGCAAGAGGAAACATGATCAGGCTTCTAAGAGTAGAGGCAAAGGCAGAGATCAAAGGGATCAAAGAGAACATAAAGGTGGCTACCAAGGTAGAGGAAATGAACAAAGAAACCAAGGTGAATCTAAACTCATTGAGCATGGGAGTGAAACACCTTCTAGAGGAGGTTATGGAAGAGGTAGAGGTTCTCAAGGTGGATCAAATAGAGGAAGAGGAGCAGGCAGGAGCAATTCATACTTTGCTACCATGAAATGTTACCATTCTGGGCAAGTAGGACACCCAGCTTATAGATGCCCGGAGAAGGCATCTTCATCAAATGCTGAGAAGAGGGTGGCATATGCACAAGAGGACACCATGAGCATCAAATCACCTGAGATCAGTTATATTGAATCTGAAATGGGGGAGAATCTGATGTTTAGGAGAGTTTTGATCAGACAACCGGTCAAGGAAGAACCAAAACAAAGAAGGGCTCTATTTAGAGTAAGATGCAAGATACTTGGAAAAGTATGCAAGGTCATTGTAGATTCAGGTTCAACCGACAACATCATCTTAGAAGAGGCAATAAAGAAGCTCAAATTGGAGAAGGTACCCCACACTAACCCCTACAAAGTGACATGGTTAAACAAAGGGCGAAGTGTTCTTGTCAATGAGTAAGTAATGGTGGAGTTTTCCATTGGAGGGTACAAGGATAAGCTAATTTGTGATGTATTACGCATGGATGCATGCCATCTACTATTGGGCATGCCATGGAAATATGACAGAAGTGCCATGTATGATGGGAAGGAGAATACTATCTCTTTTAAAAAGGATGGGAAGACCTTTAGGTTGCAGTCACTGTCAGAGGAGGATGAAGGACAGTCAAAGACACCAAGTGTCTTGTTAAGTAGTGGAAAGGAGTTCCTTAACAACCTAAATCAAGGGGGTGAAGGTTATGTAGTCTTGTTGCAGTCCAAAGAAGAAGATAAGACTGGAAAAATAGTCATACCCGGAGCAGTCCAAAATTTTCTTGAGAAGTATAAGGACATAGTAAGTGATGGTGCACCTGTAACTTTACCTCCTAAAAGGGCCATTAGTCATCAGATTGACTTCATACCTAGAGCATCATTGCCTAACAAAGCAACTTATAAGCTTACACTAGATCAGAATCTAGAGGTAGCTAGACAAGTGCAGGAGTTATTAGATCAAGGCTTGATTAGGAAGAGCATCAGCCCATGTGCAGTACCAGTGGTCTTAGCAACCAAGAAAGGAGGAAAGTGGAGGTTATGCACTGACTCTAGAGCAATAAATAGAATCACAATCAGGTATAGGTTTCCTATTCCTAGGATTGAAGACTTGATGGATTGTCTTGGAGGAGCTCAGTACTTCACCAAGTTAGATCTCAAGAGTGGATACCATTAGATCAGAATAAAGGATGGAGATGAGTGGAAAACAACATTTAAGACAACAGATGGGTTGTATGAGTGGAGAGTTATGCCATTTGGCCTCTCTAATGCCCCTAGCACATTCATGAGGCTCATGAATGAAGTGCTCAAGGATTTTACAGGGTTATTTGTGGTGGTATATCTTGATGATATACTCATCTTTAGCAAAATAGCAGAAGAACATCTAAAGCATGTGGAGTTGGTTCTTAGAAGATTACAAGAGGAGAAGTTAGCCATCAACCTAGAG
The DNA here is from genome assembly GCA_007115665.2 of Sequoiadendron giganteum. Lineage (NCBI taxonomy): Eukaryota > Viridiplantae > Streptophyta > Pinopsida > Cupressales > Cupressaceae > Sequoiadendron > Sequoiadendron giganteum. Next base: position 610,625,295 of record CM021105.1, read on the forward strand.
AAGTGTGAGTTTTTCAAACAAGAGCTTGTATATTTGGGTTTTATAGTGTCCCAGGGATCATTGAAAATGGATCCAAGCAAGGTGGAAGCTATCCTAAACTGACCTACACCAACCATAGGGACTGAGGTAAGAAGTTTCCATGGATTGGCTCAGTTTTATAGGAAATTCATAAGAAACTTTAGTGGAATATGTGCACCAGTTCTAGATACAATCAAGGGTGGTTTGAAAACTAAGTTTGTGTGGACTCAAGAAGCTGAGAAAGGTATTGAGAAACTGAAGCAAGAAGTGGCAACTCAACCTATTCTCTTATTATCAAGCTTTGACAAATTGTTTACTATGGAGTGTGATGCTCTGGAGTGTGATGCTAGTGGAGTTGCAGTAGGAGGAGTGCTTAGTCAAGAAGGCAGGCCCATAGCTTTCTTCAATGAAAAGCTTAATGAAGCTAAGAAGAAGTATTCTACCTATGATCTAGAACTTTATGCTTTGGTTTAGTCACTTAGGAAGTGGAGGCATTACCTTCTACCCAAGGAGTTTGTGGTCTTTACTGACAATCAGGCACTTAGTTATATCAACACCCAAGAGAAGTTGAGCAATAGACACTTGAAGTGGATGGATTACATCCAAGCTTTTACCTTCACCATCAAGCACAAGAAGGGACAAATGAACAAGGTAGTAGATGCATTGAGTAGAAGATTGTTGATAGTGCAAGAGATACTGATCAAGAGCATTGGAATAGAGAGTTTCAAGGATCTCTATGGGGAGGATGAAGATTTCTCAGAGGCCTACAAGGTATGTTCCAACTTTGAGAATCATTTTCATAGCCAATACTCAGAGTATACTTTGCAAAGTGGATTGTTGTTTAAAGGGAATCAGTTATGTGTTCCAAAAGGGTCGATGAGAGAGAACCTCATTCAGGAAAAGCATAATGGTAGTCTTGGTGGACATTTTGGCATCAATAAGACATTAGAACTAGTGCAAAGGTTCTACTATTGGCCTAAGTTGTCAAGAGATGTCAAGAGGTATGTGGAGCAATGTGTTGTGTGTATGAAAGCTAAGGGAGGAGCTAGCAATGCTGGCCTATATCAACCCCTACCCATTCCTAATAGACCATGGGAGTGTGTGAGCATGGATTTTGTGGTAGGACTCCCTAAGACCAAGACTGGCTTTGATAGTGTGTATGTAGTGGTGGACAGATTTAGCAAGATGAGTCAACTTATTCCTTGTAAAACCACTCATGATGCTAGCTATATAGCTCACCTTTTCTTCAAGGAAATTGTAAGGATCCATGGATTGCCTTTAAGCATTGTTTCAGACAGGGATGTTAAATTCATGAGTCACTTTTGGAAGTCTATGGAGCAGATTAGGTACCAACCTGTCTTTTAGATCAGCTTACAATCCTCAGATCGATGGTCAAATAAAGGTGGTTAACAGGGTGCTAGGTAACCTTCTAAGGTGCCTAACTAAAGAATATGGACAGACTTGGGATATGGTAATCTCACAGGCTGAGTATGCCTATAATGATAGTGTAAACCAGACCATAGGGACGAGTCCTTTTGAGATTGTGTATGGAATGCACCCAAGAGGTTTATGTGAGCTCAGGGATCTAGGAGCTATGGAACATAGGAGTGGACATGCAGAAGACTTCACTCAAACCATGAAAGAGATTCAAGAGTAGGTAAAGAGGACAGTCACTAAGGCTACACAAAAACTGAAAGACAAGGTAGATATATCGAGAAAGGATTTGCAATTTGCAGTAGGAGATTATGTCATGGTTCACCTTAACAAATCAAGGATGTAGAAGGGAATTTCAACCAAGTTGCAAATGAAAAGAGTAGGACCATCCAAGATATTAGCCAAGTATGGGAAGAATGCATACAAGGTGGAGTTACCTGCAAAATTGGGAATTTCACCAGTCTTCAATGTAGTAGATTTGATCAAGTACAAGGGATCAGTCAATGATATAGCTCAAACCAGTAGGGGGGTCTTCAAGGAATTCAGCAACATAGCCTTACCTACTAAAGACAAACTACACGCAGAGAGCATCTTGGAGTCAAGAGTGCAAAAATCTACAAGGAAGAGAGTGTACATGGAGCACCTCATCAAGTGGAAGGACAAGCCAGAATCTAAGGCCACATGGGTGGATGAAGCTTAGTGCAAGAAGCAGGGCATAGATGTCTCTCTACTCTCTCCTCACATCCCTTAGAGTTTGTGCAGAGGGGGAGAATGGTGCAGGAGCACCTAGGAAACACCTATGAAGCACTAGGCAATAGGAAGAAGTCTAGGATGCATTTTGTTTTATTGTATTTCCATGAAGGTCATGTTGACCATTGGAATTGAGTTAGAGACTTAATAGTATGCCTTGGTCAGGAGTGATCAGTAGGTTAAGGAGGGGAAAGGTTTGATGAGTTTGGAAACTCACTTTTCCTAGTTTTCTTTCCATAGGCAAAAGTGGCAAAATGGAACATTTTACACCTTTGCCACTTTGTAACCAACATGTCCGACCAAGGGGAAGTTAACTACTTTTTTGGCCTATATAGGGAATGCCTCAACCTGTGTGAAAGGTTGGAAGCTTTTGTAATTTTGAAAATTCATGAATGTTAAGTGTGGACAGTGAGAAGAATTGCTTAAATTTCTATGTTTGCTTTGTATTTGAGTGATCAAGAGCGATCATGGCTCTGTAACATGTTGTAGAATGTAGAGCAGGCATGGTAGAAGTTGTGTGTTGCAGTATTAAGTTTGTGTGTTCAATTTGCAGGTGCATTTGGTAGTTAATTTGTTGTTTTTTTGAGTTGCTGACCTGACTGGCAATCGATCAAAAATGGAGATTTAGTTCTCTTTCCCACTGTACCTAGTGTACGGGTTTGGGGAATGAGGCTAGACTCCATGGTTGTAAATATAGTAGGTCTAGGAGTAGTTAGGAGTCCAGGAGGTATGAAGAAAGTTTACTCCTAGGCGAGCTTGACAGTGCCCGGCTAGGAGAGACAATAAGTGCAAAGCACCATTAAATGCAGGGGTGCCCGTTCAAAGCAAGTTTCCTATTGGAAAGGGATGGATTGATGGTCACCAAGTTGTGGGTACATTGAGGAGACTCCATCAATTCATTTGGTGAGAGGAAACCTTGACAGTCTGCAAGAAGACAGGGAAAAGACCCAAAAAGACCTAGGTTTATGCACATTTCCAGTTTGAGGCATTGTACGGACAGTGGAGACCCAAGGTTGCAAAATTCTTTGAGAGAAGGGTATAGGTGTCAAGAATCTAAACGAAAGCATGGTTTCACTTTGGAGAACTTAGGGACACAATCCTATTTTCTCGGAGTTGGAGGCCTAATTGGGGCTCAAAGGCTAGAAGCCTTTTTAACCCTAGGTGAGGGTTTGGTGAAAGCGATGGAAGAATGGAGTTTGGTGAACTTACAAGAACCCTAGGAGGATGGTGTGAAGCTAGTAGAAACATCTCTACACCCCTGCAAAGAATAAATTGGAAGTTAGGAGCAATTAGCCTTTAGGGAAGATTAAGGGCTAAGGAAGAGTTAGTGGCATTGCACCAAGATTGTCTTGGTTGATTGAGAGTGAGATGATAGTGGGGTTGGCCAGTAGAACTAGGGGTACCTATACATGAGGTAGGGCCTAAATTTTTAGGTGGTGGAGACACCTAGGAGATCTTGAAGACAAGGATCCAGAGCATGGAATAGTGATTGTTCCATCCAACCATACCCTATCACCTACCCTCCCATCGATGCTAACTACCAACAAGTGGAAAAGGATGAGTCCTAGGCTTATTTCTTCCACGTATCACTTTACAACACCATTAATGCCTATGCAGTGCATTCACCAATTGCCAAATCTTTTAGCCTCAAAAACCATTATTTTTTCCACATATCACTTTCCAACACCATTGACAACTATGCAATGCATTAACCAACTGTCAAATCTATTGGAGGCCTCAAAAACCATTTTTTTACTAAGCCATGATGCATTAGTATTGTGGATATCCCTCCCTACCAACACCATTCCATTGGGCCACTATTTTCAATAAACATGTTGGGCTAATTTGATGGACTAACAAGTCATAAATGAAGAATGTCCATTCCCCAGTCAATCAAATCTTATGATACACATGTTTTCAAGTTTCTTTCTTGCCACATGTTCTAACAATTTCAACGCCTCTTCAAAGGATAAAAAGCACATGATTTTCTTGTAGGGATTCCTCTTTTTTGTTTCTCTACCAAATATTTGTATTTTTACATTTATCTAATATTGTAAGCATGGTCATGTCTTTAAATCACTAAGATTGTTGATTTTACCTCTTCTCTCCTTCTAGTTTGTTGTGTGTGTTGGTGATTGGAACTGTAGGCCCCAAATCCCTAAGACTTGATAATATTCCAAGTATCAAGGGTTTCAAACCTAAGAGGATCACCATAAACCTATCTTTAGGTTGGGCGGATAAGGACCAATGGTTGAGGTGGGTAAAAGCTCCTTCACCTTTGGTTTTTCAAAGACCAAGGGGGGTTTTCCCTAAGATGTCGAATTGATGATTGAAACACTAAACAATACCTTACAACAAACTATACCCACTGTATAGTGTATCCCAATATTGGTGTCACAATATACCTATGTTCTATTTTGAACAAGTCAGAATTAGAACCTTATTAACATATAATATATACCATATAAGTGTTTGAGAACAAGTTTATGATACACCCTTGTATTGTTGTATTCATTTAGACGTGACTGTAAAACACACAGAAAGTAAAACTTTAAAATGTGTTTGAGTTGATGTATTTGGAGTGTGTTGAGGATGATGGGAGATAAATCTAATCACATACTAGTGCCTTTATCCATTAAGCAAAAAATTATCTAGGTTTAATCAAACAAGCAACAACTAAAAACAAGGTGATGACATAATCAAGTCACCACAAAAGACTATGCCTTTCAAAATGCACAGGCAAGCTGGACTCTACATATTCATTTAGAAAGACAATAGATAGTTGCAAAATATTAAGAGAGTCTACTTAGTAATCCTCAATCTTACCCACACATTTCCTTTATTTTAGAAATACAATAGATAGTTTTAAAATATTAAGAGAGTCTACTTAGCAATCCTCAAGCATACCCACACATTTCCTTTATTATATTGAAAAGATACCATGCAAAGGTTTTGTAAGAATTTTACATACTTTCGATTGAAAAACTAATCAACATACACATGGAAATGCATATAATAAATAAGGAGACACTCAACTAAGGTTGATTCTACCTTTAATCAATCAATCATAAAAGCTTACAAATACTAATTCAAGTTCAGGAGAAAACCCAAATCATTATAGTACAAAAATATCTACACCTAGAACTAAAAAATTGAAACCTAGGGTTTCCTACAAATATATTTCTCCTATTGGCTCTGCAACAACTTCTCTCTATAGAAATTTTATCATCTTCTCTGCTTTGTTCTCCTCCTCTCTTTATATATTTATTCTTCCATAACTTATATGTCTTCTTGCATCATTAAGAAACCCTAGGAGAAAAGCCATGAGTGTGAGAGGCTATATCGAGCTCCCATGTCTGCTAGCGTCATCTTCACATGGTCACACACTGTAAATTCATACCTTATCATTAATGATCATGTGAATGAGGAATACAATCCCCACAAAATCCATAACAAATCTCTTCCAAGGACCATTTTTTGTTAGAAAGAATGTCTTTGAACCATAAAGAAGCATGGGCATCGCCTTTTCCCACTTGCAATTATTGATAAATGCATTAAAGCTCATCTTGGTAGCCTTAAAGATCAAATCGGGTAGTTGATAAAGTAGCTACAACATTAATGGAATTCATGGTTGAAAACACATCAATCTAGAGCATCGTTGAAGTCTCGAGCCTGAAACAATACTTGGTTCAATCATTAAAATGTTCATAAGCCCACGAAACCATCTTCATTGGACATCGAGTGTCGAGGACCTGCAACATACTTCTTGATGAGGAAAATGATATAAAGAACGACAAAAAAATTGAGTACTGAAAGAGAACCCTTGTTGGACATTGGGCTTTGGGTCAACACTTGTTATAAGAATAGGGAGATAAAAACAAAAACAAAAAGATTTGAAAGAGTGAAAAAAGGAAGAAGGTGTGGGATGTTGGGAGTCAGGAGGAAGACTTAAATCTTACCGCAAAGTGTGATAAATGGTGAGAGGAAGGTCTAACCTCTGAAAGACCAAAGGCTCACAACATCGAGGAGCGGGAAAAAGGCATTTATCTTATTATAGAGATAAGACAAGAGGTAGGCGAGAGACCCAATCTCTAAAAGCTAAAGGAAAGACATCAAACATCTAGGTTTAGGCATAAGGCTTATGCCTTATGATGAAAATATGATAAGAGTTAAGGAGGAAGTATGGTCCCTAAAGTTTGAAACATTAATACTTAGTCATTTTTCAAAGGATTTATCAAAACTTTGGTGATTGGGGGGAGGACTTATGACCTACAAAAGGAAAGTGATAAGGGTTAAGACTTAAGGTCGATGATTGAAACCCAAAACATTTAGTCAAGTGATGGATTAAAAGGGGAAAAGGGGTTGGATATCAAGAGTGATAGAAATGGTAAGAAAGCAGGCAAACAATCAAAAGCTTGAAAGAACACAAAGTTCAATACTTATCCATTTTTGGATTTTTGGCAAATGGGATTTTGAGTATAGCTTGGCAAGGGGGAAATACAACTATCAGAGGGACTTGAGCTTGATACACCACTGAGATTTCTCAAATCAATTATAATTGATGGGAATCATTAAGGGATAACATAAAGCATTATAAATTCATTAAATTTACAAGTGCCAACAATGTGACTGTTTATTACCTTCATATATGAATGTGTTATTGAACTTTTAGACATATATGTTGTGTATAATATTTATCTTACCTCCATACTTGTTTAAGAGAGTTAATGAAAAGAGACCCATGCGAGCTTTGGTAATATTCATTAGTTCTTTGTGTTATTGTGAGCAAGAGAAAATACATTTAAATCTAGGTGCATCACCACCCTTTCCCTTTCATGCATTCCTTCTCCCTTATCTCTTTGCAAAATTAGTAGAATAGGATTAGAATTTTAGTTTTATTTGGTGTTGAGTTGGATCAACAACCTACATCTAGGTTTAGAAAGGAAACCAACCTTCTCTGGAGGTTTGATCTCAACTGCAAGGTCCCACACCTTGAGATCATTCCCATGTTTCATTGAAATGTTGGGTTGCGTCCAACAAGGGTGTGATTTCATGTGATGAAAATTATTCTTTCATGAATCATTTTTAAAGTTTATTTTTCACCAGGTCTTCAATGACATTAAGACAATGCTATAATGTTTTAAATTATTTCTTATATATCCTTTTTTAGAGGGAAGAATTTTAACATGCACCTCTTAGTATATGCCTTCATAAGGGGGAAGTCATGTAGTTTGATGCAAGTAGACCTTCTTCAACCTTTATTCAAGTCCACCTTCACCAATTTATGATTGTTTAGTTGAATCATTCATCTTTTCAATGAAGCAATGATAGTTATCTTGCATATTTTATGGGAGCTTCCAAGTTCTCTCTTTATATCTCTTCTCTTTCTTTGGGGTCAATTTTGTTATTATACATGGGTACCTAATCAGGCGTAGTTTTTGAGATCCATATTAGAGGATTTTCCTCACTTTTTCTATTTTTATTTCCCTAAGGTGGACTTAATATGGTGTTAGAGTGTTTGCATTAGGTTACACATTCTTTTTATTTCACCAGGTTACTGGGTTGAAAGTTCAAATTTGTCACCTTTTTTAAAACGAAATGACAAACATAGATCTAACTTTTTGACTCAAATCACTTGAAACTGAAATATATGTTTCAAATTTTCAGATGATAAAAAATAAAAATGTATATTTATTGTTGCAATTTATGTTTATATATACACATATATTAAATTCAACAATTATTTGATTGCATTTTTTTATAAAATTGAAACTAAGATTTAATTATCGATAAAATACTAAAAAAGAGAGATTAATGGGGCCTCCATTTTTTTTCGAATCTATTTTCTCATATTAATAACTTAAAAATTTAGTGCATGCATCCATTTATTCTCCATTTTGATATATGTTTTTAATAAATATTAAAGTTTTGTGTACTAAAAATACAATTGGTTTGAGGGGCCTCTACTTTTTTCTATTGAATTTCATTTTTTCTTTCAATTTATTTTCTCATATTAATAACTTAAAACTTTAGTGCATTCATTAATTTTTCCCATTTTGATATATTTTTAATAAATCTTTAAAATCTTGTGTACTAAAAACACAAATTTTTTCAAGGGCTTTCACTTTTTCTAGTATATTTTATTTAAAAAATATATTTTTCCATATTGATAACTTATAAATTTAGTGCATGCATTAATTTTTGCTTCATTTCAATATATTTTTAATAAATATTTAGTCTAGTGTAGTAAAAATAAAAAATTTCAAGGAGCCTCAACTTTTTATCTTAACTATTTAGCTAAGTGTTGGTTGACAGATTCATCTTTTAGAAGATTAACTCAAATTGACTCCATTCTTCCCAAAAATAAAGACTAATCAATCACCAATAGTTGGAGAGATCACCATTTCATTGGTGATCTTCCTTTGAATTTTTATAGAGGTACACTCCCCTGTATGATATAGATTTTGAATTTTTGAATTTTAAAAAAATGGGGTATTCTTTTAACCAGAAAGCATGAAAGGTAGACTAACACCAGCCCATAGCTATGGAGCAAATGTGATGAAAAATCAACTTTAAAACTACTAATTTAATTGAAAAATATATTTACAAGCTATCAATATCATGACTCAAAGATCAAATTACTAACAACCTATTGAATTGACACCATATAATTTCAACATTCATTGAAGATATTTGAATGAAACACCAATGAATATCACATCTACAAAGATAAGGAATATCTTAACACTTATCAAAGCTCACAAACTTATTCATAAATTCTAATTACTTCATTCAAATTCACTACTCAAAGACAATAAACATCTTCAAAAAATAATCAAAACTATAAAACTTGATCCTTCATTAAGATCGATTCTCACTCATACATCAAAGTCAAAGGGGGATCAAAATTCAAACCCTTGGGATGTTCGATCAAAGAATATATAAAAATCTCCCATCATAACGGTCAATAATTTCTTGAAAACTGATTCTTGGAAGAGTTGTAACTGCCACCTCATCAAATAAGAATTTTGTAAAGGTTAGTTGATCTATGTCTGATGAAAACACAAAAGAAATAATAGTTATTTTAATAATTGTTATTATTTCATCACATCTTCCAATTTATTAGGACAAGGAAATAAACCACCAATCTTTCAAATGAGCCATGTGTCCTTTAACTCATGTGAACAACCTGTATTTTCTTAGTTTGGAGATTAATGGCATGCCAACTAGGAGCATATTCATGTGGTAATTTTAAATACAAAAGGCTTCCCCAATTCTAAAGCATACTTCACTTAGATTAACATCACATCACTGGTTAAGTTCATTAAATTCAAAGCAACTTGAGTGTCCTTGCTTCATTAACTGCTCTCGAGCAAACTCCACTAGCTTACTCCCATGTTCTATAAATCAATCGAAGTGCTTTCATTTTTTTCAATGACAAATACGCTTTTAGACATTTCAAGCACTTTTAGTGATGTCACTTATGAGAATAAGATCAAATTCCTCCTTATTGAGCCCGAGTAGAATGCAATGTAGTGAGAAGGCCGATCATGGGCCAGCTTAGGGAGGTCTTCCTCATCCATAGTGATGTGGAAGAGGGAGTCATCAAAAAGATAATCGACGAGCACTTCCTATCCCAAGTGCATATTTATAATTCAACCTTATTGGAGTGTTTTATTTATAACATCATTCACACCTTTGGTAAGTTAGAGTGGGGAGTTGAGGCTGTTGAGCGTCTGGTTCGACTAATTTTTCTATCATGTGTTGAAGATGTCATGGGAAACTTGTCTGAATATCCGCGCGTGGGTGTAGTGGGTGATGCAATTTGCACTGCCACTGCCTTGAGGAATGAGCAAGCCAAACAAGCATTTTCCTTACTCCACGTTGGGTTGGAGCATAACATGATGGAGACCTTTTCCCATTTATGGAATTCAATGAGAATATCTTCTCTCTTGTGAAGATAGAATACCTGTAGGAGGTGATAGAGGGCATCAAGATCCTCATGTTTATTTTGTGTTTGAAAACCCATGTACTAAAAACTCCAATTTTTGGCTTGTAATACACTATATATAAATATATATAATCTTTTTGGCTTTCAATTTTGTTCCATGTGATACGACGATTTGAGATTCTCTATTCTCAGTTTTATGTTTTCACTTCTTTTGTAATGCATTTTTTTTCCATATCTACAATACATCTCAATGCATTTGCTTTTAGTATCATTATTTCCTTCTATGAATGAATTTCTAAATAATAACTCACAATAGCTTAAATGCATGAACATTGGACTCTAGGTGAAGTTATCAAAATGCTTTCAGATTTCGCTTGTAATTTAAGAAACTAAACCATCATCTTCTCGACCAATCATGTGTAAGAATAGCTTTTGAAGTACCTTTTAGGGCCCCTTTTGGTAAAGCCTTTAGAAAGAAATCTTAGAGGAAAAACACTTAGCTCCTTTAGAAATTCACTTGTGGGAAGAAGTTAAGTTTTCGAAACCCTTTCGAGAATCGAAAAAGGTTTCAAAACTTAACAAAAGTTTTGAAAAGAACTTGATTTTACTTAAACTTTCTCCCTTTTTTCAGCTTATTCCCAAGTTATGAGAACCACCTCAAGACCCGGCAACTTTTTCCAAAACTTGATGAGGGCCAGTGCAAAGATAACTTAACTAAACTTTTTAGATATTCAAGGAAGGGGTTGTGGAAACTCAGTCAACGCTTGACACAAATTTGGAAACCAAGGCTTAAATGTGACAACTAGATATGGTTAACTTTGCTTAAGGGGGTGGACACATTTTTTTAGGGAACAACCAAAAATACAGTAATAATTGGCTTTGATTGGGGACAAGGATTATGAAGGACTGAGACATGAACCCAGAATCACAATAGCAGACTAGTTTCTTATCCATTAGGCACAAAGTCATAAATGAGAAAAGAAGGATCGAAACAAACCAAAAATGGGACAAGCCCCCAAAGGAAAGACACAAAACAAACCACACAAAAAAAGAAGAACTATGTACGAGGTAGGGGAAAACCTACTAGCAATGGGGTTTGGGAGCATTCATGTGAAACCATTGACAGCCAGAGAAAAGTATGATCTTATATGGACAAGGAATACATGTACTAGCCATATTTGCACATTTAAGATCAACAAACTAAGTTGAAGAAAACTTATATGACAAGCAAACCCTTGCAGTGCAAGAAACCATCTTTTATCGTATACTTTCACTATTCCTTGCACTAAAGGATTCTCAGCCAAATATCCATCCATTATTTTAATCAGGCTATCATTCAAAATTATCACCTCACCAATAGAGGCAGAGTACTTATGTGACTCATATGGATTTAGACTGAAAGCAACTCGAGACTATGAACCACATACCATGCCATTGCTCTTGATCAACACTTGTACGTCCAACATGATTCAAGCATATTTTATGAACATATGTTCAACACTCCCTCCTTCATTCACCAAGGAAACTTCAAAGGCCACTATACCATTCATTTGTGAAGGTTCCTCTAAGGACATCTTCAAATCCAGATTAAGAGGAAGGGATATATTATTTATAACAAAGACACTACTAAAAAAACCATATTTTGATTCAATGTTTATTTCAGGCTGTCCACTACTATCACCCTTTACAACATCAAGAAGAACGGGGATAAGGAGTTTTGAACCACCTAGTTCAGGTTCATGCAACTCAAATAGAGGCTTGTTGGCGACTTCAATAATTTTCCCCCCATTATTAGGTATGTATAAAGCATTGAATTTACCTGATAAATTTTTGTGATTGCTATCTCCATGCTTTTCCAATCGCTCTGAATTCCCAACCATCATCATGAGCTAATTGATTAACTCATCGAGTCTGAAAGTGAATGCTTTGAACTCTAGTGGTGTGGAAATAGTTTGAGTTATAAAACCTAATAATTATCTAGTGTCTTTGTCTGTCGAGATTGAGGATACAGAGGTAGAACCCGATGGAACAATAGGTGAACCATCATCATTATCGTAGAAACTGTTTGAATCCTCTTCTTCATCTCCATAATGCTCAATGCAGATATTACTTCTTTCATCAATGATGGGTCTACTTGAGTGACCTTCTTGACATAAGACTAGACCTGGGTATGCATTTGTATGGGGTGAGAACCTTCCAACATATGATGCTCTAGGACCATTCTTTGAAAATGAACCTCCTATCTGATGATATTTCAATCTATCCTCAGCTAAAGTATCCTGACAACAACGAATCATCCTCTATCTTGATGGCTTCTAGTTTAGTAGTTTCGAAGTCATACATCCTTTTTCACTTCAAATGAAATTGAACCTTAGGGTACAGAGCCATCGTAAAGATGATGGTCGATAGATTAGAATGAGTAAGCATGTCAGGACAAGGAATCCATTTCAAGATTCAAGAGAATTTATCAATGAAGTCCCTCATATTCTCATGCTCTCCCTTTTGGATTCAGAAGAGGGAACCTAACAATGTCTCGGTATCAATGACTGGTCTGAATATTACAATAAACTTTTTGTCCAATATTTCCCAACCAGTGATGCATTCGTCTTCTAAACACTCAAACCAATCTACTAATTTTCCAGTCATAGACTCTACAAAGAGTCACACAGTGACATTTTCCTTGGTAACTCCTAAAGTCCTATATATGATAGTAAAAGCTTGTATGTGAATTTTTCAAATTCAGAACGCCCTTCCCAATGAACTTAAAAAAATTCTCCCTTGACCCTAGGGGCAAAGGTGAGTACTAGAGTAAAGCTAAGGGACCGAAGTGAGCCCTCCATGGTCATGGAGCGATAAAATCCATCTATATGCCTGAGATTCCTATTAAAGTAGAGGAAATTTTAATCACAAAGTTGCCAACCTCCCTTTGTGAGGAGGTAATCTCCTTCTTACTTCAAAAATCCCTTCTATGCATCAAATTCTTGGTATATTACGGTCTAGAAGGGGGTTTTTATTTTGACTTGAGTTACGCTGCAAATGAGGGTCCCACATAATATCTATCTTTGGACTCCTCTCAACTAGTCTTCTAGCAGGTTGTTGCACTTGTTCTTCCTCCTTAAGAAGAAAACTAATCCACATGTACTCCACAATAATCCTTCAATATCTCCAAGCTAGTGTGTTTAACTCAAAGATAATATCTTCCTATTCAAAGTTGAACCAATCTAGGTCCAATTGTAAGACAGGAAAAATATTCTCATGAGGTAAAACAATTGTCACACATGTCAAGGCAAATTTTAAGCTTTTTAATTTGATAATCCCCAGTGGAGTCACCAAAAATCTATTGGTTGAAATATTTGTCTTTTAAAAGACTAACTCAAATTGACTCCATTCTTCCCCAAAAGAAAGACTAATCGATCACCAACAGTTAGAGAGATCACCATTTCATTAGCGATCTTCCTCTGAATTTTGATAGAGGTACAACTCCCTCGTATGATATAAATTTTGATTTTTTTAATTTTAAATAAATGGGGGTATGCTTTTAACTAGAAAGTAGGAAAGGAAGACTAACACCAACCCATAGCCATGGAGAAGATACAATGAAAATTCATCTTTAAAACTACTAACTTAATTGAAAATAGATTTGTAAGCTATCAATATCATGACTCAAAGATCAGATTACTAACAACCTACTGACTCGACACCATGCAATTTCAAAATTCACTAAAGATATATAAATGAAACACCAATAAATACCACATCTACAAAGAGAAGGAATATCTTAACACTTATCAAAGCTTACAGACTTATCCCTAAATGCTAAGTATTCCATTCAAATTCACTGCTCAAAGAGAATAAACATAGATTTAAAAAAAATCAAAACTACAAAAATTGAGCCTTTATTAAGATCAATTCACTCATACATCATAGTGTAAGGGGGATCAAAATTCAGACCCCTAGGATGTCTGATCAAAGCATATTTAAAAATCTCCCATATAATGATCAACAATTTCTTGAAAACCTATTCTTGGAAGAGTTGTAATTGCCACCTCATCAAATAAGTGTTTTGTGAAAGGTTAGTTGACCTTTGTCCGATGAAAACACGTAAGCAGTAATTGTAGACACATAAAAATGACCTAAGCCTCCGAGCTACATTTTTCTATGTCAAATCACACTTCTCCCTCACATAATTAAATTATTTAATTATGTACTAATGTCATATTTCACACTATTAATTGAATAATTTATAATTATTTAATTAATTCATATCCTATATTCCTCTACAATTATTTAAATAAATAAATTATATTTGTTTATTTAAATAAGTCACTAATTAATCCCTATTCTTTCTATAATTAAATAAATTAGACCCATTTTCATTTCCGGCTACAAATTAAATAATTACCATTAATTATTTAATTTGTTCATTATCCTTTTCTCCTTCAATTAAATAAAATTATTTATTTAATCCACTTTTCATCCCACAAGAATAATTAAAATTTACTACCTTTTATCTTATTCCCATTTTTGAATTAAACCATTATTCAATTCCAAAAGTCAACTTTCCTCCATAAATCAAATAATTTCTATTATGATTTGATTTTCCAACTACCTCTTTTTCTATCTCATGTATTCTCCACCGTTGATTTAATTGTCTCCAATTAAATCCCAATCCTTCATTTCAAATCTTGCCCTAATTTTGACCTAATGTTGCCCCAACCCTAATGTTGCTCATCACATTGAATTCTAGCCTTTGATCTTAGGTTTTTGTCAACTTCTAATCCTGGCCATCCATTTTCAATTTGACATTCTTTAAAAGGTCTCCCTCAAGTCATTTTTAGACAGATAGTCATTTTCAGCAGCTTAGGCACTTAGTACATGCTTGAGAATTTTTGAGCACTCATAATACTTCAATATTTTGCTAGTCTTAGTTATAGGCTATAGTTGCACTTCAAATATGAGGGCAATTATACTATTTACAACAAGGTAGAGAAGGGCAATATAGGTCAATCAATGGAGGCTTGAAGGCTAGGTGACATTATTTCATGTTTTTATGCTTCTTGTTTCCTTTGTTCTCTATTGTTGATTAGGGTTTAGTAATAGCTATTTTTTAGAAGGGTTATGATTGCATCACATCTTCAAATTAATTAGGACAAAGGAATAAACTACCAATCTTGTAGATGAGCCATGTGTCCTTTAACTCGTGTGAACAACTTGTATTTTCTCAATCTAGAGATTAATGACATGCCAACTGGGAGCATATTCGTGTGGGAATTTTAAATACAGAAGGCTTCCCAAATTCCAAAGCATACTTCACTTAGATTAACATCACATCATTGGTTGAGTTCATTAAATTTGTAGCAACTTGAGTGTCCTTACTTCATTAACTGCTCTTGAGCGAACTCCAATAGCTTACTCCCATCTTCTATAAATCAACTAAAGTGCTTTCATTTTTTTTTCAATAATAATTATGCTTTCAAACATGTCAATCACTTCCAGTGACACCGCTTTTGAGAATAAGAGCGATTTTCTCCTTATTGAGGGAGCATAATGCAACACAGTGAGAAGGTTGGTCGCAGACTAACTTAGGGAGGTATTCCTCATCTGCAGTGATGTGGAAGAGGTATTCATCAGGAAGATAATTAGTAAGCACTTCCTATCCCAGGTGCATGTGCACAATTTAGCCTTACTAGAGCATTTTCTTTATAAAATCATGAAATATAGAAAAATAGGTTCCCCAAAATGAAATGGTGAAAAATAGGGCTTCTATATTAAAATAGGGTGATTGAATATGTGATGCACCTATCTTTTTCCTATTTCATTAGGAAATGAGATCCCCAAAGATAGGATTGGATTTCAACCTTAGGTGAGTCAACCCTATTAGAGAGCTTGCAAATTTCCTTATGACAAGATGAGGTAAAATCTACTTGAACAACACTTTGGGGAAAAAAACTAAAAATAGTAAATAAAATCAATTATGTAATGTGAAACTTGAATCATTGATTTAAAGCATTAAATAGTCAGAAACAATAGACTTTTGAAAAAATTGAGAAGGGTAAGTTGATGTGTAACAGTCACCAAAAGTTGTTGTTGAGTGTCCTCCTAGGATAAATTTTCTCTAGGGTGAATGGGTCCTGCTATAGGGGTCCAAAATTTCATTTCATAGTCCTTTGCTCCTAGATCTGCACTCTTGATTCCTCTGGATCTCATTGTCGAAAAGTTAGAATTAAATTTTGCAAGTAAGATTATGTGTCTTGACAACTTTGATGAAAACTTTGCAAAATTGCACTTTTGTTCAATCTTCAATCCTTCCTCACCTATAAATATGCACATACAAAAAGAGGAAAAATTTGTTTGTTTTTGGTGAAAGGGGGTTTACCTTTGTCAAACCCTATTTTGGTAATTAACCTTTAAATGAAATTAAAAATGAATGGAAGGAATGATGAATGAACAATGCTATGTTGCAACTCACCAAACCCTTGAATGAAGATCCTTAGAGGATTGAAGTATAACACATCTCTCCAAGGTCTTGATCTTGCATGAAATGGCTTGATCCGGATGTTGATCTTGATGCTTGAGTTAATACTTAAATACTTATAACCTACATCACAATGTTACCTCCAAAAACATGCATGGATACAAATAACTTTGACACGATGCTTGAGATATTGAATGCTAATATAGAAGACTGATAAATCTACTCTTGAACACTTTTGATAATAATATTTTCTCTAGGAATGCTTGCATAAAAATTATAGGATTTGAAATGATAAAAAGACCTTGTATTAATAGGTAATTTTCTAATTTCTTTATAATTAAACATCAAAAGTTGACAATTGCAATTTGAATTTGAATTATAAAAACGCCACCAAAAGCATATTAAAAATTGAGATCCTCAACTTAAAGAGGACCCATTCACCCTTGGGCGAATGTGTCCTAAGACCTAAATCCAGGACACTCAACTTCCAAGGCAATTTAATTAATGTTTGCAATTGTTTAATACAGGTTTCCCTTTTAGAAAAATAGGATTAATTAGGCTTTTAAATGCATAATTGGGCCAAATAGAGGCTTAATTAAGTCCAATTAAATTAAGGGACCCAAACATAGAGTGAAAATGTAAAGGTGTACATATTCTTACACTACATTTAGCCCCCACTTTAGTGAGAGGATGAGCTCTACGCTCAAAATCACACTAAAGTAGATAAATAAGTGTCAAGAGGGGTCCAAGTGTATAAATGTTAGTGAGATAGGATGAAAAATATCAAGGAGGTTGCACAAGCCCCTAGGATCTAATATCTCATGGCAAAAAAAACATAAATACAAAGGAACACACATATACGTATGAGGTACATCAGCAAGACAAGATACACAAGCATATGATGCCAAAATTGATGCAAAAAGAAAAGAGAAAGGGTGGATCAAGCCATTACTATTTTTCCAATTGGTATGGATCAAGCCTTAGCTATTTATCCAAAAAAATGTTCACAAGTGGAAACCCATTGTCCACTATGTAAACAAAATATACTCATATGGGCTAGTGAAATCCGATGTCCACTAGGTGAGCCCCAAAAAGGTGGTTGATGGGAATGTCATACTAGGTCTACAAGCTCCCATATGTCAACCATATCAAAATTTATACTTCCTGATAACTTTAATAAGGTTCCAAGCAAAAAGGTTCCACAAGGCTAGCAAGTTGTGTTATGTTAGACACTCATGAAAAACAAAAGGCTCCACTGGCAAGCAAGTTGTGTTATGCTTGGTGGCTATGCCAAATTTTTAAATGAAATAGGATATAATATTCAAAGGGGTTTTTCTTAGTTCATGAAATGTCTCCCCTTAGGGAACATCGTGCCTAATGTTACCAAGAGAGGACTAGTCAAGGATAAAAGATTCACAACTTAGGGAATGCAAGTCGTAACATCACCACTAAGAGGAATGTCATATGCCAAGAAAGGTCGCACTCTTGAAGGACATCAAACTCAATGTCACCACCAAGAAGACACATCACATGAAGTAAGAATACCACACATTGAAGCAAACAATGAGTGGGGACACATATGCCCCCACTTTAAAGAAATTGCTTAACACCATGTTGTGAGCAATTACTTTAAAGTAGAACACAATAAATTCCAATACATGAGAGATTTATTTGGAAATCCCTATGTAAAACATATGTTTCCAAGTAGAGCTACATCATGAAAGGAGGTTTCCCCATATGTAATCCAAAAAAAACACATAAGGGATCCACAAATTTAGGGTCAGTGCATGTATTTGCTACATTGATATAATCGAGCTCGAAATCGTCATCATTCCCCAAATGACTCGTGGGAGAATGAGCACAAAGGTAGAATGACATATAGAGAGAGAAGAAAAAGGAAAATATTTTGGGTCAACATGGAAGATACCTTAATGATTTGACACCTTGTGTCATCCCCAAAAGGAAAATACAAGACTAAAACAAAGATAAAGGTTTACAACATATAGAAGAATGAAGATAAAAATAGAAGAATGTCATGACATACGTGCTTCATTTGTATCCTTGCACCAAAAAAGTGACAATGGTCATCCAAATTAGTCTCACAAACATATAAAGACATGCCAAGCAACACTATATCGGGGCACATGCAATCACAAAGAACATGAAAACAAAACAAAGAAAAGACTAGTATGGCACATGCGAGTCAACCTATAGTAGGTCATCCACATCCCAATCTTGTTCATCATATGTAGAAGGCGGAAAACTAGCCAAAGGGAAAACGAGAAGTGTCATACTAGAAGCATCACTAGGTTAAACACGTGGTGAGTCACTCTTTATAGAAGGATCATGTGTGTTATCATCTAAGCTCATAGAAGAGGAAAACAATAAATTCAGCTCATTAAGCACTTCCTCATCAATCTTATCAATCTCATCATCATCATCCAAGATAATTATAACAAGAGGCCTAATAATGATGTCCATTGAAGTTTCATGTGTTTTTTGTTGTGGCCAAGGTGGAGAATCATCATGCTTTGTTTGAGTTAAATTTTGATCTTGATTTTTGTTTTATTCTCTTCTTTTAACTTATGAGCAATAGCACGATGTCTACGCCTACACTCTTTAGCATTTTTATTTCTTCTTGCATGGTTTTCAAGTTGTGATTATGTAGGAGCGGGTTTATCAACCATAGGTTTCTTTTCTTCCTACAAGGGAGGAATGAAAGGAACCATGGAAGGTTGTTCAATCACTTTCTCTTTAGCTTTGTAAACTTGTTTGATATTAGGAGATACAACGGGACTTATATGGTTATCTCTTGGTCTTTTATAGGAAATAGGAAAAAGATTTGTCATGGGTTGGTCTTGGTTACTTGGAAGGGCTTTTGGTTCAATCATGGTTTCATCAATTATAGAAGGCTCGATCATGGGTTGAGGCATGTTATGAAGGGATAATTTTGTTGTGCGCTTTGCCTTGAAATTTTTATAAGATCTAAAAAATAAGTCCTCATGAGGCTTAAGAGGTTCCATAGGTTCGGGCGAAAAGAAATCCAATGAGAAATTCTCACGGGAAGACATAGGATTAAATCCACTATGATGCATAGTAAAGATGTCATTGCCAAATGGAAACTTTAAACATTTATGCACTACTAACAGGATGACATCCATGGAGCGTAGCCATGGATAACCAAGATTCACGTAGAATTGGTCTGGCGACAGGATGATGGAGAATGTGACATTCAATTGTTTCAGTCCAACTTTTAAAGGAATAGTGATTGAAACCATTGTAGGGAAAGCAAAACCATTATGGGTTTTGATTGTATGCTTTCGATTTTTCATAAGAATCTTGATAAATTTCATGAAAAAATAATAATTCCTTGGTGGTCACATTCTCTACACACCCAAGATCAATTAATATCCCATTAGTAGGCTTGTCATTGATTCTTCTAGCGATGTAAAGAGGACCATCAGGTGCGTGTTTGATTATGTCATTTTGTGAGAAAGTAATGTTCATAGACAAGTTGGTTTGGCCCTTACGAGGTTGAACATCAATGAAGTTAACCATAGTATCATCCTCATTACCACTCATGTGAGCATTAATGATATAAGCTAGGCTACGCAAAAAAATCTATTCCTTGTTCATTATCAAGCATTTTCCTCATGTTATCTATGATAGGAATTGTAGTACTAGCAATGTATTCATAACTCACAAAGTTTTGCAATTTTTCTAAGGCTTCATCCATTTGTTTTAGCTACTCTTGAGGGAAATTAGCAACCATTGTGTCAACATCAGTCACATTGGTTGTGGGTAGGGTGGTCATGGGAAATGTGGTATAAAAGCTATGGTCCATAATGGGTTGACTAGTATCAACACTATGAGTGAAAGAGTTGGAAAACTCAAGATCCACAATGGATGTAGTAGTGCGGGATGGAATGAATCTCAAACTATGTCTCACTAAATTATTGGTAATAGGATACCAGGTTTTGAATCTCATACAAGTTTCACAAACCTAAGTGCACCCAAAATGGAGAAAGCACTAAGCAAATGCAACAAACACCCAAAAATAGGATGTGCAATGCAAGTATGGAAAAAGATTTTGCAATTTTTAGATTTGAAATAAGATAATCTATTGATTATTCTATGCAAAACCTAAAAATGATCTTTTAATGCCAATTTTGATTTAAAACAATGCACTTAATTTGACCAATTGAGCTTAATGCAAGAAATTACAGAATTTTCTATTTTCTGAAATTGAAACACAAATTTAACAATAGAAGAAAATAGAGCAAAAAAAGATAATATAATGCCCATAAATTTGAAAAAAAACTTGTACAGGGATTGATTCACCCTAGGGCGAATGGGTCCCAAGTCAGGGGTTTGAAAAATGAAAATTTGAATTTTTGATTTAATGTTTGAATTCCTAGTTTTAGATTATAGATTATGGTTTTAGTGAATTTTTTTCTAGATTTAGGTGTCCTAATGCAAATGAAATTAGGGAAAATCATGAACAAAGTGACACTTTTTTAAATGAAATTTTGACCAAATTTGTGAATGTAAATGACTGAAAATACACTAATATGTAAGTATTATGCAAAATTAATGTAATATGCATGTAATTTTTTGGATTTTTTCAGATTTTAGATAATGAAAAATACAAATCTAAAACCCTAAACAAGATGCAAACTAATGCAATCTCGACAACCCTAGATAAAATGCAAACTAATGCAATGCAATGCGAATTCATGCAATCCTAGATCTAGGGTTTTAATGAGCTCCAAATCAAAAAAAATATAGTGCAAAAATGTTAGGTTCACCAAAATGAAATGGTGAAAAATAGGGCTTCTATATTAAAATGAGGTGATTTAATATGTGATGTACCTATCTTTCTCCTATTTCATTAGAAAATGAGATCCCCAAAGATAGGATTTACTTTCAACCCTAGGTGAGTTAACCCTATTAGAGATCTTGCAAATTTCCTTATGACAAGATGAGGTAAAATCTATCTGAACAACACTTTGGGGAGAAAAACTAAAATAGTAAATGAAATCAATTATGTAATGTGAAACTTGAATCATCAATTTGAAGCATAAAGTAATCAAAAACAATAAACTTTGAGAAGATCTGAGAAGGGTAAGTTGATGTGTACCAGTCACCAAAAGTTGTTGAGTGTCCTCGTAGGACAAATTCACCCTAGGGAAAATGGGTCTTGCTACAGGGGTTCAAAATTTGATTTCACAGTCCTTTGTTCCTGGATCTGCACTCTTGATTCCTCTAGATCTCACTGTCAAAAATTCAAAATTAAATTCTGCAAGTAAGATTCTATGTCTTGACAACTTTGATGAAAACTTTGACAACTTTTCAAAATGTAGTTATAATCAATCTTCAATCCTTCTTCACCTGCAAATCTGCACAAAAAATTGTTTGTTTTTGGTGAATGGAGTTTTTCCTTAGTCAAACCCCATTTTGGTAATTAAACCTTGAAATGAAATGAATTATGAGTGGAAGGAATGATGAATGGATAATGCTATGTTGCAACTCACCAAACCATTGGATTGAGATCCTTAGAGGATTGAAGTATAACACATCTCTCCAAGGTCTTGATCTTGCATGAAATGGATTGATTGGATGTTGATCTTGATGCTTGAGTTGATACTTGAATTCTTGAACCTACATCACAATGTTAGCTCCAAAAACATGCATGGATGCAAATAACTTTGACATGATGCTTGAGATCTTGAATGTTGATGTAGAAGATCAATAAATCTACTCTTGAACACTTTTGACAATGATATTTTCTCTAGGAATACTTGCATAAAAATCTAGGATTTGAAATGATAAAAAAGACCTTGTATTTATAGGTAATTTTCTAATTCCTTGATAATTAAACATCAAAGGCCGACAATTACAATTTGAATTTGAATCATAAAAATGCCACCAAAAACATGTTAAGAATTGAGATCCTCAACTTAAGGAGGACCCATTTTCCCTTGGGTGAATGGGTCCTAGGACCTAAATCTAGGACACTCAACTCCCAAAGCAATTTAATTAATGTTTGTAATTGTTAAATACAAGTTTCCCTTTCAAAAAAAGAGATTAATTAGGTTTTTAAATGCATAATTGGGCCAATTAGAGCTTAATTAAATCTAATTAAATTAAGGAACCCAAACATAGATTAAAAATGTAAAGGTGTACAATTTTCTACACTACACATCATTTGCACCTCTAGTAAGTTGGAGTTGGGAGTCAGGGTTGTTGAGCATCTGCTTCAACTGATTTTTCTACCCTGTGTTGAAGATGTCGTGGGGAACCTGTCTGAATATCCACGCACGGTTTTGGTGGGTGATGTAATCTGCATTGCCACTACATTGAGGAATGGGCAAGCCAAACAAGTGGTTGCCTTACTCCGCATTGGGTTGGAGCAAAACATGATGGAGACAATGCCTCTAAGAGGTGACAAAGGGCATCCAGATCCTCATGTTTATTCTTTGTGTTTGAAAACCCGTGTACTAAAAACTCCAATTTTTGGCTTGTAATATGCTATATATAAATATATATAATCTTTTTGGCTTTCAATTATGTTCCATGTGATGCGACGATTTGAGATTCTCTATTCTCAGTTCTATGTTTTCACTTCTTTTGTAATGTTGTTTTTTTTGTTTTCCATATCTGTAATATGTCTCAATGCATTTTATTTTAGTATCATCATTTCCTTATGTGAATTAATTTCTAAATAATAACTCACAATAGCTTAAATGCATGAACATCAAACTCTAGGTAAAGTTTTCAAAATGCTTTCAAAGTCCGCTTGTAATTTAAGAAACTAAACCATCATATGCTCAACCAATCCTATGTAAGAACAAATTTTAAAGTACCTTTTAGGGCCCCTTTTGGTAAAGCCTTTAGAAATATCTCTTAGAGAAAAACACTTGGATCCTTTAGAAAAACAAATGTGGGAAGAAGTTAGGTTTCTTAAACCTTGTCAGGAATCGACAAAGGTTTTGAAACTTAACAAAAGTTTCAAAAAGAACTCAATTTCACTTAAACTTTCTCCCTTTCATCGATGTATGCCCAGGTTATGAGAACCACCTTGGGACCTAACAACTTTTTCCAAAACTTGACAAGGACCAGTGCAAAGATAACTTAACTAAACTTTTTAGATAGTCAGGCAAGGGAGGGGTTGTGGAAACTTGGTTGGCCCCCTAAACAACTTTGGAAAACAAGGCTTAAATGTGACAACTAGATATGGTTAACTTTTCTTAAGGGGGTGGACGTTTCTTTTTTAGATAGCAACCAAAAATGCAGTAACACTAAGAAAATAATTATATTGTCATGACATGAAATCTCTCCTCAGTACATCAATTCTTTTAAAATTTAAATAAATACTGGTATTTTTCTTGAGAAGACAATCAATTGTATATTTAGTGTTGGTAACTACTTTTATAATCATTTAAATAAACAACACTAATTAAAATATTAAGATTCATACTTGTGAAAACTACACTTTTAGTTCTATAAAAAGGTAATTTTGGATTTTTCAAAAATTATTATTTATGTGAGTAGAAGTGGCTAGAACATTAATATTTTCATGTATTATTATTTCCATTTTTTTAAGTAGCATTGAAATGATGCCACATTTATTTGTAACAAACCTTTAGGTTTGTATGATAAACTAACAATTTTTTTATCACATATATAATAAGAAAACATCAATCCAAAATTAATAGTAAAACTATATTAAACACCATCATTATGAAAGATTAATCACCCAAATAAATTTTCATCATAATAATTACAATGTATTTCAAGATTCATTTCACCTTATTACTAAGGTTAAAACTCATCATTTTCTCATTATCATAACAACTACATTTATGCTTAAAGTAAACATAAATACACAATTTTATTCATAAAATATCATATCCAATTTTCCATTATCATACAATAATCAATATACAAAAAAGTATCATTCTCAATAAATAATGTGTCTCAAGTAACAAGCCTCTGGCGTATTGAATTGTTGTGTGGAGGGAGAGCATCATTTGAGTGCTTTACCTCCAACTACATACCAATAGTCCCTCACACACCTTCCTACTAGAAGTGGCCCTACCCTTTGTGAGGGAAAAAAATAAAGAGATTTGCAATTTTACTATGCCATACAATAATTGAGTGTGAGGCAATGACCTTATTGCTTGCAACCTATGACACAAACCTAGATACCCTCTAGCTAAGTATGACATCTTGTTAACATGCAACCTATCAAGTACCATGGATTGATAATGCATATAGATTATGCATCACTTTAGCCAAAGATTTTTTAAAGAATAATCACATCATAAAAATAAATTATGTTTCATTTGTCCATCACTCCTATCTGAAATTGAATTGACACAATCAAGCCAAGACTACTCAAATTTACATAAAAAAAAATCTACAACTTGAGTGAGATGAAGTTGAAATCAAACTAATTCCTTAACTTCAGATTAAACCATCTTCTTATCTTTTCATGACCAAACACATTTCAACTCAAATAATTTAAATTTTTTCTACAAACTCAATTGAGAAACAAAACACAAACTTGACTATCATTTCTCACTTCATCAAGTTCTTATTAAATAGATACATGAATTATAAATACACCTACATATATGTGTGTACCTAAAGTCCACGACACATACATATGCATTTATATTTATAATGATAATCATTCAAGTTGAATTAATTACTATTGTAATATACTTCTCAGAGTGCTTGAGTTTTTTTCATGGTATGATAATATAAACTAACAATAATACCTCTAGTTGACTCACATAATTGTTCCTATCATAAGGTTATTTTATTTTGTACTATTTTGTATTAAAAATTAATCATACTAACTTAAATTTTTTTTGAGCATTCACTAGATAATCTCTTAGACATGATTGTGAAATTGAATTCCATTCAAAGTTAGATTACTGTTACTTAATCGTCTAAAAATATACAAACCACAATTAATATATGTTTTTCCAAATTTTTACCTCTATTTTTTTATTCAAGTTTCTATATACAAAAATAATTATACATTTGATTTCTTTATACAATACTATATAGTGATTAATGTCTCCATTTATCTTTGAAGTGTATGTACACTATTGATGGTAATTACAAAATAGATATGTAATATTTTTGTTTATGTTTGTAGGTGTGATAAGAATAAGGTATTCTTAACTATCAATTAATTTTCATCTTACACAACATGAGATAGATACATTAATGTACTAGGGTTGATATTAATCTAACCACATAAATTATGTTATTGCTATGTATAGAACAAATATAGGGTCAATAGTAATGAGGCCCAATCATGAGATTTATCTACATGCAAAAATACATATGACAATGGTTCAAGTAAAATAAATGCCAAGAATTCATAGGCCATCATTACTTGATTGAATATGTCATCTTTAAAATAATTTCCAAGTAAGGATTCATAGTGGCCTATGAATTCCTTGTCAATTATTTTAAAGATGACATAGTTGTTGGGAATAGGATGCCATTTAATTGCATTCTTAACATATTTCATGTATCTCCTAAGTCCTTGGAATGCGTTGCACAACACTAGGATTAGGAAGAGATTAATTTGGAATAAAATAAACATTTAATTTGGCATTTATAATTATTTCTAAGTGTTAGGAGCATGTGGGGACGCCTTGGAGTTAGATCCTACAAAATAGGAGCACATGGGCGCACACATGGGAGGTGGGATCCACCTTGGTTCAGTTAACTAGTTAGTGAATTGAGTACACTTCAAAAATGCATCCTAGGTTCCTACAAAATAGGGATTTTGATTTATGCATGTTGAGGTCCTATAAAATAGGGGGCGATGTGTACAAGGTTCAGTTCAGTTTAGTTCAGTTTCAGTTATCTTCATTTGCATGTTAGTTAATCTCAGTTGACTTGAGTTGCATCGACAGATAACGGGTTGATACATTCAGTTAACAAATGGAGGATCATGCATGCACATTGTTTTGCATGAATCGGTGGCAGATGTGTTTTAGTTAACAAAGATCAACTTGGGCCCAACTTGGGCGCCCAAGTTGGAATCTTTGAGTTAAAACTAATCCAAGGAAAAGATATTTGTAATGCTCAGTTAAGTGGGACCCATAATGGACACCTTCTTTGAGGATGAGCTTGCAGAAGATATTTTTGATAACTACGAGGTTAACATTTTAGTGTTGGGTGCCGAATTTGAGGGAGACTATTGTTTGACTTTATCATGCATCTTAGAACTCAACTTGGAAACCCTAGGCGTGGATTTTCTCAAGTGGCTTTGTGATATTATAAATGTTAACTCTTATGAGTTTGTAAGCAAGTTTTTAATCTATTATTGCAGCCATTTGAATGAGAAAGTTTTGTGAGAAAATATTGCAGGTTGTGAAGAAGATTTCTTGAAGACAAAAGAAGCACATCAAGGAGAATTGAATCAGTATTATTGTAACTCATTCAAAGGTTAAATAATACAAGCAAGAACCATTTTGGTGGAGTTTTTTACTTGAAAGGGTTTTCTCCACGTACATACGGTGTCCTTTCTATTTTGTCTTATATTTCTTCTATCAATCTTCTGTCTACTTTCTACAACATTAAAATTGATCTAATTTAAGATTAATCATACACAAGAGATTGTGACAAAGAATACTAAAATTGAATGTACAGTTACACAAGATGTAAGCTAATTTTATCATAGTTTTACCTTCATTTTCAACATTTGGTATCAGAGCTAGAGGTTGGGTAGAGTTTGGGACGCCTTTCTCTTAAAGTTTGAAGGTTTTTTGGCTGTAGTGGGAGCTTTTAATATTGTGTCAATTGCTGATTTGAAAAATTAGTGTGTTGTAATGGGTTCTACTTCTTATTTAGATATTGAAAGGTTCAATGGATTTGGGTATGAGATGTGGAAATTAAAAATGGAAGATCTCCTCGAAGAGAGAGATCAGTGGTCAGTTATAGGTAATAAGACAAAGACACCTACATCTATGTCAGATGAGGATTGGGCTAAGTTAGATAGGAAGGCAAGAGGAACCATAAGATTATGTCTTGCTGATGTTGTTCTCTTGAATGTTTCAGATGAAAAGACTGCATTTGATCTGTGGAAGAAGATAGGTGATATCTATCAAACCAAAAGCCTTACTAATAAGCTATATCTGAAAAGATAGATGTATTCTTTAAAGATGAAAGATGGTGATTCTATTGCAAATCATTTGAATGCTTTTAATTTGATTCTGAGTTAGTTAGTATATGTAGATGTAAAGCTAGAAGATGAAGATAAATGCATATTGTTACTTTGTTCTTTTCCAGAGTCTTGGGAAAATCTAATTGTTGCTATCAGTGGTAGTGGTGCAGATCCTAAGATGGACAATATAATTCCTACTCTCCTATCAGAGGAGATGAGGGGGAAGTCTAAAGAGGAAATCCAAGATGTCTTGTTTGTAAGAGGTAGGCCTGAGAAAAAAGAACCTAAGGGAGACAAGGAAGGAAAGGATAAGTCCAAAAGATGGTCTAAAACCCCTGGTAAGATTAAGGTAAAGTATTGGAACTATGGGAAACCAAGACATGTGAAGAAGGATTGTAAGAACAAGAAAAAGAGTTTTGATTCTTCTACAGAGGAATCCTCAAATGATAATGATGTATTGGTTATTTCAGATAATATAGTTTGTGATAACTCTTTGCTTGATGTTACAGAGTGATCTTCATGGAAAGGATGGTAGTCACGAAGCCATGTGTGACTCGATACCATGGGTCAGTGGGAGTTGTTGGCAGTGACGTAGATGCATCATTAGTATGGTTATCTTCATGTGATTGGGGATTTGTTTTCTTGGTTTAGAGTGGTTGCTATTACGTCATGGTTTACTCTTGTTGCATTTAGAGTTTGACATGGTACTTGTTCTCTTGAGACTAGGATGTTTATGTAAGTTATGATGCATGTAATCTCCTTGGAGGAGATGGTTAGATCATGGATGTCATGTTTATGTTTCTAATTCATGATTGGAGCTTTGAAATTGATCGTAGTAGTCCTCTTTTTATTGGGTTCATTAATCATTTGCTTGATTACTTCATGTTGGTGTTGTGTTGCATTTGGAGTTTGGCATGGATTGGTTGGTTATAGGTCCTCATGGATACTTGGAGAAATAGGTGAGGCTTGAGTTTTCTTATGGTAAGAGATATATGTTGGAATGGTTACTTGTAAGAAAATATTTTTTCAACAATAAAGACCAAGAAGCCTACACCTTGGTTGGACGTGAACTCAACACACTTGGCAGTTCTTTATTTGAGAGGTATTTTCCAATTATATCTTTCAATATGTGTTATGTTTCATGCTTTGATTTCTCATGGGATTGAGTTGATTCATGGTTTATTATGGAGACTCATTTAAGGATGGTTTAGCATGAGTTTATATGTTTTATCTTTCATAGATATGAATCTTGAGCTGTGGATAGATAATTTTGGAGGATTCATTTTGAGGGATGTTATGACATGGTTTATGGGCTGATTTCTAGTTATGGGGATGGTTACCTTGAGTTTGATCTTCTTGGTTTAAAGATTATGGTTTTACTTGAACTTTTGGGAGTTGTATTGTTAACAACAAATTCTTTGATTGTGTTGAGGCCATGGATAATCTTCATTTAGAAGATGGTTATCACGATGCCATGGATAGCTTGGTTACATGTTTCAATGGGAGTTTTTTAACAATGATAGTTTGATGTTTATCTTGTTGCCATGTATATCTCGATATCACGATTCAGTGGGAGATTTGGTAGGATATGGTTATCTTCATGAGATTTGGAGAGGTCGTAGTTTTTTGGGTTTTAAGTATTAATTATTTGCTTGGAGCTTCATGATTATGCAGGTTGCATTTGAAGTTGGCATGGATTGATTGGTGGGTACTCATGGATACTACAAAGACTTGGGAAAGGTATTGATTGAGAAAGTTGACACTTTGATCAATACTGCAGAAAAGTTCTTGTGGTGCAGGAAGGCCATTGGCCTTGAGTCCTGTACTTGATTTATATTAAATGATTCCTTGTTTAGAATAATTGTAATGACAATTTCAAGTGGGATAATTTTGGGAATAGGATGCCATTTAATTGAATTCTTAACATATTTCATGTATCTCCTAAGTCCTTGGAATGTGTTGCACAACACTAGGATTAGGAAGAGATTAATTTGGAATGAAATAAACATTTAATTTGGAATTCGTAATTATTTCTAAGTGTTAGGAGCATGTGGGGATGCCTTGGAGTTAGCTCATATGAAATAGGAGCACATGGGTGCACACATGGGAGGTGGGATCCACCTTGGTTCAGTTAACTGATTGGTGAATTGAGTACACTTCAGAAATGCATCCTAGGTTCCTACAAAATAGGGATTTTGATTTATGCATGTTGAGGTCCTATAAAATAGGGGGTGATGTGTATGAGGTTTAGTTTAGTTCAATTCAGTTCAGTTCAGTTCAGTTTAGTTCACTTTAGTTTAGTTTAGTTTAGTTATGTTTTAGTTATCTTCAGTTGCATGTTAGTTAATCTCAGTTGACTTGAGTTGCATGGAAAAATAACAAGTTGATACATTCAGTTAACAGATGGAGGATCATGCATGCACATTGTTTTGCATGAATCAGTGGTAAATGTGTTTCAATTAACAAAGATCAACTTGGGCCCACCTTGGGCACCCAAGTTGGCATCTTTGAGTTACAACTAATGCAAGGAAAAGATATTTGTAATGCTCAGTGAAGTGGGACCTAGAATGGATGCCTTCTTTGAGGATGAGCTTGTAGAAGATATTTTTGATAACTACAAGGTTAACACTTTAGTGTTGGGCACCAATTTTGAGGGAGATTGTTGTTTGACTTTGTCATGCATCTTAAAACTCAACTTGGTAACCCTAGGCATGGATTTTCTCAAGTGGATTTGTGATATTATAAATGCTAATTCTTATGAGTTTGTAAGCAAGTTTCTTGTCTATTATTGCAGCCATTTGTATGAGAAGTTTTGTGAGAAAATATTGCAGGTTGTGAAGAAGATTTCTTGATGACAAAAGAAGCACATCAAGAAGAATTGAATCAACATTATTGTAACTCATTCAAAGGTTAAATAATACAAGCAAGAACAATTTTGGTGGAGTTTTTTACCTGAAAGTGTTTTCTCCACATACATGCAGTGTCCTTTCTATTATGTCTTATATTTCTTCTATCAATCTTTTGTCTACTTTCTACAACATTAAAATTTATTTGATTTAAGATTAATCATACACAATAGATTGTGACAAAGAATACTAAAATTGAATCTACAGTTACACAGGATTTACAGATTTTAAGCTAATTTTATTACATTT
The DNA here is from genome assembly GCA_007115665.2 of Sequoiadendron giganteum. Classification (NCBI taxonomy): domain Eukaryota; kingdom Viridiplantae; phylum Streptophyta; class Pinopsida; order Cupressales; family Cupressaceae; genus Sequoiadendron; species Sequoiadendron giganteum. The sequence goes on from CM021105.1 coordinate 610,656,275, forward strand.
TTACCTTCATTTTCAACAATAATTAATCAAGTAATGATGGCCACTATGAATATGCCAATCATTACTTGATTGACTATGTCATATTTAAAATAATTGACAAGTAAAGAATTCATAGTCAATCAAGTAATGATTCAAGTCAACCATTGGCATATACATTTTTGAATGTAGATAAATCTCATTATTGGGCCTCATTATTATTGACCCTATATTTGTTATATACATAGCAATAACATAATTTATGTGGTCAAATTGATATCGACCCTAATACATATTTTTTTACACAACAATATTAATTCTTATATGGGTATATTTATTTCGACCCGATACTCTTTTTATACATAACAATATCATGATATTTACATGGGCATATTTGCATTGACCAATTCTCTTGCATTGCACAATAGTGCCACTCTTTATAAGACCAAATGTATATATTTTGGTCCAATATTCTTAGTGTAATAATAAAGTTTTTTTCTAGCAAGGCAACACTATGTACACCATGTAGCTATAAAGTGTAGCTACTCAAGCATTACTATGGCCTATGTATATATAGTCTCCTTCAAAAATCATACAATCAAAAGAATATTTCCAAAGAAACTAAAGAGATAAATGTTGGTTCAACTTCAATAACCTCTAGCAAATGAGAAGTAAAAACATAGTGCTTCTATTGATGAGAAATATCCATGAAAGGTATTAGGGTTTTGGCCTTATTAACTCATAAGCAAGTTTTTAAACACATAGTAAGTACTATGTACTTAATCCCATGAATTTACCAAATGAAAGACAAACATTATGATAACCAGACTAACTTGGAATATTTTCCTTCATTATATATTTTTTCTTCACTCTTGTTTGCAGTCTACTCTTTCACTTGCCAAAACTAAATTCGAGTAATTCTCCTTTTATTCCACTCCAGCTTGATCAATGATCACTACCCATCTTTTCCCAAAATCTTGTTGAATTTGTTAATTTCCTAACCAAATGTCCACTGAGACCTATGTAGTGGCAGCAAACATAATAAGAAAATCCTCTCTCTCCATAAGATCCCATGCTTCCACTACATGAAGCTTCTAAAAAATAAACCAAATGTTTGAATTTTAAGACAAACAAAAAACAATTAAATGTTTATTTTTTAATTATATTGTCACTCCAGATATTTTTTAATTTATGAGAATAAAAATTTTATCTCTAGGAGAGTAGCAACAAGGTCGATGTCTTCGACATTAAGTGATATAATTAGAATAGGAGTATACCAATTTGGTAGAGCACATGCTAATCAAAAACACATGTGATGACAAAAAACACTCAACAAAAGGTCAAAATTCCAAATTCTACAATTTAAGACACCAAAAAGAATGTAGTCAAATATGCACATCTAAACATGGAAATAAAAATAATAACTTACAATAGAGACGACATCACCAAAGCATAGGTAAACCTAGATATGTGTGTGAATAAAATTCTTGTATATGTAGTATGATTTGTCAATCCAACTTGATTTGAAACCCTCTTTGTGATGATGCTCTCCCTCCTTGAATAGGAGGGGGAACTAAACCTATCCTACATCAACCTCATTCATCAACAAAGTAGTTAGTCCATAAAAGTTTACAATCACATTTGTATTTTAAATTAACATAATTCTACTTGATAATCAATTCATAAGAATTAATGACATGAAAGTATCATATTCACTTCACTCATCATTCTAAAACTAATATTTATATTCCACATTCACATGGATATACACAAAATAGTTATTTCATGGAAACCATACCTATTCCAAAAATTTATAAGAATATCATGTCTTTTAATGTATCGTCCTATATAAAAAATTAAGTAGTTACTATATACCAAAATTAATTGTTCCAAAAATTGGGTTTAACAGTATTTGATAAATACTTCCAACTATAAAATTTGTGGTCCAAATCTATTTTAGCTAGGATGAATCTAGCCAAAACATAATTTTTTAGCCTAAATTGACTTGTAGTTGGGAATTCTTAAGTTTTATTTTGTCGAAAATCTAGCCTAAAAGGTGTCATGACTTCAAATTTTCACCTAGTATTATTTATATATACTTGTTTATCCACTCTATTTACTCAAGCACACTTAAGATAATTTATGTAATTCACGCATGCACACATGCATCCATGTCTTATCTACTTGATTAATAATTAGCTAGTTTAGGTTGAGTTATCCCCCATCTATCATGCTTGGTCAACTTTAGTTAGCTTCCACCTATCATGATATATCAAGTTTAGTTGAATTCTAGTTATTATGCATTGTTTAGCTTTGCCCTTACTTAAGCACAAGCTAATTTATATTATGTAATAAAAAAAATCAATCAACTATGTTTACTATCTCATATTGTCATGTTGCTATTTCATTGCAATCTTACTTTGTTATGCATAGATTTGAGTGGAAGGCTATGTTGGTTTAACATTTTTTATGATACGATTAGTCCTAAAACATCCACTTCCAAATATTACCAATAGTTGTTGATTGATCTTAAAATGAAATAGATATTTTGAGGGATTATCACCTCTCATAGTGTGAACAATCTATTTAGCAATTATGCACACTCATTTAGAGTATTCCAAGACCTCCTTTGCATTTTGGATGAATATAATTGAGTTAAGAGGTGGTAGGCATTCTTTTCTTATTACTAGACTTAGCTCACAAAAATTCCCAATCAACTATGCTAATTATTGTTTATAACATGCCTGAAGAGTAGTTAACAAAAATAAATTATAAACACTATCAGTGAGGCTCATATCTTATTGGCCATCCATATTTTGCAAGTCATTGACAAAAATACGTTGCTCTAATTCATCATTTTTTCTTTATCCTTCTTAGAAATTGATTTGGCATGTCTTTAAGGGTGTTGGCCAAGCCAAAAGGGATGTCAATCTATTTGCTAACAACCCAATGTTTCATTTCCTTAAAATCTCATTATTATTTTGGGAGAGTGAGGATTGAGCCTTGTTATGAATAACTTAGGTTTGTGCATGGATAAATAAGAGAAAAATACTAAGCATGCCATATCAAGAATATCAAGGTTATGGGCCACTTCTTCAATTTTTTTGAATGAACAACATACTACAATCAATGTAGTGGGGGTTGAGTATAAGTGCATTATTATGGAGTAATATACCCTTGATTAAGTGGTTAGAATGAGTATATGTTGAAATAGATAGCCAAGGGAATATTTATTGGAGAATTCCAAGATAAGGAAGCCATAGATAAACATACTAGTGTGTTCATTGTTTACTTGTGGAAGGTTACCTATGATGACACCTACAATGATGTTGCATCACATTATAATATTTGGATCTTACTCTTTCCTTGCCTACATCAACTTCTATTATGATATATTATGTAGATATTCATGAGTTGACCTATTTGACTCAATCATCATCTATGTTGACATCATTCGTAGCAATACCAAATTATCATCAGTCTAGTTGTTGTCATACATACATGGTCCTCGTTCTTGAATCTTGTATGGTATGTTATTCGTATTATCAACATTTTTCACACACCAACATTGGATCAGTGATTTTTTGAGAATCATTCAAAGATATTATGGGAATCATATCGATGTTTGGATCAATGTGAAAAATTAAGAGACATTCATCTTACTTCCTACATATTCCTATTCAAAATGGGAAGTCATCTTGTGCTAATTTGTGGTTTTGTTTCTTCCCAAGGGGATAAATTTTGTTCAATGATCATGGATCATTTTCAACATCTAATGTTGAGTATCTACCAACACTACATGTATGGATGATCCCACAATAGTGGGTTACACTTTTTGGCCAAACTTGACATTGAACTAAACTTTTTTAATTAAATCTTCACTTTCAAACTCCTATAGCTACTAAACCATGAGGAATTTGAAGATGATGCAAACTAGTGATTTGTGACATTTTGTCTGTAGATTTTAAATATATATATTTTAAAAAATTTGGAATCAAATTGCATTTCTTTTTCCATCTCCTTCGATAACTAGTTTTTAACAGTAAACAACATTTTAAAGAGTTATGTTTACCTGTATAACTCATAAATTTTTTCTATGAAGGATAAAATTCTAATTTTTTCAAATTTAGATTTGTAACTATGATATATAGCTCCTTCATTTGGTTTCATTGCGTTTTATTGAATTATTTTTTCTTAATTAAGTTTTGAAGTCAACCAATTACAATTTAGACATAGGTTTACTGTATAATACATAAATTTTTTTGTATGTATCGAAATTCAACATTTTTTTTGTTGGATCAAGGACATCAATACCAAGAGCATAGATATTTTTCAGATTTTTTTTGGTAATCTACTATTTTTTCACATGTGCAGAACAAAGAGCTTGATTTTTAATGAAAAACCTACATTCACAAGAAATAAAAAATAAATATATAATCAAATTAAATAATTTAAAATTATACTTTTTGGGAAGCTTATAATAAGGACTACATACTTACAAACAATAAATTTTAAATGAATTCATTTGATTCCCCAAAAAGTAAATCAAAAATGGTTTCTAATCATCATTTTGATAGGTATAGAGGAGACTCCATTATAGGTATGGTTTAAAACTAGCGAGGTTTGATCTAAGGGGGTTTGATCAAACCCTCTTCAATTAAAAGCCTTACACTTAAGGTGTTTACCTATTTGCCAAATAGATTGTATGACCCTTTCATGGTGCATCACCTTGGAAATATTTAATTAGATACAAAATAAGTACCATTATTTCTAGAGGAGCATGTATAGAAGTAAGCTAGAAAGATAAAATTCTTATTGCTCGATACTTTAAATTGCACACTTTTGGTCAATTCATTGACATATAAAAGCATGATAACTCCCCTCTCCTTTTCTTGAGTGGAACTCTCAATCTTTAAGACATAACTTGAGCTTTTATTCTTCCTTGATACGGTGGAAAAGACTAGTAGAAAAGGATGAACTCTCACTTGTGCTTAATAAGCAATGCCTTACCAGATACCTCCTCAAAAAAGGCACCATAGAATTCAAAGATCTATGAAATACTTGGAAATGTGATCACTTGATTTAGCTTGAATATAAACTCTTTGCTCTTCAATTTAATAGCACCCATGTGGTCTAACCCCCTTAAACTCCTAACCTTCAATTGAAGTTGTCTACTCCCATTACTTGCAACTTAATTAAGGACTAGAGATGGTACACAAGAGTTGAAATTGACAAGTTTATTCTCATTGTTGTCTATCTCAAGCTCCTCCTCAAATGCAAGATTGAGCTTAGACTCAACCTCAAGTGGATGGTTTATTGGCATGAGTCTAGAGGCATAATATTGGTAATATGGAAATCTAAGGTAGACTCTCAATATAATTCTTTATATAGAAAGTACTTCACTATAAATGCTTGTTGGAGAACCATTCCATTTCCTTCCAACCCAATATATCAATTGTACTTTCTACCAAAAAACTAAAATGATTAAATGCACTTTTTAGATTTGTAGACACACCCAAAAAATTTGATAGCTTGTGTTTAGCTCTTTCTAAATTGTCCAACAAGATATAGGTTGGATAATGACTTTGTTGAGCCTACATCGATGCAAAAACCTTGTTTCATAATCATTCAAACTAATCATTTTGAAGTTCATCTAGCTTTTAACATGCAATGGTGTTTTTCCTTATTCTTTATTTGCTAATCACATGTTCTATTTTCTAATATTATCCTATGCATGGCTAATCTAAACAAAGTTTTTAAAAAGGTGTTGCAAAGCAATGTAAAGCTTAAAAACTAGGTGCAAGCTATTCAAACACATTTGATAGATCTTGCTCAAGACTACTAGGACATGAAATCAAAAGTGGATATTTTGCTTGATGATACCAAGGTGTTAACTACATTGGAAGAGACTCTCCAAAACAAGAGTCAAATCAATTGTACAATCTTATAGCTACTAAAGAATGTTCAAAAAATAGCAAAATATGATATAGCTTAAAGGTAGAATATGGATCACACTTCAAAATGTAATTGACAATATATCTTAGGATTTTTTTTCATGAACATTACTTAACCTATAATGTTAGTTTTTGTTTGATCCTTTTGACACTAAAAACATTAAAGTATTATTTGAATGATAATTCATATATTGCTAGTTTATGATATATTAAACTCCTATAATTAATATAGTTAATAGATTTGTTCACTAGTATATGTATACTATTATAATTAATGTATTTTAATTTTTCATTATGTATTTGTCTATTCTCATTTATCATCAGTTTTTTTTTTGTCTTTTTGGTCTAACTCTCTCTAACCCTTCTTTCCTCTTGGCTCATGCTTCATTTTCTGATCTTCACCCCCCTCCTTCCCCTAACTCTTCTTAAGGCCAATTTTGCAATCCAATTCATCACTCTCTTCTATCTGATGATGGATCATTGAATGTGGTCCAAAAAATCGATTAGAAAAACACACATGATTGAATCCATAAACGATCATACTATACTTCGAAAGAATTTAACTATTACTTAAATTTGTTCATAATATTCTATTCTTATTTCTAATATTTTAATATAAACATAAACATGCTTTTCCCATTTGAAAGAAAAAAACAAAGCAAAAAAAAATCTAAGACCTTGCCAAGTAATCAATGGTGGCTATCTACCTTTAACATCATGGACATTTTCTCTTACGTAAACAATCTATAAACTTATAAATTAATCCTCTCCCAAATCAAAATCTTAATATTTGAATTGTGGATAGTATCGATTATTAATCTAATAAAATCAATAAATTCCTTATGCCTAATCTCGGACCTGCCTCTCGGATCCTGCCACGTGGGCACCGAAAATGCGGATGTTTTTCCCCTGTACGTGGACTTGGAAGTGCCCGGAAAATCTACCCTCATCCATAAGATTAAAAAACAAACAAACATTTAATCCGTGAATAATTTACACAGAAGAAGAATAATATTATCCATCACAGCAGAAGCCTACCATAGCAAGGGCTTCTCCACCCTTCCCCTCAGAGAGAGAGAGGGTTTGTAGGAATTCTAATAAATGGCCGGAATGCTGGCGTGGAATCCTTCGCCTGTCTGTACGATTAAAAGAAATGACCAACTCCACGCCGCGGGTATTCGAACGCGGGACCTCCAGCTCGCTCGCTGTTATAAAATCCGAGTTAAAATTGATCCCGCCGGCCAAAACTCTCGTCAAAGATCCAGGTACAAATGAAAGAAAAAATCCATTTTTAGTTTTTCAAATCCATTTGTTTGGCAGCTGACTATTGTTTTAATATATGATGGATATTTTTCTGTTTCTTTTGTGTTTTATTTTTCAATTCCATTTCTCGTACAAATGGCTACTGTATAATAAATGATGAAAACTTTTCTACGTTTTGTTTCTCAAATCCTTCTCTTATACAGTTTCTACTGTATAGTGAAATGTTTTGTGATCGATTTGCCATTTGCTTCGCCTAAATTTCGAAAGTCATTTGCGCCAATCAGCAAAATTAGAATAAATAAAGCAAAATTCGGCAAGCCAGATTCAAATGCATAGGAAGTTTCGTGTCGGATGTTTCGAGACTCTTAATCCGGGAAGAAGCCTTAACTATGTTATCTGGTCAAAATTTTTCTACATAGTTAATAGGTTATCTTTGGCCTCCTGGATGTTAAAAATCTTCTATTCTAGGTTACCTGAAGTTTATAAGTTTTATTGGTAAATTCTATATTTTGCCTCAAATATAATTGCTCTAGGAAAATTCACGGCTAGCAATTCACCACCTCACCACCGGAAAATTCACCCCCAACAATTCACTGTCGGAAAATTCACCCCATGACAAATTCACCTCAAGGAAAATTCACCACCAGCAATACATCACCGTGGAAAATTCATCGCATTAAAAGTTTGCGATTAATTTTCTGTGCCAGTGGATTGTTGGTGGTGAATTTTCTTTGAGGTGAATTTGTCATGGTGATGAATTTTCCTGTGGTGAATTTTCCGACGGTGAATTGCTGGCGGTGAATTTGCCTGATGCCAAATATAATATTTGCCTTTTAATAAAAATTTGGCCTACTAAGCTACACTTTAGAAAAGTTCCGTTTCTTAAAATTTTAGCTGCCGTGTCCAATTAGAAAATATTTGCAGTCTTGATTCGAGAGAGTCAAACAGCACTTCGTCATTTCTTAAAGACATTTTGAAAGAGTTAGGTAGGTCCTAACGAGCAAATTGAAAGAAAAGCCATTGAAGGTACAGACAGGAAGAGAAGTCAAGCTTATAAAAAGTTTGACAGCTCCTTCAGAGGAATTTGAGAAAAAGGATGTTAAGGGTGCAGGCAAGGAGATAAATCAATTTGATAAAACAACGTTAAAAGTGCAAGCAAGAAGAAAAGTTCCAAGCTTGTTAAATATCCACTAAACTCTTATGACAATACAAATTATCAAAATTGCCAGAAACCAACCAGAAGAAAGTTGAATACCATAATGGGTTTTCACACCAGCTTGCATTCACCATTAATGATCCTATTTGTGCAGATTCTCTAAACTATTTCTTCATGAGTGTTTGTTTTTCAATGCATACTATTGGATGGTTGTTGAGACCATTTTCATTCCGTATCTATTTATCATTATAGACGAACTCTATTCTCAAATTTCATGAAACCGACATCAGAAGGGAGCTCTACCACAGTATCACCACTCCTTTGAGGGTGTCTTGTCCTTTCAATTTCTTTTTCATTTTCTAATGTTTATGGTGGAATATTCCCGCACAAACCCCCCTTTTCATTTCAATGTAAACATGTATATAGTTTTTATGTTTTGTCAATTGTATATGTCCAAATGTAGTTAGAAGACAGGAAGGCTCCTTTGCTAATAAAGGAGGGACTGTGCTTCTGCATACTGCCTAAAACACATTTGTCCTTGACAAACTTTACCAATACTTCTTAGGTTCTGTGTAATGACCTGAGCTCCGGATCGATAGATTTTTGATTTTTTTCTTATTGGATTGACAAAGGTTGTCATCCAATATTATTAGGGTAAGCTAACCGAGTTTCCAAATTATAAATGGCATAGAATGAATTATCGATATAACACTTTATTATCAATTCTATCACCGTAAGATTTCCAGATTACAACAAAGCCGATAATCATTAATTGTTGCTGACAAACGCTGTATGACACTCTTAACGGATTTACACTATTACTCATATAGTCATATTTATAGGAGAAAGTATTGTGAGGCCAATTGCAAATATGAATTTCTAATCATAAAGACTGATTCAATTACTAATTCAATAATGGAAATTCGTTAATAGAATATACTTGCTGTTTCTGATTTGTCCATTTAAATCATGCTTTGGAATATGTAAGAGGCTTAGTCCTCTATTAGTTTGCTGTTTCTGAGGTTATCTTTAAATTTATGCAAACTCTCCGGGGCGTGGTGTCTGATTAATTATCCAATTAACTATGCATCCATCCCATCAACTGGTTGTGGCTCTTATAGAGCATTTGCACTGCTGTGTAAACATATATTTTTATTCTGCCATGCTTGATGTCCTCCTTCCCACTTCTCGTTATCTTTTTATATCGCTTAACTTCAGCCTAAATGGAGATGTCTCCTCAAAAAGAGATGACCTTGTTTAAGAGAGGTGTGTTTCCTTAGTCGCACCATTTCATTTAAATAATGATCACTGCTTAAATAATAATTATTTACCTTTTCTTTTTTGTATTAATTGCTGAAGTTGGATTCCATAGTGCTGATATGGATCCCATGTCATTCCTCGGTAGTCCAAGAGTAGATATATGTTTCCTTATGGCACTTCATACAAAACCTCGGCTCTCCACAAGATGGCGGCAGAGTTTGTCTCCTATGCAAAACTCGATTTCCTTTGCTTGATAAAGAGAGCCTGATAAGTCTACCTTGTATGAATGTGGTGCCCAGTGGATATACTTTGTCCAAGTATGAGCCACGTGAGTAACGTTGAATGTGTATGTAGTGATGGCTCCAGGAAAGAGAAGCTAGTATCATAGAAATGCTGCGAGTGAGACAATTTAAACTTGGCGGTGCTTAGTAATACAAAATCATTCAGGAAAATCAGCAGCTCGATATCACCCCAGTATATATACTCTGCTGACTGCCTTGACCCGGATAGACTTCCAGATGAAGACAAAAGGGCTGGCACGGTTATCTGATATTAAGGCCAGGGTGGCTGACTAATTTTGAATATAGAATCTGCCACTCACACATATAATATCATCGTGCATTAGAGAAACCTGATAAACTTAACCTTGACCAAATATCTTTCTCACTGAATCTCCAATATATGTGATATGATAGCCATTAAAAATTGTTACTTATTGATCACATGTAATCGATCAATAATAGGAAAACTTCTTAAAGTGCAAATAGGGATCAATGGAAAAATCAAACAAAAAATGGGACATTACATTCTGTAGACTAAAAGCTTATAGCACATTGGACTTAGGTTATTGGCTTATATGCAACATCACCAAGGGTTTGGGATACGGGTATGAAGATGGAAGCATCATTTCAAAAATAGGATCAAATAGTTACAAGGAGACAAAGATACATGTACCTGAGAATAAACAATATAAAACAAGTGCAATTGTGCAGAGATAAGAACTTTGAAAGCAAATATGAAAAGGGTTGCTTAAAATAAATTTTTATTAAATGGATTGATAAAACGCCAATCCCAAATATGCTTTGCCCAGTCTTACAAGCTCTTCACTATGGCAAAGAGCATTAACACAACTTTCCCAGTTACCATGGTTATACATATATTTTTATAGTTACCATGGTTATACATATATTTTTATAGCAGGGTTTCATATAGTCCAATTGAACTAATTCTAACAGCTGCCAAGAAATCTTGATGCTTTATACCCAAAACAATGCATATGCGTAAAAAATAAATAATTATCAATATAGACTTTTCTTCTTACTTGCACCTCTAACATCCTTTATCTCACATTCCACAGGACCTATCTAACTTTTTATAAGATTGATTTCTCTCCATGCCTGCACCTTCAATGTCTTTTCTCTCAAATCCCTCTGTAAGACCTATCAAACTCTTTATAAGCTTGATTTTTCTTCTTGTCTGCACTTTCAATGTCCTTTTCTCAAATTGCCCATTAGGACCTAATTAACTGTTTAGAAGATTGTCTTCAAGAATGACAAAGCTTAGTTTGACTCTCCTGAATCAAGACTGTAAATATTTGAGTAATTCTACTTGGCACAATTTTTTTAAGAAATGGAACTAATCTATAAGTGAAGCCTAGCAGGTCATATTTTTGTTTAAGAAACAGGTAATTGTATTTGAGGCAAAATATAGGATTTACCAATAAAATGCAAAAACTTTAGAGAACCTATTAACTATATAGAAAAACTTAGGCCAAACAAAAATGCTCAGGCATCTTCCTAGATAATGAGTTCATTGGCAAGTCTGGAAATGTCTGACATGAATTTTTCTACTCATTTGAATCTGGCTTGCTTAATTTGTCTTATTTTTCTAATTTTGTTGATTGGCAAAAATGATTTTTGAAACTAAGGCGAGTTTTGGTATTAGTATTTTGATAATGGTTTAATTTCAAACTCGGAAAAAAAGAGTTTGAGATCATTGTCCATACTCTCTGCATTGGTATACTTTATAGCTAGCCTGAATGTTACAAAGTTTTGTCTTACATCCTAACTGTATTGTAAGCAAACATTGTCTAAGTGCAGAACAAATTATCAAAATACTGCTTTAACTGTCCACTAAACCATCCATTTACAACAAATTAATCGCTTGCTGGATCAGATATAAAACTAACAAAATGTGCCCATGGAAGAAGAGAGAGAATGAATCCCATGGCAATCGACCACTAGTAAAATCAAGCCATAAACATCCTTGGAACCAACTGAGCTGATTCCATGGGTCCCACTGCCTGGAGAGCTAGCAGCTGATTCTCTTGTAGCACCACCAGCACCCAAGCAGCATCACCTTGTGCTCCACTGCTAATTACACCTTTGCCACTTTTTGGACTTCCAAATGCTGTACAATTCCCCCCACCATCCTGGCCATTTGGATGTCCATTTTTCTGTTTAGGCAGGGCATTTAGAGGGTTAGTGTTGTCAAAGGGAGAAGCAGGATGTGTATTCCTAAGTGGAGAAGGAAGGGGAACATTTGACTATGTCAAATACAAGAACTGTGCTTAAACAACAAGCACACTACAATTTTTAAGTGAACCTGGGACCTCCTACTCCCAATAGCTACAGCTTACCAATTCCCCTATCACATCATGCACACACGAGTATGGTAAATATTTGTCTCATGTAAAAAAGGGAAAATTGTAAAGTTTTTGTTGGTTGAGTGCAGCCAAATACAAGTGTTTTTGCACAAAAATTTAGTAGTTCAGCCCTGTCAACCTCCAAAGGGCCCTCTCAACTTGCAAGTGAAACTCTTTGCCTTCAAATAAGCATTGGGATTATTGATTCCCAAATTAACCACCACTACAAAGACATCACAGATCATAAACTGGAGGATTAGCTTTATTCAAATTCTTGCTGAAAATCTCCCAAAGTTAGTCACAGGACCTTTGAAAGATCATTTTTTCATATCCCAAGATTCTGTTCACAAACAGTAAGCCCCTAGCATTAAAGATATTGAATGCTGCCTGGAGCTCTTCAGACATCACAACCAGTTTAGATCTAGACGCCATGGTTACCACACAGAAAAATAGAGAAAAATGCAGAGGGTAAACAAGACATATGCTACTTGACTCAAAGGGAAGAGCAAGGTTTGAGTTATTGATGATCACTGATAGGATTGATGTGAGAAATAGGCAAAGGATTGATTACCATTGGCACACAGTGAGTTAGCAAGCTCCCAAGAGTGGAGGGTGTGTTATTCCCATTTAAAATATCAACCAAGATGATCAAGCCATAATTATGGTTCAAACCTGAGTTACTGTTTTGGGCATGGGGTGGGGTATGGGTTCCCTGGCATGGTGGCTTTTTTCCTAGGTTTAGTACAGTTGGGTTTGGCTGTATTATATATATAATATTAAAAAAATATAAAAATTACTCATAATTTGTGAAAATAAATAAATTGAAACATAGCTGATAATGATAAAGATAATTGATAATTCAATGTCAAATGTCAAATCAATGCAAGATACAATCAATAATCTTCATAATGCTCTTCATTGAGAGCATTGAGGTCACACTTGCTTCATTTGAACCACACAAGCACTTATAGTGCCACTTAGACTAACTACGTCCTATGTAAGAGCTTCCTCATCCTATGAAGAGATTGTGGCAAGCTATGCAACAAAAGCATTTAAGTCAGCACACTTGGGGATTACATCCAATACTTCGTTACCCCCTCCTTGTACTTGACTTGCTTATGTGACTGGAGGTTCAAGTTGGAACGCACATAGACCAACTTTGTTTTTTTTGCAGCCAATCGGTTGTGCTTAATTGAGTGGATAAAGGAGTATGTACTCCACCTTTGCTTAGCCAAAGAAAAACTTGCAACCAATTGAAATTGAAGATGATCAATTCAACAATTATAAAACATAATATATAGCTGCAAAAGGAAAGTAAGAAAGTCAAAAAATAAGGTGCATACTTGTGATAAAACTTTGATTGCAAGAGGCCAAAAGTAAATAGAGCCTTGGCCATGGAGGTACCACCATGTATAAGTGTCTTCCTTGTACTAGTCTCAAAGATCGTGATTCTTTGAAAATTTGGAATGATAAAGCTGCCAAACTTGCCCATAATTGATGATACCATCCTTTACATTTAGTTTGGGAAGATTATTTAAATGCTGCCTTGTACTTGTCGGCAACTTCAATATTTTAATATGGTGCCACCCTTCTTAGCAAATAAAATATCTTCATGTTGCAATATTTTGGGGACAAATCAAATGCTAAGATATGCAAGGGCCTGGTCATCTTTTTCCAACAAACAACAATGATTCTTGGCACCCATTTGAAAAATGTTTTAGTGGGTTCATGCTCCTTAGCTGCTATTATGACCTCTGGTTCTTTAATCATGGGGTCCATGCCATCATATATTTCTACCAAACATAGCTGATTCGTATCAACAAATTTGATCATACTCATGATGGGCTCAATGAAACTCAAAACATAAACACCCAAAAGGTGAAAACATTCTTCCCCGATGACAATTGATGGGCCATCTCTGAATTCAACTACTTTCATATACTTCAAAGGTTGTTGATGACCATGGTTCTCAATGCCTCTTGAACCTTCACAAGTTGTCTCAAGATGATTGTGTGTGATGCAAATCTAGTCTCAACAACTTGATATTTTGTAAAAAAAAAATATTAAAATTTAAGAAATTAGATGACTATCATATAATTGATTTCTTTTAGCAAACTTAAAGTACCTTCAAATTTCAACAACACCAGCTTAGAGAGGGACCTGAAGATGACTTGTGACATATGTTTCTCACAAACAATTAAATCTCCTTAGCCTTGGTGTATATTTCTTTCACCCACTTTATCTCTGTGGCAATCTTTTGCATCACCATGTTGAGTGAGTGGATGATAGATGGTGTCCAGAAAATGTGTCCATATCTTGCCTCCACTAATAAACCTGTTGCCTTGCAATTTTTAGCATTGTCTATTATGACTTGGACAATGTATCAACATCCATCATCTCAATGAACTCTATGAGGATGTTGGCAATGATGTTTGTGTCCTTTACTTGCCCCTCACAATTAGCTGCCTTAAAAAACATTATCGCTTTAGGGCACATTGCAATGACATTAATTAAAGACTTGTTGTTGCAATCTTTCTATCCATAATATAATCAATTGTTTTGGCCCATGAATCCTTGATTGGCTGCAATGATGTCTCCACAATTTTTATCTTTTGCCAATAAGGTTGTGCGGACCTTTTCATACTTAGGACATGTATAAGTTGCATGTATTTGACTCATAGCTCTCACCATTTCCCTCCAATATGGGGATCACACATAGATTAAAGGAAGCACATTGGTGTAAATGCAATGCACAATGTGCTCATTTGCAATGCCCCTCACCTCATTCTAAAAATGCCCTATCTAATTGGCCTCTTTTGTGAGAATGAGGGGGGGTTATTGTCTTCTTGGGAAGATAGTGTCACAATGCAATAATTTGTGACAGCCACTATTGGAGAGGCGAAAGATGGACATGCAAGAGGCTTGCAGGATCCTTTCCTGGATAAAGGACGGGCTTTTGATTTTGTGCTCTTAGTTACAATAGTTGCTTCTTATTTGTTTTTGAAATACGACAGAAATTGCTCCTTTGCAACTCCTTTTTGTTTAGTTCTAATTCCTTGGCTGGCCATATTACATAGGTGAGCTTTCACTCGACTATACAAGCTCTTATACTTGCATTGGTACTGATTACAACACCAAAGAAAACCCTCATCTTGAAGAAGCTGCTCAATTATCATGACATGTTGCCAAACATGTGATGCTTGGTCAAATTTAATTTGCATTGGTACTGATTACAACGCCAAAGAAACCCCCCATCTTGAAGAAGCCGCTCAATCATCATGACATGTTGCCAAAGATGTGATGCTTGGTCAAATTTAAATTGCATTGGTACTGATTGCAATGCCAAAGAAAACCCCCATCTTCAAGAAGCTGCTCAATCATCTTGACATGTTGCCAAAGATGTGATGCTTAGTCAAATTTAAAAGACCTCTTCTTCTTGGGCTCATTGAACTGGAACTAATGGCAGCCATTATGAACTATATGGATCCCTATACCTACATGTTTTAAAACTAACAAATATGATAAAAAATCAGAAAAAAAATGCAACCCTAGGCTACCTTAATATAGAAAAAAAGAAAAGAAAAAGAAAAAAAGTGAAAGAATGTAATGTCCCCTTCTCAGCAGTGATCTAACAGTTGGCCGTTAGTCTATTCTGGTGACCCGTAGACTACTCGGAAGCAGGAATTAGGGTTCCTATCTTCTAGGAGGATGTTTCAGCGTTTGTTGGAGTGTGCTTCTGGAATCTTGGTGTTTGGTCGGCAACTTCTTTCTGGGTTTTCAGAGAGCTTTGCGATGGTATGTCTAGCATGATGATCCGAGTTACTTCCAGAATTTACTATTTTTAGTAAATTCTATTTCTGGCAGTGGTCTTGTTGGCCCCAGTGCTTTTGGCCTCCCTCGTTAGTTGGTTCAGTTGGCAGAGTCGGAATTGGCGCCTGGATGCAGTTTCTGGAGAGACAAGTCATATTAATTAAAATAATGTTATTTTAATTATTTTCCCCCTTGGTCGAACTTTATGACTTAAGTTGTTTTTAAAAGGGGTTTTTTATGGGTAGGCATCTCATCAAAGATTTTAAGTGAAATATTCTATTTTTCTAAAGTCAGATTGGAGAAAAGAAAAGGGACGCCAACTTAAGGAGATATTTAATATTTAAATGTTAAAGTCTTGCCTTGGAAAATGGGACGCCATCTTGAGGGTCAAAGGTCAACATGGGATTAGGGTTTTGGAGTGGAGCGCACCTTCTGGAAGGTTCTAGAGGGCTTGGCAGAAATTTTAAAAAGGTGGTCTTAGCTCTTCATTCTTCATCTTGAGTTTATTGCAAAGTTATGCTGCCGGATTGGTGAGTGAATGCTTCGAGGGATGCATACCTCCTAGCTAGGCTTGACTTCTTGCTTGAAATACAACAACTAGTTGAGAGATTGATTTCCATTGAGTTGTTTGCTTTTGTATTTGAGTTTTCTGTATTTTCAGTCACTTTCACAGTTACTGTTTTGACTGTGGCTGAACTGCATTTTAATTCATAAGTTTGAGAGTGATTTTTGTT
This sequence comes from Sequoiadendron giganteum, assembly GCA_007115665.2. Lineage (NCBI taxonomy): Eukaryota > Viridiplantae > Streptophyta > Pinopsida > Cupressales > Cupressaceae > Sequoiadendron > Sequoiadendron giganteum. The sequence continues at coordinate 610,673,072 of CM021105.1, forward strand.
TGTTTATGGGTATTTGAGAAATGTGCTTGGTTGGTTGAGGCGTCCCCTTCCACCAATTTGCAGGATTTAATGTTGAGCCTTTATTTTTATTGAGCAAAATCGCCCTTCTCTTGGGCCGTACATTTTTGGTTTTGCTTGGTTTTGCATGCCAAATTCAAGGGAGTCTTTTGGGCCTGTTTTTTGCTTCATACTTGGGTGCCTTCAGTCTTAGATTACTTTGCATCTTACTTCATAAGATTTGGACAAGTTTTGAGGGAGTTGTGTTAAATTGACCGAATCTCTGTGTTGCTGATTTGACAAATCTGAGTGCAGGTCTACATAACCAAAATGGATATCTATAATATTGTAAGTTGAATAGTAGTACTTTCAGCACTTCTTCTATCATTGATCTAATTCTTGTAACTTCCCACGGTTGTGGAAGAGACTGGCATGTTTCAATCTTAGATAGCTTTCAATTCTTGTATCACCCACTGAAGAAGTGGAAGAGGCTGGCTTGCCGCCTATTTACTTTCTGCAATGCATTGTTACATCATGTTGATCGGCTGAGCCGTCACCAAATCATGGATCCTCTGACCATATGTTCGCCCCTCCTCCCATCTCAGGTCTTAGGGCACATTCTTGGTTAGAGTTATAAATTCTTTCAGTTTTCAGTATTGCTAACGATCCCCTTCGAGTATGCACTCACCTTGCCCGTACTGGGATCTGGGTTGATTAGAAAGTCAAGGGTTCCTTTCAGCTGGTTTTGGTTTTCATAACGTTAACGGGTGATTTGAGCTGTGTCAAAAAAAATAAAATTGCTTGGGATATTTCAAAGAAACAGCAATGAAACCCTATGATATGTTAAAAAATGAATAACAATTAATAAAATCATTTAAAATATTTATAAAAACTAGGAATCTTGGATTTTTTTTTGGAAAACTTAAAAACTCAAAATAAACTTACCTTTGAAATTTGAATAATTAATATCCTTTGTGCAATCTATTTGTTCCCTGTTGCACTAGGAATCTTGGATATTTTTTGGAAAGCTTAAAAACTCAAAATAAATTTATCTTTGAAATTTGAATAATTAATGTCCTTTGTGCAAGTTATTTGTTCCCTGTTGCGCTTAGGAAACATGCCTTCGTGCCTTCATCATCCTTTACCAAAAAAGTTGGCATTCTTGAACAATGCAAAATAAAAAGCACTAGAAAAATGGAGTGATATATGTATTTCTTGTGTTTTATACTCATGTTTTGAGGTTGTATGTTGTTTGTTAGGGTTTTAGTTTTCATTTTATGGTCTTTTCTTTTAAAAAATTGTTTTTACTATGTTTTTAAGGCCATTTGACCTCTGATTCCTTCTGGGTCAGCTCAGGTCCATCCGGGGCACAGCTCAGGCACTCCATGTGTACGCCTAAGGCATACTCGAGGTTTACCTGGGCCGTGTCTTGTATGGATCCAACATGAACCTGCCCCTGAAATCGTCTGGGCTAGGTCTGAGGGTTGGGACGGTCAAACCCAGTATTACAGGCTCAAACAGGTAGATAAAACATAACATGCCCCAGCCTCTTCAATGATTACTACTGCTAATCTTTCCCAATTTGAGGGCGAAGAATATTTGAAATGGCTTGGCTAAAAGATGCTCTATTGCAAGAAGTTCAGTGGTTTTATTGCTTTCCCAATAGATGTGTCCAATTGATGAGCTTGAAATGTGCTGCAAGGGTTCTGCCTTCTTCTGGAATGACATTTAAGATCAAGTCCCAACATTGGCTCTTGGACAGCATACCAATGATAATTTGTGACTCACCTCCCACTGTCAGATGCTTTCTGCCATAAGATCCTACAAATTGTAAACCTTCCATTAGGGTGCTTGCTTCTGTCATGTTCATTTAAATATCCAGATGACAGAGAAAGCATGAATGCATTCTCACAACTAACTTCTCGAGATACCTCTGGCTCTTGCTGGACTTAGATTCTCCCATGATCCTTATCAAAATTTATCTTAACCACATTTTCCATGGTGTTAGACCACCTAACTCCTGCACTCTTATTTTCCTTACAACCCTTCCCATTATCAGAGTACATCTCTTGTTATTATTAAGCAACAAAAATCCTTTTCTTTTATGCAGAGAATTTTCAAGATTAACAGGGATACAAATGTAGGCAACAAGCATAAAATACAGCCTTGTGGTATGACTTTGGTTGTTGCTAGGCAAGCGGCAACAGCTACTAAATATCATATCCTAAACTAGTGTTTTACATTGTATGCTCTTAGTGAATCTCCTGATCGAGAATATTTCATCAAAATCTTTTGGAATTATCCTTATAATTTCCTCCTCCACAACACCTTGTGTATTTAACTGTCCTCAAATTACCATTTTATGCATTTCCTTCTTTTTTCAGCTTCATCTCATTGCTGCAACCTTTATCTTTGTGTAAATACATTTTGCAATAACTATAGCCATTTTTACCGTGTTGTTTCAGTTAGAGCCATTGTTTTATTTCTTTGATTCCCTCTCTCTACCATTTTCATTTACTTTTTAAGGCACTTGTCTTGGGGTTGTTCTTCCCTTAACCTTTACCCCAACCAAAGCTGATGGGATAATTAAATAATTTCTTGCCTCCTAACCAAAACTGGTACACAACATAAAAGAAGTAAAACAAATAACTGAAACAATTGAAAAGCATTAATGAATCTACCAGAAGCACATAGAATCTCTTGAAAGTGAGGACTCAACCTATTGCACAATGCTTGATATCCAGTACGAAGCTCTCTTTCTGTAATTCATAACCTGCCACCATTATTTTTGTGTACTTCCCTGTGGAATGGGTCATGCTTGAATGAGGTGAATGAAATCATATCTTCCTCCATAAGAACTATGGAATTTTTAATTATTTAATCCCTCTACTAAAATCGTTGCTCTTCATTACTATACATTTGCCTCCTCTAAAGTTTATCCATTCTTTGTTAAGTAATCTGCAACCTTATCTATAGACCACTTGACATGGGAAGATTTAATAGCAAACTTATTTGAATAACTACTGTCATCTCCTATTTCTACTCTGCTTCTGACTCAGCTTTTAGAAGCTTTATTTATTAGTTCTGCTTCTGCATGATTATTGTTGCAAACTTATTTGAATAACTACTGTCATCTCCTATTTCTACTCTGCTTCTGACTCAGCTTTTAGAAGCTTTATTTATTAGTTCTGCTTCTGCATGATTATTGTTCTTTAGCTGAGTTCTCTGACCCCCTAAAACAAAGTAATGAATCCATCTTGTTCATTTTGAGAAGTCCATTGATATCCCTCTTTCCCTGGATTTCTGGATGGACTTATATGCAAAAAGCTTCGAAGAATCAACCAAAGGTGGATTTTTGTGTCTTTCTCAGTTTTTGGTCATTCTCTTGTTCATGTAATCATCTCCTTTATAGAATGAATCTGTTTTTGGAGATCCAGATAACCTTATGGTATTTTAAATTTTTGTTGATTCTCGTGTACTTCGGTATTAAAAACGTCTACATCTTCAACATATTACTAAAATAATGAATTTTGGGTGTGCAGGCAGTTGGATGACAAGGGAGATTCACCCTTTTCCTTGAGTTTCAGTGGAATCAGGAAAAAATCAAAGCTGTTGTTTAAGGAACCATGCTTTATATCCAATTTCCATGAGCCACAAAAGTATGCTGCAAGTACTGGGAGGCCTATTCATCATCACCAAGTTGTTCGAGGAAAATCTTTGGGCTTTTCTTCTCAATGGAATTCTTCATTTAGAAAGTCTAATTTTCTTGATTGGCGGATACCATTGATGCGATCACATTTCAATTCTCCTCATGTATGTTAAACTATGCTTTATATCCTTTTATGCTGACACTTTTTCAAATTATGTTGAGATTTTCAATAGCCTTATGATCCTGTGCAATTGTTTTATTGTTTCCCTATGAATGACTTTACAATTGAGGTGTTGGTGTTTGGGGCTTCATTAAAAATAGCTTTGTTTGTATTGGCACATAAATATGGAGATTTGGACACTGATCTTTGGGCTCCTCAGTCAATTCTAAATTTATTCAAGAGAATTATTTTAAAGTTGAAGGTTGGCTTTTGGCCTTTGATCCTTATATCAAGTTGTGACTGCATTCTGATATAGTGTTTATATATAATTCTTTTAAATATGATATTCTAGCTAAAACTTACATGAATGAGGCTTTTTGGTTAGCTAATACTGACATTAAGCTAGTTGTCTTTTCTTGCCTTACTCTGTATGGTTTATGTATTAATGCTCTTGAGCTACTTACACATGAAAGCATATTGATCAAGGCTGGACGCTACTTAAATAATGGTTTGAGTATTCAACTCGATTTTTCTTATAAAAGAAGGTACTAGAAATATTGGAGATGGATACAAAGGATGCATATACAATATGCCTGTGATGTGAATGAACATGAACTGTCACTGCAAATTTTAAGACATGAATCACCAACCTGCTAGGTGCTTTTGGAACCATGTCAAGTTTTGCAATGAGATTTAAGTATTTTCTGCTTGACCTTTACAATGATGCAAGTATATAGCTGATAAAGAGGATCTTTTATAGGACAAAGTCTCATTACCAAAGATGTGTTATGCTACACAAGCTTAATAGAATGTTTAAATTTTAAAGAACTATACAATGAATTTCCACGAGGACAGGCAGCCAAGGAGGGTGCTACAATTTTCTTTTTTGGTAGGATTAAAGTAATCTTAACTATTCCAGGATGAAAAGCAATGCATGCACGTATGCTCCAGAATAGGGAAGCAGTTGTCTCTACACCCCAGGTTACCTTAAGATGGTTTTGACAAGTAGTGGCTATATTTTGCTGGTCCTTTTAAGTATCTTACTTGACAAGGTAGTTTTATACCAATAGTTGTTGCTACCTAGTATTTGACAAAATGGGCAGAGGTTCATGCACATCTAGATCACCAAATTTAAAACAAAGTCGAATCAGTGTGGGAATAATGCTTATAGACTTGCATTCATCTTAAGGTAGAATATTGTGCAGAAGATTTATGGGCATGATCATAAGCTCAGTTCATGTTATTGTAGAAAAAGTGAATATATTGAACTTTGACATGATTTTAGTTCTTACATTATGTAGGCCTCATGTCATTGGAAACAAATATTGGATATACAAGCTTTTTTGCTACCCTATTCTCATTTCAGACTCATAAATGCTAACAGATAAATGTGTATGTGGAAATGTTGTTAATATGGTGAATGCAGATTTCAAACCAAGATTACTTCATTAAAAAGAACATTCATTTGGAAAGAAGAAACCCTAAATGTAATCTATAGGCGAATTTTTGAGCAAACTGGGTAAGGGACATTACAAATTCTAATGGATTACAAATGAGGGGGGATGCCCTTTTTATAGTTAGCCCATTTCAGTGGACGGCTCAGATTCAATTACAATAAAGGGCTCAGATCGAGCCACCTATGCCCTAATTAGGGTTTCTGCCCTAAAAACCGCCACAGAGAGGAGTGGGGCAATAAATGTATAGAATATTCTCCACTCCCTTGCAGGAACCATAATGAGCAATTAATACCCATCATCATCTTCCAGAAGATTCTCATCCAGCAGAGCGTTCCCATTGTCCCTCTCCCGCACAACAAACTCGACCAGACGGGCCAATAGTGCCTCAACCTCCTGAACTGAAATTGGTGGAATATGGTTGAGCTGAAATTCTAAGACTGACACCGTCTGTCCATGCTGGGTGTAAGACTTTCTCCACACCACCAAGGCGTACTGTGTGTTCTGAATTATACTGGAGAAAGTGGAGATGTTCTCAAAGTCATCTTGGACAAATGATCTTACCATTGAGAAGAAGGGAGTTAACCTATCCGTCAAACCACGTGCAGTGATCTCATCCGGAGCCAACCTCCTAGCAAATATGGCCTCCAAGGTATTCAGGATTCCATCCAAAATATTGTTCATCGCCTTCCTGACCCTAGCTGAATCCGCCCGCGCCACATCATGGAAACCACGGCCTGTGACCACTGAGGAGTACCAGCTGGTGAAATCGTACCTATCACCCTCCTGTATTACACCCCCATCCACCAAGGTGTGCAAAGGCATGCTCATCATAGCCCCTAGACGAAGAACAGTCTTCGTTTGATAAATTTGGGTGTCACTCCAGGCTTGATCCACCATGTCCATGCGTGCCAGAACATTTGAGGCTTGCTGGTAAGCATATGCAAGATCCTCCATAAATTTTTTAGTCTCAGCCCGAACATGGCCAACCCACTTATCCGCTTCCGTTTCCATTTTCTTCAGATCCTCCAAGCCAACAACTGTCTCTCTCGGAAGCTCAAACGGGGGTTCAACCACCGGGTTTCCTTGTTCACCTGGACGCGCAAGGTCCTGTACATATCCTATCAAAGTATTATGCTCCTTCTTCAACCTTTTGTACTTTCCTTCTTACCCTGTTCTGCTCGGGCTCATCAGTCTCCACGAGCTGAGTATCTCCAGACCCTTGGGTCCCTTGTTCTGTGTTTCCTTCCTCCTCCAACGTTGTATCCAACATTTGCTGGAAATGGGTGTCGGCCACTATTTCCTCTTCCTCTTCTTGTCTGCCGCCCCTGGATGCACCGACACTTATGCTATCTGATTCTCGGGTGTTGGGCTGGTCAACCTCCTCCAGTTCTCGCTCCTCATCCAACCTTGCCCTCTGATCGGCAAATAGTGAGATTTCCCTCAAACTTGAAGACTGAGTTTGCGACTGCGCGGGTGATGCTTGCTCCATCCTTAAAGATATTGGCTGGGTTGGCACCTCATTTTGTGCCTCTGGCGCTTGAGCAACCTGTTTTCCCCTTCTTGCCGATAGCGGCCGTTGATCACCCATCAAGTTATAAGTAAGGGTGACTGCTCTGCTTTTGAGTCTACCCACATGTCTATTGACTCAAGCCCTCGTGAAAGTCATCACTGGAATAGAGAGCGTGTCCAAGTCCATGATTTCTGGCTCAGACCAATCAAGTGGTGGGATCAGAGTATTCCTGACTGACTCATAGTCAGGCTGTATGACATTTACATCTTCTTCCACCTGGTCGGGAACTGGAATGACTTCACACTCCCTGATTAACTTGAGAGGGAGTCTAGTGAACATCCTTCTCCTTATTTCAGCCTCATCAACAACATTTGCCCAAAAATCTTCTATGTGAGCCTTGTGCCTGTACTCAACATTCTGCACCACTCCGATGTTTCTGTAAGGATCGAAATCCTGCCTGCCTATGTGATATGAGAGATGAAAAAATTGTAGCTCATCCTTTGCCTCTCGAGCTGCCTGCAAGGAGGGGCACACCTCAGTGGAATTCCCTATGGCGATAGGAAAATCTAGTCCCTTCTTCCTCTTCTTCTTCTGGATTTTATCGTAGGCAATGAGTTGCCTAGATACTTCCAGCATTACTATGTGGTCAGTGGGGTACCTCGGCAACCGGTATGGATATGCAATGAACCCCTGCAGCCTAATGTATGTGAATTTCGGAAATTGGATGAGCCAATATCCATATTCCTCGATCAATGCCTGCGCTTCCTTTGAGATTCTTTGCTGCATTCTCTACTGAAGGGTCCTTGCAATATGCATTGTGAATGCATCATTTGCCCGCTTATAGCTGGCAGGGTTAGTCAAATGTAACTGTCTGTAGGCCTCATGGATTTTGAACTGGTCAGGGGCACAGCCAATTGGCTCTTTGTACGTGATCCGTCGATACTTGGTCATCCTTGCCAGCATATATATCACGTACGAGCTCATATAAAAAGTCTTCGTCCTCCTCATGCTCTTGAATTGTTCATCAATGTTGTCGCTAATCATCCTTGCCCAGTCAACACACTCCTTCCCTTCCAAGATGATCTCGATGAAGTAGAACATCCAAGGCTCGAAGATGTAGACCTGCGCACTCCCATTTATTCGACTAAGCATCAATATCAAGTCACAGTACTCTTGTTTCACCTCTTCGGCAATTATCTGTTTTGGGAGTTTAGTGCGGGGTGGCTTTGGCTTCTGCATCCAGACTCTGTTGATGACCGCAACAACCCTCTCGAAGGAGGTGGAATACATTTTATCTGCCCTCTCCTTTGATCTATACAACATCTTTTCGGAAGTAGGAATCCCAAATGCCTCTCCGATAGCATCTGGCGTGAAGTTGGCAAACATTTTGCCATCTGGAGAGACAATTGTTCTGCGTTCCGGCTTGTAACAATTTGCGCATTCCATGATTAACTCTGGACACTGTATTGCTGGTGGAAAACCAGCAGCCGCGTAGATTCCACTTTTCATTATGTTGTGTGCCGTGACTGACGATTGATGACCTCCCAGCCTGTACATCCTTGATTTGAGTGCACCCAGATTAAATGAACCAAGGTTGGTGTCATTTAATCCTGCCAGCTTTGAAGTAATTGCTGACTTCGGGAGAAATGGCTTGGCGAGTCTTTTGATCATTGCCTGTCGAGATGAGCTTGCCTTGCCCGCTTTGGTATTTGCAGCTCTGCCTGCGGCTCTGCTTGTTCCTGCAACATCCTTTGCTCCGGCCATCTGCAAAATAAAATAGAATAACAATAAGTTAGATTGCAGATATTTTTTTAATAAAATAAAATAGCTTCCGAGATGGCTGTGGATATGGAGTTAGCTTTGAAAATGAAATTCTTCAGCATAATTTTCTAACTTCAAACCTCAAACTGTATAACAACTCTGAGCTTAGAAAGAAGCCTTCAGCAATTTCACTTCCGACTGGCGAAGAAAATCACAGCAAACCAATAACTTTCAGCAATGTGAACAATTTCCTCAGCACAAATAATTCAAATTCTTTTGACCACACTTCGTTGACTTCGGCAATTTTAGAAGAAATAAAGAGATTGCTGCAATATGAAATTTCAAATTTCTTCTCAACTCTAACAGCAATCAATTTCCTCAGCACTTCGACTTTCAGCAGCTTGAGAATAAAGATCTCCAGAGAAAAATAAATCTCCAGCAACTCCGGAAATCTGCAGCAACTCCAACAACTTGGAAATAAACTCTCAGCTCTCCAACATACAATTTCAAAAATTGCAGCAACACACTTTCAGCTCTTCGAAAGAAAGAGTTTCAACAACTTGAAAATAAAATTCCTCCAGCAACTTCGTACCTAGAAAATAAGAACTCAAGCTCAATCTTAGCAACCTCAAAAAGACTTCAACCTCACAAAATTCTTCACTTCAGCAATTCCAAGCTCTTTGAAATGTGTGAAGAAATGAAGTTGTTAAATAACTCTTCGTGAAGAATCCTGCTAAGGATTGTTGGAGCTATTTTTAGCACCTTCATTAATTCACCACCTTCTTCACTCGGAATCTTCTAATTCAGGCGCAGTAGTGGGCTAGTCGTCAGCCAGTCATTATGGCAGTTGCCATTAATGAAGATTCCTTCCTTGCAAAAATTCGAATTTTTCCTTTTAGTCAGCTAGTTAACTCTTGGTGATTTAAACAACTCGCGAGAAAATCACTTGACTTGATTGAAGATTCCATTTTAAAATCCTCGCAGTGTTTAATTAAATTCGATTCGAAAAATTCGTGGGAGTTGTAAATTCATTTCCAACCTGTTAAAATGTCTGTCATTTAAATCTCAATTTCATGAAATTTGCCTTAGACATTTTAAATTTTCTCTCTTTAAAATATTCAACTCCGGGCGATTTAAAATCACTTGCCTGCTCAAAATAATTCATCCTTTGAGATTTAATTTCCGTTAGGAAAATAATTTAGGCAATACGAATTTCCTCTGAAAATATTAAAATTTCCCTTAGGAAATTAATTTTTTAACTCTGTCAACTCATGGGTGCCTTTTAAACGGGTTCATTTAATTTTTATTTGACCCATGGAAAAATATATCAGTTGCTTCCGCCTTGGAAATAAAATGTCATCACTGTGTCCACTTCATTTAAATGCCTTTGGAAAATTATCTTCAATTCATATCAAGGCGTATTTTCTCCAGTGAAATATTTATCTCACTTAGAAAATATTTCTAACACTTTCTTCCTTGGCGTATTTCCCTTGGTATATATTTTTTATTTCCACACCTTAGCCAATTCTCATGTAACCCCCCCTTCACAATGTTGGGTGCATTCCATAGGTGGAGCTTTGATTTTGGTGCCTTAGAAATTTTTCTTCACTAGCTGGAAATGGGTGCACTTCATAGCCTCAACTTTCATTTTGAATGCCTTAGCATATTTTTTAGATCTCATCCATGAGGTGGGCGCAAACTAGAGGTGGCACTTTCATTTTGAACTTAGGCGTTTTCTACCTACTCCTCCATCATGGGCGCATTTCCACCCATCCACTTTTATTTCTAATGCCTTAGAATAATTTCAAGGCACTTCCTCAAGGTGGGCGCATTTACACATGTGAGCTTTGATTTTGCCTTAGAAAATTTCAAGCCTCCAACAACCTTGGGCGCGTTTTAGATGTAGCGCTTCTACTTGATGGGTGCAAACTAGAGGTGGCACTTTCATTTCATGCCTTAGACGAATTTCAAGGCTCTATTTCCTCATTATCTCCCTGGGCGCATTTCACATGGCCTGCTTTCATTTTTGCCTTAGAAACTTTTGAAGTCACTTCCCACCTTGACTTGGGCGCAAATACTACCTCCATCTTTTGTTTCCATGCCTTAGAAATTTTCATCTTTTCTTCTTCTTGAGGGCGCATTTAACACCTTCTACTTTCATTTTGTGACTTAGACAATTTTCAAAGTCTTCTTGCTTGCCTTGAGGGCGCATTTTAGGTGTCATGCTTCATTCTCATGCCTTAGAAATTTTTCGGCCCAACCACTCCTAGCACAAGGGTGCATTTGATGGGGTCTACTTCTATCTCATGCCTTAGGCATTTTCAACATCTTTGCTTCAACTTGGGCGCATTTAGCACCCTCAACTTTTATTTTCCATGCCTTAGGCGTTTTGAGGGACTCATCAAGGTGGGCGCATTTAGCATAGTGAGGTTTCATGTGAGGGCGCATATGAGAGGGTGAGCTTTCACTTGAGGGCGCAAATAACATGTGCTACTCTCATTTCATACTTACGTGTTTTGCTAGGCATCCTCCTCCTTGGGCGCATATTAGAGGCCTCACTTTTATTTTTGCCTCAGGCGTTTTTAAACCTCTCAACTTACCTTGGGCGCATATAGCCCCTTCCACTTTCATTTTATGACTTAGAAAAATTTCTCTTCTTAGCTGGGCGTCTTCAAGGGTATGAGCCTCTGTTTTGCCATACTTAGTCAAATTTTCATGCCTCTACCTGCCTTGCCCTCGCATTCTATTTTTAGCAAGCCCTTGCTATTTTTAGTAAGTTCTTTGATTTTCGACTTCCACAACTCCATTTGACTTGAAACTTGCTATGCCTGATCTTGATGACTTGAGTGTCGTGCTCATGCCAACCTCGGGTGCAGACCTGCTATTTATAGCCGTGTCTTGACTTACTAAAAATAGTAAGTTCTCCGATTCCGCTCAAATTTTGCCAACAAGTACCTTGAAGTATGCTGATATTGGTGGGGTACTTCGTTCTGGCTATTTCTGGATTTTACCCCCTATAAAAGTGGAAACCCTAATTTGACTTGCATGTATCCCGAACGGACTCCGTTTGACTTTGTTTCTTCTGCATGTTGCTCTGTATGCTGAACTGAAGTGTTGGGTGGTTGGGGTGAAACTGCTATTTATAGTAAGTGTCTAGAAAGTGATCAATTCACTGCCGGATGATTTTGCATGTCATATTGCCCGTGGGATCTCAAGAAACCCAGAAAAACCAAGAAAACTGGTCTGCATGCGGGCCCTGGTTAAAAATAGTAAGTCCTCGAAACTTGATTCCCTTTGCATGCATGTCACACTGTTGCGAAGCTCTCAAAAAACCCAGAAGGAATATCCGGACACGCGTTGAAAAACTCTGCATGCAAACCCTAAAAATAGCCTCTGAAGGTTGAACTCTGAAAGCGATCGTCTCGGTTTGTATGTTTTATCGTTGCGAAGGTTTTGAAAAACCCAGAAGTAATCTCCAGACATGCATTGAAAAATCACATGTTTGAACCCTGAAAATGACTTTTGAAGCCTGAACTGCCAAAAATAGCAAGTCGTCCAAATTTGTTCAAATTTCTCGTGTAGGCACTCTAAAGCTGCCTGAATGTGCTAAAGCTGACAGAATTCCAAAATCTTGATGAAATGATCCCAGATAGAGTACTTACTATAAATAGTAAGTTGTCAGAATTCGATAAAAATTCAGTGGGACCTTGCTGGATGCCTTGTAACTACAGTACTAAGCTCAGATTCCAATTTGATAACTCAGTTTGACCTTTAGGAAGCTTGAAGAATAAAAACCCTAATTTCACAGACTTAACCAATATTTCGACCTAGGTCAAACAGTGGGACATCCCCGAATGGACAAAAGACCAGAGAGAGCGAACCACAACCAAAAGACCAGAATGGAGCAAAAATTAGGGGGTCCCCATTTGAATGGGGTGATGTGTGAAAAAGGTCACAACAGAGCTCCATTTCAAAGAAGTGGTGAAAGAAGACCGTTTAAATTAGTGTTATGTTTGGCCTACTATATTTTGTATCCTAATATTACGTGCTGAAAATTGAGAACTTGCATATTCACCAGGGTAGGACAAAAAATAATTCTTACTATACCATTGATAAGGGAGTTATGGCTTATGTTCAATTTCATTATATAAATAAGTATAGAGTCCCACTTTTGAATGTAATGCATATAATGGTTTTAAAATAAAAAGTTTAGTGAAGGGGCAACCCACCCTTTTTTTAACATTGTAAGCATTTGTGGTAGGGTGAATTATTTTGTGGCCCAGTATTTGTAGTTTTTGACGAACAAGTAATTTTCCAACATAAAGGTTAAAGTTAGTTAAGGTCATGGTTTCATCTATCAGTTTGGGTTTACTATAAAAGTCCCTTATGAGTTAATAGGTCTTGTTAGTTAAATTGGCTGATCCAAGTTGATGGCTAGTAGTTCTTAATTTCTTATAACCACTAATGGAGTTGTGTTGTAGAGAATAATTATGAAATATATAAGAGGTCCATCTCTTCCATTTGGGCCAACTCCTTATTTTGGAGCTGACTTTATATTTCTATTGCTTCGCATACCATCTATGATATGATTCTATTTCTGAATGCTTATTTCGATAAGAGAAGCTTATATTATAGGCTACAAATATAATATAGGCAGTTAATGTTTCAAACTCTCAAATTTCAGCTACGCTCCTCCTCTGAATCCTTTTTTATCTACCCTTTGTCTGGGATTTCTCTCTTTGATGTTGGCCAGCCCTTTATTCCAGGGCCAATTTTATATTTTGTGTGATCACTTTAATTTTGCTTTACATATTATACAATTATTTATTTAAATTAATTTCTGTTAAAAATGCATTTATAATGTTGAGATGAGAAAACGTTGTCATGGACATTGGGTGCTTGCCAGGAAAGCAGAGTAATATGGTCTTTATATGTGGTACATTGCAGTGAGAGGTATTATGGTACTGGGTGCAAACTGAGGTAGATGTGCACACTGGCTAAATTGTGTATTCTTCATTCTTGCATTGGGAGATGAAATTAAAGGTTAACTTAGTGGTGATATAAAATACCATATGTGCTAAGTTCTTAAATTGACTGCGACAATTTTCACCATTGATAATGCTTATTGACATATTGTGGACCTATGATTTGTCAGGAGCATCCATCAATAATTTAATATTTTATTGTTTCATTCCCTGGGTATGCAACAACCTAAGGGAAAAGTAGGCTCCTGAATTAGTAACTGCGAGCGATTTAGGCACCCTTCAAACTTATGTGACTAATTGTTTGAATTGCAATTTGAAGATAAATATTGAATTGTTTGTGAGGAATATTTTTTTATCACAAATTTCAAGTCTTCAGTATATATTACAATATTCCTCAATAGACTACATCAATGACTTTCAAATAGCATGGATTCTTGACTATTATTGCCCATAAATAAGATAGGTTGCTACACGATAGATGAGATCCTTATTCAGTGATCTCATGGAGAGGATATTTCCCTTGGGATTACTGGATGATCAGGGACAGTTGCAAGTTGTCTTGGCACATTATTCAGTTGATTGCTATTGGTTCTTGTGGAATTCAAGGTGTAAGGCTTCCTTTCATGAAGAATCCCTCCCCTCTCAGCATAGGGAAATTTTAAGCAAGAGCTGAATTTGCTAGTAAAAATCAAATTCAAATTGTTTCCATAAAGATGTTGAATCTTGGTCCCTTGGGGCACAAGCTCAAATGTTTAGGTTTTTTGGCTTTTTAAGGAAGAGATTTTCCTTGTAACCCCTTTTGTTAAATTTATTTACTCTTTGTTCTGTGAAATAATAAATGTTTCATATGTGCAAAAAAAAGAAAAATGAGAGAGACAAGGGAAGGGAAGGGAAGGGGCAGAAAGGAAAACCGACAGGTTAGGAAGGGAATGATAACAAATTCAACCAAGCAAAGTAATGGCAAGTAGAGAAGTCTAGCTTATACATATGATATTTGGTTATGATCCCTTTTCTCCAATTACACTGCATTAGGAAAAGATACAAACACAAGTAATGTAGCTGTAGTGTTTGCATAAATCCTTCATACTTGAACAGATGAATGTCTCTAAATTGAATATGCCTTAGTAGCATAAAGGAACAGAGTTAGTATGCTTCATGTACGTGGTCTGAAGTCATCAAGCAATTTCAGGTTAATTTTTAAAATATGACGGATATCATATTAAAGGCATTGCTTCTATGTGAAAGCACTCACTTATGAGGAGTGTCTTCAAATTTTAACTATACATTCCATACCAGTATAAGAAAAACTGATTCCAGAAAGCTAATTTAATCTGTTTTTTATTTAGGAAGCCACAACAAACAATATGTTTGAAGAAATCAGTAAGGTTTTGTCATAGTAGATTCAAATCCAACTTAATTTTTTACGGGAAAAATGTATTTTATTACTTTTCTTTTTTGCTTTCCACAGGGCTATCTCATGGTGAAACATTCCCAGAAACAAATTGATGAATTTTAACAAATGTTTTTGCAAAAGTTTTGTGTAGATTCACCATTAAAGTTGTTATCAATTAAGTTGCTATAGGTGGTTGTGAGATCATCATAAATATTGTTAAGATTGGTGATAATGTTATTATATAAATGTAAAACATAATATAAGCCTTTTGTTATTACACAAATGCTTGATATTGCCTTAAAAGCTTTCATTAAGTTTGATTGTATTTTCATGGCATTATTAATGAGGCTGCACTTTTAAAAATAACAATTAAGATGGTATGGATTAGCTAGGGTTCTAAAAATAGAATTTTAAGAAGCTCAACTTGTGAGATTGTTAGAATAGAAATTGTTTTTGGCAGTAATCTTCTATTCTGTAGTATAAAGCTTCTTCTTGGAATTTGTGCAGTGGCTCCCAAAGATAGATTGTACAGTATTAAATCCACAGAGAAGGAAACGATAGACATGTGAATCTTGCATCTTATAGGGTCTTTTAGAAATCTTTATTGTTTCAAGATTAGATTCTCTGTGGCTCTTTTTTGTTATCAGGTTACCAGGCCTGGAGGCTGATGGAATATTAGGGGGGGAGTAGACTGCAATGAAATTAATATTTGGTGGTTAAATTGTGTTGTCCTTCAAAGCTGAGGAATATATTAAGGCAACATACATTATGTGATACAAATACTAATAATTTTATGAAAGGTGCAAATTTGTTGATGCTATTGGACAATCATCCCTAGGACATTTAATTTCAATTTGAGAAATCTTATCAGAATATTTACAAGTTTTAAGGATGAGGCTACCGTAGCTTTTGAAAAGGGAATTGATGGGGCTAGAAAGCATAGTTGAAGCAACAAATATGTATGCAAGAGCCAAGGAATCAGGTGATTGTTGCAAAATCAGGAGAAAAAAATTTGCAATGCAATTGCTAACACCTTGGCTGGCTTCTGATTAAAGCAGAGCAACCATGTGTGTACTGCTAATGTATATTGCACTTGCTTTAACAAAGTAATGAAGGGGGAGGGTTCAAAATGGTTCGAGTATATGTTAAAGGAGATGATTATTTTTTTGGATTGGGTTAAAGCAAGGAAGCTTCAATGTGCTTCTATTTTCTTTGGGATTTCATGTTGAACTTGTCATGCCTATGGAAAGGATGTGCTTGGGTAGAATTTCTTTTTTTTTGAGATGCACGGGGAGATTTCAAAGAATGGAAGAAAGATCGTATCATCCACAAAGGTCCCTGGGACTACATACAAAGATTTTACGGTCTAAAAAGTAAATAAACACTAAAACAATGTAAACATAACCAGAGGGAGAAAACACAAAATGGGTCAACTCCAAGCAATATAATCCAAGTGCAAATAGTTATGAAAGGAAAAGAAGACTCTTAGAAACAAGGAACTTGATCCAAAGTTGAGTAATTGTAGTTGGTTGTTTTCATTTGCAATTCAATTGTAAGGTTTGTATGACCAAGAAGACACTCAAAGAAGACTCAGACACTCACACTTATCCTCCAAAGACGAAGACCAGGACTCAAATATGAGTAAAGATTGATGCTGGCAGGGAAAACAGAGTTGGAGCAAGTTGGTGGAAGCCCAAGCTGTCAACTTTGCCAGGCAGGTTTGGCGATCATCAAACTTGTCTAACATTAGGGTGAGGTTGTTTGGATTGCTGGAATAGGTAATTAGGTTGAGACTGGTATGTCCAAGAATATGTGTTCAACGTATAAGAATAATGATACTGTTTTACGATGTTTATTATTTTATATCATGTGAAGAAGGGACTACAGTTGGAGCAGATGCTTGTTTTTCTTCTTGCATCTGCATATTGAGGAAATGCCCATATCTTTTTCTGACCAATGCCTTCTTTACTTTCCTTTTGTCCATAATAGTCAATGCTGTATTCTTTTCTCTTTTAAATATCAAAATGGTGTTTTTTCATTCTTTATTCATTCTATTTGGCTGACATGTATTTGAGATATATATCCCTAGTTTATGGATAGTTCTGTCTGGCCATTGGGTGCTGTTATTTATAATCTTGGAATGATGTTTAGCAGGGGAAGAAATCTTATTTGAACACTTTTTGCCTGGTTAATTTCCTAGTTATCTTGCAGATACGCTCAACTATAGTTCCAGCAGCAACAATAGGTCCTGATGAGCCACATGTTGCAAGCACAGCATGGCCTGATGATGGATTGATGGAGAAGCAAGGTCTGGAATTTTGGGAGCATGAAATCAAAGGAGCTGATTTGGAAGGATTCTTAATCTCTAAACTTCCATCCCATCCAAAGCTTTACCGAGGGCAACTTCAGAATGGACTCCGATATGTTATTCTCCCAAACAAAGTTCCTCCTAATAGGTAGTTACATTGGGAGCTATTATTTTGAGTAAACATGTAATATTGTATCATTTCATGTAGATCAATGAAATTTTTTAAGCATTCTAATTTTCTGTTGAACCAGTTGCTGATTTGTGTCATCCCAATGGATTCCAGTAGCAGATAGAATAAAATAGGAACTTTTATTCCTCTTCAAGTTAAGTTTTTTTGGTCACATGAATAAGCCTGACAGTTTCTTGTTTTCTTTTATAACTTATGCATGTAATTATCAACACTAGAATTGTAAAATCGTTTAATCTGAGTCTGCCTGCACCAAGAAAATCCATGAAAGTCTCTGTCCTTTTCCTCCATTCAAAACTTATGTTCAACTTAGGTTGCTCCATAGAGTATATAATTGATTGCTGAAGGACTCTGTTGCTTAAATCCTAATCTTTCAGGTGTTCAATAAGCACTTTATAGGCAGAAAAGTTAGCCCTTGTGCATTTTGCTTGCTAGTTAATAAATTATTATGATGATTCAGTTATATTGTATATGAAGTTATCAATGATAGTTTTGAAGAGTTACATGGAAATATTTTTATGAGAGGTTGTGATTGATAAATCTTCTGTTGTATAAAAATGACCTCTTGATATCAACAAAAATCATCACGTGCATTTGCTGTTATATTCTTCTATCTGCTGCACATTGCTGTTATGTCTCCTGTTCATCATATGCATGCTGAATATATCTCGTTATTCTTGAGTAGTTTGACCATTGGACCTTTGGATGTCAACATTGGTGAACTTGATATAGCTGCTTGGGATCAGTTTATGTGATTGTGATTTTGAATTTGAACCAAGTTTTTTGAGACAGGCTAGTTGAAATGCAAGAAAAGGTTCAAGAAGTTTGAGGATTAGTGTGCTTGTGCTGAAAGAAGCACACAACTGATATTGACCTAAGTAAAGCTCCCGTTCAGAAGTTGAGGTAGATGTTTTATATACCCAGCTAGGATAACTGGAAGTGTTTAAGGAGAAACTATTGGAAGAGTTTGAAACCCAAATCTACCTCATCTCTCAAGTAGGACATGGAATTGATTTTCTATATGCGGAATAGAGGAAGGCCTCACTTTGCCAAATAAGTCTATCACTGAAGAAAATTTTAGAAATCAGACAATGTCCTTTGAAAAGGTAAAGAATGAATCCAAAATGTTCAATGATCTATTAATTAGCAAGATTCAATGGTGAGAGGGATGAAGACCCAATGACTTATTGTGTAAGTTGAGCATAGTATTATAAGGTCAATCTAACTAATAATCACTGTTGACGCAACTAGATAGGAGTATTTTTGGGGTACCCTACCCTGCAAAAGAGACCAAAAAGATACATGGCAAAAGGTGAAAACGGTCTTTAAGACAGAATTTAAGAAATGGCATGCTGCTGCCCAATTTTTATATGATATTACTAGCAATTACCAAGGAAGCATGAATCTATGAATGATTGCAATCCAAGAATGGTAAATCTGGTCTTGATTTAAAAAAAATCATTTGAGGTTGATTTCAAACAATAGCACTTGGTGAATAGGCTACAAAGTACATAACAAATAAGGTTAATTGTACCAACACTGAATTACCACGATAGTTACAATAGCATGTTGGATGTAGAAGAATGATAGTACTTACAAATGCAGCATGGAGGTGAAGAGGACTATAAGCCTGGTCCTACAGTACTTGTATTTTAAACAAGGATAATAAATCAAGGCTAGAGAAACCAACACGTTGGTGTTTGAAATGGCAGACAAAAATTAAAATGATGTAACAAAGAAGAAAGTCCCGTAAGTTCTGGATCTATTTGTAATGTGAAACACATGATATAGCAGAATGCTCCTTTAATTTGACAAAGCCAAAAGACAAGCAGATTGTCATAATGTAACTAACACCCATTGTTGGGGTTATAGAAATCAACAAAATCAACGTTTCAATAGTCACACCAACAGTGATGGTAGGGGTCCAAGATCACCTATAACACCCAGTGAGAAAAGGGGGCCTGTAATACAATGCTGGAAATGCAATAAGTGAGGGTATTTTGCTTGGGAATGTCCCAATAATCAAAATCAAGTTGAAAAGTTATGTGTGGAATGTGTTCCTAGCAATTGCAATGATGAAGATTGTCTAAAGCTGAAATCCATCAATATGCTGGAGATTGAGGACAAAGATGGTGACAGATATTTATTAGTGTCATGAGCAACTGAGAAATGAAAGGAGTTAGATATATTGTCTGGACAATGGTGTGTGAAGGGTGCCATTCAAGCAATTCATCATATTAACCTACAACCATATGATATGATGTGAATAAGAGCAGCCATGCCATCACCTTCCTTACAGAATGTTAAATCAAGCGAGGGAAGATTCAGATTTATAATAATGGAGATAAGCTGCAAGAAGGGAAAACATCTCAAATATGCAGTTAGGATTCATGAGGAAATTGAAAGAATGCTTGAAGCAGACACTGTATTTTAAAGTTGCTACAAGTGATTTTGGGTCCTTGGTGGTTTTAGCACCCAAGAATTACACATTCAAGTTAAGGGTATATGTTTATTTTTCAAGTTTTTATGTGGTCACCAAGATAATTCCTTTTGTTGTACCCTTAATTTACCCCATCTCATAAGAAGTGGGAGAAAGTAAGTTATATTCTTTCTCAAATGGTTTCTCAGGGAAAAACCCACATCATTATACTTTTTAGCAGAAACAGAAAAGTTAAAAACTGCAATTGCTTTGAAGTTTGGACACATACTTATTATCATGTTATTTGGCTTGTGTAATGTTTCAGGAACTTTCTAAAGAAAAACTATCTTTGCATCTGGGTAAATGTTTACATTATCATTTAAAAGCATTTAGAAAGTATATGTGCTTGTGTTGGGTTGTAAATGAAAAACTGTTGATTAATGGTTCAGTTCAGCAAATTATTTGGCCATTTAGTTTGCAAGGCAGGTTTGAAACCCAGTGTTACGATACACAAACTTGGCAGGTTGATTTTTGGCATGCATTTGTACTTGGGAATTTATTTTTACACACTAAGAAATTTTAGAAAAACATGAAATGGAGATGTTTACAGAAACAATGGTATATAGAAAAATTTAGCCTAGAATTGCCCAGACTTGCCTAGATTCGCTCATACTTGCTCAAATTCACCTAGTCAAGTGAAATAAGTCTAAAGGTCTTGTTTGGGTCCACTTGGAGGAATCACTGGGTGCTCAGAAAGTCTTATAACTAGGATGAAGACGGGTTGAAATGAAATAAAAATTATAAAGTTGCAGCTTCTTAAAGATTGAGTATTGGTTATTGTAGTAATTTTATTAAGAATTTTGTGGAGCTTTCACACTACTTAATTATTTACCATGCAAGGTAATACCTTTTGAGCATGAAACCATCTGCTTATTGCTCTCTTCGATAAAACTAATACTTAGAATAATGAAGAAATAACAATGCATACCAGACAGAAGTAAAATATATCTTTATTTGCACATGGAATTATTACAGAAGTAGACCAGAGATGGTCAACCAAGGATGAAACTTGATCATACCCTCTTCCTTGACAATATAAAGTCTAATTAAAGAAACCAATGGTTGCCAAGAAGAACACAACCATTGACCAACTGACTCTTATAACTACTTGAAGTTGACAAACAATTAATACATAGTCAAACAAACCATATTATTTAAACATAATAGTAGGCATTGAACACTAACTACATCATCCCCCTCGAAAGAAAGTGTTGTCTTCCAAATGACAAAAAACAAGTAAACATTAGAACATTAGGTAAGATTTCCTCACTGGTGCCAACATTGTAGATGAAGAACCTATGGGCAAACCTAGAAGCATAGTTTGCAGACTTGGACTCAGAGAGTACTTGGTAAATCAAATGAGTTAGGTGGGGGTCTAGGGCTAATGTCTCCAGTAGTGTTGAGGGGTGGTGCCCCTTGATGGGTTTGGGGGAGTGCCTCTAGCAAGGTCGAGGGGCTGGGCCCCTCATGGGTTTGTGGGCAATGCCCTTGTGCGTTCCTTGTTGCGATATAAGGTTGGGTTGAGGGGGGAGCCTTGCTACTAATCCCAAATGAAGACCTTCAAAACTACATAGACCTTCATGGTGCACACCATTTTCATGATTTTTTAAAAGGTCTTTTAGGTTATAAAGCCAAAAAATAGAGTTTTTAGAGTCTTTAACCAACATGTGCCAGTATATGAATAATGCTTAGGACCAACCAACCAAGGGGTCCCATCTAATTGCTCATTGGAGGCTAAGGATGTTGCACCCAATTGATCATTGAACCTAGATAGTACTACAAGTGTCTCAAAAGCGTTCTGATCATGAAAAGGTTGTTTAGTATCCCCATATTTCAGGAATGTACTTTCATCCAATTCACCAACTAGTATGAAGAATTCCCCGTTTTTGCCAAAGTCTTTGTTTTAGGAAGAACTAACTTTAGTCAAGCTTTGAGAACAAACCAATTTTTTTTGAACCAGAGCCACATAGGAGGTTCTACGACAACATGGAACAAGGGTTGTACTATAGACCAAGAATTTCTTGTCACTAGATACTATTTCAAAAACTCAAATCATGCAATACTAGCTCGACTCCTTGATTGTACGATTGCAACAATAAATGCAAGTTGTACAATGGACATTGAAAGCTTGTTGAATGCCCCAACCGTATAGTGGTGCTAACTAAATTAAATTGTACGACATGGTACAAGAATTAGATTGTACAATTGTTATATTTGTAGTTGTGTGGTAAAGACTTCAAACCACAAAGTAGTCCAATCATATGGTGGAATTATAGAAACAAGGTCGTACGATGATAGCACTAGGGAGTAGTAAAACTACAATGGTAAGTTGTATGGTAGGAGCAAAAGCAAATTGCATGGTGAGAATCATGTGCTTGTCTTTTGGACATTGTATGGTGGGGTTTGCTTTGGCTCGCTGTATAGTAGGATTTGAAATTTGAATTTTTCAAAGATGTTTGTCCTTTGCTAGCCATATGGTTAGGTAGTTTAGAATATTACAAGATTTAATTTTCTTTTCCTTTTTAAATTTTTCCTTTTTCTTGGTCTTTTCCTTGCAAACTTTTATTATTATTATTTTTTCGTTTTTCTCATTTGGGGTCCACTTGTTATCTTTTGCTTTGATTGTTTGCTCTGCACGTTGTAAAATACTTTTCCCTTTTCCATAATTTTTCTGTGTAGTGTTTTTGACTTGATGACAAGTATTCATATGTTCCAAATTAAATATTTTAATATTATTACTCTGAGATGTACCTTCATTAATTTTGCAACCTTCAATAAAGTCGGGTGCCTTTGCTAGAACTAGAATTGCCATCTTTTGCAAGCTTTGTATTGTGTCCAATACACATAAATTGCCTATCTTTTCAAAGTCGTTCTTCATTTGCTTCTCTTCACTGATCTCCATAGCCCTAATTAATTTACAATTTCATGGAAATATATCATAGTCCTCCTTTTGCCACCTCAGAGAGAATTTGTTTCATCTTTCGAACATGATTGTAATTCTAGAATCCCTTTGTTGTTTGGTTCCATCGAACCTTGATCTTGCTTCTTCATCCATTCTTCACAATTCGAATTTGATGAATCCAAGGAAGTTGCTTCTTCATTGATTGCTTGGTTCTTCAAATCAATTCTATACTTTTGAGTTCTGACCCTTGTTCTTGATGGAAATTTTATTCCTTTTCCAATTGTGGTCGGCTTTGGTAATTGGGATCAACTACCCAATAATGCATCATATGCTTTCTTTCGTAATGGAATGACCACTAAATTCAACAAAAATCCTTGGGTTCCAATAATTACCTTTTGGCTCATTAAAATTCCAAGTACCTTAATAGCTTGATTATTTGCACCCACCACCACTAGTTGAAAAGTTGGATGCCAAATGGTCGGCTTGCCCAAGCTTCTCCAAGTGTCTTTTGGGAGTATGGTCACACTAGACCCGCCATCAACAAGTGCATTAGTGAGATTCCTTCCAAGGATCTCTATATTAACCACCCTTGGTTTCTTTGCCATGTTAACTGTCAATAACATTAGATCAATCACTTGGTCGCCTAACAACGAAAGTTTAGTTATTGGGTCTTCATTCTCTCCATAATTCTAATGGTTTGTAGCATATGCATCGTCTCAGTCTTCTTTGATACAATAAATTTTGAAGTTTAGGAATACTTTGTAATAAATTCAATAATTTAACAAGTATGATAGTTAGAAGTACTTTCCTTGTAATATTTGTACCAAATTGTAATTGATTTGTTACTGTACTTGGATTTGCATTTGAGTGGCATCTTTTGTTAACTGTAGCATTCTCTACTTTGGCTCTTGCTTCACGAAGTTTTTCCTTTCTTGTATGTGGGGGTACACTACCTTCTTTGCTTGTGCTTGAGTAACGACCAATACTTCGTTATGCCTTTCTACATTAATCATGTTGATACTAGCGTTTTGCTTCAGATAACGAACGTCTTCATGGTCTCCAGGTCCACACCATTTGCATAGTAATCCTGTTGTGCTTTGGTTTCTATAGCAGTCTTTTGCAAATTGTCCCCATTTGTCACATTGCCAACATTGTACAATGGGATGACCTTTAGAGTCGTATTGTATTTGAGTTTGACCTCCCCTCTTTGATTTCGGTAGCTGCTTGGAGATGCATTATTATTGTTTTGCGGCTTCGGTTGAGTGGACTGCTCTCCGTGCAAAGAGCACTTGTTTGCTCCTACTCATATCATATGGGCACTCTTTGATTGAATGACTTGTAATTTGGAAAATATTGCAAAACATTTTTCTAGGGCCGTTACTTTTGATGTGACCTTCACCTTTACATTGTGTGCATCAAAGTTCTTTGCTTTCTTTAGTGGTTTCTTTTTCTGCCTTTAGTTTCTTTATCATTTGCATCATATCTCTTCTCAAGGTTTGCACAGGTCTAGATTTGTTCTTGTTGCTATCATCCAAACATTCATCATCCTTTGTTTTCCTTTTGCCATAGGAAGACATTTTATTTACACTCTCTATATCCATAGTCCACTTGTATGCTTTTGTATAAGAAGAGGGTGGTACTACCTTCATCTTCTTCTGCAATGAGGGAATGAGGCCTTCAATGAACCATCACTTTGAGGGCATCAATTGGTTCCTTCTCTAACTTTACTAGGAGTTCCTTGAGCGTATGATTATAAGCTTTGATATTCTCATGTTTGCCTTGCTTTGTATTATAAATCTTTGCTACAATTTCATCATCATCTTGTAGTAATTTGAACTTCTCTTCAAAAGCTTTTTTCAATCTCCCAAGTAGTTATGGTAGTCAGGTTGACCTAATAAGGATTAGGCTTGCTAGGAAGGATTGTAGCCAATAGGCTCTATCGTCTTGGCCATTTGCTTGCTAAATTGTGTCATAGGTTTTACAATGCCTTCAAAGATCCTTTGACCCATTGCATGTGAATCTGGGCAACTTCTACCTTTCAATAATGGGACTTGATGGAGGAGTCATCATACTTTTGTTTTAACGCAACCTTGATGCTCGAAACCTGGTCACTAGGGGGTTTTGATTTAGACACTCTGGTGCTTCTCTAACACTCTCGCCCATTTGAGAAATCTCAACTCCCGTTGCTTCAACGTTTTGCACACTTGAGTTGCCTCTAGGTTCTTTCTTGTACATCTTTAGCCCAAGAGTTTTCACTCAATCTTTCAATCACCAATTCTTCTTCTTCAATCAACAATCTTTTGATGCCTCAAATGTTACTCTCATAGATTTTTGACAACAAGTCTTTAGATTCTATCTCCCGTTCTTTTTCATCCATTTGTTGTTGTATTGGATTTTGTACTTGGTTAGAAAGATTGACCAATGTTTCGTTGGGTACTGGTAAGTGCCTTGCTCCCACTCTCCCTTTGTGTGTTTTCTTGTAATGGAAGTGTTTTTGTTTTTCCACTTCAACTTACACTTTGACTTCAACTTCTTTCTCGGGATGAGTTTTGACTTTGAACTTGTATGGTTGGGGTTTCTTCAACTATTTCTTAGAGTCTTCTTCATTCTGTTTGCTCTATGACCCTTAAAGATCACCTGATCTCCTGGTCTTGACCACATTGTGGTCTCTTCTCGCCTCTATTGGGGTCTAAGGGCATGAATCTCTCAAATTTGACCCTATTTCTTTAAGGCAATGGTGCCAAATGTTTTTTGCTCTATCTAATAAAGCTAATACTTAGAATAATGAAGAAATAACAATGCATACTAGACAGAGAAGTAAAATATATATTTTTTTCGCACATGGAATTATTACAAAAGTAGCCCAAAGAGTCAGCCAAGGATCAAACTTGATCGTACCCTCTTCCTTGACGATACAAAGTCTATTTAAAGAATGTGATGGCTGCCAAGAAGAACACATCTGTCGACCAACCAACTCTTATAATGAAATATCCCCCCTCCAAATGGATATTTGCTAACTGAAAACTGCCTGTGTGTTTGCTTGTGGTTTTATAGTTTTTGTTTTGTTTTGAGTTTTTTGATGAAGAGTTTGCCAGGAAATGCAATGAAATATATATGCAAACAATTGCAAAATAAACAAACTACTGAAGCAATTAGAAGATTCTTTCAAATCGGATTTCATTCAATGCTTGAAAATTACATAACATCATACCTAGATGCCAAAGCATGAATTAACATGAATCTGAAATACTTTATCAGCAATTCTGGAAATTGATATCAGTAATTCTGGAAATTCATATCAGCAAACTGGAAAACCCTTGCTTGGACGCCTAGCTTAGAAATCTGGTTTCTCCACCTCAAAAATGGTATGCAATGAATGCCAAGACCTAGCCGCCCAAAATAGAGGTGAAATGAAGCTGAAAGCCTAGGTGCTTCAGCCTTGCAAACCCATGCCCAGCCTACGATATTGTATGGCCCAGTATTGATGAATTGTACGGCCTCCATGAAACCCACGTGGCTTCCAAAATGAATGCAAACAGCAATTAGCTTTTGATGTAAATTTCTGATCTGCACTTAATAACCTCTGAAAATTTGAACCAACCATCTCCAATCAAGCACAAATGTGACCTCTAAGTGAAGCCACCTAAAGATGCAAACCTTGGGTGGTATTTCACACCTGTAGAATGCACAATCTGAGAGAGCTATGTTCTCCAGATCAATTTGCAGTTGAAAACCCCTGTTTTCTTCTCACAACCAAAACTCATCAATTTGCAAAGTGTTGAATAATGAATAATGTTTTTTCAAATGCCTTTTAATACCTCTCTCAAAATGCACGACTCCAAGGCACTTTTTGGTCATTAAAATATAATAAATATATTTACTTTTGTTACTTTATAATATCATTTCAAGTTGGTGCCGAAAACCATGACTTTAATAATTTGACTTTATATCATTAAATGAGCCTTTATTATAAAAAGTCAAAGTCATTATAATATTCACTTTTATAATTAATTATTATTAAAGTAAATACTTTAATAATAATTAAAATACCATAACTCCATAAATCATCAATATTAATTAATTCCGTCAGTGCCAGAAGGTAGCCCACTGAATATCCTCTTTCACCAGGGTGCCTTACTATAAATAGTAAGACTGGACTCCAACAACTGAGTGACTTACTAAAAATAGTAAGTATGTATAAACTGAGTCCAAATCACCTCCAAAAGGCAAGCCCTGAATATCACCAAGTACTTGAGAAGAAAACAATATAAACTGCCATTTGAAGAACCTGATAACTCCCTCACAAGGCCCTCTAAACACCATCATTAGCCTATGAGGACCAAATGATAGGCTAATCCGTCAAACATTGATGCTAGCTAAAAAGGGGACATTACATATAATTTTATAACCACTCGAAGCCGACAAACAATTAATACATGGTCGGTTAAACCATATTATTGAAACATAATGATAGGCATTGAACACTAACTACACCATGTCGTGACAAGCTTTTTTGAATAGCTAAAGATTATGCTAAGTAGCACTCTAATTTTGGCTCATCTATGTTGAGATAATGAAATTCATGCTCATGTAGACACTTCTAATTACACAATGGGTTCTACTCAAAAGGTCATTTTAAAATTGGATCGCCCATTGTATTTTTCCTGTAGATTGTTATCTGAGGATTGAAAGAATCATATAATGATTGAGAGAGAAGCTTTAAGTAAGGAATACTCTGTACAAAAATACAGGCTTTATTTCTTTAATTGTTTGTTCATAGTGCATCAAATTGTATGAGTTTTTGGCTATAGCTGTGTGGATGTTACGTTTCTGACACTTTGCCTCTCAATCCCGAACCCACCATCAGGGATATAAGATACAAAACACATCTTTTATCCCTAATGAGTGTCCAGAAGTGAAACTTGAAACATTGGAGAAATCAAATTCCATTGAGTTGTACTCAAAAACTTATACAATTCAGGTTTCATTTTCTGGCAAACACGTCAACTTTTCTCGTGGATCCTCATGATTGCTTTATTTGATGAACAAACCTGTCATTCATGGCCATATTTCAGTAGTGGCATGAAAGAGGAAATTCATATTTTTGCTGATCATATCTTGCATTAACAGTGGTTAACAGGAAAATAGACTCTATGATGACTATGCAGATTCTTGATTGTTTCAAATTGCAATGCTAGCCAAATAGTATAAATTAAATTGGAGAATGCTTATCCATTGTATTTATTCCCCTAGAAGTTCCTCAGGCTAAAAGTGGAAAATTATCATAAAAGCTGATTCTTTTAAACTAGTTAATGGGGTAGTTTTGTATATGGGAAAAAGGCAAATATTAAGATGAGATGTCATTAAAATAGAGGATTCCTACTAGGAAGCATGTCAAGAAAGACATGTGGGCATTTAAGTTATGAATTCCACAACTATCAATGTTCCTTTGGCAAGTGGTAACGACATTAGATTTCCACAAACCATAATGTTGTTGGTTTTAACTTTGTTTGACTTTTTTGTATTGATGTTTCAGATCACACTCCATCATCCGGCAAGTGGTAACGACATTAGATTTCCACAAACCATAATGTTGTTGGTTTTAACTTTGTTTGACTTTTTTGTATTGATGTTTCAGATCACACTCCATGATCCATCATCAGGAAGCAAAGAGAAAGAGTTAAAAAGTCAAATACAGTTAAATCTATAAACATTTTTGAACAAGCTTGTCATAGCCAATTATTTATTAGGATTGCTTAGAATGTGTGAATGTAGTGATAATTTTCAAATGATGAGACTGCTAGTAAAGAAAATCTTCAACCTCTACAATTAGCAACACCCCGAGAGTTTTTTAAAAGATGGGGATTGGATTTTGTGGTACCTTTTAAATCATAGCATTGAGACTTGGACTTGGCAAGCTGATTTTGGACTCGAACTCTTTGTCAGTGCCAAAACATGGTAAGTTTAAAAAATCGTTGAAAAATAACAAATTTTATTGAAATAATGTAAGGTCCCCTATTTTGATTTGCCCTAGAATTTGCTTATTGATCACAAATTGCAACAAAAAAGGGTTAGGGTATCACCTTATTAAACAAATCTCTTTATTGATGTAATCTTGGATTGGAATCCTGCATTCACCACATGAATAATATATGCAAATATGTATATATAATTTTTAGGGTTAGACCATTGCAACACATCTAAAGGTTATCAACAATGCAAGCATGTTGAAATAAGGTAGCATCGGTCAGATATAAATGATGATTGAATATATTCAACATCATCATTTATATATATCGAAATCGCTACATCCCAAGTATAGTTTCGATCTGCATTTAGAGGATATTAATTGCAGATTGAGTTCCAAATTGGATAACATTTATTTATACAAAGATAAGTATAATCGAACCTTCATATTTGCTAAGTAAACTAAACCGATTGATGATCGGTTGTCTTAGTTAGACGAAGGGGCACATTACTTAAGACACGTCCCATGAGCGGACGTGTCTTCCTAAATTATATTTATAGCAGATCCGATCCACAAGAACTATCATCGAAATCAATAAATGTTCTGCTCTTGTAGATTGAATACCATTAAGGAAAATTCAAACTTGTGAATTCATGATCAGTATTTTTTCAATATTGATTTGGCATCAACTTCATATTTATCAAGTTCAATATTCTGATTATAATCTGAAAGGAATCATCATTTAACATGGTATCAGAGCCAAGTTAAAGAAGATCCGATTAAATTCAAGATATCAGATTCAATAGACCTAGGTTACGCATATTAACAGGAATCTAGTCACTCGACACCAAATCACTCACAACATCCTCAACGAACATTAAAGTCTCTCGATCGAAAATCAGAGAGACATATCGTTATACTCTTTCCATTGCTTGTGCTAGATCTACGTCTGTTACATTGGACATGCCTTTGATCGCTTGACTCTCTTGATGCCTCTATAGACATGCGGAAACTCAATTCACTATAGCTGAGGGTCGTCTATAGAGATATCCGATGAACAACTCTTAATAGCGATTCTCCTACTCTGGGCGACCACCTGGGCTTGAAAAAGAAAGTTCAAGCCCAAGCGGCCCAATCTAAGCATCGGGTTCTGAGCGCCAAGGACATCCTGCTTTCCAATTCCAATGTTTTGCACATTGATAGTAACAATAGAGTGAGGAGGAGTGGGGAGCCATGGAAGGAGAATATTCACAATGGGTTTCTTTCTTCCACGAAATCTGGGCCGCCTTTGAACATGAACAAGAGTATGGACGCTGTGAGTAAATTGAAGAGCGTGGTGAGATCCTCATCGTTGAATTTACCCCGGCGGACCTTCAAAAATAATGAGATAAAAGCTGCGGGATTGATCAGTCCTGGGCAACACTCTGTGGATTTGGAGAAGCCTGTGAGAAGAGTCTTGGTGGAAGATGTGGGTGCCGATATCAATTCAAATTCTTTTAGTTCTGATGGCAATGGCAGTACTGCGGCTTCCGCGGAAGACGGAGAGACGGAGAATGTCTAGAAGAGGGCGAAGAAGATGATAAAGGGCAGCTATGTTTCGACACGATTTTTGCAGGACACGTTGAGCCGGCTCAGGCGCATGTCGGAAGACCGGCCATCTGCCGGGAAATAACCATAAAGTAAGCAAGCCTTTCTCTTCTTCGTCGTCGTCGTCGATGTTGTCTTCTTCGCTGTGGGCTATGTCGCCTGGGCGAGAGAGTCTTACTCCAATGGCGTCGCCTGGACCTGTGGCGAAACATTCGGAATGGGATCCGGCTAAATCGGGCGGTCGGGTGAGTAGCATGTTGAACTTTGGGATGGAAATGCTCAAGGGGAAGAGTAGAGTGAAAGGCAAGGCAATCGCATAGGAGGAAGTCTTGCACCAATTGCGCATGTTACAAAACCGCTTTATGTAGTGGCGCTTCGTAAACGCTCACGCACAAGTTGTGCAAGAAACGCAGGTTACTTCCGCACAGACTTGGTGTTTAAAAAGAAAAAAAAAAAAACACTGTTATCATTTTCAAGTAATTTCGGGGACATTACACAAGACAATTAGAGCAGATCAATATAATTATCTACACTCAAACAGTCAAGGGCAAAAGAAGTCAAGAACATTCTCAGAACTGCCGACAGAGTCTCTGCTGAATTCTTGTTCTGTTTGGGAGGAAGATATAAAACATCGATTACACTTATATGATCTGACTCTGTAGTGTCTGGAACGAAATGAGCGATATAGCTTCGCCCACGAGTGGCATCGCTATGGCGCGGGTGTTGATTATCTGCTAATTCCCTGTCAGTTTGTGGGCTTCTAATGTGCTCAGACTTAGACGGAAGAGACCACTGTGTTACTCGCTTTCTCTAGATCTGACCCTGGCTGGAGAAGCGATGTGGTAATGTCTGTGGCTTGTATGAATCCAATGCACACCAGATGAATGAAACTCCCAACTTAAAGTCACAGGAGAAGTGCTGGAGTGATCGTCTGGTATGCATCCCGATGATGGAAATCTTCTATGAGTGCCGGCCAGAGCCATCGGCTCTGCCTAGACGGCGGAGGCAATCTTGGTCTCGATCAGTTGAAATGCGCCTATCTTCAGGAGAATTTCATACTCTGAGATTTGGAGGTTTCACCTAAATATATCATATTGGAATTTTGTGTTTGGCATAACTGGTATTTGGTATAGTCCAGAATTCATCCTTCAATTATTTGCTTCGGTGCTGACTGTGCGTAAAAGAAGCCATTAATACATCGAAGGGAAAGTTATGGAGATTGAAATTTGACAGGCATCTTTGATTGAGAGATAAGTATTTCATGTCCTTAATAATGCTCATGATTTTTTATGTAGTCATTAATTCATTGGATAAATGAATCTTGTATGCTTCTAGCATTTGTATTTCTCTTCGGAATAGTTGAGTCATATGAACTATTAAGGAATCTCTTCTTAATATGCATTAGGATGGACCAAGAGATTGCTTTTAAAAGAAGAAGAGAATGGAGACACTGCTTGCAGCCATGAGACTAAATAAATGGCTGAAGACATCTCTTCGAAGAGGAAGAATTAACCTTCAAAGGGAGTTCTATGATTCGCTGAGAATAAGTAAGGGTTGCAGTGTGGATGCTAAATCCTTGAAGTACCTCTTTAGCAGTTGAGATCAGAATTGCTCAAATCAGTCAACCTGAATTTAACATTGGCAATCTTGGACGATGACGTCAGGAGGTTGATGCAAGTGCTTGCAGATTCAGAGGGAGCCTACTGTACCTAAAGAAAAGAGATCTAAATTAGAACCTACTGGAAAGAAAGGGATATTCGTGGGCTATAGTGAAACCTCAAAAGCTTACAAAATATACCCGGTCATAAACAAATTGAACTAAGTAGAGATGTCATCTTTGAGGAAGACATTTCTTTAAAAGGGCAAAGAGTTCTAATGATATAGAAATTCAAGATTCTACTAAAGTCGTAGAGGAGGATCCTGCTCCTGAGATTCAGAGGGAGTATTCTGAAGAAATCTTAAATGGGACCATTGAAGAAGAAGTTTTTTTTTAGAGCAACCTGAAGCCTTTATGATACATAATGCAGACTCTCATGTATGCAAATTGAAGAAAGCTCTATATGGACTTAAACAGGCCTCCTTTGCCTGCTATGAAAGAATTGATAGCTATCTTTTGGGACTAGGATTTTCCAAGAATGATGCAGATCCAAATCTCTATTTTAAGGTAATTAAAGGTGATATGTTAATTCTAATTTTATATGTTGATGACCTCCTAATAACAGGAGAAGATCACCTTATTACTCAATGTAAGAAAGGCCTGGCTTCAAAATTTGATACGAAAGACTTAGGCATTTTACATTACTTCTTGGGGTTAGAAGTATGGCAGAAATCAGATGGTATCATTTTAAATCAAGGAAAATATACTATTGATATTCTGAAGAAATTTGGGATGTTAGACTATAGACCCATGTCTACACCTATGGAAACCAACTTACACAAGTTGAAAGAAGCAGGAACAAAATCTAAATTTGCAAATCCTACTCTCTATAGACAAATACTTGGATCATTAATGTACTTGGTTAACACCAGACCTGACATTTGCTATGCAGTGAATGCTCTAAGCCAGTTTATGTGTGAGCCTAAGAAAATACACCTTGTTGCTGTGAAGCATATATTGAGATACCTTCAAGGTACTATTGGATATGGCCTTAAGTACAAAAATGTCAACTTAGATCTACATGGATACTCTGATTCTGATTGGACTGGAAATGTAACCGATCGGAAAAGCACATCAAGATGTTGCTTCAGTTTAGGATTCAGCTATGATCTCTTGGATCAACAGGAAACAGTCTTCAGTGGCACAAAGCTCAACTGAAGTCGAATATATATTGCAGCCTCTATGGGAGCTAGAGAAGCAATATGGCTCCGGAAATTGTTTGTGGGATTATTTGGTGAGCCCCTGAATCCTACTATTATCCACTGTGACAATCAGAGTTGTATTAAGCTTTTAGTGAATCCAGTATTCCATGATAGATCAAAGCATATAGAGATTCCTTACCACTATGTGAGAGACATGGTAGAAAGGAATGTGATCCAATTGGAGTATATTAGTACAAACGATCAAACAACAAACATTCTCACCAAACCTCTCTCCAAAGTTAAAGTTGAACACTTCAGGAAGAAACTTGGTATGGTTGAAATGTTAGTTAGTGTTGAGATTGAGACTCAAATTGTTCATTTTGTACTAATATATTTAAAAGATGTTTAATGTGTAAACTCTTTTGTCATGTGTGTGACTCCATGACTTGATGGGCCCTCACCCCTTGTGTACATTATTGAGAGGTGACGACCTTTCTGATAATGAACACTTGTATTTGACATTGTAAAGTGACGACTCTACAATGATTAGTTGCACTATCATGATAGATATCATGTGACTTGATATTTGTGGATATGTCATGATAGTATCTTGTGGACATTTTGATAGATATCATGAGACTTGATATCAGTTGAAGATCATTATGATTCCTATGAGATAATCATGGTGGATAAATTGTATCCGTGGATATGCCATGATTTATTATGGTAGACATCATGAGACTTGATGTCAGTGCACATACCATAATGAAGATGTGTTGTGAAGAATGTTATATGACTTAACACTCTTAGTAGCATACCATATCTTTTGATATCAAGAGTAAGGTGATATCACTATATACTTGGTTATAGTTATCTTCCCTAGCTAAGAGGGAGTGTTGAAATAAGGTAGCATCGGTTAGATATAAATGATGATTGAATGTATTCAACATCATCATTTATATATGTTGAAATCGCTACATCCCAAGTATAGTTTCGATCTGCATTTAGAGAATATTAATTGCAGATTGAGTTCCAGATTGAATAACATTTATTTATACAAAGATAAGTATAATCGAACCTTCATATTTGCTAAGTAAACTAAACTGATTGATGATCGGTTGTCTTAGTTAGACAAAGGGGCACATTACTTAAGACACGTCCCATGAGCGGACGTGTCTCCACTTTGTGGAGACATGTCCGCTCATGGGACACGTCTCCCTAAATTATATTTATAGCAGATCCGATCCACAAGAACTATCATCGAAATCAATAAATGTTCTGCTCTTGTAGATCGAATACCATTAAGGAAAATTCAGACTTGTGAATTCATGATCAGTATTTTTTCAATATTGATTTGGCATCAACTTCATATTTATCAAGTTCAATATTCTGATTATAATCTGAAAGGAATTTAATCATCATTTAACAAAGCATATTAAGAAATTGGGAGAAGGGACATGATGGGTCCGTTTGAAGCCATATGCCAAGCCTAAGAGGGTTTATACCACAGCCCTCCCCCTTGGCAACTTGTACTTGCTTTCCCCATCAATGTCACAACCCCTACAAACACTTGCCATCCTGTGGGATTGGGTGTAGGTCGTAAGTGGGCTTCTGGCCCCTACCATTGCACCTCAGGCCCTTCCACAGGATGGGTTTCAGACATTAAAATAATTCTGTTTCAATGATAGAGATTCTTCTTTATTATCTTA
Organism: Sequoiadendron giganteum; assembly: GCA_007115665.2. Classification (NCBI taxonomy): domain Eukaryota; kingdom Viridiplantae; phylum Streptophyta; class Pinopsida; order Cupressales; family Cupressaceae; genus Sequoiadendron; species Sequoiadendron giganteum. Next base: position 610,707,923 of record CM021105.1, read on the forward strand.
TAAATAATTTGCATACATAGGTTAATGATTGTTTGCAGAAATACATTTATTATTCCTTCCTTACTATACTTATATAGATGTAAGACAATAAGTGGCAGAAATACACCTGATTATATTGATATATTTGATAATAGCAACCTGCGGTGATACACGGGTTTGATTCTCTCTTTCTTTCCAACCTGTATGTTTTTTTATCTTTGATCGATCTGTCCTTAACAGTTCCTCGATATTCAACTTCAGTCGAGGAAAGAGCCATGGCCTGTCGCTTCTTGCTGGTCCATGTAACTGCACCTGTACCCAAATTGAATACATACCCTAAAGTAGACTTTCTGTCATCTACAGAACCTGCCCAATTTGAGTCTGTATAGCCAATCAGCTTAGGATCTTTGGACCTTCCATACAAAATGCCAAAGTCGGAAGTGCCTTTCACATATCGTAGCACGCGCTTCGCTGCAACCCAATGTTCTGCTTTAGGGGCTATCATGAAGCGAGAGATGTAGCTCACTGCAAAATTGAGAACAGGTCTAGTAACAACGAGATAAATGAGGCTGCCTACTAGTTGCCTGAATGCAGATTCATTTTCCACAGGAAAATTTGATTTTGCTGATAGTTTGAGCCCTTTCTCCATAGGTGTTGATGCAGGTTTGCAGTCACTCATCCTGAACTTATCAAGCAAACTGCGAGCATACTTAAACTGAGAAATGAAGATGCTGTTAGCTGTCTGCCAAACCTCAACACCGAGACAATAATGAAGAAGTCCCAAATCTGTCATGTCAAATGATTGATTGAGATTGTGTTTTATCTCCTCAATCAAATGTTTTGAGCTACTAGTAATGATGAGGTCATTAACATAGACAACCAATACAAGAATATCATCACCAAAACGTTTGACATACAAATTTGAATCAGAAGGGCTCCTCTGGAAACCATGATCAGTAAGGTACTTATCAATTTTCATATACCATGCCCATGGAGCTTGTTTAAGGCCATAAAGTGCTTTCACAAGTCTGCAAACTTGATGTTCTTTACCAGGAACCTTGAAACCGGGAGGCTGAGTCACACTCTTGACATCCATTTGATGGACTTTCCAACTAAACTGAGCTGCTGTAGCGAGGACAAGCTGAATAGTACTCATTTTGGCTGTAGGAGCAAAAGTCTCCTCATAGTCAATGCCCTCTGTTTGTGAGAACCCTTTGGCTACTAACTAAGCCTTATACTTGTCAAGGGTTTTGTCAGCCTTGTACTTAACTTTATACACCCATTTGCAGCTAATGGGCTTCTTCCTAGGTGGAAGATCAGAAAGGACCCAAGTGTTATTCTTCAGAAGGCTACGGTGTTCAGTTTCCATAGCTTGTTCCCACTCAGGTATGCCTTTGGCCTCAGAATATGTTTGAGGCTCATAGATGCTGTGGAAATTGGCCATGTGAGCAAAATTAACTGTATGCTCCTGCTTGCTCTTCTTTCGAGCTGTTCTACCCTCGATCAACTCATCATCATGAAGATCACTAATTGTCTTGGTATACCATTTAGGTTGGAGAGTAGAAGGACCAATATTTGAATCAAGAGGAACAACATCATTAGGTGTGGCTGGTACACAAGCAGCTGGATTAGGATCCAAATTGTCCTGAGGAGGGGTGGGTGGTGGAACATTCTGCTGAGGTGGTTACTCAACTGTAGAATCTCTCCCATCAGGTAGACTCAGGGGAAGACAGACGCCCAATTCAAAAGAATTTGGAGGTTGTTCCTCAGGATGCACAAAAGTAGAAGACAAAAAGAAAGGCCCAGTAGTTTCATCTGTAGATTTTATGTGATCAGATTAGATAGCAAAAGCAATTTTAAATTCAACACAAGAACACAACCAATACCTTGGGAAAACCCTCCAACCTGAGGGAAAAAAAACCCAGCCAATATATCTCCTATATATTAAATGAATAGGAGCAGAAATCTGCTTACAAATCAAGCACTACACAATGCCTAAATGATACAATGAATAACAACACCTCTCCTAGATGCAATGATACAAATAAACTGACTTCTCTTAGGCACGACTTGCTGCTGCAAATTAATGATCTGCTGCTTTTAGATCGCACTTCTTCTCCTATGCAGAATCGCTTGACTTTAATGATTAACAATGAAAGAGGAGCACCATATAAATAGATATCCAATAGCCATCGCACCTCTTCACCAAGAGAGGTCGGCCTTAGACAAAAGACGTCTTTGGAGAAAAGGCATGATTACCAAGAAGAGGTCGGCTTCTTTAAACAAAATAATAAAATATTATTTAAGCCTTTATTAAATTAGCATATGATCACAAATAAAGGCGCCTCTTCATTTAGCATTAAATATATAAATTTAGATAGCTTATAGCTACATCTAAATTTATCTCAGAAAATCGTGCCTGAAGTATTTGTCCTGTAGCTGCGATCTTCAACACTCCTTCTTAGCTAGGGAGGAATACTTCCACTGTACAAAAAATGCATCACCTCATAGTGATGTTAATCAATCATGGCTAAATCCATGAAAAGAGCTTATCACCTCATTGTGAAAGCATATCACCTCATCTTGATATCAACCATCATGGCTACCTCCATAGATGGTATGTACAAGTGCTCATCACTCAACGTGATGTTGTCATCTCATCGTGACTTTCACCATGGCTACCCCAGAGGGTGAAACACAAGTACAAGAAAATCATCACAGACTCCCTCACGTGATGTTGTCATGGAGTCACACACATGACATCCACCATGGCTCTCCTAGAGGGTGGAATCAAGGGATTTCACCTTGAACTTCTCTTGCAAATGAAGAACTCATTACCTAGGGATTTCACCTCGAACTTCTCTCACAGAGAAGAACTCATTAAAGAGGATCACTGATACTGAGACTCCTTCTCAGTTAAGGCTGGATTCTCCACCATACCAAGCTTATCTCGAAAATACACAAACTTTATCTTGGAGAGAGGCTTGGTGAGAATGTCTACCGTCTGCTCATCAGTGTTGATATACCTCAATTGTATAGCTTTCCTCAATACCATATCTCTGATATAATGGTACTTGATTTCAACATGCTTTGTTCTGTCATGAAACACAGGATTGACAGAAAGCTTCACACAACTCTGGTTATCACAATGAATGATAGTAGGCTCCATTGATTGTCCAAACAATCCTGCAAGGAGCTTACGAAGCTGCAATGCACTCTGCCTCTGCTGTACTTAACGCTACTGAAGACTGCTTCCTGTTGCACCAGGTTATCATAGCAGATCCCAAACTGAAGCAATAACCAGAGGTACTCTTTCAATCTGTGACACACCCTGCCCAATCAAAATCAGTAAAACCATGCAGCTCCAAATCCACACCTATAGAATATTTCAATCCATATCCAACTATGCCACGCAAGTATCTAAGGATATGTTTAGCTGCCACAAGATGTATCTGCCTTGGTTCACACATAAACTGACTAAGTGCACTCATTGCATAACAGATATCAGGTCTAGTGTTAACTAGGTACATCAATGAACCAATCAGCTGCCTATACATCGTAGAATCCACCATTTCTGAAGTAGCTGCAGCCTCCTTCAACTTATGTAAGTTTGTTTCCATAGGCGTAGACATAGGTTTGCAATCAATCATACCAAACCTCTTTAGAATGTCAATAGTATACTTGCCTTGACTTAGAATCATCTCATCTGGTTTTTGCCAAACTTCTAAGCCAAGGAAGTAATGCATGAGACCAAGATTCTTCATCTCAAACTTAGAAGCTAACTCCTTACATTTTAGAATTAGGTGTTCTTCTCCAGTGATAATCAAATCATCAACATATAGAACCAGAATCAAAGCTTCACCATTTATTGAAACAATTTTGGCTAAAAATTGCTTATATTAACAAAAGAACAAATTACAATATATAGGAGGTAAATTACTGTAGACATTAAAAATGTCTAACTACCTGAACTACTAACTACTGTAGATATAATTGACCATTATACAATATCAGAATATAATATTCTAACACCCTCCCTTAATGGTCAATCTATTAACTAGCCTACAAAAAACAATCTGCAGGTCGCTTGGTCACAAATTCTTCAAAACACTTTGCTGCTGCTGAGACCCTCCTGGATCTGCAGAATGTGAATGACCAAGAGAACCAAAAACCATCCAGAAAAAACAGAGAATGCTGCCCCCTTCTTTAGAATGCGCTGCAACAAGAGACAAGAGCCTGCCACTGACTCTGCCACCAAGATGAGTCTGCCACCAACCCTCCCAGAATCTGTAGAACTGCTGACCAGAAGTCATCACAAAACGTCCAACCTAACATTGGGTAACAAAGTTTTCCCTCCCTGAAACCAGAGACACACCGAGAACAACTGCCACGATTTTGAGGATAAATCGGCAAACCCTTCAAACTTCTACAGATGAGCATGACGCCCGAGAACAGAGTGCAAGAAGCTAGTTGTGCAGATGTTCGCCCCAACAACTCTAGGTGCGACCAAAAAACTGATTGCAACAAACCACGATTTTTGAGGAAAAAGTTGCCAAACCCAAGATACAAATCATCGTTTTTTCGGAAAAAAATGGTAAAAACCAAATACTAGAGAGCCCTCTCGAACAACAGAAACCCTGACTAGGGTATACAGGAAAATCTCTTAATTTTTGAGGAGAAAATTATAAACCCTAAAAACTGATTGCAACAAACCACGATTTTTGAGGAAAAAGTTGCCAAACCCAAGATACAAATCATCGTTTTTTCGGAAAAAAATGGTAAAAACCAAATACTAGAGAGCCCTCTCGAACAACAGAAACCCTGACTAGGGTATACAGGAAAATCTCTTAATTTTTGAGGAGAAAATTATAAACCCTCTTGGAATTTTTTAAAGGAAAAGATTATGAAAACCCATATAGATTTTTTTAAGGGAAATTTTTTTAAAACCCATAAAGCCAGATTTTTTTTTGATAAGGGAAAAAATATTGAAAAAATCCATTCATCAATTGTCGGCTGGAAAAACAACGAGTTTGGAACCCTAGCCATTAGAACAAATCTGTACAAAAATCGAGGCACGGAAAACAAAGCACCCAAAAAAATCGGAGACTAACCCATTTGAGATCTCGAAAAACCCACCAAGAATCTGAAATGAAAATAATTTTTAGACTTGAAACAAGGGGTCAAAACCCTAGTTGAAGGTACAAAACCTTAGGCGGCCATGGAAGATTTAAAAAAATTGCAGAAAGTACTGGAAATCACAGCAGCCAGGAAGGATAAAAACAACAAATAGTATTCTGCCAAAAATCACGACCACAAAGCATAGAAAAACGTGCTTAAAGACGGTTGAGAAACGCAAATTTACAGGAGCAAAAACGTGCGAGGAAAAGGGCCGGAAAAAAACAGAGGAAACTCGTTTAGATCCTACACAATTTTTGAGAAACGCGTCCACGAACTGAGAAAAAACAAAACAAAAATCCATCCCGAAGCGGAGACCCGTCGCAGAAGAAGAAAGGGCATGTTTTTTTCTTGTCATGCACATAATAGAGGAGAAAACTCTCGACACGAGCAGAAGGGTGCAAAAAAAAAACATCGCTGCTTTCAGATCTGTTTTGGAAGATTGTGTAGGTCATGGGAGCCTACAGGAGGACGCGAATGTAGAAACCAAAGGTCACACGGGCTGTAGCAGAGGTCGCGCGCTTCAGTCGTGAAGAAATAGACCCAAACACAAGCAATAAGAACAGGGAGCCTCCAATACGCGACCTTCAAACCCTCGAGCTAGTCTTGAAAACACAGTGAATACATCCGCCCAGAAAAACCCTCGAACTTTCAGACAAAGCTTTAACGATTTCAGAAAGCCTCCAACGAATGTTTTGTAAAAAAAAACGAAAAACAAATTTTTGGAAAAAAAATCCAAACAAGAGACTAGAATTTTTTATTTTAAAAAATTCTCCAAATTCTGAAAAACCCCATAAGCTCTGATACCATGAAACAATTTTGGCTAAAAATTGCTTATATTAACAGAAGAACAAATTACAATATATAGAGGAGGTAAATTACTGTAGACATTAAAAATGTCTAACTACCTCAGCTACTAACTACTATAGATATAATTGACCATTATACAATATCAGAATATAATATTCTAACATTTATTACCTTAAAGTAGAGGTTAGAATCTGCATCATTCTTTGAGAAACCCAAACTCAACAGGTAACAATCAATCCTTTCGTACCAAGCACGAGCAGCCTGCTTAAGACCATTCAAGGCCTTCTTCAACTTGCAAATATGAGACTCCTTCCCATGTCCTCAAAACCATTGGGCTGCTCAATGTAAACCTCTTCTTCTATGACACCATTTAGAAAGGCTGTCTTTACATCCATTTGGTGAATCTTCCATCCTCTAGATGCTGCAATAGCAATAATGGTTATGACAGAAGTATAATGAGCCATAAGAGCAAAGGCTTCTTCATAGTCAACTCCCTCTTTTTGTGAAAACTCTCTAGCCACGAATCTGGCCTTGTACTTCTCAAATGCTCCCATCATCTGCATGCTTGATCTTGAAGAGCCATTTAGAAGATACCACAGATTTGCCTTCGAGTCTAGGAACGATGTCCCAAACATCATTCTAGAGAATGGATTGATACTGTTCAGACATAGCATCTTTCCAAACCTGTTTACTAGAAGCTTCTTCAACATTGGAAGGCTTTGACTCAATAATCTGACTCATCAAGGCTACATAACTGGAGAACTTATTAGGTCTCTTACTTTCTTTGAAAGTTCCTCTTGGGGTTGCAAAACTTTCTATCTCCTGCATTATTTTCCTGGCCCAAAGAGGTCTTTTCCTTCCAATCACAATATCTGTAGGCCCATCAGTATGTTCCAAGGGCTCGATTGGATCATCATCTCCTTTAGGTTCTGGAGCCTCCCTCTGATTCTCAGGAACATGGTCAACTTCCATATCCTGAGGAGGCTCTTCATCATTGATCTCCATATGAGTGCCCTTGGATTTTCTAAATGCAACATCCTCCTCAAATGTGACATCTCTACTTATCTCAATTGTCTTCTGGCCCGAAATGTAGATTATGTAGGCTTTTGATGTCTCACTATAGCCTACCAAAATTCCCTTCTTGCCAGAAGGTTCCAACTTTGTCCTCTTTTCCTTTGGTACATGAACATACATTGGACACCCAAAGATCCTCAAATGACTTACTTCAGGTTTCACCCCAAAGAATGCTTCTTCAAGAGTAATGTTCTCCAAGATTCTGTGAGGACTTCTATTCTGTACATAGACTGCAGTCCTAGATGCTTCAGCCCAAAGAGAAATTTGCAGGTCTTGGTCATGAAGCATGGCTTTGACTGCTTCCACGATAGTTCCGTTCTTTCTTTCCGCAACTCCGTTCTGTTGAGGATTATAAGGAACGCTAAACTCCCTCTTAATCCTTGCTTCAATGCAAAAGTTACGGAAAATAACATAAGTGTATTCTCCTCCGTTGTCGGATCTCAACACCTTGATCCTCTTCCCGGACAAATTTTCCACCCGAGCTTTGAATTCGTTGAATCTTTTTAACACTTCCTCAGATTCTTTAGATCTCAAGAAATAGATCCAAGTCTTTCTAGAGTAGTCATCAATAAAAATAATATAATACAAGAAACCACTTGAGGATGCAACAAACATTGGACCACATAAATCAGAATGAATAATATCTAAGACACATTTGGATCTACTTTCACTATTATGGAATGGACCTTTAGTATTCTTACCCAAAGCACAACCTTTGTAGGTTCCTTCATGCTTCTGGTTGAATTTAGGAAGGCCCGTGACCATCTTCTCCATAACAGTTAGCGCTCGAAAGTGAAGGTGAGCCAATCTTCGATGCCAAAGATCACCCAAACTTGCGGAGTCATGTACTAGAGCCTGAATGGGGCGCGTGCATAGCCTGTAGAGACACCCATGTCTAACTCCAACTATCCGAGCAGTCTTGAAGTTAGAATTCTTAGTCCATATGAGAACTTTGCCTTCAGAAAAAGCAACTTGATAACCCTTGTCTTCCAAGGCAGATATGGAAACAAGGTTCCGCTTGATGCCTGGAACGAATAGCACATCATCGAACTGTAATGAATCGTTGGAATCCAAATGTAGAGATGAAGTCCCAACACCTTTAACCGAGTAACTAGCATCATCTCCAATAATAACTTGTTCGTTAGAATCTTTCATCACCAAATCAGATAGATGTTCCCTGAATTTGGTGATGTGGCGAGAGGCACCACTATCTATCAACCAAGTGTTGGTGTCGATAGATACATTACTTGACAAGGCAGAATATAGCAGGTACGCATTTGTGTCCTTCTGCATGGAGACTTCATCAACATTAGCAAAGGTGGCCTGCTGCCTAGGCCTAGAAGGACATTCCTTTGCAAAATGACCATACTTGTCACATCAGAAACATTGGACCTTGGAGAGGTCCCTCTTTTTCTTAAATGTGGGGCCACCATCAACTCTTCTATCTCTGTTTCTTTTGAACTACCTGTTGACGTGCTTTTTATGACAACGCCAGCACAGAATAAAGTTGTCCAACGGTCACTCTATTCTCTCTTGATCAAAGTGTCCCACATGCTAAGATTGCTTGAAAGTTCATGTGTTCGACTCCAAGGTTCCTTTTATCGCGAATAGACTCAGTTGGTTGATGTGTTTTGCTGGTTATTTCAAGGGGACTTACGTAGTTGTTCGATTCTGTGAAGCAATTAGGACATGAATGATTTGGCAATATTGTTCTGGTATCTAGACTGACTCGGAAAATGCAGAATTTAAAGGGGATAGGGATAGGAATTCTACAATCTACTCCTAAAGGGTGGAATGTAAAGATCAATTCGAACAATCTTCAAACCAGACTCCGCTTTGCCTCCCTCCGGACAACTTCCACAAAGTTGGTGCAATCTTCAAAGGATGAGAAAATATTCAAACCATGACACAACATGTTCATACCATCACAACGATGCATATGGACATATGAGTCACAATCGAAGTTAAGCGCTATTACTCCAGTTGACCACGCAAGGCGAACTCACCGTCAGCCAGTCCGCTAGTGGTATGGACGAGAAGACTTGCTCAAATGAAACACCACATTCCACAGCTAACAACTACTTGCATGAAATAAAAATCTATTTTACTCTATCTACCTTGAATTGGAAAGACGAAATGGCCTTGCTAGCTACTCATAACAAAGAAGAAATCACCAAGCAATGAAACTCTTTGTATTATGAAAAGTGTTCACAACAACCTTTTACAAAACTTTCAAAGGAAAGTTTTCTTCCCTCCTCAATCTAAAGCTAACTTCTAAGCTAAATGCTATATGCCTTCTACTCTCTAGCTCTGATCCAATTCCAATTCTAATCTCTATCTAATATATTACAAATGAGGGGGGATGCCCCTTTTATAATAAGTCCAATTCAGTGGACGGTTTAGATCGAATTACAATGAAGGGCTCAGATCGAGCCACCTATGCCCTAATTAGGGTTTCTGCCCTAAAAACCGCCACAGAGAGGAGTGGGCAATGAATGCACAGAATATTCTCCACTCCCCTGCAGGAATCATAATGAGCAATTAATGCCCACTACCACCATCAAGAATATCCTCATCTATGAGAGCGTTCCGACTGGCCTTCTCCCGGATAGCAAACTCGATCAACCGGGCCAATACTGCTTCAACCTCCTGTGCAGAGATCGGTGGAATATGGTTGAGCTGGAACTCCAAGACTGCTACCGTCTGTCCGTATCTGGTGTAAGATTTCCTCCATGTCACTAAGGCGTCCTGGGTATGCTGAATTATACTAGAGAACGTGGAGACATTCTCAAAGTCATCCAGGACAAGTGACCTCGCAGCTGAGAAGAATGGAGGCAGTCTACTTTTCAAGCCATCAGCAGTTATCTCCTCTGGGACCAACTTTCTAGCAAATATGGCTTCTAATGTATTGAGGACTCCCCCCAAGATGTTGCCCATTGCTTTCCTCACTTTAGCTGAATCTGCCCTTGCTGCGTCGTGAAATCCACGGCCTGTGACCACCGAGGAGTACCAACTGGTGAAATCATACCTATCACCTCTCTGAATTACACCTCCATCCACCAAGGTTTCTAGAGGTATATGCATCAAAGCCCCCAAACGAAGTACAGTCTTCGTTTGATAGATGCGAGTATCACCCCAGGCCTGATCTACTATATCCATCCGTGCCAAAATACTTGAGGCCTGTCGATAAGCATCGGCGAGGTCCTCCATGAATTTCCCTGTCTCAGTATGAACACGGCTAACCCACTTGTCTGCCTCCGTTTCCATTTTCTTCAAATCCTCTAAGGCAACAACTGACTCCTTCGGAAGCTCTGATGGACGTTCTACTGCTGGGTTTGCTGGTTCACCTGGACGTGCTAGATTTTGCGTATCCTATCAAGGTTTTGTGCTCCTTCTTCAATTTCTTATACTTCCCCTCCGTGCGGAGCAACTGATCCTTCAATGCCTGATAGGAGTTATCGAACTCCTCGATAACTTGGGCTCCCGTAGGACGACCCAACTCTACTGTGGTGATCACGTAATTTTCAGGCCTCTCCTCGGTTCGATCACAATCTTCCCTCGGAATAGCCACCTGAAGCGTGCGAGAGCCTGACTCGTCAGTCGAGATCTTTGAAAACTTTCGGGCCCTTTTCTTCTCTGGTGGCGCACTGATCCTCCTGAGGAACTCCTCCATCTCAATGGCCGGATCCGTATCATCCTCGGGTTCTCTCCTCATTCTGTCGGAAAGCCAATCAGGCACTGTCTGCTGTGGATTACAAATGACAAGGGGCTGTTCTGTTGCCTCCATCTCGTGCACTTCCTCTTCTTGCACTGGTTTGCTCAGGCTCATCCTCCTCTATAAGCTGGGTATCTCCCGACCCTTGGGTCCCCTGTTCTGTGTTTTCTTCTTCTTCCAAAGCCGTGTCCAACATCCGCTGAAAATGGGTGTCGGCCATTGTTTCCTCTTCCTCCTCCTGTTGGCCGCCCCTGGATAGACTGACACTAGCTGATTCCCGGGCGTTGGGCTGATCTACCTCCTCAAGTCCCCGCTCTTCCTCCAATCCTGCCCTCTGATCGGCAAATAATGAAACCACTCTCAAACTCGAAGACTGAGTTTGTGAGTGCACGGGTGATGCTTGTTCTATCCTCAACGGTATCGGTTGGGTTGGCACTTCTACTTGTGCCCTCGATGTCTGAGCAATTTGTTTCCCCCTTTTTATCGATAACGGCCTTGGGTCACCCATCAAGCTATAAGTAAGGGCGATCGACTTGCTCTTGAGTCTGCATACATGTCTGTCGACCCAAGTCCTGGTAAAAGTCATCACCGGGATAGAAAGCGTGTCCAAGTCCATGATCTCTGGCTCGGACCAATTAGGTGGTGGGACAGGAGTATCCCTAACTGAACCATAGTCGGGTTGCATAACGTTGACATCCTCCTCCACCTGGTCGGGAACTGGAATAATCTCACATTCTCTAATCAACTTGAGAGGAAGTCTGGAAAACATCCTTCTTCTTATCTCAGCCTCATCCACTGCATTTGCCCAAAAGTCCTCCAGATGAGCTCTGTGCCGGTATTCAACGTTCTGTATCATCCGGATGTTCCTGTAAGGATCGAAATCCTGCCTGCCTGTGTGATATGACAAATGATAAGATTGCAGCTCGTCCTCTGCCTCTCGGGCTGCCTGCAAAGAGGGACACACCTCAATGGAATTCCCCATGGTGATAGGGAAATCAAGTCCACCCTTCTTTTTCCTTTTCTGAATCTTATCGTAGGCAATCAATTGCCTAGATACCTCAAGCATTACTATGTGATCAGTGGGGTATCGTGGTAACCGATACGGATACGAAGTGAACCCCTGCAGCCTAATATATGTGAATTTCGGGAATTGGATGAGCCAATACCCATATTCCTCAATCAATGTCTGTGCTTCTTTAGATATTCTCTGCTGCGTCCTTTGCTGAAGTGTCCTCGCAATGTGCATTGTGAATGCATCATTTGCCCGTTTATAGTTGGCAATGTTAGCTAAATGTAGCTGTGTGCAGGCTTCATGGATTTTGAATTGACCAGGGGCACAGCCGATTGGCTCCTTGTACGAAATCCCTCTGTACTTAGTCATTCTGGCCAACATGTAAATTACATATGAGCTCATGTAGAAAGTCTTCGTCACCTTCAAGCTCCTGAATTGCTCATCGATGTGGTTGCTAATCATCCTAGCCCAATCGACACACTCCTTTTCCCTCCAAGATGATCTCGATGAAGTAGAACATCCAAGGCTCGAAAATGTAAGCCTGTGCACTCCCATTTACCCGGCTCAGCATCATTATCAAATCACAGTATTCTTGTTTCACGTCCTCGGCAATTATCTGCTTTGGGAGCTTAGTGCGGGGTGGCCTCGGCTTCTGCATCCAAACTCTGTTGATGACTGCAGTGACTCTTTCGAAAGAGGAAGAGTACATCTTATCTGCCCTCTTATTTGTCCTGTATAACATCTCCTCAGCAGTTGGAATCCCAAATGCCTCTCCGATGGCATCCGGTGTGAAGTTGGCGAGCAGTTTACCATCCGGAGAGACAATCGTCCTACGTTCTGGCTTGTAGTGATTGGCGCACTCCATAATTAGCTCCGGACACTGAATTGCTGGCGGAAAACTAGCAGCTGCGTAGATTCCACTCTTCATTATATTATGTGCCGTGACTGATGGTTGATGGCCCCCTAGCCCGAACATCCTCGATTTGAGTGCATTTAGATTAAATGAACCAAGGTTGGTGTCATTTAATCCCGCCAACTTTGAAACTATTGCTGACTTTGGGAGAAATGGCTTAGCGAGCCTTTTAATCATTGCCTGCCGGGATGAGCTAGCCTTGCCTGCTTCAGTGTTTGCAGCTCTGCCTGCGGCTCTGCTTGTTCCTGCAACATCCTTTGCTCCGGCCATCTGCAAAATAAAATAGAATAGCAATAAGCTAGGCTGCAGATTTTTAAATAAAATGAAGTAACCTCCGAGACGGCTGCGAACGTGGAGTTAGCTTTTTGAAAATAAAAACTCTCAGCATAAATTACTAACTCCAAACCTCGTACTGTATAAAAAACTTCAAGCTTATAAAGAAGCTTTCAACGACTGCACTTCCGACTGGCGAAGAAAATTGCAGCCAACTACCAACTTTCAGCAATGTGGATACTTTCTCAGCACAAAATGAATTAAATCCTTTGTCTCGACTTCGTCAACCTCAGCAACTTTCAACTTCTAGCAGCTCGAATAAGTAAAATCTGCAGCAAGCTTCAACTTTCGTGCAACTTCAATACTCAGCAATTTCGAAATAAATCCCCAGCACAATATAAATTTCTGCAACTCAACACTTTGCAGCAATTCAACACTCCGAAACTCTCAAAGAAATTCTCTCCTCAACAACTTCGAAAATATTTCAAGAACTTCTTCAGCAACTTCAACTTCAAAAAAAAGTGAGGAGAAATGAGAGAAGAGATTGTTTAAATAATTCTTCTCGGAGAATCCTGCTAAGTAGTGCTGGGGCTATTTTTAGCACCTTCATCAATTTTCCACTCTCTTCGTTCGGAATCTTCTAATTCAAGCGCAGTAGTGGGCTAGTCGTCAGCCGGTCATTATGGCAGTTGCCATTAATAATGATTCCTTCCTTGTAAAAATTCGAATTCTTCCTCTTAGTCTGCCAGTTAACTCTTGGCGATTTAAACAACTCGCGAGAAAAAAAAAATCACTTGACTTGATTTAAAATTCCATTTTAAAATCTCGCAGTGTTTAAATAAATTCAACTCGAAAAATTTCGTGGGAGTTGTAAATTTATTTCCAACTTTTAAAATGTCTGTCATTTAAATCCTCGATTTCATAAAATTTGCCTTAGACATTTTAAATTCTCTCTTTAAAATGTTCAACTCCGGGTGATTAAAAATTATTTGCCTGCTCGAAATAATTCATCCTCTGAGATTTAATTTCCGTTAGGAAAATAATCTAGGCAAAACGAAATTCCTCTGAAAATATTAAAATTTCCCTTAGGAAATTAATTTTAAAATTCTGTCAATTCACGGGTGCCGTTTAAAGAGGTTCATTTAATTTTCCATTTGACCCATGGAAAATATTCATCAATATTAAATCTTCCCCTTGAAAAATATTCGTCAACCTTCAACTGCCTTTGGAAAATTTTAAAATTCATCAAATCATCCTTCCATGCCAAGGGCGTATTTTTCCCTAGTGAAATGTTATCTCACTTAGAAAAATTTTCTAACATTTTCTCTGTTGGCGTACTTGACCCTTGGTATATTTTTTATCTGATTAAAAAATCTCCATGCCTTGTGTGAAAATTTTTAAAAAAAATCTCATTCTCCCTTAGGCGTATATTTTTTTGTGTGGAGTCCACATTTAAATTCCCACGCCTTAGTTTATTTTCCCAACCTCTCAACACTTCAAGGGCGGATTTCTTTCCTTGGCACTTTATTTTATTCAAATTTAAAAAATTTCCATGCCTTAGCATTATTTCTCCACCCTCTTGACCCCTTGGGCGCATTTAGACACATGAGCTTTTAATCTTCATCATGGGCGCATTTAGCCCCTCCAACTTTTATTTCCTTGCCTTAGAAAATTTCAAGGCTTCTAACTTGATTTTCCTTTTACCTTGGGGGCGCAAATATGTGTGCTAGCTTTTATTTTCAAACACTTAGGCGTTTTCAAGGCCTCATCACAAGGTGGGCGCAAATGAGGTGATGTGCTTTCATTCTAAATGCCTTAGACAATTTTCAAACACCTCTATAACCTTGGGCGCATTTCCACTAGGCAACTTTTGTTTCATGCCTTAGAAATTTTTTTATAAAATCACCTTGGCTGGGCGCATTTCATAGGCTACATTTTCATGTGAGGGCGCATTTTGACCTTGAAGCTTTTGTTTTTGCCTTAGGCGTTTTCCTTTTACTTAACCCCTTGGGCGCATTTTGAGGTATGAGCTTCCATTTGAGGGCGCCTTTTGCTAGGTGGGCTTTCAATTCCATACTTAGCCGCTTTTACTTAACCTCTTGTTCCTTAGGCGCATATTAGGGGTCTTACTTCCATTTTTGCCTTAGAATTAAAACTCTTGCAAGGTGGGCGCATTTACTAGGCCAAGCTTTCAACTTGGGCGCATTTCTCATGTTGGACTTTCAATTATGCCTTAGGCGTTTTTAGCCTCTTGACCCCTTGACTTGGGCGCATTTCCTAGCTGGAGATGGGCGCATTTTGCAGCTTCAACTTTTATTCCCTTGCCTTAGGAATTTTCAACTTGAGGGCGCACTTGGAGGGGTCAACTTTCGTTTTGTGCCTTAGAACTTTTTTCAACATTTTCAACAACTTGAGGGTGAGGGCGCATTTGAGGGGTGCCACTTCCGTTTTAGACTTAGAAAATTTTAAAGCTACCAATCTTGAAGGTGGGCGCATTCTAGAGCCTCTACTTTCAATTCCAACACTTAGAATATTTCAAGAGTTTGATCAAGGTGGGCGCATTTTCTCTGCTCAACTTTGAATTTTGTACTTAGAAAATTTCCAGATTTCATTCTTGAGGTGGGCGCCTTTTAGAGCTCTTGCTTTCATTTTCCCATACTTAGAAAAATTTTCATGTCTCTGCTTGCTATTGCTTTTGCATTCTATTTTTAGCAAGTTGTGCTATTTTTAGCAAGTCCCTTGATTTTCAACCTCTAAGGCTCCGTTTTGCCTGAAAATTTCATCATATGATCTTCTTCACCTTGTGAACCTGTTTTGCCAGTCCTCTGCCCTGACCTGCTATTTATAGCCACCTGCTATTTATAGTAAGTTTTGACTTTCTGACTTCAGTAGCTCCGTTTTGCCTGAAAGTTGCAACACTTGATCTTGATAGCTTGAGTGTCACTCTGATGCCAACCTCGGGTGCAGACCTGCTATTTATAGCCGTGCCCTGACTTACTAAAAATAGTAAGTTCTCCGGTTTCGCTCAAATTTTGCCAGCAGGTACCTTGAAGTGTGCTGACATTGGTGGGGTGCTTCGTTTCGGCTATTTTTGGATTTTACCCCCTATAAAAGTGGAAACCCTAATGTGACTTGTATGTATTCCGAATGGTCTCCGTTTGACTTCGTTCCTTCTGCATGTCGTTCTGTTTGCTGAACTGGAGTGTTGGGGGCGACTGCCAGAGTGTACCCGCTAAAAATAGAAACTGCCTGAAAAAGCGACTCATCCATTGCCGGATGGTTTTGCATGTCATATTGCCCGTGGGATCTCAAGAAACCCAGAAAAACCCAAAAAACTGGTCTGCATGCATGCACTGGCTAAAAATAGTAAGTCCTCAAAACTCGATCTTCTCCGCTTGCATGTCACACCGTTGCGAAGCTCTTGAAAAACCCAGAAGGAAAAACCCGACATGCGTTGAAAAACACTGCATGCGAACCCTAAAAATAGCCTCCGAAGGCTGAACTCTGAAAGTGATCGTCTCGGTTTGCATATTACATCACTGCGAAGGTTTTGGAAAACCCAGAAGGATTCTCCAGACATGCATCTGAAAAGCTCATGTGGAAACCCTGAAAATGGCTCTTGAAGCCTGAACTGCCAAAAATAGCAAGTCGTCTGATCTGGCTCAAAATTTACGTGTAGGCAGCTTGATGTTACCCGGATGCAGTGGAACTGACAGAATTCCAAAATCTCAATAAAATAGTCCCAAATTGAATACTTACTAAAAATAGTAAGTTGCCGGAATACAGTGAAAATTTAGGGGGACTCTGCTGGAAGTCTTCTGACTGCTGTACTAAGCTTAGATTTCAATTTCGTGACTCGGTTTGACCCTTAAAAGCCTGGATGGCGGGAAACCCTAATTTCACAGATTTGAACAATACTTTAATCTGGGTCAAACGACAGGACATCCCCGGAAGGACCAGAGACCAGAGAGAGAGCGAACCAAAGCCAAAAGACCAGAATGGAGCAAAATTTAGGGGGTCCCCATCTTGATGGGGTGATTTGTGAAAAAGGTCACAACACTACCCTTTCTTCCCACCTTTCTTCTTTGAGGATTGAGTGGCAAGGACATGAAGATCTTCATTAACAGAGCTTTTCCCAATACCTCTTGCAGCCAACCTAGACTCTTCTTGAATACAGTCTGCCTTCAAACGATCAAACTTGGGAAGCTTCAATTTCACACTAATTCCCTAAATATAAGACTCTCAGGATGAAGGGAGACCATTGAGAGCCAACATGGTTAGATCCTTGCTATTGACAACATGCCCAATAGACGAGAGCTGATCTCTTAATTCGGTTATTCTCATGAAGTAGGCAATGATAGTTTCTCACTTTGCCATCTTCAAGTGATGAAGTTGATGCTTCAGTGCAAGAGCCCGACTGGTGTTGTTGATCTCGTACATCTCCTCTAGGGTTTTGAACATTTCTCTCGCACTCCTTAACTTGGAGACAATAGGAACAATATGATCCTTCACCGAATCAACCAACATCTTCTTTGCCCTAGTATCTTTCTTTTTCCATAGGGCCTTTTCTTCCTCTTCTGTAGGCTCGGGGGCGGAGCTCTCCACAAACTCTGCCAATTCGCTTTTCTCCAAGGTGATCATGATCCTGAATCTCTACGAAGTGAAGTTTGACGCTCCCTCAAGCCTATCCTCAATCTTAAGGCCATTCACCATCTTGACAAGTGAATGAAGATGAGAAACTTCGTCAAGGGTATGGCTGATAAATACAAATCTGATCGGGATCCTCTTCAAACCCGCTCTGATACCATGTAGATTTTATGTGATCAAATTAGACAGCAAAAACAATTTTAAATTCAACACAAGAACACAGCCAATACCTTGGGAAAACCCTCCAACCTGAGGGAGAAAAAACCCAGCCAATATATCTCCTATATATTAAATGAATAGGAGCAGAAATCTGCTTACAAATCAGGCACAACACAATGCCTAAATGATACAATGAATAACAGCACCTCTCCTAGATGCAATGATACAAATAAACTGACTTCTCTTAGGCACGACTTGCTGCTGCAAATTAATGATCTGCTGCTTTTAGATCGCACTTCTTCTCCTATGTAGAATCGCTTGACTTTAATGATTAACAATGAAAGAGGAGCATCATATAAATAGATATCCAATAGCCATCGCACCTCTTCACCAAGAGAGGTCGGCCTTAGACAAAAGACGTCTTTGGAGAAAAGGCGCGATTACCAAGAAGAGGTCGGCTTCTTTAAACAAAATAATAAAATATTATTTAAGCCTTTATTAAATTAGCATATGATCACAAATAAAGGCGCCTCTTCATTTAGCATTAAATATATAAATTTAGATAGCTTATAGCTACATCTAAATTTATCTCAGAAAATTGTGCCTGAAGTATTTGTCCTGTAGCTGCGATCTTCAACATCATCAACCACAACATCATGACTGAGATGAGACGATCTGTCTCAACATCAATCAGCCCTAGTGAACATGAGTTTCTGGCTTTTGGAATCTAACTTAGTGCGCTTGGCATCCAGAATCCAAACATGAGAAGTAGAGCCAAAAACTTTCAAGTGGCTGATTTTAGGCTTTCGTCTAGACCAGGCTTCTTTAGGAGTCATCTTCTTAACCGCATGATTTGTGTAATCAGCTTAAGTAGTTAAGTAGCGAATAGAATAAGTAATATAAAAGAACAATGTTTTGTCGAGGATTTAGAAGAAAAGGAGAAAACTTTAAAGACTTATATCTTAGATCACTTTTGTAGGAGTCAAAAAATAGCTGTCATCAAATATCCAATTACCACATTGATCCCAATAGTCGTTTTTGAATAGGAAGATTCACTTCATTTCTAGCAGATAAATATTCGCTTCAAAGAAGCTTTTCCTGGTAGCAAAGACTGCAAGCTAATGCATAAGGTTGAAAAACAAATGACACTAAGTCAAGATCAACTCCTTGTTATTTGTGAACTCTTATCATTGAAGAGAGTACTTGGACATGGTTACAAATATTTTGCCCACACTCCACAACTAACATGATTCGCTCTAGTTTGCTAATGTCCTCCAACACTAGATCAATGCAATGTGCTGAGTAAGGAGTCCAAAAAATGTTGGGTCTCTCTCCAGTAGTAATCTTCTTGAAACAACATAATTTGCCGTATTGTTTGTGACTACTTGTACTACATTTTCCTTCGTTATTCCATAACTCTACACAAATAATCTGCATTATTAATCTTCCCTCGAGTATCAGTTGACTTAAAGAAGATTGTACCACCCGAAAAAGATGCAACAACATAATTTGCTGCATTGTTGGTGACTACTTGTACTACCTTTTCCTGCCTCCCTTTAAAAGTTATTCCATAACACCACACAAATAATCTGCATTTTGAATCTTCCCTAGAGCATCAGTTGACTTAAAGAAGATTGTACCACATGAAAAAGATGCAATAACATAATTTTCTGCATTGCTGGTGACTACTTGTACTATGTTTTCCTTCCCACTTCCTTTAAAAGTTATTCCATAACATCATACACATAATTTACATTTCTAGTCTTTCCTAAAGCATTGATTGACTTCAAGAAGATTGTGCCACTTTAAAAAGATAATAAGAAATTCAGCAGCATCCTGTTTTTTCTATGAGTCCATCAGTCGGACATGATAGTGCAACCCTTCTTCCTCTAGATATCCTGCTGCTCATCAATAAAATTGACTTTATATCAGACACCTCACCTTTTAAAACTGGTCCCCAGAGATCATCAATAGAAGGATTGAACCTTTGACCAGCCATGCAAATCGTATCAACCAATTCTTGCCAATTAGTAGGAAACTTAGTAAATTGTTTTATTGTTAGTAAAAAGTGCAACAAGAAACTTGTTGGAGACTGCATAAAGCAGTTTTTTAAATGATCCAATTCATATAATTGATATTCTTTTCTTATTGCAGATTTGAGGCCCACATGGAAATCCATGCTGGATCTGTTGATGAGGATGAAGATGAGCAGGGTATTGCCCATATGATTGAACATGTTGCTTTTCTTGGAAGTAAAAAGCGTGAAAAACTTCTAGGGACAGGAGCTCGGTCAAATGCATATACAGATTTCCATCATACTGTTTTTCATGTCCATTCGCCTTTCATGACTAAGGTAGGCTTCTTGTATAAATATAATGGTAAATTTATCATTATGAGATAAATAAGTAGGTTAGAGCAACAGAATTTTGTGCAGTGCTTAAATTATTGTTCTACAAGTGTTATTCTCTATATTCTTCTATATATCTATTTCTTGTCATAAGTTTCTTTTTTTTTTTGATCGATCTTGTCATAAGTTTCTTGCTACTATGCCATATCTGTAATTAAGTTTTTAATCTTTCATCTTTTCTGTCTTCATGTATTTTCTGATACTCC
Source organism: Sequoiadendron giganteum (assembly GCA_007115665.2). Taxonomy (NCBI): domain Eukaryota; kingdom Viridiplantae; phylum Streptophyta; class Pinopsida; order Cupressales; family Cupressaceae; genus Sequoiadendron; species Sequoiadendron giganteum. The sequence continues at coordinate 610,728,293 of CM021105.1, forward strand.
TTCATTCGAGGCATTTGTTACATGTTAAAGTCCATTTTGGATAATATTTGAAAATAATATTGAATTATATCAGTTTGATAATTTACACTACAGCAAAATATCATATTAAACAGTTGAATAATGACTAATAGTCACATTATTTATGTACTTTTTTTAATTGTTTTTTATGTTTGTATTTATATGATTTATTAGTAATCTTAGGTATATAACATTTTGTAGCACTTATGTCATGCAATCCTTATTTTTAGAAGCCCAATGGTCCTTTAAGCAACCTGATGGAGACTTGTGTATTGTGAGTAATTTTCCTCCATCTAAGAAAATAAATATTTACAAACAGGATTCTGTAATATGCCTATGCCTATGGTAATTTGAAAATTTTATGGTAAGTTATGGTGATAAAAAAGAAATAAAAAAGCTGGACATTTATTTCATTTTAGAATCCAAATATTTACTGAGATGATCTGTGTTTGCTTGTCAACAATGGGTCAATGTAGAAATTGTGGCAGGAAACAGAGTTCCAAAAGGTGTATGCTTTAAAGTGTTGGCACTATTAATCTTGGAGCAGCTCTAGCCGATCTTCTTATAAGGACAAAGGGTGGCCATCCTTTTTCAAATTGATAAAATTTGACATAAAGTTGTCAGGCTCACTAGGATTTGCCTTTCCCAAAACAACCTTTTACACTTACAAGACACAGATTCAACAGAATATTGAGAAATCTTGACACATAATACCATCCTATGACAATTATGTCTATTAACCATCTTGATTATTGTACATGCCAAGCTCTATTTATAACAATGAAAGGAATTAGGAGATATGCATATAAAAAAGAAAGAGCACACATGCAATATGATGCACACAAAAGGATGACTAGGGATAGCAACTAGGATATCTCTAGTCAAATGAAGGTTGTGGTAGTCATTAAATTATATACAATTACACTATTTTTTGGCACTAGGGATCTCGTAGCAGCTTTAGAAAATCCTCTTTTCAAGGACAACAGATGGCCACTCTAGTTAAAAATTGCTGAAATCTGACATAAACTTGTTAGACTCACTTGGATTAGCCTTGCCAAAAAACAACCTTCCACGTTTACATTATATGTATTATGGATTACAGGATATTGACAATACATGACACAGAAACACAAGACAATACTGTACTATGACAATAGTCTCTATAACCAACTTGTCGTACAATGCTATTCTCTATTTATAACATGAGAGCATAGAGATGGAAAAAGATTCCCTTGGTTATACATAGAAGAAAGTAACATAAGATTATGGATACAAAATAATGACTAGGCGTAGCAACTAAGACAACTCTGATCAAACTAGCTGGGGATCTGGATTATGTCCCTCATGTCCTGGACATCCCAGGGACTTGGGAACTTGGAGGGGAGGTCTCCTTTTTTCAGGTCTGGACAGCTTGCTCCATTTGGTGCATAAAAATACAAAAGGTAACTTCCAAAGGAATAAAATGCTAAAAACCCCTTAAAAAATAAAAGGGGTAGAATTGTCATTGCAAATTCAGTGCAGTGTACTTATAAAATTTCAGCTACTTTTAGTTTGTTAAAGTGATTTTAATAGCTGTTTCCCTGCCAACCCCATAATTCAGGCAATTTTTTCTCTTTCCTGAGACACCTCCCTGCATTCTCCTGTCCCAAAAACTTGGAGAAACACTGTGTCAAACTAAGGTTAATAAATATTCACTAATAGAAATTTCTTAGCAAAGAACTCTATGGGAAATGTAAGGCTAATTATTCTCTAGAATAGTGGGATTTAGAAGGTACCTGATTTAGCTTCATCTTGGCTGATCCTAACTAATCTGAAATAATCTTTGTTGTTTTATTCTGAGATGCCTCTCCTCATTTGCACTGCTTAGCAACGATCTGTAATTGTTTTTAGGTTGATGTTGCTGATTTCTTTTTCATTGGATTAATCGAAGGGTGGCTAGAAGCATCCTTAGGGTATTTCAGCTTTTGACTTATTATCCTAGTATTGAATGAGCATCTAAATGTTGCGTATTAGTTCTTTGTTTACATCTTGCTGTAGAACAGACATTACAGATTAAGAGACCTATCAAATTTGAAATACTCAGAACTGACTTAAGATCATTGAATGCCATATTGGTGTCATTTGCCACAAGGCCATATCTGATGGAATTGAAATTATTGTAAAGATAGATTTACTGTAGGACCATATATCATTTGACACTGCACATATAATCAATCAATGATCCTATCTGCAAAAAACACGTATATTGCCTAGGTTCAAATAATTGGTAGATAACAAGAAAATCTAAAAGAATAACACAGAATCACCACATAAAAGGGTATGTATGTTCAATTTTTTGTTATATTTCAAAATTTAAGCAATGAAAACAAAGGATTAGCTTTGAACCTCACTACATTCACATTTTGAATTTTAGACTATTTTTTTGTTTCGTCATGTTTGAGTTCTTTTTGGGTCAAGTGCATGCATTTTTCATTTTGTTGGCTGAGTTACTTAGATTGAGTTTGACTATAGAATATTAAAAGGTAGGTTGATAGGATGTGAATTGTCGTAGATAGATTGTGGGTTCATGTGGTAATTTCCTTTCTTTCAATTTTTTTCATTATTTCTTTCCATCATATACATCTTCTTTGAAAGTTTTCTAACATTATATGTAGTTTGTTAGTGTTTCTCTGAGGAATAGTGGGATGTGGGGATGGCAATTTTTTCTTGAATTTTAGTATATGATTATTTAAAATTAAATACAAAATACTGTAAAAGAAGATGCAATTCAACATTTATATAAACAATGAGTAATAGAAACTGAAGTTTATACAAAGTTTGACAATCAATTGATCTAATGATCAATGACAAGTATTTATAGTATTTGTATTATTCATCAAGTTTAGGTACAAGGTACAAAGTAACACACAAATGCACTGGCTAATCAAACTCATCGTTTGATGCAAATGCCATGACATACTTCTCATTGGTATAACTCACAGACGAGAATCATGGCGATGTAATGGGACAACTTGTAGATGAACTTGTACAAGCCAACGAAGAAAGGGAAGACAAGCTTACACAAGACTTGGTAAATTTGTGGGATATTTTGTTCAAAGAACACATTTAGAGGGAAGCTCTCAAGAGAGAGGTCCCTAAGGACTCTATTTTTAGGGACCTCTATTTGGGACAACCTAACCGTCAATGAGGAGGTTAATCATCCTTTGCAAAGGCTGCCAAGACTCATTGCATGTCATTACATCATCTTACAAGACCTTCGGGCAAAAAGGGATTAGGAGCAATGAAGGCAACAAATACTACAACGGTACAAAGAGACAAATTGATGAGAAGAGGAGGAAAGTGACACTAGTAGAAGACGTACCCTCGAGAATTAATGCTTGTGCAGCCTAACAAACACAAGACATGTATTCCAAGCGGTCACGAAGCGACAAAAGGATTGGTGAGAAAATCCCTTCGGCTAAGAGAACAAGGAGAACGACGAGGGAGACTGAGGAGAATTGCTGAAGAAATCGAAGGAATTTTGAAAGAAAGTCCAAGTCCGCCAAGAAGTAAAAGCTGAAGTGTCAGTTGAAGTCATAGTCGGGACGAAAGGAAGACTTCCACCAAAGAACAAACGAAGGAAGAGTAGGAGGAGATGGCTGATTGCATCCAAGCGGGATCATAATTGGAAATGAAACACCCTTTCCATAGAAAATAATGAGAGGAAGTATGATACTAACTTGAGGAATCAAGCGGTGAGTGAAGATGTGACATCTTCTAATTTGGAGTCAGAAGGAGTAGAATCAAGGACAAAAGAAGAAAGGAGATCTATGGAACCGAATGACGATTGCAGCATGTTGTAGGTCGAGGAGATTGAAGAAGAAGATGACAAAGCCAAAACAAGTTGGAAATTTTTGTTGGAATACGAAGAATATGAGGAGGGAGTAGCTAGGTTGGATGATACACCAATCCATAGTTTTGAGCAGGACAAAGTGATCAAGTATGATCAGTTGATAATGGAGAAGGTGAATTTAGGAGAGGAGAGTAATCCATGAATGATCATGGTTGGAGACGACTGGAACCCCTCATTGAAAGCAACAACAATAGAATACAAGCATGCTTTCGCATGGATGTACAAGGGCTCGAAAGGGATACCTCCAAAATCATGTGTACACAAAATTCCTTTGGTATTAGGAGCTCAACCTGTAAAAAAGTGGCCCTACAAAATGAACAAGAAATATGCTGCAAAAGTTCAAGAGGAGATAGAAAAGATGTTGGAGGCCGACATAATTTTTAAGGTCGAAGTTATTGATTGGGTCTCTCTGATAGTCATATCTTTGAAGAAAGAATCCGAACAAATTTGGATATGTGTGGACTTTAGAAGTTTGAATGCAGTCACCATTAAAGATCCATTTCCAATCCCATCCACTGATTTGATATTGGAAGAGGTTGTTGGTCATGAGATTTACTCATTCATGGACGAATTCTTTGGGTACAACCAAATAAGCATAGTCGACGAGGACAAGTTGAAGACTACGTTTGTGATAGAGGAGAGAGTGTATGTATATAACTGGATGCCGTTTGGTCTATGCAATGCTCCGAAAACTTTTCAAAGGATCTTTGTGGACATCTTTGATAAAATGTCGGTTGGAAACTTCAAAGCATTCTTGGATGATTGGTTGATCTACAGTATCTAGGAGACCCATTTGAAAGCACTCAAGGAATGCATGGAATGGTGTAGAGCAACATGATCGTTGCTGAACCCAAAGAAGTGTCGATTACCACAAGGAAAACTATTGTGGCACATAGTTTGTAAAGCTGGATTGAAGATCGACTCAAACAAAATACAATTGATTGTACAGATGGAAGCACCCCAAAATATATATAGGATTTTGGCATAGCCTTCAAGATATAGGGATCCAAACCCTTGCCAAAAAAATTGTAAGAGGGAGTGTTTAGCAAATATATTTGAGGATTTAGGCTTTTCAATAGGATTTAGGCTTTTCAATAGCAATAATGTTTGAGAAGAACAAAAATGGGAAGCCAAAATTTTTGAAAACTGCTTTGGAAATAGCTTTTGAAAAATATGGCAAGGTAAGGGAAATAAATTCCAAAGGAAAATTCTTCTACACTGAAAATGGTATAAACATTGATGCTATGAAATAATTTGAAGCATGCAACCAAGAAAGTGAAAGAGTTGTTGAAACCGGAACACTTGAACCAGGAAAGTCTATTGGTAATAGTCTTAGACATAGTTGGTAGACTGTAATGTTGTGACCTTTTTCACACATCATCCCATTCAGATGGGGACCCCCTAATTTTTGCTCTATTCTGGTCGTTTGGCTTTGGTTAGTGCGTCTCTCTCTCTATCCCTGGTCCTTCCGGGGATGTCCTATCGTTTGACCCAGGTTGAAGTATTGGTTAAGTCTGTGTAATTAGGGTTTTCATCCTTCAGGCTTATTAAAGGTCAAACGAGGTTATCAAATTGAAATCCGAGCTTAGTACAGCAGTCAGAAGACTTCCAGCAGGGTCCCATTAAATTTTCACTGTATTCCGACAACTTGCTATTTTTAGTAAGTATTCAATTTGGGACTATTTTATCGAAATTTTGGAATTCTGTCAGTTCCACCACATTCAGGTAACATCAAACTGCTTGCACGTAAATTTTGAGCCAGATCAAACAACTTGCTAGTTTTAGCAGTTCAGGCTTCAGGAGCCATTTTCAGGGGTCAAACATATGATTCTTCATTGCATGTCCGGAGATTACTTCTGGGTTTCTCGAAACCTTCGCAGCGATATAACATGCAAACCGAGACGACCACTTTCAGAGTTCAGCCTTCAGAGGCTATTTTTAGGGTTTGCATGCGGAGTTCTCTAACGCATGTCCGGATATTCCTTCTGGGTTTTTCAAGAGCTACGCAACAGTGTGACATGCAAACAGAGAAGATCAAATTTCGAGGACTTACTATTTTTAGCCAGTGCATGCATGCAGACCAGTTTTCTGGGTTTTTTCTGGGTTTCTTGAGACCCCACGGGCAATATAACATGCAAAACCATCCGGCAGTGGATGTGTCACTTTTCAGGCAGTTTCTATTTTTAGCAGGTACACTCTGGCAGCCGCTTAACACTCCAGTTCAGCAAGCAGAACGACATGCAGAAGGAACGAAGTCAAACGGAGACCGTTCGGGATACATGCAAGTCAAATTAGGGTTTCCACTTTTATAGGGGTTGAAATCCAAAAATAGTCAAAACGAAGTACCCCACCAATGTCAGCATACTTCAAGGCACCTGCTGGCAAAATTTGAGTAGAATTGGAGAACTTACTATTTTTAGTAAGTCAGGGCATGGCTATAAATAGCAGGTCTGCACCTGAGGTTGGCATCAGAGCGACACTCAAGTTATCAGGATCAGGCGTTGCAAGTTTCAGGTCAAACAGAGCTACTGAAGTCAAAAAAAATCAAGAACTTACTATAAATAGCAGGTGGCTATAAATAGTAGGTTAGGGAAGAGGACTGGCAAAACAGGTTCACAAGGCAGAGAGTATCATATGGTGAAATTTTCAGGCAAAACAGAGCTACTGAAGTCAGAAATCAAGAACTTACTATAAATAGCAGGCGGCTATAAATAGCAGGTCAGGGCAGAGGACTGGCAAAACAGGTTCACAAGGCAGAGAGTATTATATGGTGAAATTTTCAGGCAAAACGGAGCTATAGGGGTCGAAAATCAAGGGACTTTCTAAAAATAGCCTGACTTGCCCAAAATAGACGGTGAAGACGAAGGCAGGCAGAGGTATGAAAAATTTTCTAAGTCTAGAAAATGAAAGTTGCCTAGTGAAAATGCGCCCACCTCAAGATTGATAGCCTAAAATTTGTCTAAGTCAAAAGTGAGAGCACACCCTCTCAAATGCGCTCTCAAGCAAAATTCTAAGTCTGTGAAAATTTTCCCAAGGCAAAAACAAAAGCACAAGGGTCAAAATGCGCCCACCTTCAAGAGGGAGACTATGAAAATTCCTAAGGCGTGGAAACTTCAAGGGGGTCACCTTCAAAATGCGGCTAAGTGTGAAATTGAAAGTTCAATATCTAAAATGCGCCCAAGTTGAAGCAGAGGTGTGAAATATTTCTAAGGCATGAGATAGAAGTAGACCCCATCAAATGCGCCCTTGTGCTAGGAGTGGTTGGGCTGAAATATTTCTAAGGCATGAGAATGAAGCATGACACCTAAAATGCACCCTCAAGTTGTTGAAGTGACTTCAAAAGTTTCTAAGGCATAAAGTGAAAGCTTCCTAGGCAAAATGCGCCCACCTCCAAGAAAGGGAAAGGAAGTCTAAAAGCGCCTAAGGCATGAAGTGGAAGTAGGGACATTGAAATGCGCCCTCAAACAAAAGCTTGCCACCCTAAATGCGCCCAGCCAAGATAAATTTATCAAAAACGCCTAAGGCATAAAGTGAAAGCTTCCTAGGCAAAATGCGCCCACCTCCAAGAAAGGGAAAGGAAGTCTAAAAGCGCCTAAGGCATGAAGTGGAAGTAGGGACATTGAAATGCGCCCTCAAACAAAAGCTTGCCACCCTAAATGCGCCCAGCCAAGATAAATTTATCAAAAACGCCTAAGGCAAAAAGTGAAAGCTTGAGGTAGTGTTTGCGCCCAAGAAGAGTTAGGAGTTTGCTGAAAAAGTCTAAGGCGTGGAAATAAAATTAAAAAATAATACCAAGGGAAGTACGCCAAGGAAGAAAATGTTAGAAATATTTTCTAAGTGAGATAAATATTTCATTGGAGAAATTATGCCTTGATATGAATTGAATTTTTTTTTTCCAGAGACATTTAAATGAAGTGGACACAGTGACGAAGTTTTATTTCCAAGGCGGAAGCAACTAATATATTTTTTTCCATGGGTCAAATAAAAATTAAATGAACCCTTTTAAAATACACCCATGGGTCGGGAAATTTTAAAATTAATTTCCTAAGGGAAATGTTGATATTTTCAGAGGAAATTCGTTTTGCCTAGATTATTTTCCTAACGGAAATTAAATCTCAGAGGATGAGTTATTTCGAACAGGCAAGTGATTTTAAATCACCCGAAGTTGAATATTTTAAGGAGAAAATTTAAAATGTCTAAGGCAAATTTTATGAAATTGAGGATTTAAATGGCAGACATTTTAAAAGTTGGAAATGAATCTACAACTCCCACGAATTTTTTCGAATCAAATTTATTTAAACACTGCGAAGATTTTAAAATGGAATTTTCAACCAAGTCAAGTGATTTTTCTCGCGAGTTGTTTAAATCACCAAGAGTTAACTGGCAGACTAGAAAGGAAAATTCAAAATTTGAAGAAGAAAGAATCTTCATTAATGGCAACTGCCATAATGACCGGCTGACGACTAGCCCACTACTGCGCCTGAATTAGAAGATGCCGAACGGAGAGAGTGGAGAATTGATGAAGGTACTAAAAATAGCCCCAGCACTACTCAGCAGGATTCTTCGCGAAGAGTTATTTAAAATTCTTCATTTCTTTCATTTCTTCACACGTTTCGAAGAGCTTGGAATTGCTGAAGTGAAAAATTTTGTGAGAGATCAAAATCTTTTTCGAAGTTGCTGAGAGTGAGGTTGGATTTTATTCTTCTAAGAGCGAAGTTGCTAAGGATTTTAATTCTTGAAGAGCTGAGGGGGTGTTGCTGCAAAATTCGAAATCATATACTGCAGTTGTTGGAGAGATATTTCCGGACTGTTGAGAGTTAAGGTTGTTGAAATCATTTTCGAAGTTACACGAGAGTTCTTGGAGTTGCTGCAGATTTTATTTATCCAAGTTGCTGAAAGCTAGTTGTTGCTGGAGTTGGGAAGAAATTGCAGCAATCTCTCTTCATTTCTTCATTTTTCAAGTTGCTGAGGTTGACAGAAGTTGAGGCGAAAGATTTAATTTATTCTATGCTGAGAAAATAGGCACATTGCTGAAAGTTGTTGGTTTGCTGTAATTTTCTGCGCCAGTCAGAGTGCAGTTGCTGGAAGCTTCTTTATAAGCTCAGAGTTTTTATACAGTTTGAGATGGCTGGAGCAAAGGATGTTGCAGGAACAAGCAGAGCCGTAGGCAGAGTTGCAAACACTGAAACGGCCAAGGCTAGCTCATCCCGACAGGCAATGATCAAAAGGCTCGCCAAGTCATTTCTCCCAAAATCGGCAATTGTTTCAAAGTTGGCAGGATTAAGTGACACAAACCTCGGGTTGTTTAATCTAAATGCACTCAAGTCTAGGATGTACGGATTGGGAGGCCATCAACCGTCAGTCACGACACATAACATCATGAAGAGTGGTATCTACGCAGCCGTTGGTTTTCCACCAGCAATTCAGTGCCTGGAGCTAATCATGGAGTGTGCAAACTACTACAAGCCGAAGCGTAGAACCATTGTCTCACCGGATGGCAAATTGCTTGCCAACTTCACGCCAGATGCCATCGGAGAGGCATTTGGGATTCCTACTACCGAAAAGATGCTATACAGATCAAAGGAGAGGGCGGATAAAATGTACTCCACCTCTTTCGAGAGGGTTGCTGCGGTCATCAACAGAGTCTGGATGCAAAAGCCAAAGCCACCTCGCACTAGACTCCCAAAGCAGATAATTGCCGAAGATGTGAAACAGGAATACTGCGACTTGATGATGATGCTGAGCCGAATAAATGGGAGTGCACAAGCCTACTTCTTCGAGCCTTGGATGTTCTACTTCATCGAGATCATCTTGGAGGGAAAGGAGTGTGTTGACTGGGCAAGAATGATCAGTGATAACATAGATGAGCAGTTCAAGAGCCTGAGGGGGACGAAAACCTTTTACATGAGCTCGTATGTGATATATATGCTGGCAAGAATGACCAAGTACCGAGGGATTACATACAAGGAGCCAATAGGCTGTGCACCTGATCAGTTCAAAATCCATGAGGCCTGCACGCAGTTGCATTTAACTAACCTTGCCAGTTACAAACGGGCTAATGATGCATTCACAATGCACATCACGAGGACCCTTCAGCGGAGAACGCAACAAAGAATATCCAAAGAGGCACAAGCATTGATCGAAGAATATGGATATTGGCTCATCCAATTTCCGAAATTCACTTACATTAGGCTGCAGGGGTTCACTTCGTATCCATACCGGCTACCGAGGTACCCCACCGATCACATTATAATGCTAGAAATATCTAGGCAGTTGATCGCCTATGATAAGATTCAGAAAAAGAAGAAGAAGGGTGGACTTGACTTTCCTATTGCCATGGGAAATTCCACTGAGGTGTGTCCCTCCTTGCAGGCAGCTCGAGAGGCAGAGGATGAGCTGCAATTCTATCATCTATCGTATCATACAGGCAGACAGGATTTCGATCCGTACAGAAACATCCGAATGATACAGAACGTCGAGTACCGACACAAGGCCCACATTGAGGACTTCTGGGCAAATGCTGTTGATGAGGTTGAAATAAGGAAAAGGATGTTTTCCAGGCTTCCCCTCAAATTGATCAGGGAATGTGAGATCATCCCAGTTCCCGACCAGGTGGAAGAGGATGTCAACGTTATGCAACCCGACTATGGTTTAGTCAGGGATACTTCGGTCCCACCACCTGATTGGTCCGAGCCAGAAATCATGGACTTGGACACGCTCTCTATTCCAGTGTTGACTTTCACGAGGGCTTGGGTCGATAGACATGTATGCAGACTTAAGAGTAGATCGATCGCCCTTACTTATAGCTTGATGGGTGACCCAAGGCCGCTATCGGTGAAAAGGGGAAAACAGGTTGCTCAAACACCGGAAGCACAAGTAGAAGTGCCAACCCAACCGATACCGTTGAGGATGGAACAAGCATCACCTATGCACTCACAAACTTAGTCTTCGAGTTTGAGAGTGATTTCATTATTTGCTGATTAGAGGGCAGGATTGGGTGAAGAGCGGGAGCTTGAGGAGGTAGATCAACCCAACATTCGAGAATCAGATAGTATAAGCATAAGTGCATCTAGGGCTGGCCGACAAGAGGAAGAAGAGGAAACTGTGGCTGACACTCGTTTCCAACAGATGTTGGACATGACATTGGAGGAAGAGGAAAGCACAAAACAAGGGACCCAAGGGTCAGGAGATACGCAGCTCGTGGAAGATGATGAGCCTGAGCAGAGCAGTGCAAGAAGAGAAGAAGTACACAAGGTGGAGGCAACGGAAGAGCAGCCCCTTGTCATTTGCAATCCGCAGCAGATGGTGCCGGATTGGCTTTCGGACAGAATGAGAAGAGAACCCGAGGATGATACGGATCCAGCCATCGAGATGGAGGAGTTCCTCAGGAGGATCAGTGCGCCACCAGAAAAGAAGAGGGCCAGGAAGTTTTCAAAGATCTCGACTAATGAGTCAGGCTCTCGCACGCTTCAGGTGGCTGTTCCGAGAGAGGATTGTGATCGAACCGAGGAGAGGCCTGAAAATTACGTGATCACCACGGTAGAGTTGGGTCGTCCTACGGGAGCCGAAATTGTTGAGGAGTTCGATAACTCTTATCAGGCATTGAAGGATCAGTTGCTCCGCACGGAGGGGAAGTATAAGAAATTGAAGAAGGAGCACAAAACCTTGATAGGATATGTGCAGAGTCTAGCACGTCCAGGTGAACCAGCAAACCCAACAGTAGAACGCCCACCAAAGCTTCCGAGGGAGTCAGTTGTTGGCTTAGAGGATTTAAAGAAGATGGAAACGGAAGCGGACAAGTGGGTTAGCCATGTTCGTACTGAGAAAAAGAAATTCATGGAGGACCTCGCCAATGCTTATTGGCAGGCCTCAAGTATTTTGGCACGGATTGACATGGTGGATCAAGCCTGGGGCGATACCCGCATCTATCAGACGAAGACTGTACTTCGTTTGGGGGCTTTGATGCATATAACTCTACAAACTTTGGTGGATGGAGGTGTGATTCAGGATGGTGATAGGTATGATTTCACCAGTTGGTACTCCTCGGTGGTCACGGGTCGTGGGTTTCATGATGCAGCAAGGGCAGATTCAGCCAAAGTGAGGAAAGCAATGGGTAACATCTTGGAGGGAGTCCTTAATACATTAGAAGCCATATTTGCTAGAAAGTTGGCCCCAAAGGAAATAACTGCTGATGGCTTGAAAGACAAACTGGCTCCATTCTTCTTAGCTGTGAGGTCGCTTGTCCTGGATGACTTTGAGAATGTCTCCACTTTCTCCAGTATAATCCAGAATACCCAGGACGCCTTGGTGGCATGGAAGAAGTCTTACACTCGGCACGGTCAAATGGTAGCGGTCTTGGAATTTCAGCTCAACCATATTCCACCAATTTCAGTTCAGGAGGTTGAGGCGGTGTTGCCCGGCTAATCGAGTTTGCAGTTCAAGAACAGGACAATGGGAACGCGCTGTTTGATGAGGATCTTCTAGAAGAAGATAGTGGGCATTAATTGCTCATTATGGTTCCTGCAGGGTAATGGAGAATATTCTGTGCATTTATTGCCCCACTCCCCTCAGTGGCGGTTTTTAGGGCAGAAACCCTAATTAGGGCATAGGTGGCTCGATCTGAGCCCTTTATTGTAATTCAATTTGAACCGTCCATTGAAATGGGCTGACTATAAAAGGGGCATCCCCCCTCATTTGTAATCTATTAGATTAGAACTAGACTTGAATCAGAGATAGAGTTGAGCTAGAGAATAGAAGGCATATAGCATTTAGCTTAGAAGTTAGCTTAGATTGAGGAGGAAAGGAAGTTTTCCCATTGAGGACTTTGTAAGAAGTTGTTGTGAACACTCTCATAATATAAAGATATATCATTGTTTGGTGGTTCTATCTTCTATTGTGAGTAGCTAGCAAGGCTTGTTCGTCTTTCCAATTCAAGTAGATAGAGTAAAATAGACTTTCAATTCATGCAAGTAGTCATTAATTGTGGAGTGTCGCGTTGTGATTTGAGCATATCTTCTTTCATCCATACCACTAGCGGGCTTACTGATGGTAAGTTCACCTTGCGTGGTCAACTGGAGTATTGACACTTAACTTCAATTGTGGCTCATATGTCCGTATGCATCGTAGTGATGGTATGAACATGTTGTGTCATAATTTGAACACCTTTCTCATCCTTTGAAGATTGCACCAACTTTGTCGGAGTTGTCCGAAAGGAGACGAAGCAAAGTCTGGTTTGAAGATTGTTTAAGTCGATCCTCGTCCTCCACCCTTTTAGAAGTAGATTTGTAGAATCCCTATCCCTATCCCTTTAAATTCAGTATTTCCGGTTAATTTAGGAGTCAGAGCAATATTGTCAAATCATTCATGTCCTAACTGCTTCACAAAATCGAACAACTACGTAAGTCCCCTTGAATACCCAGCATATTCGCATTAGCCAACTGAGTCTATTCGCGTTAAAGGAACCTTGGAGTTGAACGCATGAACTTTCACGCAATCTTAGCATGCGGGATACTTTGATCAAGAGAGAATAGAATGACCGTTGGACATTTTTATTCTGTGTTGATGTCGTCATAAAAAACACGTCAACATGTAACTCGCCAAAATTCTCGGCAAACCCAAAATTTGTGACTTGGCAGAAAACTTAGTGACTTAAAATATTGCTTAAATTTCTTTAGAAACTTTTTTTTTTTGCAAAATTCATTGATAAATGTATCCAATGAGTCCTTAAATGAATACAAAAGTGTTTTCTATTAAATTTGATTAATTTGAATATAAAATTGAGTACAAAATTGCATCATCATGCAAAATCCTGATACAATAGATAGTTGACAACTATTATGAATTTATGATGATTGCCTTTGAAAATCATCAACACAATTGATAAATTACATATTACAAAATACATTTTACATCTTCCTCTTCCCTAATCTAGTGAAAACTTGTGGAGAGGTTGAGGTTCTAATCCTTGGAGTTTGCTATGGCTCCTTCCTCGACATAGAAGGTTGTGCTTGTGGCTTTGGCTCAACCTCCATCTTGCTATTTGATGGCAATGACTCCTCTTCCTCATCAGTGTCATCCAATCCTATAGCTCCTTCTGTTGCACCCACATCCTCCATTATCTACCTCTCAAAATCAAGAATCTCGTCTTCAATAAACAATGGAGGTTGCTCATCCCACCCTGTCCAATCACTATAAGGATCAATGCCATCCCAATCAATGACCTCCTTTGATTTTTTCCTCTACCCTTGTGCAAAGCTGAAGGTTGTATTGCACAAAGATAAGGTCATTGAAGTATATTTGAGTTAATTTTTTCATCTTATTTGTGTGTGTAGTCAATGTACAATGTCTATTATTATGCTTTAATAATATTGGTTATCCGACTATGTATTAATTGGTTGTCGGCTTCGGGTAGTTACAAGCATTGGTTGGTTGACAATTGTGTTCTTGGCAATTGTCGGGTGCTCTAAATACATTGTGTATTGTCAAGGAGAGTAGTATGATCTAGTCGGATCGACTCTAATATTTGGTTGACCATTTTTGGTCTTCTTTTATAATAATTTCATGTGTGAATAAAGATATATTTTGCGCATGTATTTGATATGCATTGTCATCTCTATTATTAATTCATGTATCTAATTTATCAGATAGAGTAGTAAACATTTTTGGTGTCGTTGCTTTAAAGAAATTGGGCCAGATTTGAGAGATTCATGCCCTTAAACCTCAATAAAGGCGAGAAGAGACCACAATGTGATCAAGATCAAGAGATCGGGCAACCTTTAAGGATCATTGAAAAGAGAGAACAAAAGAGACGATTGAGGGGTGAAGTTGAAGAAGTTGAAGGGTTTTTGAGGGGAAGCCCGAGTTAACCCAAGAGCAGAAGCCAAGGCGTAAGCAAAAGCAGTAGTTGGGAGAGAAAGAGAACTTTCACTGCAAGAGAATGCATGGAGAGTGGGAAGAAACGACACATCTACTGCTCCTAGACGAAGCGTTTGTTGACCAAGCCGGAGAGCTGTTCATACCATCAACGTCGGACGTAGGGAAAAGTGAAGGAGAACCCACCAACCTTGCCATTGATGAACTGCCGCGACCATCATTGTTGGATGAAGGGGAAAGCGAAGGTGAACCCACCAACATCGCCATCGATGAACTGTTCAGAGTCTAGCAGCAAAAATCTTTTGGGGAAAAAATCGACAAACCAAAAGTATAAGATTTTTTGAAAAAATCGGGAAAAAATCGGATTTAAAAAAAAAGCATAAAAAATTGTAGAACAAGAGATAAAACTGTTTTATTTAAATTGAAAGGCATTTCTATAGCATAGAGATATAGAGAGCCAATAAAATAAAGAGCTTAACTAATGAATTGTAGAAAATAGATTTTTGTAATTTATATTCATATTGCTGATTACATTCATTTCATTGCACATTTTTCAAAATCAAAGCATTACTTCACATTGCATAACTAATAACTAGATGCGGATAGATGACAAAATTTCAATTACAATATAATTTTTTACAAAGTTAACCTAAGCAATTATGCAATTACTTCACATTGCATAACTAATAACTAGGAGTAGCTGCCAATTGCATTAGCTTGTCATGGCATTCCATGAGACCACATTTCTTTGAGACATTTTTTCTAACAGTTCACTGCCTTGTCTATGGTACAAATTTTTTCATACATGTCTACCAAAGCATTTGATCAAACAGTTCACTGCCTTGCTGCTATGGCTAAAAGCCTAAAACAGGTGCTTTCAAACAAGCTATGGATGCTTGGAAAAAATCTATCAAAGCATAATAGTAAGCAATAGCATAGATGAGGTAGTGAATTGTTTGAAAAAATGCCTCAAAGAAATGTGGTCTCATGGTGATGGAATGCCATGATGAATGCCTATGGCAATGGATTGTCATGGCATTCCATCACCATGAGAACACATGTATGAAAAATGTCGTAGCATAGATAAGGCAGTGAACTGTTTGAAAAAATGCCTCAAAGAAATGTGGTCTTATGGTGATGGACCGCATTTCTTTGAGGCATTTTTTTTCAAACAATTCACTGCCTTATTCCATCACCATGAGACCACATTTCTTTGAGGCATCTTTTCCAACAGGCATCTTTTCCAACAGTTCACTGCCTTGTCTATGCTACCACAATTTTCATACATGTCTACCAAAGGATTTTATCAAACAGTTCACTGCCTTGCTGCTATGGCTAAAAGCCTGAAATAGGTGCTTTTGAACAAGCTATGGATGCTTGGAAAAAATCTATCAAAGCATAATAGCAAGCAATAGCATAGACAAGGCAGCGAACTGTTTGAAAAATTGCCTCAAAGAAATGCGGTCTCATGGTGATGGAAATGCCTCAAAGAAATGTGGTCTCATGGTGATGGCATTCCATCACCATGAGACTGCATTTCTTTGAGGCATTTTTTCAAACAGTTCGTTGCCTTGTCTATGCTACCACATTTGTCATACATTTCTACCAAAGCATTTTATCAAACAGTTCACTGCCTTTTGCTATGGCTAAAAGCCTAAAACAGGTGCTTTCGAACGAGCTATGGATGCTTGGAAAAAATCTATCAAAGCATAATAGTAAGCAACAAGCTATGGTCTCATCGTTTTTTTTTTCACATGAAAATCAACATGATTTTATTAGCGTTTTTTTGTAGGTTTTAAATGCATTTTTTGGCGATTTTGCAGTTTTAAATGGGAAAAAATCGGGGAAAAAATTGTCCAGCTTGCAGATTTTTTAAAAATCGCGATTAATCGGGATTTTTTGCAGATTTCTGCTTCTATGGTTTGGACCATCACTCTTGGACAAAGGAGAAAGCGAAGGAGAACCCACCAATCTCGGCATTGATGAAATGTTCAGACCATCACCTTCGAATGAAGGAGGTTCATTGTTTGGCGAAAGGTAAGGCAAGGAAGAACCTACCAACCTGGTTGTCGGAGAACTGTTTGTACCATTAAAGTCAATCGAAGGGGGTGAGGGAAAGCCTACAGATTGATTGATAGAGACCATAAGCTAGATTGAAGGCTTGACACTGACGGAAGAATCAAATATTGGAAGATCAAAGCCAATAACACTAGACAAAGGGAGCATTGAAAGGACCCCCAAGGCAACTCGAGGGTGACAAGCGATGAAGAGGGATGAGTGAAGGATTGCGGTGTTTGAGAGTGCAGGGAAAGCATCAAAACGTACAAATCAAAACTCTCCAACCAGGTTACCGTCACAGAGGGTCCAACAAGGAGGCAAGATGGTGATTCCCCTAGCAAGCCTGAATGTAGAGTGGCAGAAACTTCCAAATTTCACTGGAAATGGGTTGGAGGACCCTGTAAGGCATTGTAAAACATGTGAGACAATCTAGGTAGCGAACGGTCAGGACAATAGAACATATTGGCTGAGAGCATTTCCAACAACTCTCACAAGGATAGCTATAGACTGGTAAATAAAATTGGAAGCAACACACAAAAATACATGGGATGCATTGAAAAGAGCATTCCAAGAGGAATTCAAACTTCTAAGAGATGACAATGAAATTGTGGTGGAGATCTACAATATCAAACAAGGGAAGCAAAAGAATGTGTGTGCTTATAATTGTAAGCTCAAGGAGCTATTGGTGAAATTAGAGAACCAGTTGACTCATGGACTAAAGAAAACATGGTTCATCAAAGGATTGATTCATTTGCTGAGGAATAAAATGAAAGTAGCGCTTTTGTCATTGTATGCCAATGCCTACAATCGAGCGATGGACATAGAAAGTGAAGATAAAATGTCCTCGCGTGGTAAAAGAAAAATAGAGGAAGATGGAAGGTTAGATGGCAATAGCAATGATGAATCAGGAATGATACAAGCACTCCAGAGGGACATGCTTCGAATTATGAAAGAATTGAAGGCGTTAAAAGAAATCAACAAAGAACTATGATGTGTTGAGTGCAAAATTGAGGGGCACACAAAAGGTAATTGTGCTTAAAAGATGTTTTGTGAGATTTGTCAGGTTATGGGCCATTCAATGAAGGAGTGCCCATACAATTTGAAGAGAAGTACACAAGTATTGTTTACGTAGGGAGAGGAGTCCACTCCATCGAAGCCACATAATGCATCTCGAGGCGGTTATTGAAATCAAAGAGGACAAAGCCAAATACAATATGACCCCAAAGGACGCCCTATCCTATAATGTTGACAATGTAGCAAATGGGGACACTTTGCGAGAGATTGCTAGAACAAGCAAGACAAAGTGCAATTATTTTGCAAATGGTGTGGATTGGGAAGCCACGAAGACATCGAATGTTCGAAGAAAAAGGCTAGTTTCAAACCAATTGATGTAAGGCATAATGAAGTATTGGCTGTTACTCATGCCCAAGCGAAGAAGGTTGTGTACCTAGACCCACGTACAGAAAAAGAAAGGCCTCATGAAGCAAGGGACGAAGTGGAGAATGCTATGGACAACAAACGACATCACTGAAATGCAAATGCGAGTACCATAACTAATCAATTACAATTTGAGAAAAATATTGCACGACAAGTACTTCAAGCTACTGTTCTAGTTAAAGTAGTGGATTTATTACAGAGTATTCTTGAGCTTCAAAATGCTATTGAATTGTGGGAGAATGAGACGGTGCATGCTATGGCCCATTTGGAATTTGGTGAGAATGAAGAACCAATAATTGAAACTCCGCTATTGGCTGACCAAGTGATTGATTCAATGTTACTGACAGTTAAACGACAAAGAAACCAACGGTGGTGAATATGGAGTTCCTTGGAAGGAATCTCACCAATAGAATTGTTGATGGCGGGTCGGGCGTGAATTTACTTCTAGAAGACAGTTGGAGAAGTCTTGGCAAGCCGATCATTTGGTCGCCAACTTTTCAATTGGTGGGTGCAGATCAACAAGGTATTAAGGTAATTGGAGTTTTAATGGGTCAAAAGGTAATTATTGGAACTCAAACATTTTTGTTGAACTTTGTGGTCATTTCATTAAGGAAGAAAGCCTATGACACATTGTTAGGTTGGGGTTGGCTAGTGGCAGCCAAAGCTGATCACAACTGGAAAAAGAATACAATCTCCATTGAGAATAAGGGTCAGAAATATATAATTGATTTGAAAAACCAAGCAGTCAGTGAGGAAGCAACTTCCTCATATTCGTTAGATTCAAACTTCGAAGAAGAATGGATGGAGAGTCAAGGTTTGATGGAACCAAATGACGAAGGAATTTTAGAGTTATAGTCATGTTCGAACTATGAAACAAATTCTCTTTGTGGCCTATTTCACTTGCAAATGGAGGACTATGAGGTATTTCTGTCAACTTGTAATTTTCTCGGAGCTATGATTCTCAGTGAAAAGCAATTGATGGAAAATGATTTTGGAAAATTGGATAGTTTATTGTGCGGGATGTAGTCCATGGTTGGCAAAATACAAAATTTGCAGCGACGGTATTCAACTTTGTAGAAGAATGCAAAACAATGGACGATACGTCTTAGAGTACGAAAAGCTTAATATTTAATGTGGAGAGTAAAGATATTGGTCAAATCAAATCGAAAAAGCAAAACTATAATATTAAAAAATTAAAAGGGAAAGATATGAAAATATTCAAGTTGGCAAATATTAAAATACTGAAGCGGACAAAAATAAGTTTCTAAATTGGAAAATATTAAAATATTGCCACTTAAAAAATATAAAGTTACAAGCATATAATGATAAATTTGTATAACCTCTTGAATAGATTTATAGTTACAACGTACGTTACAGAAGGGACATTGTACAGCTGAGAGGACACATCATACGACCAAGAGGACACATTGTATGACCTGTAAAGGGAAAAATAAAGTACAATGTACAACTTGGCCAAGCATTGTACATTGTATGGTGACAAAGAAAAAAATGCAGAGTACGGACTTGCAGGGTATGGTGTGGGAGATAGTAGAACATACGACCAAGAGTCACCGTATGACAAAGGTGAGAAAGAAATAGCCGTAAACAAAACTTATGCCGTCATCACTTATACTACGTTGTCACTTGATTGTTCACTGTTTGTGTAGAAGAAAGCGCTACAATGTACAAGAGTGCAATGTACGACAAAATGTACTATGAAGGAAAACACAGTACAGTGCATATAGAGGTTTGTCATACAATCAAGAGAGGCCAAACACACTGTACAAAGGGAGTCTTAGAGGGCAGTCACAAGAAAGGGAGAAAGATTGTATGAATTAGGAGGAACAAGGTCGTACACCCCTTTTCAAATTTTTGCATCGTACGACAACGAGAGGTTTACATCGTACAGCTATATCATTTCCTTTTGTTACGGCTAGCAATTCAAAATCACAAGGTTTTGGTGGTTGATGTCTTATGGTCATCAACCATCATACAACAACGTCCATTGGTTGACATCATATATGTGTTAAACACTCCAAAATCTCTAATTTTTGTCTTCGTTAGCATTGTTTTTTGGCTCTTAAAAAATCATGAAAATGATGTATGCCATGAAGTTCTGTGTGGTTTTGAAAGTCTTAAATTAGGTTTGGTGGCAAGGGATCTGCCCCTTGCCCTCGTTGGGGGCGCTACCCCTAGATCCCCGCAAGGGGCACTACCCCTAGATCCCCACAAAGGGTGTTGCCCCTTGACTCGATTGGGGGAGTTGCCCCTAGACCCCCATTGAACTCACTTCAATTGCTTAGTACACACTAAGTTCGAGTTTGCAAAGTACACTTCCTATTTTGGTTACAGGTCCTCCACAATATCGTCATCAGTTCAACAAGTCTTCCCTAATGTTACTTGATGCTTACTGGCTGTTTGGAAGACAACTTTTTCTTTTGGGGGGGATGATGTAGTTGGTGTACAATGTCTATTATTATGCTTCTGTAATATTTCGACCATGTATTAATTGGTTGTCGGCTTCAGGTATTTACAAGTGTCGGTTGGTTGACGGTTGCGTTCTTCTTGGCAACTAGCAAGTGCTTTAAAAACATTATGTATTGTAGAGGAGGGGGACTGAATGCTTAGGACCCCGGGTCACAGGAGGGTCTAGAATGATCAGTTGCCTTGATCTATTGCTAAGGATTGTTTAAGACAAGTTTAATGTTTTAGGAGGGTGAAAAGGAAGAGCGATTGATTTGCCACTATCCTTTTGCAAACCCGAGAGGTCTAGGGGATCAGGCAAGTGAATTCTCGAGCCAAAACTGAGACCCCGATAGCTCTTTGCCAGAGGACCCTAACGCAAAAGACGAATGACAATGTGACGTGTTGGTGTCTTGGTCAAGTGCTTGCATCTGTATGAATAGAGAGTATGGAATACAAATAAGACTAACAGAGAATTAACTGGTCTACTTGATAAAATGTGATTCTAAGCAATAACGAAAAACTGGAAATAACTAAATAGCTAGAACAACAAGAAGAGTACTTTAACTTAAAAGGAGAGGTTGACAAGAATAAAAATATGATAGAAATACAACTTATGAATAGTCTAGCCTCTCGCAAGCTCCACACAAACACAAAACCTACACACAACAGAACGGGGAAAATGTTTGGGTTGTTTCGGGGCTTGCTGCAGTCAAACCCACATTTCGGTGTTCCCACCTCCACGGACAACTAGAATAGCCACGAGATAGAAAATGCGATAAAGAAAGTAATGGAAGAAAGTGATACCAAGCAATAGTAACAACACTATGCTACAAAATGAAATGACAATGCTAAAATGAATGGATATCACCTCCCAAACATGGTGCCCTTGAGCACGTGAAGGGAGATGCGAGCTCGCAAGCTTGTAAGTGCAATTGTTGCCGCAACAACGAAAGTGAAATCCAGCATAGTAATGCTTTAGAGCTTCAACAATGGTGAGAAAATGGAGAGTGAAGCCGCAAGTAGAGTGTAGAAGATCAAGAAGAGTGTGTAGAGCTTCAAGAGAATTCCATTGAAGGAATGAATGAATGTCTTAGCATGAATAGCAGCCCAAAAGAGTCATTCAAGGTCCGTCAAGGGTGCAGGGGCGTTACTCTTTGTTGCCAATGGAGAAGTGTAACGCCTCTGCAGATTCTAGAGGCGGGAATCCTGTTAGGAGGGCAGCGCGCCACGCAGACGTCCGCAAGCCGAGCTAGCGTCCCCGACAAAAATTCCCCCACTGAAACTACAGACAGCTACCAAGTGGGTGGAAAGCGAGTGGATAAAGTGGAAATGCATTGTAGGATTTAATTTTTCTAAGGTGAGGGGATGCAAACGAGGAATTTGCGAGGGGTGCAAATTCACTCCATTACATTTTGCCCCCACTTTAGTGAGCATATGTGCTACTAGATGCAACGTATAATAGATTGAAGAGGTTAGAAATGTATACCTGAACTATCAAGGAAGTAGACCGCAATTTGACCCACCCGAAAGCACAAGAAGAGAAGCTCGCTCCCTAGTTCCTCGAACCCAAGGAGAGTTGAACAAAATGCGCTGCAAATCCGCAGACCTATGAAAGGTGAACAAAAGACTTTGTAGGTCCTCGAAGCTATAGAGTCAGATGAAGAGATCCTGTAGGATGTAAGCACTTTGCAGGTCCTCGGACTTGCGAAGGAGGTGCCCTCCAAGTGCTCGGTCCTGAAGGAAACCAGATGTAAGAGGCTCCACAGAGTCTAATTGAAAAACAACTTCAGAGGTGTACCTGCAAAACATGTTAATCCGCAGACAAAACATGTTAGATATCAAAAAGAAGCCATGCAGGCAGACAAGTAGGAAGGCAGCCACACAAACAGTCAACAGTTGAAGGAAGAGCTTTCAAAGGGGTCCCTCGGGAACCCTTCAAAAGAAAAGGGGTCCAGTTAAGGAACACTTAGTTCGAAAGTGATAAAAAGAAAGAACAACACATGAGCACCACAACATCACAAAGCAAGCAAAGAAGAGATGAAGATGAAAAGAAAGGAGAAACAATGACATGAGCACCACAACATCACAAAGCAAGCAAAGAAGAGAGAAAGATAAAAAGAAAGGAGAAACAATGACATGATGAACAAGAGACAGGGGGATCTGATATTTTGGGGTCAGAGCTGCTCATAAATATAGATAAATAGATATAATAGTATATAAATGAACTGCCATCAACCCCCTACCATATCAGACCATGTGAAGAAAGGTAAGTGAAAACAAAATGAAAATAAAAAATTGGGTCAACATGGAAGGAAGGCCTAAATGCCCCCAACACTTTGCATCATCCCCAATTGTCGAAAATCAATACACGACAAAGAGAAGAATGCTGTGACAAATAGAAGTTTTACAACACAAAAACACTTGTATCCAAGCACCTATGAGGGTGACAAGGGTCATCTAGGAACATAAAAAACAAGCACAGGGGAACACAGTACACACACACAATCTAATCTACAAATAAAGAGGAGGCGCCCCCCTAGTCCTCATCAACCAAGAGGTCGTCGTTCTCCCAATCTAGATCGCCATAAGGAGAGGGCAGACAAGCCTGGAAGGGCGAAATATCAAGGGAGGTACCTTCCAACCCTCCTGCAACAAGAGCCAAGGAAGAAGGCCCCTCGAGGTCTTCTCCACTTAATACCTATGAGGTGAAGGTCAATGATCTCAAAAAAAATCGTCGATAGGGCCGGGACATCGTTTATGGAGTTGAACATGCACTTTATAGGAGTGCCATGTGTCAACTCAGCAGGCGATGGAGGCGGTGCCCAAGATCCACTGCTAGCCTCATGAAAAGATTCGGGAGCAGTGACGAACTCTGGGGACACCGAGGCTTCCTTTGTCACTAGGACAACACAAGCCAATGTAGAACCACCCTTCGAAGAAGGCGAACCCTTCTTCCAACCCCCATTGCAAGTGCGGTCGTCCTCCATCTTTCGCTTCATCGGAGGATGCAAGATCCCCACAGATGAAGAAGAGGGCGAGGAGGAAGAGGAGAAAACCGCGACAGACACTACCAAGGTAATCGACATGTCCACGGGTTTCAAAAAGGGCGAGATGTTCGGAAGGGACATCAGAAATAGAGGCTCGACCGAGGGAGCAATGAATACCTGCACCCTCTTCGGGTGAGGATCGTTCATGCTCACAAGGGGAGCCAGGAGCAAGACTGAGGTGAAGGGAACTGAAACAGAAAGAGTAGAAGAGGACACAACAAAAGGTGGCTAGGCAGGAGCTGCTGGCTCCCCTTCCTTCTTCTGTAAGGCGGCCTGCTCAGCAGTCAGAGCCTTCCTCTGGTGCTTGCGCTCACGCACAAGGAGGTTTCTATGGCTCCGAGAGCTAGAGGCTGTAGCTCGAGAAGGGGTGGAAGACTCCTGTTTAGCCATCAAAGTATCTATCATGGTCGTTTTCGGCAGAGGGAGGGACCTCTGGACAGGAACAGGAGGAAGAGATGGAGAAGATGATGCAACGACAGTAGGAGTAGGCTGCTCAAGCACCTTAGTGGCGAGCCTCTTCCCATTCACTACCTTAGAGGTAGGAGCAGTAGAAGGCCACAAAGGCCGAGACATAGAAGACGCTCTAAGGGGACCCTTCCCCTTACCATACAAAACGGGTCGAGGCACCGTTGGTAAGACAGGAAGTTCAAACGTCGGACGCTTGGGCTTCCGCCAAGCGTGCACCATCGGGCTCCCCAACAAACCCATAGGATTGGAAGTCGATGTCGCCGCAGTAAGGCTGGAGGAAGACACAGGTGGGACAATAGAGGAGGAAGAAGAAGAGCCCTAAGTGGACTTCTCCTCTGCCCTTTTCTGAGCAGCCAAGGAAGCCTCATGCTTCGCCAACATGCAAGCTCTATGCGAAATGGCATAGGGAGAAGGAGGGTATCTCACCTTTGGCGTTATGCCCCCACTGTTGTACTTCACATAAATTCAGTACAATAGGTCCATCCTGTTGACGGGTGTTTTATGACCGCACCAACACAGTATAAAGTTTCCCAATGGATACTCTATCCTCTCTTGAACAAAGTATTTTGTATGCTAAGATTGCTAGAAAGATCATACATTGAACTCCAAGGTTCCTTATGCAAGGGGATAGTCTCAGTTGGCTCAATGTGATTTGCTGGTTATTTCAAGGGGACTTACGTGAGTTGCTCATTCAGAAGAAAGGATTCTCAAATTTCGGGAGATTTGTCAATGAAGCTCGAGTTCTTAAACTAACCGGATAATGCTGAATGTAAAAGGATGCAAGGATTAGAGATGCTACCATCTACTCTAAATGCGGAACGCGAAGATCAATTCTTGCAAACTCCAAACCAAGCTCTGCTTTGCCTCACTTTGGATAGCTTTCGCAAAACCAGTGCAATCTTCAAAGGGATAACGAGAGATATTCAAACTACGATTCACCATGTAGAGACCGTCACAATGATGCATATCAACATATAAACCGCAATTGAAGTTAAGTTCACAATGTTTCAGTTGACCACGCAAGGCGAACCCACCATCAGTGAGCCCGCTAGTGGTATGGATAAGCGAAGCTTGCTCAAATTAAACACCACATTCCACAACTACCGACTACTTGCATGAAATAAAGTCTACTCAACTTTAAGCTACTTTAAGACCCTAAGTGAATCGGAGAGACCAAAAAGCCTTGCTAGCTACTCACAACAAAAGATAGAACCACCAAGCAATGATAAATCTTGTATTATGAGAGTGTTCACAACAACTTCTTACAAAGTCCTCAAATGGGAAAACTTTCTTTCCTCTTCAATCTAAACTATGCAATCTATGCTATGCTACTTCTAAGCTCTATCTCCTAGCTATCTCTCTATCTTCTGCTATGCTAATCTAATCTAATCAATTGAAAATGAGGGGGGATGCCCCTTTTATAGTTGGCCCAATTCAACAGACGGCTTCGATTTGATTACAATGAAGGGCTCAGATTGAGCCACACATGCCCTAATTAGGGTTTTGCCCTAAAAACCGCCATAGAGAGGAGTGGGGTAATAAATGAACAGAAGATTCTCCACTCCTTTGCAAAAACCACCATGAGCAATTAATGCCCACTATCATTAGAAGATTCTCGTCCAACAAGACTTTGTTTGTTCTGCCTACCAATTCTGTTGCGTTAGGAGGAGGCGAACATATAACAACATTCAATTCAATTATCCTTGCAAAATTTTTTCTCCGTTAAGCCCTCCTGTTGCCTTAATTCTTGGACGCATTTCTTTCCTGTAGCTTTCACATTTCTCCAGCTCACTGCCTTGGGCGTATTTAGCCCCTTTTGCATCACGTTCTTAATGCCTTAGACAAATTTTCACTGCCATTTCCCTTTGCCTTGGGAACTTTTCACCTAACTTCTTCATCTTTACCTTGTCGTGTGCCTTCTTGAGTTGGGTGCATTTTAGGTGTTTGTGGATAAATCCCAACACTTAGCCGTTTCTTCCAACATCTTCTTCCTTAAGTCATCATTCTTTGGGCTGGCGTTCATCCTGCAAAATAAAAAGAAGAGCATAAGAACACTTATAACATAAATTCACCTCACTTACCTAATTTCCATGTTCTGACTTTCAAGGTCTGCTTGACCTCTAGATCTAATAGAGTTCATCATTTTCTCTAGCAAACTTTGCTTTCTGGGTGCACTGTGGTCACTTCATAAGGTCTTTTTCAAGCCTGAGGCCAATTTCATTTGTCTTTATATATGGAGGAGCCTGCTTTCATTTCAATGCCTTAGACGAATTTCTAGCCACCTTGTTACCTAGGGCGCATTTAACCCCTCTAGCATCATTTTTAATGCCTTAGAACATTTATCTCCCCTTAGAAAGTTTTATCAATCATAAGGCAAGCGTCCATTTTGAAATCCCAAGCCAAAGCGTAAAAATTTCAAAATCATACCTTCCTTAGAAAATACTCAAAGACCCCCTTGGAAAAATATTTTTTTTACTCTGTTGCTTAAGGGTGCACACGAAGGGGTACATTTAATTTTTCTCACCCTTGAAAAAAATAAATTCTCTGCCAATGTTTATTTTAACTTTTCCAGCCTTTGAAGAATTTTCAAACTCATCTCATACCTTGTCTTGCCCTCTGAAGAATTTTCAATCCCTCTGTATCATGGGCGCATTTCTTCTAGTGAAATTTTATTTCACTTAGAAATTTCTTCTAGACCTTCAAGGGCGCATCTGACCTTCTTCACTTTCATTTTTGTGCCTTAGGCATTTCCTTGCATGTCACCTCCCACTACTTGGGCGTATTTGACCTTATGTGATTCCATTTCCCCATACTTAGAGAATTTTTTAAGACCGCTTCACCCCTTGGGCGCATATGAGAGGGGCTACTTTTATTTTTTCTTCCCTTGATTAATTTCTCTTCTCACTCCTTGCTTGAGGGCGCATTGGAAGGTGTGTACTCCCATTTTTCTTGCCTTAGCATTTTTTGTGAAGCCTTCACATTGCCTTGGGCGCATTTTAGACCCCTTGCTTCCATTCTTCACGCCTTAGAAATTCTTCAACATCCCCTACTCCAAGGTGGGCGCATTTAGCTAGGGGAGCTTTTGTTTTCAACACTTGGAAGATTTTCTATTCCATCACCTCAACCTTGGGCCCATTTAGGCAGGTATGCTTCATTTTAAATGCCTTAGGCGTTTTCAACTCCCTCAACTCACCTTGGGCACATTTCACATGTGCTACTTCCATTTTCAACACTTAGAAACTTTTGAGGTGGCCTCATTCCCCATTGGGCGCATTTGAGGGTGCTTGCTTTCCATTTTACATGACTTAGAAACATTTTTTTCTCACCATCTTCCCTCAAGGGCGCATGAGCTTCTATTTTCCTTATACTTAGCCAATTTTCATGATACCTCCCCTCAACTTGGGCGCATTTAAAGGGCTTGAGGTTCATGTTTCATATGCCTTAGCAAAATTTCAATCTTTGGTTACCTTGCCACCTTGGGCGCATTCCCTAGGTGAAGGAGGAATTTCACACTTAGAATTATTTTCAATTCCCTTGCTTGCTTGGGCACATTTCATCTGTGAAGCTTCCAATTTTGTGACTTAGAACTTTTTTTTCTCACCTCCACTCATAGCTTGGGCGCACTTTAGGGGTGTTGCTCTTGTTTTTCTCGCCTTAGAAACTTTTCAAGCCTTCATCACTTGATGGGCGCATTTGAGGGGGTGTCAGGAAACTTTGTGCATTGGAAATTTCTCAAGGCTCTACTCATTTCACCTTGGGCGCATTTGAGGGGGGCTCCTGCCACTTCTCATGACTTAGAAATTTCCTCAGGCTTTCATACCTTGCCTGCCCCGTGTACTATTTTTAGTATGTTTTTGATTTCTTGACCTTGGCAACTCTGTTTGACTTGAAATTTTCACCACGTGTTCCTCATCGCTTGGTGAACCTGTTCACACCTGCCCCTCGTACTGACTTACTATTTATAGCCCCGTTTTGGAGGCGACTTACTATAAATAATAAGTGCTTGGATTGCGCTTAAATTTTACCGGTAGACTGCTTGAAGGATGCTGATTGTAATGGGATACCTTCGTTTTCGGAGATTTTGACTTTTTACCCCCCATTTTGAGGCCCGAAACTGGAAACCCTAATCTGACTTGCATGTGGCTCAAATGACCTTCGTCTGACCCCATTTTTGCTGCATGCTGCTTTGTTTGTGATACTGAACATCGGGTGGCTGCCAGAGTGATCCTGCTAAAAATAGTAAGTGTCTGAAAAGTGACCAATCCATTGCCGGGTGAGTTTGCATGTCGCACTGCCCGAGAGATCTCAAAAAACCCATAAAACCCAGTAAACTGGTCAGCATGCAAGTACTGGCTAAAAATAGTAAGTCCCTGCAAAATGATCAACTCTGCTTGCATGTCACGGCGTTGCGAAGCTCTCGAAAAACCCATAAGGAATATCTTGGCATGCATCGAGAAATTCTGCATGCAAACCCTAAAAATAGTCTTTGAAGCCTGAACCACTGAAAGTCATTGCCCTGGCTTGCATGTTATATCATTGCGAAGGTCTTGAAAAACCTAGAAAGATCCCCCAGACATGCATTGAAAAAGCCCACATGCAAACCCTGAAAACGGCTCCTGAAGCCGGAATTGCTAAAAATAGCAAGTTGTCCAAACCTGTTCAAATTTTGCATGCAAGTACCTTGAAGTACCTTGAATGTGAAGGAACAATCAAAATTCCAAAATCCTGGTAAAAAGATCCCAGATTGAGTACTTACTCAAAATAGTAAGTTGTCAGAACTTAGTGAAAATTTAGTAGGACTCTGCCTGAAGCATCGTGATTGTAGTACCTAGCTCATATTTCAATTTGATGACTCAATTTGACCTTCAATAAGCCTGAAGAATGAAAACCCTAATTTCACAAACTTAGCCAGAATTTCAACTTAGGTCAAACGATGGGACATCCCCAGAAGGACAAAAAGATCAGAGAGAGAGAGAGAGACGCAAAACCAAAACCAAAGCCAAAAGACTAGAAAGGAGCAAAATTTAGGGGGCCCCATCTGGAATGGGGTGATGTGTGGAAAGGTCACAACACGTCCTGGGAAGAAGCAGACCAACAGGGGCAAGCCAAAAGTGATCAAGTGAGTAGCCCCTACGCGTAATCGTCGGTTTGTAACTGGTGTCATGGACTACATGCATATAACCCTCATGGGAAAACTTCAATCACTTATGGATTACTGAGGGAACTGCATTCATGGAAACTAGCCAGTGAATGCCTAGTTTCACTCTGAACAGTTCAGACCCCGGGATGATATCAAAGAGTGCATTCACAGTCCTGGGCCCAACTAGGACTGACAAGGTGATAGAACTGATGGGAGGGATGGAAAGCCCATCGTGTGTACGCATAGTGCTTCTAGACTCATCATATCCATCCTTATGTAAAAATTTTATCAACATGATCAACTCTGTGATGACATTCACCCAGCATGAATGGTCAACGAGAATGCTTGCTATAGTGTTCTCGTTGATACGTGTAGGAACGTACAAAGGGGATGGTTCTCTACTAGCGTTCATCGACAAATCCTGCCAGGTAAATGTTATATCAGGAGATCTGCTCGCAAGTTGCACATATGGGATGGGTAGATGTAGGAAGGAAGCCATCTTTATGTACACTAGACAGAACTTTCGTAGGGCCCCCCAAGGGTTTCGCAATTAGACGGTGACCCACTCAAGGTTTCGTTTCGTAATGCTTAGGAAACTTCTCAGCTACACAACAAGGGGTTGTAGGTTGGGTTGCAAGGCTAGGTGCCTTGCAACACTCACACACACAAAACTCCTAAAATATGAGGGAAGGGTCGTTCAACACTACCAAACAGAACCAAAACGGTTCACGTCAGGTTCACCAAAATGTAGCGGAGGTGGACCGAATGCTCAGGACCTCGGGTTATAAGAGGGTCTAGAACGATCAATTGCCCTGATCTACCTCACACTAAGGACTGTTTAAGATAAGTTTAATGTTTTAGGAGAGAGAAAAGGAAGAGCAATTGATCTATCACTATCCTTCTGCAAACTTGAGAGGTTTAGGGAATCAGGTGAGCGAATTCCCGAGCCAAAACTGAGACCGCGACAACTCTTTGCCTGAGGACCCCAGTGCAGAAGAACGATAGTGAGGCGCGCCGGCATCCCAGTCGGGCGCTGGCGTTTGTACGGACATAGAGTACGGAATACATTTAGGACTAATAGAGAATTAACTGGTCTACCTAATAAAATGTGATTTTGAGCAATAATGGAAAACTGGAAATAACTAAATAGCTAGAACAAGAAGAAGAGTACTTTAACTTAAAAGGAGAGGTTGACAAGAATAAAAAGATGATAGAAATACAAATTATGATTGGTCCAGCCTCCTGCAAGCTCCACATGAATGCAAAACCTACACACAACAGATCGGGGAAAAATGTTGGGGTTGTTTCGGGGCTTGCTGCAGTCAAACCCCCATTTCGGTGTTCCCACCTCCATGGATAGCCAAAATAGCCACGAGATAGAAAATGCGATAAAGAAAGTAATGGAAGAAAGTGATACCAAGCAATAGTAACAACACTATGCTACGAAATCAAATGACAATGCTAAAATGAATGGATATCACCTCCCAAACAAGGTGCCCTCGAGCACGTGAAGGGAGATGCGAACTCGCAAGCTTGTAAGTGCAATCGTTGCCGCAACAACGAAAGTGAAGTCTAGCAGAGTAATGCTTTAGAGCTTCAACAATGGTGAGAAAATGGAGTGTGTAGCTGCAAGTAAAGTGTAGAAGATCAAGAAGAGTGTGTAGAGCTTGAAGAGAATTCCATTGAAGTAATGAATGAATGTCTTTTCATGAATAGCAGCCCAAAAGCGCTGTTCGAGGTCGGACAAGGGCGTAGGGGTGTTACTCTTCGTCGCCAATGGAGAAGTGTAACGCCTTTGCCGACCCCAGAGGTGGGAATCCTGTCAGGACGACAGAGTGCTGTGTAGACATCTGCA
Source organism: Sequoiadendron giganteum (assembly GCA_007115665.2). Lineage (NCBI taxonomy): Eukaryota > Viridiplantae > Streptophyta > Pinopsida > Cupressales > Cupressaceae > Sequoiadendron > Sequoiadendron giganteum. The sequence goes on from CM021105.1 coordinate 610,759,546, forward strand.
AGCCGCTCTAGTGTCTCCGACAAAGATTCCCCCCACCGACACTATAGATAACCGCCAAGTGGGTGGAAAGCGAGTGGATGAAGTGGAAATGCATTGTCGGATTTAATTTTTCTAAGGTGAGGGGATGCAAATGGGGAATTTGCGAGGGGTGCAAATTCACTCCATTACATGTATCATCAAGGAGAGTAGTATGATCTAGTTGGATTGATTCTGATCCTTGGTTGACCATCTTTGGTTTTCTTCTGTAATAATTTCATGTGCAAAAAAGGATATATTTTACTCATGTATTTGATATGCATTGTTATTTCTATTATTAATTCATGTATTTAGTGTATCAGACAAAGCAACAGACAGTGTGGATGGCCTCAAACAAACTCCAAATGCGCTCGTAGTTGGATGCATTACAAGGTTGGTACAAATTGTGGAGGGTTAACCTTTGAAAATTTGGGATATTTTCACCCCAAACTATCCACCAAGAATCTACACAATAAAATATTGAAGAGTTATTAAGGAAACCATATTTTATAAAATTATCAATAGTTTTAAATTTGAAATTTGTAAATTGTAGATGCATGTTATGTAAAGACTCCAATTTTTGTTACCTAGTGATTAAGTGGTTCTTCCTTGGATAGCTAGTTCTGAAGAAAAGAGCTTACCCCTATTAGTCCTATAATTGTTTAATTCTTGAATAATGAGGTCTCTCACCTCAATTTGAGGCGTCATCCTTTGAATGCATGTTGTGAGGCCCTCCATAATCTTTCCATAGGATTTGAGAAGCTATCTGAATGGAAAAAACTAGGGTTGAGGAAATACCCTGCTACATGGATGGGTTGGTGGAGTTGATTGCCCACCTTCGATCATTGATCTCCCAAATGGGATCAAATTTAAGGCTGTTCCCCTTCTAATAATTTCAAATGGACTCTTTGGCCCTATCCATGGCCTCATAAATGTAGTACTCCATTGGGTTTTGATCCCTATCTACCAAATGGTGAACTCTAACCAAGGGCTCCAACACCTACAATTAACAAATACAAAAAGAGAAAGGTTACAAATTCATAATTAAAAACTAAAATTAAAAATAAAATATTCAATTTGAATTTTAAATCGATGTTTTGAGGTTACCTTGACGATCTTTGTAGTTCTTTGTCCAAAAACATTATCAAAGACTATCCTTGCAACTCTCTCTCCTTCAATCTTCTTTGAATATGATGAGTTTGGCCATGCTTGACTCACAAACATTTGTTTCAAGGAAGTCAACAAACCAATAATGCTAGGAAAATCATTGCAAACCTTGTGAGACCCAATTATACCAACTCTTTTCCTTTAATCTCTCATCAAATTAAGAACCCAAGGGTGATGGTAAATAAATTTTTCTATCCTTCTTGCATCATCCACATCTAGTCTCATCCAATCAAGTTTGCCTATGTCCTCCAACAGAAGGTCAAGGCAATGTGTTGCACAAGGGGTCAAAAAGAGTGATCGATCCCTCTCTTCAAGCAATCTCCCAACCACCACATATGCTATTGCATTGTCAGTTACGATTTGAACTACATTCTTTCTGCCCACCTGTATGACAACTAACTCAACATTAAACTCAATGTTTTTTGTTTTTTCACTTTGTCATACGCATCCACTGACTTCAAAAAAATAATCTCACCATTTGAAGCCACCAAAAAGTTGATAATCGTGCAATTCTTTCCATCCGTCCATCCATATGAATGAATAATGCAGCCATACTTGCGTCATTGCTTCTTCAGTTCTTCCACTACTAACTTTGCCTCTTTGGTTGCATCTATGAGCAACCTCCCACTTAAGTCTTTCCTAGAAGGTGCCTTATAGCCTTTTCTTGCTACTATCAATGCAGTTTACCAAAATTCTCCTAATAAGGACTGCTTGCCACATTGAAGGAAAGGTTGTTGAAGTACCAAAAATTGGCACATGCCTTATTTGCATCTGGATGCACCTCCTTGTTCCGTTCTATACCTCTGGATGAAGGTTGTGCTCCAAGAATGTTTTTGGGTACGAAAGAGCTATGTGGTGTGTGTAGGCGCTTTACGTGAAGTAGATGAAGTAGATGCCGATGTGTTTTGTATACGTTGACCATCAAGGGAGCCCACTATGCTTTCAAATGCCGTTTCTTCATCCGTTTCTACTTGCATTTGAGGACCATGACCACTAGCTATGGATGCTTCTATGACTGCCATTGCCTTCTCCCTTTGTAATTTTTTCTCATTTGCTAATACAATGTGTGCATTCATCTCTCATTTTATCTCTTTTGTGGTGTTGGTATAGGGCTTGGCATCACAATGAATAATGCCTCTAAGATAGTATTTGAAGAGTTTTATGCGTCCATGATATAGCTTCTGGCATTTGATGCTAACAACTGTCCCAAGTGTCGGTCCTTGTATGGCATATTTCCAAACAAAGTCTCTAGCTCCAATTGGACAAGTGCCTGTAACCGACATCTATTTTGAGGTTGAGACTGAGCTTGATCTTGATCTAGAGGCTTCTCTATTTGCCATTGTTTCTAACCTACAAGTACAAAGTGAAAGTACAATATTTTAATTTTTAAATACAAAAAAATTAGCTTAAGTTCAACATAAATTACTATAAATTAGCATAAATTTATCCTAAAATTAGTATAAATCAACATAAATTACTAAATTAGTTAAAATCAGCATAAATTTATTATAACCTAATCATTTTATTCCCAAAAAATGGTAAAAATCGAAAAATTGATTTGTGTATAGAAAAGCAGTGAATTCATTAAAAGATAAGCAATAAATGAACAAAAAATGGTGATTAATCCAATTGTTTGGAAGTAAATTTTAAAATACCACTAAGTTTTAGGAAATTATGAATTTCTTATAGCCTACATGATATATTTTAGCAGCCAAAATGAATTTAAATGCTTGCAAAAAAAAAAAAAAAAAAAAAAATTTACTATGTTTTCCTTGAAATTCTTCAAATTTGCTTTACAAATTTGCCTACAAATCCTTCAAATCAGCTCAAATTTTCTCTTCAAGTGCTGTGTGAGGAAGTGTGAGGGCGTTCATGCCTTTATAGGGCCAAATGGAGTGTTTTTGGCACATTTTTGGTGTGTTCTATGTTTTGGATGCATCTGGCCAGTTTTCTTGGTGGACTCATTGAGTTCTTAGTGAGTAATTGCTAGAAACTCGGCGAGTAAAACTTGTGGAATTTCATGTAAGTTATTTGCTGGAACAAAAACTTGGTGAGTACTTGTCAAGTTTGCCAACTATGGTCTCACCTATGGTGGGCTGCCAAACCTAATGATCATGAACTCAAAGTGGCATTCAAAAGAGTAGGAGTGGACATAAGTCTAAAGGTGTCATAGTTTGGTGCTTGAGAATTTGAATCATATCTTATGTAGAGGGTATCTAGCTACCATACAGAGAATTGATGTTCCTATGTACAATATATGGATGAAAAAATACAAAATTACCTATAGGACAAGGGGCTTCATATGAGTATTTGGTGTACTTTCATATGGATTGCTAGTTTGCCCATCATACACAGGTTCAAAAAGATTAAATAGTGAAAAACCTATGCGACACATATTTGACATGGATGGTGTGGGCCAAGGGACATAGGGGCATCAAGAAGGAATATTTACACTTTAGCGAGTGGAGGTACATCTTGGATGTGATTAAATTTCGCCTAGAATAGCCAGTGGAGCCTCAAATACTGCATTATGGATGACTAACTACATACTTGGATTGTAGAAGGGTGAGTTATAACTAGGGCAAGTTTCTCTTGATTAGACATCAATGAATTTCTTTTGTTCTCCAATAAAAGATTTTATTACAATGTGCAATTGGGTTTCCCTTGGATGTGATATATTCCTAGGCAACAATAGAGGGAGAATTTAGTCTAGATGACAATTATGATTCTAGTTGGCCATTTGTGTTTTGATGAAGGCATTTTGGTATTCTGTTGGATAACACCAAGGATGATTGTGGAGCAATGAAAAACAACATTGAAGGAAGAAGGCGAAGACCTTGATAGTGAGGATGAGGAAATAGAGAGCACATGAAGGTTTAAATTGTTACTTCATCATTTGATGCCAAGTCTATTGTAGGGACTCCTATGGCTACATGGGATGATGGCAACACGTATAAGACTAGTTGAACCATCTATGCGAATAGGTTAATTTGGAGTTGTAAGTGCCTATGAGTCGAAAGTTAGCATTTACACCAATCAAGGAGTATATGGTCATAGAGAAGGTTGCGACTATGGTGGAACCAAGATTTTGCATCCTGTGAGTTCACATTGGAGATAGAGTCTTTGTGATTTTTTCACATCCTTATGGTATAATCCATATTGCACTCCCATCTTATGTTTGCACATCATGGGATCCTTGATCCAAGCTTTAGAGGGCATTTACGAGGTAAGTCTTTTAGATGTTGTGGGAGGACCATCTTAGATTAGCCAAATGATGGATGAGGTTTCTTGCTTGGAGAGTTTTGTACAAGAACGTTGCCATGCTGAAATTACTAGAACTTTTATTAGTCAAGGATGGCTAGGAAAAAACCTTTAAAACAAAGTTGCATGGACATGGATACGGATACGGTATTAGATATGGATACAACCATTTTTTAAGACCCCCAATATGGATACGACTAGATATGACATTCATAAAAAAACACATACACATGTATTTTCTAAGTTATTAGAGGAGATTTTCATTACTTTATAAGCAAATAAGTAAATATAAATTAAAAATGATATTAAAATTTAAATATTAATAATTGAGTAAAGAATAAACTAACAATTATATATTAGTAAATATTATATATATTTTAAAGAATTTTTTTTTAAATCTCTAATGTTTAAACAACATAATATAGATATAAAATTATAAACAATTAACTTTTTTAAATTTATATAAATTAAAATGCCAAAAAAAAAAAAGTATAGTTGCACTGGAAGAAGACCTAGAAAAATGGGTCACTGAAATAGAAAAATGTTTCATTTGTCTTTCTCATTTGGTGTGGGTTTTGTTTATACAAAAACAAAAAAAGAAAAGTGCAAGATTGAAGTTGTTTAAGATTAAGTTTAGGAAGATTCACCTCAGATTTTTTGAAAATCAAGTCACATAGTATCCGGCACGGCTGGAAAATCAAGGTTTTTTGGGTACGCATGGGTATGGTATCCAACTTGTATCTGTGGCGTATCATACCTGTATCCATATTGGATATGGGGATACACGTGCCCAAGGAGGGGCAGGTGCGTATCCGGCTACTCTACTTTAAAATTTAGGTCGGGGACCTTGGTGGCCCCCTCATTAGTTTTAGGTTTAAGGTAGGACATATTTCCAATTTAGTGTGTTTTTTTGATGTTAGGGACACCCTAATGTTCCTATAGGGTGATCGAGAGATGTTATGATGTCCCTAGGCATCCTGTGGATGCTAGGTACTGGCCAAAATCAATAAAAAAGGGAATGTACCCATAAATTTATCAAAAACAGGAATCATAGGGAGGATGGTTCTCTTCCATCCATTTGTTCTTGAGACGTTTGGGATATGGGTTAGTTCATGGGGATGCATCCCCATGAACCATTGGTTTCATGTTAGACTGAAGAATCATTGTGCATTGGAATTTTTCCTTGTATATTCATTCATAAGGAAATCATATGCTCAACAATATTCAATATAAGATAATTCTAAATTAGGGACATGATACTTTATTTAGGTTTGTGCTTCACTTATTTTGTAAGATCAGTTTGTGATAATCCTAATTACTTGGTATGGGCCATCTTTGAGGTTATGTTTCTCTATACTTCTGTTCCCTCCCTTGTGTATATATACTCACTTGTTTCATCTTTCATCTCATCTCATGCTTTATATTTATATAAATCTATATAGTGTATATTTCGATTTTCCATTCTTCTAATCTTTTTTTTTTCAAATTACAAAGTTGCTATATTTGTGCTTGGTTATCATATATTTGAATATGTATTTGATTCAGAAAGAAATTAAACATTTTGAAACATAAGCTCAAAGCTTTTATTCTTTAGTCATTGATTGTTTTGTATTACAATTTGAATGTAAAGTTACATGTGGAATGATTATCTCATATTATAGTATTTTTCTCTTTTTCAATTATGTGAAATGATTTCGTTTCCATTTTTACAGGATTCAGATGGACCTTTGTTGCCTTTTGTGCTCGATGCTTTGCATGAAGTAAGTAATCTTAGTAACACTGCTAAATGCATTGCTTAAACTTTGTCAGGGATGTTGAAATGGTAAGTCTTTTAGGTAAATCCACATGCATTATTGATGGGGCAGAAATTGTGTGTGTTGTGAATGAGAATAAACCAATTAATATTGATGAAATTAGATAATTGAATACAGCCATTTACTTAAGAAAGGCAATTTTTGTCTATTAATGGCCTATTTTTCTGGCTGTCTTTCACCAATCCTAATTAGAAGAAAACCTAACAAATGCAGATATACACAGAAGTGAAGCCTTTCCCCATGCAAAAATGAGATTCTGTCTCATTTGACTCATAATGCAAGCTTTTAACGCCTGGAGTAAGCTCATTACAATACGATGTAGCTAAGTGTGAGTGAAAAACTTTTTTTGAAACAAGAGGACATAAGTGAATTGATTCACCTTGGTTATAAGATTTTTTGATTGTCATTATATACAAGACGTTCAAAGTGAATGTATAAGGGGTAATTATTAAAACTAAAATTATAATTTTATTCCCTGAAAGGAGTTTTACATATCACATAAAATGGAAAATCAATGGTTGGGTGTATGAGGTCTTATATAACCTAACAGAAAATTGGTCATAAGTTAAACATTGTTGAAATTGAGAGAAAATAAGTCAAAGTGAATGCAGAGTACTCTTCATGAATGCCAAAACACTTATGGTGGCCAAATACCAAGGATAATAGAAAGAAAGAAAGAAATGTAAGCATTATTATGAATGGACATATGCCATTCATATGAGTGATAACTGTAACATCATTGAGTGTTGTTTGAGTCATGAATAAGCTTTCTAGCTTTGCATACAAATAAAAAATTCGTGAGTAAAAAGGTAAATAAATAAAGTATATGAAAAGAAGTTGCACTGCAACAAACTAATTTGAAACATGCTATGTAGAAGGAAGTTGGAAACTAGTTCTATATGCCCAGATTTATATGTTGACCAAGGCTCTAGCTTATCAGCAATAACTAAAAAAATGTCAATATTATCCATAGAAATGATCGATGAATAATTTTTGTGGGCACTTGAATTATAGTGCCTCACTATGTCATATCCCCCAAAAAAACTGTAACACTAAAATATAGAAATAATCAAACCACCAAATACAAATAAATAGAAGGACATGTAAATATTAGCAATCTCATTATAAATGTGATTACTAAAATAATATTATAATTATGATTATAAATATAAAAGATATTATAATATAAATGCCACAAATTAAACTAACAGATATTATTTTAAGTGATTACTATAATAATCGTAAAGAAATCATAAAAGAAATAATACTAAATAAACAAATATAAAATATAAAATATAAAATATAAAATAAAAGAAACAAATAATAAACATGAAAGCCCGATTGGCTCCTAACATGGCAATTATAACACAGCAATTACATTTTGTTTAGGCCGATCAACATGGGTTATGAACCGGTCCCAAAGGAGCAGCAACTGCATATGGGACACATCCCAAATCAAAGGGAAAGTAAAAGACTCTTGATCGACCCATAAAAGGGAGATCAATACAAGACAAAAAGGGGAAATGGGAAAAAAGAAAAGAATATCTAAACATATTCTAGTCGATGGAGGAATAAAGTTAGAAATATAGAATATAAAGTCAGAAATATATGAATATATTCTGAAGAAAAGGAAACACCGAATCATTTATAGAGGGCATAAAAAGAGGAATGTATTCTGGACAAAGAATCATTCTGATAAAGGATATTCCTTAAATCTGATCATCAAGAAATACAGCAGATCATTGGCAAAAGGGATAGAGGATACTGCAGATCAGTGGGAAGGGACAGCAAGGAGGTTTGTGTAAATAAATATTATCCACTGCAGAACATTATTACAGGTAAGTATAAAATCTAATGAAGAATATATACATAAATATAGATATGAATATTAATAAGTAAAGAACAATCATGTAGATGCATATATTAATTAAAATTACACATGGAAATACTCAATATAAATAAAGGAAGGAATATAACACAGATCTATATGAAGGATATAGGTAAAGGTAAGTGACAAACAATAAAAGAAGTAAGTTGAGTATAATTATTAGTAGATGTACAAAGATATGAATCCATGAAAAAATAATCATATATATATAAAGACATGTGATGCATGATTATGCAATAAATGATGCATGTAACAATTATTGAATCTTATAAGTAATGATACCATAATATGATGGATTTTCATTTGTTGACTTAGACTAATGATATCTTCTGAGCATGAAGAACAGATGGCTTAAGGATTCTTCACAGCAACAATCTGAATTCATATGCAATTGATTAAGTGTTCTTCATAAGCATTGACCTGCTCTTATATGTATTGACTAACGGTTAATTCATGCATAAATATGATTCTATATGCATTATTATCTGTCACTTTATGCATGGATCTATATATGTTGTTCTTTATGCATGATTAGGAAGCCATCAGATTTATAGCTACTATTGCATCTTAATGTCAATAAATAAGAATAGATTTGAGTGTTTGAATCTGATTGAAAACCCGCTTGGGGGGAAGGGCTTGGGGAGAGTGGTGCGTGCCTAGAGATCCCACTCAAGATCCGCCCAATCCTAAGGAGAGGATGGGCCATGGAGGGGTGGAAGTGCCAAGACCGCTTGTGAGCTCCGCTTGTTCCCACAAGTGGGCAAAGTGTCTTCCGAGGTTGTGACATGGATGGGGAAGCAGGTACAAGCCGCCAACATGGGGAGTTGTGGTATACCTCTTAGGCTTGGCATATGGCTTCGGGCGGACCCACCATGCTACTCCTAGTTCGCATTAGGTTGCGTTATTGATAATCTATAAATGTGTTGCCATGGGTTAATGCTAACAAATGTATATATGCATATTGGGAAGTGTTGTTCATGTGGTGAATGCAGGTTTCAATCCAAGATTACATCATTAAAGAGTTATTTATTTAATAAGGTGAAACCCTAACCCTAATTTGTCGCAATTTGTGATCAATAGGCGAATTCTAAGGCAAATCAGGATAGGGGACATTACATACTATCTGTTCCTAGACAACTATCTAACAAACCTCATATTAAATTCACTGCTCTTTATAGGTAAAAAATCTGGGACCTTTGTTTGGGATTTGTTGAATTGATTTGTATTTTTGTTTTAAGAGAGTTCTAATATCATGCTTTTGTATATGATCCATTGTAAATTGATGTTTTCTCAATGCATTGAACAAACTAAACTTGGTGCTCAACAAATAGGTTTAGGCTTCACTTTTATTATTCAAATGGGGATCCTTGGTTGCTCAACCTTAATGAGAAATACACATATTTGTAGTTTGTCTCTTTAGTGAAGGTTGTCATTTGAGATCTCTCTAGGCATCAACATTATTGGCATTTCAAGATCAGTTTGCTTCATTTAGATACTCCTTTGATATGTATACTTTCTTTCTTCCCTTGGAAGGATGTGATCAGTAGAGCTGTCCTAAATTATTCATACAAAGAGTGTATGCAATTCACTTGGACCTCTCTCTCCCAACCTTTGAGCTCCATAATGGTTTTTGATGTTGAGCATTTCTAATAAATTAATAATGGCATCATTGTTTGACATCACTATCACCAACATCATTGGTAAGATGACACAATAGTTCTCGTTTTCTTGTCAAGTATTTGTTCCTCATAGCTAGGTTGAAATAAACCATATATTTCATGTGGTGATAGGATTTATTGCCTTTGTTCACTCCATAAAATGGAGAAATAGGAGTGGTTTATTCAGGTGTCATGTTCCGTGAAATTCGAGGGAGTAGTAATTGTTTGCAGAAATACTTTTGAGCTTCTCTATTCACTTTCTTGAACTATGACAGGCAAAGGGGCTTGTTCTAAACTTCTTTGAGAAGGTCACTTTTAGCAATACAATTTTATAGGGGACCATTGAGTTAGATCCATGGGTCCTTTAGCGTGAGGTTGTGAGAGAGAACCACATTTGATTTTGTTTCTTTATAGAGGGCTGCCTCTTAATGTATCACTAAAAGTCAATTTTGCTGGTAATTGGTGCCCAATTTTCTTCTTTAAGATATTCACACCTTTATTGATTGGCTTTCTACATTTAAATTCTCTTTGGACAACCCTTTTGACTTTCTTGGGAAGGGTTGTGGTCAAAAGAGTTGCCCTAGAGGATACACATGAAGAGGACATTTATGTCACTTGTGTTGGAAGGCTAGTGCCTTCATACCCTTGGTTAATCAGCGGCGCCCTCTGGATTCATGACATGGCTTAACTGCCTCCCATGGATCTTGTATAAATCTGGCGTTTGTATTGGGCATTAAAAGGTTTATCTTTTCGTGCAATGACAAAACAATTGCAACAACTTGGACCTTCCCCTTGGAGCATTTGAGCTCAAATGGCTTTGTATGTGAAGTATTTCTTATGGATTGCATGAAAATATAATTGTTTTCTACTTAATCCAATAATGAATGTTTTGCTAGTTAGCCATTTCTAAATTATTTCATTAGAGTATTAGCATTTAGATGAACGGTTAGAATATAGAAGAGAAAAATTCAAGAGATACCTTGGGATACTACATGAAGGGGAGAAACCCGACAAGAAGAGAGTTTCAATGTATTATTATCAATAGAACAGTTACAATACCTTTTAGAGATTGACTCCTCTTGGGAGTATCTCATACTTCAACTTTCAATCGACAAATCAACAACATAAGTCTGCAACAACAATCCTCTTAACACTTGAAAATTCCAACAATTATCTCCAACTTTCAAATTGCAATGCTAAAAAATCAGGTTGACTAAGAATGCTCAAACCACTCACCCAAGGTTTCCAAAGCCATGGGCTATCATGTCTAAATGGGATAACATAAATGCCAAAGTCCTTTTTAGTCTATTTCTAGATTTGATAAGGTTGTTGCTTGCCAATCCCAACAACCTCCTAAAAACAAGAGACCCTCTCTATCTACATCCTCAACAACTTGTCGAATGGAAGGGGTCCAATATCAAATTTAGTCAATTTAACCTACTTATTCTCATCCCATGCAACATGCCTTGTGAGATGGTCTCTTACAAATTTTGCCTCAACATTTTCCACCTTAGCATCATGGTCTTGCTTCTTCTCAATGGCACAGTTGGCTCCTTGTCATCATGGATGCACTCCTCTCTATCCACCCTGTCAACCACAGGGGTAGATGCATATTATTAGCTTTTTCACTAATACAAAGGTTATTTCGGCCTTGAATGTTAGATGTGATCCTATGGGGAGTACCTTGCTCAACCCTCCTACCCTTCGACACTCCTTGATGAGCATTATTAGATCTTTTATCGATCCCTTCACAGTGATTGATGATTTCATCGATGAGTTCACCATTTTTTGTCCAAACAATGATACTTGATGATCTATAATTTTCCTCAACATTTGCTCTTCGGGCTTTTTGTTTTCCCTTTGTGGTTCTTTGTACTAGTTTCTCAACCACTTTTGTTGGTGGTTCCCTATTGTTTTGTATTTTGTTGTATTGAATCCCTTTGTGGGGCCTTTCTAGGTTTATCTTCTTAGAACTTTCTATTGTAAATTGATGTACTCTTGAGTCTCATCGACCTACTTTTGGTCATTTGTAAACATTAATATAATTTCTTTCTTGTATCTCGAAATTGCCCTATCCAAGTGCGATGCCCTTTAAGAGTCATTTTACATAGTTACAAATTACTAGCTTGATAAAACAACTCAAAATGTTCTCCCCCCTCTCTTAGGTAACCCACTAGAATAATATTATTCATGCAAGGTGTACAACACCTTCCAACATTGTGGATGGCAACATTTTTCTATCTGACTAGCTCTAAATTCATTGGTTATCATCTTGAGGATTATTTCTAAGATAACTGAGAGCGTGATCGCACTAGTTATGTGCTGAGATAGAGCACCATATTTTGCGTGTCATTAGGAAATGCCATCTTTGTTCTTTTCAAAAGAGTCAAAATATTTGTAGGGAAGCATTTATTCATTTTTCCCAAAAGAGTTTCATTGTTTGTCTATATGCACGAATTTTGAAAACAAAGGCAGTTTGTTGCGAGAAGTCTTAGAGTTTGCTTTTAAACCATGTGCTGCTACCATGCAATTGTGGAAACTACCACGCTAAAATTGGAGTTTCGAAAAATCAAGGCAAACTTTTTTTAGGGTCTTTGAAATTTGAAGCAAAAATCTATATGACTGTACTGTGAAGTATTGCGTTGCCACCAAGAATCCTGCAAAAATTGTGGGCCTACATACTAGAATAGGATTTTAAAAAAGCTTTTTATTTTATTTTAAATTTAGTTTTTTTTTAAAAGGAGGTTCTTTGCCACAATACCCCTGTGCAATACATAGGGTATGTTGTACTTGCGATAGGACATGCGGCCTCCTCAAGGTGTGACATGGCACAAGCCCCACCACCTGTAGGAGTACCCATATTGCCAACTATCCATATTGTTGACATATATTGACGACTAGTGGCAAATAGTCTTTCAGTCTTGAAATTGCGCAAAAAACCACCTCCGCAACAAGGTCATTGGTTTTGTTCTTTTTAGAAGCAATTTTTAGTTTTGAAAGGTAGTTTTTAGAAACAAAGAGTGGTTTTCAGTAGTGGAGGAAAATACCAACAACTTGGGATAAATTTTTGTTCGGTCTATGTTGACATTACTGTGACGTCAATAGGTTGTTCTTCCCAACCTTGGTCCCCTCTCCATTTGTAGTTTTTGATGAAACACACACTTATACTGATAGGGGGGTTGAATCAGTATAAATCAAAACTGTACATCAACTTAATCAAACATAGTAATATTACTTCAGACCTCAATTATCCATAGCAATACCATATATGCAAGATCTAGCAATTAGGAACACACATAAGAGACACGATTTTACATGGAAATCTTTACGGAAGAAAACCACAGCAAAATATTGCTTATATAAAACTTCTCTTACAATCTTCATAGGCACCAACCCACTGGAGACACCAATCTACACTTACAAGATTTGTAGGCACCAAATCATTGGAGACACCAATCCCCACAACTGAGCACCAAGCCAACAACAGACACCAATCTCTCTTAATGAGAGGCACCAACCTCTCTATCTCTTCAATAGGAGGCACTGACCTCCCGATCTCTTGAATATGAGGCACCAACTTCAATCAACAAAGTCTTTGTCTTCCTCAAAAACTGCTCTAACAAATCTGCTCAAATCTTTCTTGAGATCTGATATAAATCACCTTGCAGAGTCTTCTATAAATCTGCAACTGTGAAAGTGACTGAAAATACAGAAAACTCAAATACAAAAGCAAATAACTCAATGGAAATCAATCTCTTAACTAGTTGCTGTATTTCAAGCAAGAAGTCAAGCCTAGCTAGGAGGTATGCATCCCTCGAAGCATTCACTCACTAATCCGGCAGCATAACTTTGCAATAAACTCAAGATGATGAATGAAGAGCCAAGACCTCCTTTTTATAATTTTTGCCAAGCCCTCTAGAACTTTCCAGAAGGTGCGCTCCACTCCAGAAACCCTAATTCCATGTTGACCTTTGACCCTCAAGATGGCGTCCCATTTTCCAAGGCAAGACTTAACATTTAAATATTAAATATCACCTTAAGTTGGCGTCCCTTTTCTTCTCTCCAATTTGACTTTAGAAAAATAGAATATTTCACTTAAAATCTTTGATGAGACGCCTACCCATAAAAAACCCTTTTTTAAAAACAACTTAAGTCATAAAGTTCGACCAAGGGGGAAAATAATTAAAATAACATTATTTTAATTAACATGACTTGTCTCTCCAGAAATTGCATCCAGGCGTCGATTCCGACTCTGCCAACTGAACCAACTGACGAGGGAGGCCAAAAGCACTAGAGCCAACAAGACCACTGCTAGAAATAGAATTTACTAAAAATAGTAAATTTAGTAAATTCTGGAAGTAACTCGGATCATCATGCCAGACATACCATCGCGAAGCTCTCTGAAAACCCAGAAAGAAGCTGCCGACCAAACACCAAGATTCCAGAAGCACACTCCAACAAACGCTGAAACATCCTCCTAGAAGATAGGAATCCTAATTCCTGCTTCCGAGTAGTCTACGGGTCACCAGAATAGACTAATGGCCAACTGTTAGATCACTGTTGAGAAGGGGACATTACAATCCGCCCTTCCCAAAATTGCTTGCCCACAAGCAACTGTAAACTAGGATGCTGCAAGATCTCCTCATTCTCCCAAGTGGCATCCTCTAATGGCAAATTCTTCCATTTCACCAAATATTCTTTGATTGTCCTCCTCCTCAAAGAGCGTTCCCAAGAATTGATAATTTCTTCAGGAACTAGCACCAACAACTCCTCCTCATCCAGTGGAGGAAGATCAGATGAAACAACAATGTTATGCCCCAACGCCTTGTTGAGGCGAGACACATGGAAGACATTGTGTACTTTACTGCTAGGCTAAGTCACAGAATTCGCCGAATATTTGGCATGAAATTCGGAATTCGGCGAATTTCTGGAAAAAAAAAAAATTCGTAAAAATTCGTTGAAATTCGTTGAAATTCGTAAATTTGTAAATTTATTAAAAACTAAATAAAAAAGTGTAGCCATTTTAGGGTTTTCAACGGGATTTTATCATAAATGTGAGCCGCGAACAGGAGAATTCGTTTTTTTCGCCAACAAACGAAGACATACGCGAACAACCGAACAGGTATACGCGAACAGATATATGCAACTGCGTGAGGCATATACGCGCGAACAGGTATACGCGTGAGGAGAGCATATACGCGTGAGGATACGCGTGAGGAGGAGACGAGCATACGCATGAGGAGGAGACGCGTGAACAGGAGGAGGAGGAGGCGCGAATAGAAGGAGGTGTCAACTGTCAAGTGCCTCTCGGCTCTCTGCAAAAGCTCGGTTTCTGCTATCCGCCGACCAGCAACTAATTGCATTTTGCAACTAAAGGTAGGCACGAAAAATCTAGGGTTTATTTTTTTTTTCATAGATTTTAAATTAATATTTTATTGTTTTGTTTATATTAGTTTTTTTAATTTTTATTTTATTAATATTAGGTTTTATTATTTTATTAATATTTGATATAATATTTATTTTAGTTTTTATTATTTTATTAATATTAAATTTTATTTTGTGTTATTCACTAGATTTAAATTAATTTTTTTAATATTGTATTATTTTATATATATTTAATATTTAATAAAATATGAAATATGAAATATTTAATTATTTTATTTGTATTAGACTTATACTAATAAATTAATATTTAATATATGTAAATTTAATATTATCTTAGTTTCAACTTTCAATATTCAATTTATTAAAATTAAACAAAAAAAAATGCAGCAACTTTATTTTGTAGTAGAATGACAAAATTAATATATTTTGATTTTATGTTTTCAAAAATAACATTCGTATTTTGTCTTTGAAACATACAGATTGTTACTTATGGCTCCTCAGAAATCAACTGTTGAGGCATGGAAATATGTTCATCGCAATGGTACAAGTCTCACATGCAACAGGTGTCAGAAACCTTTTACTGGAGGTTTGACAAGGGCAATGGACCATTTACTTGGTATTTCAGCGGGTTCAGGAGGAGGTGTTGAAGCATGTCCAAAAGTTACCCCAGAAATAAGAGCTGCTTTAGAGAAAGAACAGTCCTCTTCAATTGTAGCAAAGATGAAGAATGCACAAAAAAAACAGAGAATTCAAGAGGATATGTCTCAGTCTAAACACACAACATCTATCATGTCTTCCTCTTCCACCTTACCTGAACATGTGAGTAAATCAAAAGAGAGTGGAACATTGAACAGCTTTTGGAAACCAGTAGAGAAACAACAGGTGGATGATGCATTAGCTGATTTGTTTTACTCAAGCGCTATTCCATTCAATGTTGCAAGGAATCCACATTTTCGTAATGCAATTCAGAAAGTTGCAGAGTTTGGCAAAGGGTACACACCTCCAACTTCAGAGGCTTTCAGGACAACTCTTTTGCAGAGGTCAAAAGATAGAGTGTCTGAGAAATTAGCTGATGTCAAAGCCTCTTGGAATGAAACAGGTTGCACTATATTGAGTGATGGATGGTCAGATATATGTCAAAGGCCATTGATTAATGTTTTGGTATCTTCTCCTGATGGTGTTGTGTTCTTCAAAGTGATTGACACCATGAACCACAAGAAAACTTCTAAGTATATTTTCCAAATATTAGAGGAAGCCATTCTTGAAGTAGGGGTGGAAAATGTGGTTCAAGTGGTAACTGATAGTGCAGCAAATTGTGTGGGAGCTGGGAAACTGATTACAGAGAAGTACCCAAAAATATATTGGAGCCCGTGTGCAGCTCATTGTCTAGATTTGTTGCTTCATGACTTGGCTAAATTCCCATGGGTACATGAAGTTATTCATAGAGGGAGAGCAATTGCAAATTTTATACGAAATCATCGTCTCACATTGAGTCTTTATAGACAGCATGCATCCAGGGAGTTGTTGAGGCCTTGTGAAACAAGATTTGCATCATTCTATATCACTTTGAAAAGAGTGATTGAAGAAAAAGCAGCTTTGAGGGCAGTTATTTGTTCCAATCAGTGGGAAAATTCTGTGCTTTCAAAAGGTCCTAAAGGGAAGAACATAGAGCAAATAATTCTAAACAGCAATTTTTGGGAAAGTGCAGCAAAAGTTTTGCTTGTATGTGAACCAATTGTTGATGTGCTTCGTATGGTTGATGGCGACACTCCTTGCCTTGGCATGCTTTATGAAAGCATGGACCGTTGTAAGGAATCTATTGAAAAAGCACTAAATAATGTAGAAGCGGAATATATGGAGATATGGGAGACAGTTGATCGTAGATGGAAAATGATGCATACACCTTTACATGCAGCAGCTTGTTTTTTGGAGCCTAAGTTGTTTTCTATTAATAGAAAAGGGGATGCTGAAATTATGGGAGGGCTTTTTGAAGCCATTCATAAGTATGCATCAAATGCAACAATTTCAGCACTAATTAGAGATCAATGTCGGGAATACAAGAAAGGAGAAGGGATGTTTGGAATGGCAGCAGCCAAATATGACTTGGCACGTATACCTGGATATAGATGGTGGTTGGACTATGGAGGACAAACTCCTGAGCTACAAGAGTTTGCTGTTCGAATTTTGAGTCAGGGAGCAAGTTCATCAGCTTGTGAGAGGAACTGGAGTTGCTTTGACCACATCCATTCCAAGAAAAGGAATAAATTGTTGTTTGGAAAGTTGGGAGATCTTGTCTATGTTCGCAGCAATTTAAAATTGTTCATGAACAAATCAGCAAAGAACTCTTCCTCACAACAAAATCTTGACGACATAGCAGTGGCAGTTGTAGATGAGCCTGACTTTGCAGATGATGAATTGAGTAGTGATACAGATGATGATGATTTGGCATCTCAGCCAAGTGCTCTTGATGACTTGGAGCTTTTTTGAAGTTCTAAAGTCTTGACTGTTATTGTACCTTTTTGAGAAAATAACATATTCGCAAACGTGATTTCACATGTTTCTTATGGTTTATATTTTATAAATGTGTCATCTTTTTGTAATGATTTCAAATCTATTTATAAATGTTAAACTATTTAAACTATTTTATGGATATATTACTTATATTTATTATAAAATAAAATAAAATTACATAAGGCGAATTTGATCCGAATTTTATACTTTTTGAATTTTTTCCTTGCCGAATTTCATCCGAATTTCATGTTGCCGAATTCGAATTCGAATTCGAATGTTGTGACTTAGCTGCTAGGTGATAATTCCAACTCATAGGCTACTGCACACACCCTTCTGATAACTCTGAAAGGCCCATAGAAACGGGGTTTGAGCTTCTCAGCCCCACTCTTCTTGAGAGTAGACTGTCTATAAGGCTGAAGGCGAAGGTAAACTATGTCCCCCACCTCGAAGGAGCGCTCAACACGCCGCTGATCAGCGTACAATTTCTGCTGATTCTGTGCAATCTGAATGTTGTTCTTCAAGGATTTCAGAATATCCTGACTTTGCTGCAACATATCTTTGGCTTGTGGCGCCTTGCTATCCCCAAACACCAAATCTGCAAAGCTGATAGCCTCATAACCATAGAGGGCTTTGAATGGAGACATCCTAATGGACATGTGATAGGATGAATTGTAGCAGTATTCCTCCAAATGAAGCCATCTGACCCAAGCCTTTTGCTGTTCTGAAACATAGTTCCGGAGATAACCCTCTAACCATTTGTTCACAATTTCTGTTTGGCCATCGGTTTGGGGGTGATAGCTGGTACTCGGAGTAAGTACCATACCACTCATCCGAAAAATTTCCTGCCAAAAAGTGCTTAGGAGCTTGCTGTCCCTATCACTCACAATGTTCTTTGGCAAACCGTGCAACTTAAACACCTCATGAAAGAACAACTCAGCCACTTGAGCTGCTGTAAATGAACTGGTGATAGCGAAGAGATGAACAAACTTTGTTAATCTGTCTACTACCACGAAGATGCAATCCTTCCCTTGTGTCTTAGGCAACCCCGTGATGAAGTCCATAGAGATGCTTTCCCATTTTTGATTGGGAACGGGTAGGGGTTGCAACAGTCTGGCGGCGTATGTGTGCTCATTCTTGTTCATTTGGCAAGTATGGCATTCCTTGATGTAGTTCAAAACCTCATTCTTCAACCCCTTCCATGGGAATCTTTCATGGATCTACCGGTAAGTCTTAAAATAACCTTGGTGACCATCAAGTGGAATGTGATGAAAAGTTTGCAAAACCTTCTTTTTTTGCTTAGATTCGGGTAGCAAAAAGACCCTATCTTTGTAATGTATCAGCCCATCAACCACTTTGTACTTTTCATCCTGACAAGTACCTTCAATAATGCTGGTTGCAAACTGATTTTTGGCATAATCAGCAAGCAGCAACTCTCTCCAATCAGCTGTGATTTTGCATAATGAGCTCAAATGTGGCCTTTGTGACAAGGCATCTGTCACCACATTATTCTTTCCCTTGACATACTCAGTGTCGAAATCATAAGCCTGTAGTTTACTCACCCATTTCTGCTGTCTTTCATTCAAGTCCTTTTGATGCATGAGTTGTTTGAGACTGTTGTGATCAGTCTTGACGACAAACTTACTCCCCACCAAGTACTACCTGAACTTGGCAAATGCATGCATGATTGCAAGCATTTCCTTGTCATAGATTGAGTAGGCTCTCTCAATGCCTCTTAATTTTCTGCTTTCGAACACAATGGGGTGCTTTTCTTGCATCAAAACAGCACCAACTCCTTCTCCCGAAGCATCGCATTGCAGCTCAAAAGGTTTGGAGAAATCCGGTATAGCCAAAACCGGACAAGAGCTCATGATCCTTTTGAATTTATCAAAGACAACTTGTGCCTTTTCTGTCCACAAGAATGCTCCTTTCTTGGTTAGATTTGTAAGAAGAGCAGCACTTTGTGAATAACCCTTCACAAACCTTCTGTAAAAACCGCATAGACCCAAGAATCCTCTCAAATGTGTTAGAGTTTCCGGCGTTGGCCACTCCACGATAGCCCTGATCTTTTTTGGATCAACTCTAACTCCCTCTGCACTGATGATGTGGCCCAAGTAGAGTAGCTCTCTCATACCAAACTCACACTTTGATTTCTTTGCAAAGAAGCTTTCTGTCTCCAATATACTAAGCACTTCCTCCAAGTACTTGAGGTGTTCTTCCCACGTCTTACTGTAAACGAGGTTATCATCAAAGAATACCAACACAAACTTCCTCAACTGCCTCTGAAAGGTTCTGTTCATGCAAGATTGGAAAGTGGCCGGAGCATTAGTTAGCCCAAATGGCATAACTAAGAATTCGAAGTGACCATAGTGGCGCCTGAATGCTGTCTTCTCAACATCGGATCCCCTCATTTGAATCTGATAGTATCCTGACCTTAAGTCAATCTTAGAGAAAAACTTAGCACCGTGCAACTCATCAATGAGTTCATCGATTCGGGGAATGGGGTACCGATTCTTGATGGTGCTTTGGTTCAAGGCACGATAATCCACACACATGCGGATGGTGCCATCCTTCTTCACAAGAACCATTGCTGAGGCGAAGGGACTTTTACTTGGGCAAATGAAGCCCATCTCCAAAAGCTCCCTTATGTTTTTCTCGATTTCATCCTTTTGTTTCTTAGGATATCGGTATGGTGTTGTGATTACTGGTTTAGCTCCTTCCTTCTGCTCAATGACATGCTCAAACCCTCTATCTGGAGGTGGCCCTGGTGGTAAATCAGCAAACACTTTACTTTTCTTTGTAAGCACGGATTGAATATCTGGCGGATATTCCATCTTTGTTTCAACTAGGCTAGCTGGAAGAATCATACATTCCGTAGCCCACTCAACTGCATCATGTCGGATCAACCTTTCTATCCTTTTGAAAGAGACAATTCGGGGACCTCCATTCGACATTCCTCTTAGTACAACTTTCTTCCCGCCAGATTGAAACTTAAGCTCCATGGTCTGCAGGTTCAAGGAGATCTCTCCGAGAGATCGCAGCCACTAAATGCCAAGAACGACATTGGTATCCCCAATATTCACAACATAGAAGTCGTCTTTGACTTCATGGTTACCTAGTTGTAAGGACATGTTAGTAACCTTGTGAGTGCAAGCGATGTGGAACCCATCCGCAACCATCACTTTGAAACCTTCGAACTCCTCTGTCTTGAGGTTCTTCTTTGCAACCAAACCTTCATCAATGAAGTTGTGTGCTGCTCCAGTATCAATTAAGGCAATCACACGATGCTTCCCAATCGAGCCACGAAGCTTGAAGGACTCGTTCTTTTGGAAGCTTGAGAGTTGGGCAAAGGTGCCTTCACCCCCCTGTTCTTCCGCCTCTTTTGGTTCATGTTCTTCATCACTCTCAACAATTTCTGATTGCTATTCTAATTGATCAGATTCTGATCCATAATCAGAATAGGCCTCCATATGGTTAGAATGGCCTCTACCATAGCATCTGTGTCCCCTTGTCCAAGGTTCTTTGCAAGTGTAACACTTCCCTTCTTTCCTTAGCTTCTCTCTAGCATCATCATCTAATCGAGGAGGAAATTTCTTGTGCTGATTTGGAGGATGTCTTTTGTCTTGTCTATGAGGAAAAGGCTTGGATGGAAATTTGGGCCTTGGTGCGGACAGCTCCATGTTTCTAGCCTTTTTCATTGACTCTTCAAGACTGGGTGGGTCAAAAGCCTTTACCCATCCTTTCAAGGGCTCCATTAGACCTTCTGAAAACAGCACCACTAATCTTCTTTCGGTGATGTTGGGCACCATCACGGAAAGCCTTTGGAAATCCCCAATGTATGATTCCAAGGAACCATGTTGTTTCAACTGAGCAAGTTCCCTAAATTTCACCTCAGGATCCTTAGTGTCAAATCTGTCAATTAGCTTGTCAGTGAACTCTCCATAAGTTTTGATTAGGTTGTGGCCAAGGGTGACCAAACCATGATACCACCACTCATGGGCAGCACCTTCCAAGTGTAGGGTGGCGAATTTGATTGCGTCTTCTTCCGCCATAGGTCTCAAGGATAAGTAATTATCCAGTTTTTGCACCCAAGCTCTAGCTGTGCATGCATCACTTCCATCGAAGTGGGCCAAGGACACCTTCCCGAGAGCTTGTTGGTAATCCATTCTAGGACCCATAGGACCTCTGAATTCATTTCTTCCACCATTTCTCTGGTTCCTCTGATTCATGAATTGGTCAAAAGACCACTGCTCCTTAAGACCAAGTGGGAAAGAGTCATACTCCAAGAAAGCCTGTCTGGCGTCATCGGCATAATTCATTGCAGCTTCAACTTGGGGTTCTTCTCTTTGAGTGAATGTGGGAAAAAGGGGCCTAGAGGCTAATCCTCTAGATGTGGCATCATGCTGTCCAATGGTTCTATCTCTCCCATTGCCATTGTTCCCATTGACTCCACTGTGTTCACCGTTGGAGTTGTTTGGAGTAAGGGGGGGATTGTTTGCAGCTTGCTGATCCATTCTGGCAAGTAGGTGTCCCAACATGTCAAGCATCCCGTCAAACTTCTTCTCCATTCTGTCATCTCTGTCATCTGTGGGCTGTTGGTTAACCTCTGCCATATCTGCAACTGCTTTACCTCTGTCAACTGTGTGCCCTATTTCTCTGAGTACCTCAGAAAAAGTATCTGCCTCTGGTGTTTGTGGAAACTGATATGGCGGATTTCCCGCCTGACCTCTGGTGTAGTATCTGCGGGCTCTGTCACTCATTTGAAATTGACTTCACTAGACCACAGGCTGGCAGAATCATAGCTCTGATACCACTGAAATATCCCAAGCAATTTTTTCTTTTTTGACACAACTCAAATCACCCGTTAACGCTATGAAAACCAAAACCAGCTGAAAGGAACCCTTGACTTTCTGATCAACCCAGATCCCAGTACGGGCAAGGTGAGAGCATACTCGAAGGGGATCGTTAGCAATATTGAAAACTGGTAGAATTGATAACTCTAACCAAGAATGCGCCCTAAGACCTGAGATGGGTGGAGGGGCGAGCATATGGTTAGAGGATCCATGATTTGGTGACGGCTCAACCGATCAGCATAATGTAAAAATGCATTGCAGAAAGAAAATAGGCGGCAAGCCAGCCTCTTCCACTTCTTCAGTGGGTGATACAAGAATTGAAACTATCTAAGACTGAAGTTTGCCAGTCTCTTCCACAACCGTGGGAAGTATAAGAAATAGATCAGAGATAGGAGAAGTGCTGAAAGTACTACTATTCAGCTTACAATATTATAGATATCCATTCTGGTTATGTAGACCTGCACTGATATTTGCAAATCAGCAACACAGAGATTCATCAAAATTAACACAACTCCCTCAAAACTGGTCCAAACCTTATGAAGTAAAATGCAAAGTAGTCTAATACTGAAGGTGCCTAAGTAGGAAGCATAAAACAGACCCAAAAGACTCCCTTTCATTTGGCACGCAAAACCAAGCAAAGCTGAGATGGTACAGCCCAAGAGAAGGGGCGATTTTGCTTATTAAAATGAAGACTCAACATTAAATTCTGCAAATTGGTGGAAGGGGTCGCCTCAACCAACCAAGCACATTTCTCAAGTACCCATAAGCAAACAAAAATCACTCTCAGACTTATGAATAAAAATGTAGTTCAGCCACAGTCAAAACAACAACTGTGAAAGTGACTGAAAATACAGAAAACTCAAATACAAAAGCAAATAACTCAATGGAAATCAATCTCTTAACTAGTTGCTGTATTTCAAGCAAGAAGTCAAGCCTAGCTAGGAGGTATGCATCCCTCGAAGCATTCACTCACTAATCCGGCAGCATAACTTTGCAATAAACTCAAGATGATGAATGAAGAGCCAAGACCTCCTTTTTATAATTTTTGCCAAGCCCTCTAGAACTTTCCAGAAGGTGCGCTCCACTCCAGAAACCCTAATTCCATGTTGACCTTTGACCCTCAAGATGGCGTCCCATTTTCCAAGGCAAGACTTAACATTTAAATATTAAATATCACCTTAAGTTGGCGTCCCTTTTCTTCTCTCCAATTTGACTTTAGAAAAATAGAATATTTCACTTAAAATCTTTGATGAGACGCCTACCCATAAAAAACCCTTTTTTAAAAACAACTTAAGTCATAAAGTTCGACCAAGGGGGAAAATAATTAAAATAACATTATTTTAATTAACATGACTTGTCTCTCCAGAAATTGCATCCAGGCGTCGATTCCGACTCTGCCAACTGAACCAACTGACGAGAAAGCACTGGAGCCAACAAGACCACTGCTAGAAATATAATTTACTAAAAATAGTAAATTTAGTAAATTCTGGAAGTAACTCGGATCATCATGCCAGACATACCATCGTGAAGCTCTCTGAAAACCCAGAAAGAAGCTGCCGACCAAACACCAAGATTCCAGAAGGACACTCCAACAAACGCTGAAACATCCTCCTAGAAGATAGGAACCTTAATTCCTGCTTCCGAGTAGTCTACGGGTCACCAGAATAGACTAACGGCCAACTTTTAGATCACTGCTGAGAAGGGGATATTACAATGGGTGTTAGAGTGGAAATGGTAATCACTAAATTAATTATTATTACGGCTTGCTCAAGCTTACTTATGTGCTTTTTTATTTTAAGTTGTAGGATTAGGACATATGTCATGATCTAATTATTTCCTCATCAATGGTTTCATCTTTGTCTTTATAATAGGGGTTTCATTGTATATTGTAATCATTTCTTTTATATCTAATAAATCTCAAACTTCATAGGAAATCCATTGCTTTACTCTTTTGTGATAGGGTGTTTTAATTGTAGTTGATCCTTGGGTGCTGTGGGAGTTCAATCATCAACTCCAACACCAATGTCCCAAAAATTATTTAGATATAACCAAAGGTTTTTATGACCTATCAAATAGTATAGAAGGAAGCGTACTTAACATTCACCAATTCTTCTTGCCTTACTCTCATCTATATTGATGACCTTATATGCAATTTCCTTGGAATTATTTTTGGAGGCAATTGGGGGGGATAATAGAAGGGTGAGCTATTTTTGGAAGAAGTTTAATCTGCAATTTATTTGCCATCTCTACGTGATTCCTCTGCATGACCTTGATTTTGTTTTATATTTTATTCAAGTTTCCATCTATAACACAATTATTGATTTTTGATTTGCCATCGTGAGATGTAATGAAATGATGTCTTTGTGCAAAATATATGTGTAGAGAAGGGGGATTCACTACTCACGAGTTCTCTTCATTCAGAGAGCCTCACGGGGCGAACTTCCCTAAACTACCTCAAGGAACAACGCGAGAATTCTATAATCAGAAAGAGCAGGTCACAAAGGTTTTCTAGACAATCTGACAAGCTCTAGGCCAAAGGACGACAATGCGGAATATGGACGACAACGCAGCGCGCTAGCGTTCCAGAGGCGCACTGGCATCTCGTACGGACCAAAAAGTGAGAATGTCACAGAAAATAGCTAAGTGACGACTTCTACTCTGATTGCTAAGAACTTACAAAATGCAATAAAGTAACAGAATGTGATAAAGCTGAAATAAAGCAAAGTATAAATGATAGAGATAAAAAGGAGAAAGAAAGTGCTTACAACCAGCCAAGTAATGAAGCCTCCAGCAAGGAAATGTCTTCAATACCTGCAAGCGTATTATTTGGAGAAAGTGTTGGGCCTGTATAGGGATTTGCCTTAGTCAAACCCTCGTTTTGGTGTTCCCAACTCTACGGACAGCCAAATAGAAAGAGAGAATGTAATCGAAAAGGACAAAGCATGTGGTGAAAGCAAAACCCACTTCAGGAGTAGAACCCATACCACCAAGTATGAGTGATAAAAGCAATCCCCACTCGAGGAGGAGAACCCGTATCGCAAAAGAGGTGATAAAAGCAATCCTCGCTCGAGGAGGAGAACCTGTATCACGAAGTAAGAATGCAATAGATAGGGGATATGGATTCCCAAGATGCTCACAAGCATGAGATAAGGGAGATGGAGCTACAAGAGCCAAGAGTGCTGCAAAGAGTATTGCAAGGATGCGAGAGTGCTACTTTTGCAAGCTATATGGAGTTGTGCAAGCAAGAGGGAGTGAGAAAGAAGAGGAGAGTTCAAGGTAGAACCCAAGAGAGCCAAATGGATTAAAAAGAGAGAATAGGAGGAAAAAGAAGCTTCCCGAGCCGTTTCAGGGCGTCTTGGGCGATTAGCATCAACAAGACAAGATGACAAGTGGTAAACATTCACAAAAATGGTTGTTTGAACGTCGCAGGACACTAGCGTGATGCGCGGATGTCCGCGCGGCGCGCTAGTGTCCGAGCATATCACGCTACGAAATGATTAGAACGAGAGAAGCATGAGGTTTATAGCAAAGCTAACACGCAAGGGTAGTTGCTAAAAAGGGGTGTTGGAGCATCCTGAGAAAGGAAAAAGGTTGATGCAGGGGCTAAAATGAGCCTACACAAAAACTAAGGGAGTGGACACTAAAGTGGATGCAAGAATGTATGTGAAATTGCAAGGGGTGCAATTTTTCGACTATACATTTTGCCCCCATTTTAGCGGGCATATGAATCTACACTTCTATGCACGCTAAAAGAGTTCTACTAAACATAAATAACATCATTATGCCAAAAGGATACTGTAGAGGAATCAGACAGTTCTTCGAACCATGGAAGCATGCCCCTAGGCTGAAGACTTGCAAAACAAATGCGTTAGATAAGAGAGACCTGCACAAGACAACAAGGTTAGAACATAAAGAACTAAAGGATTTGAGTCAGCAAAGTGAAAGAGACCTCGATATAAAAGGTTGTCTCAGTACTATGTGTCGTCCCCAAATTAAAAACAATACATAGAAGAACTCTAAGATGTCGACGAGAGAAAGAGCATATACTTAGGATGAAGAAGATGCAGATCTTCAATCCGATATATAAAATTGAGAGGAGAGATATATACAATTGAGAGGAGAAGGAGATGGAGAAGCTAGAAAGGAATGAAAGTCCCAAGAGAGATGGCTCCATAGGTCCTCAGATGCAAGGAGAGTTGAACAAAAGGATTCCGCAGCTCCACATAAATACGAAGTTGCACAAAGTACACCGAAGGCCTGCAGACTTGGAAGGAGGCAGCGCTCAAGATCTCTCACATGAAGGAAGCCATGTGAAGTATGTGCCTTACAGGCTTGCAGACCTGTGAGAAGGTATCCCCCAAGATCTCTCACATGAAGGAAGCCTAGCGAAAAAATCACCTTATAGGCACGCAGACCTGCAAGGATGTGTCCCGCAAGATCTCTTTCAAGGAGGAAACCCAAAGGAGGGGACTCCATAGAGTCGAATTGGAAAGTGACTTTCCAGGCGCACCTGCAAAGTGACATGTTTACTTGTAGATAAAGCGTGTCCAAAAACAAAGCGGCCACACAGGCATTCAAGTGGACAGTCACGTAGACCGTCAACAAATTGGAAGGCTTTCAAAGGGGTCCCTCAGGAACCCTTCAAAAGAAGAGGGGTCCACTCAAAGGACACACTAATTGAAAAGTGAGGTCTAGTCAGGCTGTCCCCAAGCTAGACGCCAATGATTTCATTTGAAGGAGAAGCTTTCAGAGGGGTTCCCTCAGGAACCCTTCAAGACAACAAGGGGTCCTTTACGGAGGACACACGTCTCTATAATGGGCTATCATTGCCCCCAACATACAGGGGAGGAGAACCATGCAAGATAATTGGAACATATAGGATAGAGGTAGACCTCGATATCACTTGTCATTTGAAGAAGAGGCCGGTGCATCAACAAATAAGTGAGTGATGACACTTGAATCACGAAGTTGTTGTATTTTATCCTTCAAGGCTTTACATTCACTAGTGGAATGGCCAAGCATTCGATAGTGTGCACAGAAAGAATGTTTTTCTTTATCATGTTCGTGAAATTTCTTACGAGTAGGAAAAGGAAGAGTGATTAAGTGGGCTTTTATAAGCCGCAACAAAATATGCTCTTGCTCAGATCGAGGATGAGGAGTAGGAAGCAATCCTTTCTCTTGTGGAGAAAAGTTTGACTACTCACAAGAAGAAGAGATGAAGATAGCAGACAAAGGAGGATCTTCACAAAGAGCATTATTCCCGCAAAGGGGATCATACTCCTCTACAAGATCCCCATCAGCTTTCTTGATAGGATTACCAACATTAACCTCTTCAATAGGAGTGTAATCATCTTCCTCAGAAGGAGGATCAACACTAAGAACATTACAATTTATGTTCACACTATCCCTTGATACAAAAGAGTAATCATCTTTGATAGCGGGTGTGGATGATGTTATCGGAAGGTTCAAGTGGATTGGGTTGATTTTATGTTCCCCAACAAAGGAATCTGTAAAGTCTAGAGAACCCCAATCATCACAAAAACATGCATTTTCTTGAGAAGAGCTGGAAGGAGAAGACTTAGGATTTCTTGCTTCAGAAGGATCTTCCCCAAGGACATCATCTCAAGAGTATCTTTTGTAGTAGGTACTATTGGAGTAAACATCGACACATTGGAAGACACTGAAGGAATAAGAGTAGGCACAACCAAAGTCTGACCGACAATTGCCATTTCACATAAGCGCATAGCATTAGGGTCAACCTTAATTGTGACTACTCGATTATTGCAAATAAACTTAATAGATTTATGCAAGGTAGACATGATTGCACCCATAGCATGAATCCGCAGCCTACCAAGAAGAAGGTTATAAGGTAACTTCTCTGACATAACATATACAAGGGTAGGTACACTAATGGGTCCAAGTTGCAAAGGTAATACTATTGTATCTAGAGCTTGTCGCCCAACATTATCAAACCCACGAATGTCAACAAAAGAAGCATTAAGAGAAGATGAATCAATATTAATCTTAGGCAATAGATCAATGCTACATACATCGAGCGCCGAACCAGCGTCAATGAGAGTACGTCTAATACCAATTTTATTAATGTTGACCATAATCATTAGGGGATTTGCTTGCTTCTGTACTTTTGGAGGCGGGAGTTCCTGCGGATAGAACGTAATATTCGGCGAATCCGCATGAATATTAGCTATCAATGCATCAACATCTGCTAGCCTAGCGGAAGAAGGCAAGAGGATCTTTTGCAAGGCTTTTTGAAGCATACCTTGGTAAAATGGAGTAGACTGAAGCAAGTCCCATAGTGAGATCTTAGCCGGAGTAACTCGAGGTTGCTCAACAAGATCGTAATCACTGGGTGCTTTAGTTGTAGGTTTAGGAGCTGAAGGAAGACTTGGTTGTTTACTCATTCTATTCTCATAAGTATGGGATACCGCTCTGTAAGAGGGAGCCATAGAAAGATCAAAATAATCACTCTTAGATGGAACACCATCAATAGAACAAATCCTTTTAGGAGAAGGACTAGCTGGAGTCACGTAAATGATTGGTCTCTTAGGCCTTTGAGGGGCAACAGAGACATATATTACATTTACAGAATCATCACAACTAGTAGAATAATTATTTGAAGACATATTCTCAACATTGATCTAGGGAGGATCGGATGTGGAAGGAGATTCATGATTCACCAATGCAATGTCTCTAGGAGAGAGTGCATTGGGATGAAAAGATTCATCATTCACAAATGCAACGTCTCTAAAAGAGA
Source organism: Sequoiadendron giganteum (assembly GCA_007115665.2). Taxonomy (NCBI): domain Eukaryota; kingdom Viridiplantae; phylum Streptophyta; class Pinopsida; order Cupressales; family Cupressaceae; genus Sequoiadendron; species Sequoiadendron giganteum. The sequence continues at coordinate 610,788,870 of CM021105.1, forward strand.
GTGCATTGGAATGAATAGAAGGTAGAGTAATGTTAAGAAAGGTATCAATGATTTCATTCTCTTGCAACAAGATATCCTTCAAAGCAGGAGGAATCTCATGAGAATGATCAAAGATATCGAGTCACATGGGTAAAGGCAAGTCACCACCAAACGCATGAAATGGAACATCATTAACATTTTGAATATAATTAGATATTGAACTAATAAAAGAGGATATTAAATTCATTTTGTATATAGTAAGCTAAATATAATAAATGATGAACAAACAAGTTAGCTGATGATAAAACTAAGAAAAACCGAAAATCCAGATTTTTCTATTTTCTTGGTATTTTCTAGGTTCTAGTAGATCGCGTTTTTGGAGGTCTTTGGAGCTGAATTTGAGGTCGGAACTTGCGTTAGTTCCTAAAATTCAATCGTCGAAGGCCTAGGATTTTAGGAATTGAACTATTTCTTTGGAGAGCTTTCCAACGGTGCTAACGGTTCTGAATTCCGAGCACCGAGTCAAAAGTTATGACCCCACCAAGTAGGGGTAAATCAATTCCTAGTTTTTTTGTTCACGTTAGGTTTACCAAAATGTAGAGAAGGGGGATTCGCTACTCACGAGTTCTCTTCGTTGAGAGAGCCTCACGGGGCAAATTGCTCTAAACTACCTCAAGGAACAACGTGAGAATTCTAGAATCAGAAAAAGCAGGTCGCAGAGATTTTCTAGAGAAAGTGACAAGCTCTCGACCAAAGGACGGCAGCGCAGAATGCGGACGACAGCGCAATGTGCTGGCATCCTAGAGGAATGTTGGTGTCTTGTATGGACCAAAAAGCGAGAATGTCACAAAAAATATCTAAGTGACGACTTCTACTTTGATTGCTAAGAACTTACAAAATGCAATAAAGTAACAGAATGTGATAAAGCTGAAATAAAGTAAAGTATAAATGATAGAGTTAAAGAGGAGAAAGAAAGTGCTTACAACCAGCCAAATAATGAAGCCTCCAACAAGGAAATGTCTTCAATACCTGCATATGTAATATCTGGAGAAAGTGTTGGGACTGTATAGGGATTTGCCTTAGTCAAACCCTCGTTTTGGTGTTCCCACCTCCACGGACAGCCAGATAGAAAGAGAGAATGTAACCGAAATGGACAAAGCGTGTGGTGAAAGCAAAACCTGCTTCGGGAGTAGAACCCACACCACCAAGTATGAGTGATAAAATCAATCCCCGCTCGAGGAGGAGAACCCGTATCACAAAAGACGTGATAAAAACAATCCTCGCTGAAGGAGGAGAACCCGTATCACGAAGTAAGAATGCAATAGATAGGGGGTATGGAATCCCAAGATGCTCACAAGCATTAGATAAGGGAGATGGAGCTACAAGAGCAAAGAGTGCTGCAAAAAGTATTGCAAGGATGTGAGAGTGCTGCTGTAGCAAGCTGTATGGAGTTGTGCAAGCAAGAGAGAGTGAGAAAGAAGAGGAGAGTTCAAGGTAGAACCTAGGAGAGCCAAATGGATTAAAAAGAGAGAATAGGAGGGAAAAGAAGCGTCTTGAGCTGTTTTAGGGTGTCCCGGGCCGTTAACATCGACAAGACAAGATGACATGTGGTAAACATGCACAAAAACGACCCTTTGAACGTTGAAACGTTGCAGGACGCTAGCACGACGCGCGGACATCCACGTGGCGCGCTAGTATTCGAGCATATCACGCTACGAAACGATGAGATGGGAGAAGCATTGAGTTTAACGCAAAGCTGACATGTGAGGGTAGCTGCTGAAAAGGGGTGTTGGAGCATCCCGAGAAGGGAAAAAGGCTGATGTAGGGGCTAAAATGAGCCTACACAAGTACTAAGGGAGTGGACACTAAAGCGGATGCAAGAATGTATGTGAAATTGCAAGGGGTGCAATTTTACGACTATACAATATGAAATTTTTGTATTTGCAATTAGTGAAGCGGTAGGTAGTTTATTTGATATCTCACAAATAACACTTACATGCGTGACATATAGACTGCCCATGACATACTCTTTAGTACTTTACTACATCAAATTCATTGTCCTACATATTAGAAGTAGTTTTTGTTGTAGTGTTGGGATCACAAGAGGATGTGTCACAATCATATGTGTAAGAATGAGAGATACTAAATTCGGCAAGTAGCTCATCGACTTGTGAGTACTTGCAAACTAGATGGGGTTGGCAAGATCTCACCCAAAACTTGGAAGGATACGAAACTTGGCAAGTAATATGCAGACTTGCTAGTAATCACTAGTTGGACAGGGTTGGCAAATTAATTATCCGAAAACACATTAGATAACTTGTGGTTACATGAGAGTTCCACAAGAAAACTTGCTGAGCAACACAAAAAAACAGGAGATAGTCTTAAAACAGCAAAGACTTGTTTTTTTTTCACTAGTATTGTTTGTAAATTTGTGGCCTCACACCTTGACTTTACTGCATTAATGTTTGGTTGATTTCGATTTACTTTGAGTGATCTTCAACTGATTCGGCATATTTATTGACTAGATTTGAATGGTAAGTATTGCTTTAAAGTGTTTTGATTTAATTTTTTTCCATTTTTTTCTAGCACCTCTAGGGATTTAATCTTTCATGTTTTATTTCTTTTGTTGTTTTCTTCTTTTATTACTAGGGTTTGCAATTTTTTAAGTTGAAGCTCAATGCTCTTTTTCCTTCTTTTTGCTAGTGTTTCCAACTATGTAGATAGAGATGGCATCAACAAGTAAACCATAGTGGCAACAAGATTACAAACCCTTATTGGAGACATGCCGCATTGAGTCTAGAGCCAAGACTGGTGGCATGCAATTATTGTGGCTTGAGAAAGATGGTAGGCATTGATCATGTCAAATACCACCTTGCACAAATACTTCACTAAGATGTGCAACTATGTAATTTAGTAGAATTGAAGATTCTATGAGAGATAAAGGTCGTCCTTGCTTTATATGAGAAGAAGAAATTTTAAATGAAGAGGGTAGCTAAGACAGTTATAGTGGTGATGCATTCTCCTGCTGATTCAAAGATTGGTATAGAAAGCTCTTGTCTTGGCCTATGGATATGGGGCTCATCCATGGAAGATTGTTCTAGTTGGAAGTAATCACATGGGTTCTTTATTTCTCGTAATACTCTTGGTGCATAATATTTGCTGAAAGGTACTACATGGAACTAGGAGAAGGTACTCAGTCCATGTTGTGAGGAGGCCATATGGGAAGTTGTTGGAAAAGGTTTCAAGACACTTGATCCATATAATTTAAATGGGCTCTTGTTGGATAAAGTTGTTAAAAAAACTGAGGTGATAATAGAAGATTTAAAAAAGAATTTGACACCAAAAGTTGTCACTATTTTGTTTGATGGGTGGACAAATGGCATGCACTACAAGTTGATCAATTTCCTAGCTGTTTTTGGTGTTTTTGAAGTCAATTGATACTCAAATTGAAAATGAAAATGCTCAAATTGTACAATATGTTGGATGAGGTCATGGAAGTGGGTGTGAAGAATATACTTCAATTTGTGACAGATAAGAGAACAACATATCTAGCAGTGTGGAGATTTCTTGAGGACACTTGCAAACTTGGATGGTGAAAACTGTGATGGAAGGGGCGAGAGACAGCACTAAATACATATACAACTACCCTTGGGTGCTTAATATAATGAGAGCACACTAAAGGAAAGGAGCTTGTGTAGTTTGGAGTGACACAACTCACCACCAATTTCATCACATTGTAAAGCATTTTAGGCTCACAAGAGTCTCTTAAGTAGATGTTTGTGAGCATTACATGGATGGAGTCAATATTCTCAAAAAGGGCCAAAGAGTAAAGGGTCAAGAAGACTTTTTTTAATAATATGTTTGCTAAGAGCACAAATGAAATCCTCAAGGTAACTTCAGCTAATGTGTAGAAATTTACAAAGTAATCAACTTCATTACTTTGTAAGTTTGTAAACTTACTAATTATTCATCTACTTTTAGTTTGTTGCAGTTATTTATTTATTTTTAATTAAGTTTTATTTTAAAAATCCATATTATTTTGTTTTAGATGACAAAACCTTAGGTCAAGATTTTAGGCTTGGTGGATGGGAAAAAAACCCAATGTGATATCTATATGAGGCCATAAACAAGGTCAAGGAGGCCATCCAACATTACCATGGGTCCAACTAAAAAAATATGAATCCATTTGATGCATAATTGATTGTAGGTGGAACAACCAACCCCTCTAAGACATACATGCAATGGTTTATTACTTGAGGTCTAAGATTTTCTTCTTTGATTCCCTTAGGCCAATGAAGAGGTTAGGGATGACCTCGATACATGCATAGAGAAGATGACACTTGTTGAAACCTTTAGAGACACACTTCTTGATGAGTTGCAGATTTACAAGGGTGTGGAGGGGAAGTTGTTTTCTTCAACTCTGTGCATTCAAATGAGAATGACCCACAAACCAGGTAATTGCCAACTTGTTTAATAAGTGTAATTGTTGTTTACTTACAAAGTTATATATGTCCTTGCAGACTTTTGGTTGGAAGATTATGGGACAAAAATGCCAATTTTTGAAAGCCTTGCCATCCAAATTTTGTGCAGCCTTGTAGCACTTTTGTTTGTGAGCACAACTGGAGCATGTTTGAGGCCATTGACATGATGAGGCGTAAGAGTTTGCTCCAAAAAGTGCCTTAATGACTTTGTTTTTTTATTGTACAACCTTTGTATTGCATAAAAAGGTGAAGGGGAAGGAGAATCATAATGCAATTTACTTGAATGATATCTATTCATAGCATAGTTACCGGAAGACGCGTCTCCCGTCCTCGGAGACTCGTCTCGGAGACGAAGATGTCTTTGGAGATGCCTCTTGTCGCTTGGAGACTTCCGCCAGAGTTTCTTGAGTACCTTGCCGTCTCCTGTTGCAAAAAATGACATCTCCCGCAAAAAAAACCTAATAACATTTGAAACTTTCAAAATTAAAGCATAATGTATAGTGTTTGTTTGATGTGACTAAGACTCCCGACCACGGTTTAGGCGATAACATTGCTCATTGCTGCTTGCGTTGACATCTGAGGAAGGCCACACTAGAGTTCTAGCCGTTGCCAGGTAAGATGGCCTTAGTGATTTATCCCCAACTCTACTACCAACAGAGGAACCTGAGTTAGAGAGTGATGAGTATTTGGAGAGCATCATAGCTGAGGACCTTGACATGGATGATCATTTCTGATTTTTGTTTTTTGTTTGTGTATGAACCTATCAAAATATCAATATTTCTGAATTTCAATATGTAATTGAATATTAAATATCAAATATGCAAATGTCAAATCAAAATGTGAACTATGATTATGAAATATTAAGTATGAACTCTTTGACTCTTTGGTGCAATGACATTTTTGTATTTAAAGTTAATGTTCATTGTTAAACTTTACTACTGCTCTTGTTTGGAAAGTTCAATGTCATCATATTTTCTATAAATTATTAAATTTTTATATTTTTAATTTTAATTTATATTAAAAAAAATGGTGTCTCCAAGTACCCCCCGTCTCCTATTTAAAAAAAAAAGCCATACCGGTACCAGTACTAGTACCAATACTAGTCTCGCAGCAACTATGATTCATAGTTAGATTGTTGAAAATGTAGAGTTCATGTTTTTAATGGAAGAAATTGTTGATTTTGAGAGGGAAGATACAATATAAGTAGTGTAAGCAAAAATGGCACAAGTAGAGATTGAAGCACAAGGGGCTTCATTTAATGATGATCATGATATGCTTGAGGATGATATTGCTCTCAAGGAATCTATACTATCCAGCTGGTTGGCACTGCCAACAAGAAGCTTTATTTGAAGGGCATTTAGAAAAAATATCTATAGAATTTTTAATTTTCTATGATGACGGCAATTGGTCAATTATCATATCATAAATAACACTATGATGTGCACTATACTCCTTTTCCATTCTAAAACTAATAGAAAAACTTCCTTTTTGTTAGCTAAATTCAGTATTTTAATTGTTTTTTAAGTTTATTTTACAAACTTATGTATTTTTTAAAAATGTCGAGTGAGACTTGAGTCTAAGTCAAAAATTTTGGCTTGCAATTTTTTTTCCAAATCAGAGTTTTTGAATTAGAGTAAGAACATTTTCAAAGTATATAAATGGTCACAACGAGCATCCTAGAGGGTCATGGTCATCATTCATTAGAAAATCAACCTTGGAAAGAATTCAATGATTTAATTGTAATAATGGAAACTTGGAACTAAGATTTTTCAGTTTAGTATCTATATATACCAAGATCATTAAAACAAAGAGTTACGTGTGTTCCATATATGATGAGGAGATATACTTAAAAGAATAATTTACAAGTCATGTGTAGATAGCATAAATTTTATATTAGTTATGCTGTACTTTCGATTAGTTGGTGGGTATGAGTATGTCGTGTTAGTTGATTGAATTAGTTTTGGTATTTGCCAACGGTTGGGATTCCTTGGCAACTATTGATAAGTTTATATAGTTCTTTTGTAGTTGGAAATGTTAGTGTAAATAGTGTCATTATCATACCTAGTTAGCTAATCACCTTTTCACACCTAGCTTAAGTTTACTTAGGTTTTTTAGGCTTTCGTCTCACTTCATAAGCCCATATATGCAAGGATTCTCATTGTATTACACACTCTTCATTTTCTATATTGATAGACATTCTATTGTGCTTATTTTGTTCACTTGTGGAAGTTTGTTTGATACTCTTGATCTTGGCATTCTTCAACATGGTATCAGAGCCATGAGAGCATGTTCCTTTCTGCATCGAGATGATTCCCGCACATAGTCCTATCAACGAAATGTCGTGGAGCCAAACATACACTGAAATTGTGTCCAAAAGGCTTGAGAAATGAAAAAATACATTTCATTTTGTCAATTTTGGTAACTTTGAATTTTTGCAATTTTTTGGGTCTCTGTGTCAATTGTACAAAAGTTGTAAAACATCATTTTTTTTTTCAGTAGAGGGCCAATCTGCCCATTTGTCCATTTCATATTTTTTGGGCAAAAAATTGTTCTTTGTAGCAAAATAATGGCCTATCTGATCTATTTCGATTGTTGTTTTCAATTGTAGTTTGTTGCAAAGTTGCAAGCATTTTGTGGTCTAACGACTTGCTTGCAAGTTTTGTGGCAATTTTTTTTGTCAATACTTTGAAGTTTTGGAGGAATTTGTCTCGCTAGTTACGCTTGGTTTGTTTTGCTTGACCCAAAATTCTCATTGGTAGCTTGCTTTGGTATAGCCTCGAGGGTCAACATTCATAGAGCCACATACCTACACCTTCCCTCTTGCACACCAAGTTGCGGCCTCAATAGACCCCCATTGTCTTGCAATCTATGTTTTTTTTGCCCAGCGGAGGCTCTATTTTGCACCTTGCTACTTATTATATAATCACGTGTAGCGCTATATGTGAGCAAGTTTGTGCAATCAAGGCTTCTTGAATATTCCCTCTACCATCGGTGGTAGACTCCCATGCCTCCTAGCAAAATATTGTTGACTAAGTGCTAGGTGGGTCGCACAGCTTTTTGTGAAGGTCCTCAAATCTGGGAAGTAAGAGAATTCATGTTTAAGGTAGAGGTGCACCCACAAACCAAATTCAAAAGGGCTCAGGTTTGCCTGCGACCTACACAATAGTTTCCTCACACTTCATCATTTTCCTTGCATTTTTTGACCGGTTGGAAGTTTTTTGTAGGTTCTCTTAGCTATGCACTCACATATTTTGACCTATGCCCACAATCATTATCCTCACACGACCTTCACCTTTGCTTGTGGCTTGACTTTCTTCATTCAGGTGTAGCATTCCAATCTCTATGTAGTCCTCAACGACTTGCTAACCGTGATGAATCGGCCTATCAACAATGGTGATTGGAGTAGTTTTTGATTGGGTATCTGTGGCTCAAGTCAAGCAACGATCAATTGGTTTGCGTGGAGATCCTCAACTCACACACCTACGACCTCCAAACAACACGTCAAGTGAAATCCCTACAGGTGCCAAGTATAGTGTTTGCTTTGTTATCCAATACAAACTCAATTGTTTTTGTTAAATTAGGGCAATTCATTGTAAATATTGCCTCTCTAGGCAAACACAATCAATATACTTATTGTGCATGGTTGAGGGTACTATCAAATACCTGCCATCAATAAATTTAGGGTATAGACATTAAAATCATGTTAACCATCACAATAAAAGCCTAAAATTATATTGTAATAGTGACACTATGTTTACACAATGCTGACCACTAACGGTTAAAGCTAACCATTTTGTGAAACATAAAGTACTTGTAAAGGGGTGTTTTTTTAGTTTTTGCATAACTTGCAAATAGGGAGTCGGTTTTTCGAGTGTGAATAGTCGACGAGAATTTGGTTTTGTCACCGACACTTTAGAGTTGAGACGTTTTTGATTTGATGCTGCTTAATATCATTTTTTAGCCTTTCAAGTCAACATTGTAAGCAACTTTTGACGGGGCATAACTTTCACCCTAGTTATCGAAATTTTGCAAACGCTGTTTTGATTTCTATTAGAATTTCGCAAGGAATCTGATTTTGCATGTAAAACTAAGATTTGGACTGCTATTTTTCTTAAAAAATTGTAAAAATCTTCATGAGTTATGAATGAAAGGTTTTGGCATCCGATCTTCATAACTTGTAAAATCTTCTTTGTACATTATTGAAGAGGGGCTACAATCAACACTAATCATTCAAGGGGGGGCTCTTTGAATCAAAGGGGGCAATCTATGTGTTTCTATTTTTGAGTTTGTTGGTTCATGTGATCATGTCTCTCACACTAAATCCCTTCCATTTGAGTATTCTTTGTAATCCTCCTAATAAATGGAAAATCAAATGTGGATATTAAGGCATACAACAGAAGAATGTCAGTTTTGTAGAATTGAGGAAATGGAGCATTGCCTTACCTGATCCTCTAGTTCCAACTCATGCAGAAACATCATTGAATCTCACTAAGGCATCTTGTGAGACACCATCATTTGGGGATGAACAATGTAGTCAGATAGCTTGCATTGATATCTCATCTTCCATTATCACTTGTTGCTTCATCTAAATCCAATATTGACTCATCCATGAGTTCTACCGATTCTTTGCATCAGGACTTTGCTATCGTCATTCCAAATCCATCACATTGGGATGCATAGATATTAGACATAACATCTTTGTTTGTAGAATTGCTCCTTGTGGATTTGGATGACACCATTGAGGGCATTCATCTTGTCTTTGATAGTATATTGCTTTATTGTGAGTGATAGTATATCGAATCATTTCCCTTTTTATTCCAATTACCATTTGGTATGTAGAGAAACTGTTGATATTTTATTAAGTTTTCAAACAGTGCAATGAAAATTGTTCTTGTAGATAGTATAATTTTTTTTAATTGTGTTTTGTTTATCAGTGATGGGTATGATAATATCTTGTTGGATTGTGGTAGTTACAAGAAATAGTGTTTAGTAGTTACTTGGCAACTGTCAAGGAGTTTATATAAAACCTTTGCGCTCAGAGAGAGGGACTGCATGTTGGGATTGTTCCCTTTTTCCAGTTTTTGTATAAGAGCATTTATTAATAAATAAAGCAATTATGTTATCATTTTGGAGCTTTGTTGAATTACTTTGCAACTCCTGTATAAATCATTCATGTGTATGTAATCAGTTTACTCTGCAATAAATAGTTGTTTATTCATTTAGCAGTAAACATTTGGCGCCGTTGCCGGGGATTGAAATCCGGTCACCTGTGTTTAAATTGTACAAGTTATCAAAGTCATGCTAGATACATTCTTAGAAAACTTTAAGTTTAAGCTTTGCATGTTATCAAGTTGTTTTCTAAAATGCTTTCACTGTTTTACAATTCAGATTGCTTTCCAGCCTAAATTTCTTTCTTCTCGGGTTGAAAAAGAACGGCGAGCTGTTCTTTCTGAGCTCCAAATGATGAATACCATAGAATACAGGGTTGACTGTCAGGTTAGTTTGATTTGCCCTTTTCTCTGACATCTCCTTGACCTTTTTAGAATTCTGTTTGACTTGTATAATCAAACCAATCAGATCTTTTGATTGAAATCTACTTTTGCTGAGGTTCTCTTCTTTCTGATAAAGAAACTTTGTATTGGAAACACAGGTTTTCTAAATATATTATGACATGATTATGTACTTATGAACTTGGGTCTCCATCTAATAATTATTTTGCTGTGATCAGTTGTTGCAACAACTACATTCAGAAAACAAGTTAGGGAGCAGATTTCCGATTGGATTAGAGGAGCAAATTAAAAAATGGGATGTAGAAGCAATTAAAAGATTCCATGAACGTTGGTATTTTCCTGCAAATGCAACTCTATATATTGTGGGCGATATAGATAGTGTTCCTAAGACAGTTTATCACATTGATGTATGTTCCAACTCTCATATCTCTTGTCATTTATTGTTGCATAATTTAGGACTTCTCATATTACTGTGTTAAAAACATCTAATATACAACTATAAACTTGTACATTATTTTATACTAGCAGTTAAAAGGGTTGTCATGTAGCTTCATTTGATTGATGCACATTATGTTTTTTTTTGTTATCCCATTTATTTTCCTCGTGCATTGTTTGTGATGTACAGGCTGTATTTGGGCGAACCCCTTCTGGAAGTGATTTCTCTGTAGCACATCCACCAAATGCATTTGGTACAATGGCAAGCTTTCTTGCACCCAAACTACCAAGTGCATTAGCTGGTGCTGTTATTGGTGAAATGCCACCTCCTTTAGGAGCACAACAATCTAAACAGTTGAAAAAAGAAAGGCACACAATAAGACCACCCGTCAAGCATAAATGGTCTTTACCTGGAGCTGGGCAGGAATTGAAGAAGCCATATATTTTTCAGCATGAGTTGCTTCAAAATTTTTCCATCCATTTATTCTGCAAGGTGATTGTTCGGAGTAGTTCTGTGACTGTCATTTGTGTTTTGGTGAAAATTCCACCTTAGGATTAAGAGACATTTCTGTTTCTCAAATTTCATAGAATTTAGAAACTAGAAACACCAGTAATATTTCAGATTAACTGTGTTTCTGTTTAATTATTGGAAACAATTGCAACTCATTTATAGCCTCTGCTATTGTTTTCCAGGGAAATTGAATTCTTATTCTCATGTTACTTTTCTTCTGTTTGTTATTCATGCGCGTATGTACAATGTATTGTCATTTATAGGAAATTCTAAAGTTTGGCATTTCAATATTATCTAGGATAAACCTTATCTTGTCTTAGGTCGTTTAGCTTGTTTATGTGGATAGACAGAAAATGTTAATCAAGAATTTAATAACTATTTTTTCAATTCATTTAAATGCTACTGAAATTGTTGCAGAAACAGAAATTTATGGTTTCTTTGGTTTGTACTCACACCATTGGAGGAAAAATATCTGACACTAATCTGTCATTTCTTGTATGATGCAAACCATTTATGAAGCCTGTTCTTTGGAGTAATTTCAAATGTACTTTAGTTGGTTGTCAAGTGTAAAGCCTTTCAAGGCCTAAATGGTGAAAATGAGCAACAATACTCCTTCATATATGCCCAGTATTTCAGCATTCACACACACATACAACAGCAACCAATCAGTAGAAGCAAACCACATATATATGATTTCTTAAAACGTGGAAATCAAATGACTAAAATGTCTCCATATAAGTATTCTATCAAATTTCATCTTGAAGAGAAACATATTTCTTAAAGTTAAAGGTACTTAAATAAGCTAAGTTTCAAATTTGAGCCTACTGACTATCCAATTTGCAGCCTTATAAGAAGCCTAAGTGTATCCCATGAAAATAATAGCCAGTGTCTTGATTGGCATAATGCTAGGTTATAGGCATATCTGCAGTAGGTTCAGCTGGTCTCATTGTGGCTACTGCTGCAAGTCCTTTCGCTATGTTCTTTTCATACCTTTGGTGATATGGCTAACTATCGTATTATTTTATCCTGGTTCTTGATGTTGACAATGTAAGAGTGAATGCAACCAGCTATACCAGAAAATGAATTCAAATTTTGAGTAACTATTGTGGATGACAGTTCAGCCTGAAATGTTTTATTTTTCCAATTGTGGCAGTTATCCGGCTCACTAAACATGTTCCTATTGATTTTGCATGCAAGTTCTACTAGTACCAAGCAACAATGGGTTGTCACTGTTCAACATTCCATTATTTTATTCCATATGCCTACTTGCACTTTTACACACTTAATGCCTTTTGATTCACTTCAATGATGTATCTGGTCATTGGTATTGGTAGGCATCATGACTCTCAGTGACTTTGTATTGTGGATTTTATCTAGCAAAGATTTTTTTGATCGTGAGTCATTGTTGTTGTTGTTGGAATTGGATATGTGACTACCTCCAAATACCTTCATACTTCTCAACATAAGCCTTACTGTTTTTATGATTGGAGACATTGACTATTCAAATCTGTCTAATGGATGGTGTCAAAAGATTCTCATTTAAAATTTTGAAAAATGGGCCCATTTTCATTGTTAGTTTAGAATAGGGTGAGTTTGTTTTGTAGGTGTGTCAGTTGACTATTTTTCTGGTAGTTGCTGTCATGTCCATTTTTTAATTTCAATAGCATAGGATGATTGCAACGTTTCTCAATCATCTGCACATGAAACAATCCTGTCAGAGCACTTGTTTCAAGTTTGTGTGAAGAACTTCCTTTTCGTCAGGTTCAACTTGTCTCTTTGAATCAGAGTGATTGCTTATGCTTAGTGCTTTTTTAACAATCAACACAGTAGAGTATTAGTATACATCTTCAATTTCTTAGCACTAATTTTTGTGGAAATTGTTTGCCAATGCCAATCATATAAGGCCTGCACTTGCATTATATTGCTTTAAAACATCTTCCATTTTAATTACTTACATATTTTCTAGAAATAATGACATTTTTCCCTTCTGGAAGTTAACCTTCTGGTAAAATTCTAGATTAGTTTCTTAGATGAAATCCTGATATTAATAATTTAGGCAACCCTAATTGATGCCATATGCATTCTGGGAGAATATTTACTTCTGAATTGGATCACCATGAATTAAAGTGTCATTAAAGAAGATACCATTAGTTTTGATATAATTTCACACATGACAAAATATTTGCCTACTCACTTTCTGATGGTTTCTGCATTCTTGTTCTTTTACTTATCTTAATTGTTGCTTACTTGTTTACCTGAATCTGAGTCATCATCCAATTTATCCTTTTGCTATTTGTTTTTCCTTCATAGTTTCTTGTTCGTTTAGTGATTCTTTCCATGGGAGAATGAGATCTTACTTCTTTTAGTGCCTGCGTTGCTTCTTGTGTTATTTGGTTTTCTATGGTCATATCCACTTTCTTCATTTTCACTTTTCTATTAACAACCATATTATATACTTCTCGACTCCAATTGTCTATTTCTACCATGTTTGTAGACTTTGTTTGTTGGCACTCTTCATCTAATAAATCTCCTGGACCACACCTGGTGCACATTTACTTGGGGGGCTGTACACTATCAGCACATTCTCTTGTAACTATTGCCCATTTACCACATTTTCTAGTGTATTATGGATTTCACTTTAAGGTCCCTTGCTATAGGTGCTCTTGAACCATCGTAACTATTGCTGGTTAATCTCTGAGAGCTTGTTTTATTTTCCCCAGCCCTCCATATTACTAGATGCTTTTTGTGCTAACAAGCACTGTCTATCCTCTTCTCGTTTTGTTTTTAAATTGAATGGGTAGGCTCAGATGTCATGTGTCTTGACATTGGCAATCAAATACAATTTTATAGGAAATTCATTTTCTTGATGCCCTGCAGATGGTAGATTTCTGAGTTTTCTAAATTTTCTTTTCTTGGCTTTTTATCTTGCATAATTTTTTAGACATTCTTGTCATATCATTTGCAGTGCAGAACCTTCATCATCATCCATTTATTCTCTGCTATCAAAAATTTGTTATTATTCTCTCTCCAACATATATTTTGAAGTTCCTTTGTATCCTGATGCTGGGGCAATTCGTCAGCTTTGTCTAAATCCTTTCCTCCATTCTGCTGTCAAATACTATTTCTTGAATTGATTTGGGCAACATTTGCATGACGTCCAAGATTCTTTGGTTATAGAATTTAATATATTCTTAGGATCCTTGTTTTTATGACTAAGATTCATTGATGATTTGTTGTTTTGTGTGACATGTTTGGACTCCTTAATGAAATTCTGTTTTTAGTGTTACTAACTTTTTTACTATAATCCATTATTTGGTGAAACGACTTTGTGGCAGAAATTTCCAATGCATTTATAAACAAGTCATTTACTTTTAGAAGTTTAATTTTCCCCTATTGAAATAACAAGTAAATGTCGCTGCTGCATTATTTTCATTGAATCTCAATAGTTTTGGGACCAGGAGTGTTTCAGTTCTTTTTTGAGCTTCCGCTTTTTGTTACATTTTTTCATGCTCTTTTTTCTTTTCATTTACTGTTTCTGGATCCTGCACCGTAGTTACTGTCTCATCCCTGCAAAATGGACCCTGAGATTCTATGGGTAGTTGTTCCAACTGTGTAGAAATCAAATATATGACTGGCACCAATACCTTGTGGGTGATTATTTCTCTACAAATGGATTAATCTGCATGCATTTAGAGTGTTCTTTTGGCTATCCCATCTCTTTATAACCTATGTTTACTCAATCTGATTCATTATTCCTCCAGTACATATACTAAATTTAACATATAGCAATCTCAGTTGTGACATTGCGTTCAACAATGCCAAGCTATTCAAGGCCTGAAAGCTCAAATTCAATAGCATCGTGAATTGGTATATCCACAGTATTTCAGCAATCATGCATACGCATAGATCAGCAATTGATCAGGAAAAGCAAGCATCTCATATATTGTAGAAGTATGAGTATATGATTGCCTAAATCTTGATGATCAAATGTTAGGTATGTCTTGACATTAAGTACCAATAGGAGGTTACTTTCAAGATAAGCATATTTCTTGAAGGGACCTACCCTTAATGAAGTCTTACCTCATTTTTAATATAAAAACTCAAGTCTTCATTAATACTTCAGTACATTATGTCTTAAATTCTATTGTATTACGTTATTCAATTTGCAACCTTCTAAGCCTACCACCAAGGATAAATATCCTACGGCTGGAATTGTTTTATTATTATTTCGATCATAAGAATTGCTTAGCGAAGAAAATGAAGCCTGCTCTGTTGTTAACTGTTTCTTAATTTTACATTCTTTTTCCGCAGATCCCTGTGTCAAAGGTGCAAACATATGGTGATTTGAGAGATGTGTTGATGAAAAGAATTTTCCTTTCAACATTGCATTTCCGCATCAACAGTAGATATAAGGTAATGCACTTTCTTGATGAATGCAACATGGTTAGGGGGTTTGTTTATGTAATGCAACAACGTAGTTTATCTTCATTTTTCTAATTAATGTAAGAATCAAAACTTCTAATTACTGTAAGAATCAGTGAGTTCCAGTAAGTTAAGAAAATTCTTATGAACATGTGTCTTGTACCTATGGTCCGCTATGATTTCCATCCTTACAATCTCGTTCTTTAAAATTCTATTGTTAATACAGCATAATCTTTTTGTTATGCATGTAGTTTGATTTTCTTGACACCTAACATAAAATTGATAGCTGATTTGTTGCTTTTTACTATACACATGCTGTTTTTTTAATTTATTTATATTAATTTTTCACATGCATGTCCTCTATTCTGATGGTTCTGTTATACAGAGTTCCAATCCTCCTTTTACTGCAATTGAATTAGACCACAGTGACTCAGGGCGGGAAGGTTGTACGGTAAGCACACTCACAGTGCATGCAGAGCCTAGGAATTGGAAAGATGCTGTGAAGGTTGCTGTTCAGGAGGTGTGTACTGAAAAACTTTAGCATGTTTTTAAATGATACTTGAGCTTTGAGATAACAAGTTAGTGATCTACTTGAGATTGTATCAAAACGGTGATTTCCTAGATTTGTTAATGTTTATCAGTATCTTGAATTTAATTAATGGTAAACCTATTTTTTCTTTGCCTCGTATTAAATATCTTGAACTTTTTTGTTTGCATTTGGTTTAGGTTCGAAGGCTGAAAGAGTTTGGGGTCACAAAAGGAGAACTTACCAGATACATGAGTGCTCTTATAAAGGACAGTGAGCACTTGGCAGCGATGATAGATAATGTCCCATCTGTTGATAATCTGGACTTTATTATGGAAAGTGATGCATTAGGCCATACAGTAATGGACCAAAAGCAAGGTCATGAGAGTCTTCTTGCAGTTGCAGAGACAGTAACACTTGAAGATGTATGGAACATATTACTTTGGCTTATTTTCTTGAGCTAGATATAATCTTTACTTTGATAAAATAATCACTTTCTAATTGCTGTTAGTGTTAGGTTTGATTTGATGACTTAGAAGATAACTATTATTAATTGCTGAGCGTAATAAGTATGCATTGTGATAAATGTTTGAAACTCTTTTTTCAAATTGAAGACCATTCTGTATGACTATAATTTTTGACTGGCCCTTTACATCATATACACACTTTCATTGTGTGTCCAAAGGAAGTCTGGGCAAGGAAAAAGTCACGTTGAACTCCTCAGCCACAGCATGGACATATATAATACTTTATAGAAATGTCTTGCAGATTAAGTACTAATTGTGGTAAGCTATAAAAGTAGAAAATATATTAGAAAGAAAGAAGTAGATTATATTAATGTCCATAAATGCCCAAAGTACACTTTTCTATATTTTTTTTATTTTCCTATGAAGTCCACTTTGATCATCATTGTACTTCAATTTCATGTCAAACTGTACAACACGAACAGGGTCCCTTGTAAGTTGTAACATTCATTAGCACAAGTATTCATCGGCTCCCAATCAAAAATCTTTTTAATTTCATCACTTTAAGTCATATCTTCATTAATTTTGTGATCTTCGGTTGTGTGTGGCCCCACTACTAGAACATTGAAGTCAATCGTATTTATATCTTCCGGCCTTTGAGAATAAATTGCTAACTACAAACCGTGTACTTTGTTTGGCACACATGAATTGTTCAAACTTCTTGAAATTGTTCACCTTGGTTTCCTCACCATTAAATGGTTGCATTTTGTCATCATATAATTCTTGTTTCTCTTAATTAGTCTTTGGAGCTTTAATAAATTGTAGTTCAATGGAAATACTTTGTAGTCCTCCATTTGCCAGTGAAATAAGCCATGAAAGGAGTTTATTTCATTTCCAAACATGACTGCAATTCCAAGATTCCTTTGGCATTCCGCTTGATGGGACGCTGATTGTGGTTCTTTGTCCACTCTTCTCCAGAGTCAAAGTCTAATGAATCTGAGGAAGTTGCTTCCTCACTTATTGTTTGACTCTTCAGATCAATTATATAAATATGCCCTTTGTTTTCAATAGAGATTATGTTCTTCTAAATGTGGTCAGTTTTTAGTGCTAGCAACCAACCCCAACCTAGCAATGCGTTGTATGCTTTCTTCTATAATGAGATGACAATGAAGTTAAGTAGAAATGCTTAAGTTTCAATCATTACCTTTTTCTCCATAAGGTTTCCAAGCATTTTGATTCCTTGTTGATCCGCTGCTACCAATTGGAAAGTTGGTGGCCAAGTAGTCAGTTTACCTAGACTTCTCCAAGTATCTTCTAGAAGCACATTCACATTGGACTTGCTATCAATAGTTGTGTTAATGAGATTCCTTCCAAGGATCTCCATGTGCACCATTGCTGGTTTCCATTGTTCGGTGTCTTGATGATGGAGGTTTAGTTATGAGGTCTTCATTATTTCTAGATGGGCGGTGTTATGCATTGTCCTATCTCATTGAGTTATAGCATTCCGAAGTTTAGGAATACTTTGTAATAAATACACCACTTTAATTGGTATGGTGGTTTGAATTACTTGCCTTGTAATAATTTAATTGGATTTCAATCGATTTATTACTACATTTGTATTTGAGTGGTGATGTTTGTTATCCAAAGCATGTCCCACCTCAGCACTTGCTTTATAAAGTCTCCCTTTTCTAATACGTGGGTACGTGGGTTTGGGTTCACAATCTTCTTTGCTTGGGATCAAGTAACAATCAATACTTCATCATGTTTCTTTGTATCAATTATATTGATGCTTGCCTTTTTCTTTAGACATCCTACACCATCATGGTCCCTAGTTTGCAACATTTGGAAAGCAGTCCCATTTCATTTTGTGTTTTTGTTATTTTATGGTTTCGGTAGAGTGGACTACTATCCTTGTGTAGACAATACTTGTGTACTCTTGTCAAATTGTAGGGACAATTTTTAATTGAGTGACTCGCAACTTAGCATATAGGACAATTTCTTTTGGTGTGATCTTTTAGTTTAGAATCAATACACCAAAGTTTTTAACCTTATTCTTTTGTGTTCTTTAGTTCTTTCATCATTCTTTGCATGTTTCTTTGAAGAGCTTATATTAATCCAAATTCATTGACACCTAAACCAAAATCCTCTTTGGTTTTCTTTGAATGACATGATGTCTTACCTTCACTCACTATGTCCATGGCTTGATTTTATGCCTCCAAATATGATGAGGGAGGAACCATGTACATTTTCTTCCAAAGCGAGGGCATCAACTCTTAAATAAACCATCTTTTCTATAGTCCATCCGTTGGTTTCCTTTACAATTGATTATCTCCTTGAACCTCTTATTATAAGCTCAAATATTCTCATGTTTACTTTGTTTGGTATTATAGATTTCTGCGAGGATCTTATTATCATCCCTTAATAATTTGAACTCTTGTTCAAATGCTTTCTTTATTCTCTCACATGTTACTTTCTCAATATTAGGAAGGTTTGTATACCAATCTATCGCTATTCCCTAGAGTATGGCTAGAAAATAGCTTAGTCAATATCTTTGGTCTGTTTGCTTCTATGCCCTCCATCTAGTAATATAGGTTTTGTAATGTCTTCAAATCTTCAAATCCATCTCCATTAAATTTTGGCAGGTTCCACCTTGACATTAGGACTTGCTCAAGACCTCACCTTTGTTTGATGTGAGTTTAGTGCCTAAAACCTTGTTAGGAAGTTTTGGTAGGCCATTCTTTTGCTCCTTGGGTACTTTTGGAAACATTCAAACACTCAACCCTTCCAGAGATCTTGCTAGGCTAGAAACCACTAGCTCCACCTTCAAAATCTTTTCTTCCCACTCCAACCTTTATTTTGGGCGTCTTAGGCTTGGGTTCCACATTGATGAGCAATTCTCCAACGCCTTGAAGATTGCTCTCGTATGCTTCTCAGTCTTCATTTGTCATAGTCTTTCGACTCCATTTCACTCTCAATGGATTTAGTTATTTCCACCAACTAAACTTGGTTTGCAATATCGATGCATGTTTCTTCAAGAGCGGGAAGATGTCTAGCTATCTCCACCCATTCTTCATGCCTATGGATTTTCATAGTGGGTTGAATGTTTTCATGTTTTAGCTTTGAACCTTGGCTTTGACTTACAGTTTGACTCCACGTATGTCATACGACTGCCATGGTTTTTTGATATCTGTACGGCTTTTGTCTTGTAGTGCAATTTACTTTATGGGATATGACTGCCATGTTTTACCATATGACTAATCTTTGATGTCTCTGCTATACAATCTCTTGTTGTTGTATGGCACGCTTAAGGAATATCTAGCTATCTCCACCCATTCTTCATGCCTATGGTTTTTCATAGTATGTTGAATGTTTTGATTATTTAGCTCTGAATGATGGCTTTGACTTACACTTTGACCCCACATATGTCATACTACCGCCATGGTTTTTCCTAGCTGTATGGTTTTCGTCTTGTAGTGCAATTTACCTTATGTCATAGGACCAACATGTTTTACTGTATGACTAGTCTCTGATGTCTTTGCTATACAATCTCTTGTTGCTGCTATTGTATGGCCTGCTCAAGGAATGCCCATTTCCAATTTCCATTCTTCAGTTATATGATTTGTCGAACAAATTTTCAATGGTTCAGTTGATATTGTTCAGGATGCAAACCATTTAGATGTATGGTTATTGTGGGTTGCTATTAATCCTTATATACTTGGCTCTTCCTCAAAATGTAGACTTAGTAGAAACAAAGAATTATTTCTATCAATTGGTGAATTGCCGAAAAGTACATTTAGTGCATATGGGGATATTGAACAAAGTTTTTCTAATATAAGCATCTTTAAAGTGCATATAGTATTATGAGGATTCATTGATGGATTGAGTGAAGCATTTTTTGACTCCAGTATGTAGTCAGATTGGATTCCTTGTTTGTTTGGCCTTTAGCCACAATTCCTTCAATTGTATGGCCATTGACGAATGCGTTCTTAGATTGGCATGTGTTTTGGATATATTGGTTCTACTTTTGCTCTCTATGTACTTCTGTATTTCCTCCCCAATTCTCTTATAGTTGACAACATTAGCATAAGCTTCTCCTTCGTCTACAACACCATCACAAGTTTGTAAAGTCTTACCTAATGTTCCTTGATGTGTACTTGTTTTCTTTGTCATCTCAAGGAGGACTTTTTCTTTTGGGGGGATGATGTAGTTAGCATACAATGCTTTTATTATGTTTTGTTAATATGGTTGTATCTGACTATGTATTAATTGTTTGTTGGCTTTTAGGTAGTTATAAATGTCAGTTGATAGACAGTTGTGTTCTCATGGCAACTGTCAAGTCCTTTAAATAGCCTTAGCGTCATGGAGGAAAGTAGTTTGATCCTTTGCTTACCATCTTTGGTCTACTTATATAATAACTTTGTGTGCGAATAAAGATTTAGTTTTACTTCCTTGTTTGGTACGCGTTGTTATTTTTGTTATTAATACTTATCAAATAGAAGAGCAAACATCATTTACCATGAGAGACCTGTTTAGAGAACTCGATGATTGCCAAGTAGAACATAGCCATTGACAACTACTAATAACTATCTCCTAACAACTCAAAAGTGGACAAGTAAAAAGTACATAGTTGGATACAAAGAGCTTAATGAAACATTATAAAGTCATTTTACACTTGTAGTTACTTAGCACACACTTGTCTCAAACTCTTTGGCAAGTTTTTATCACGTGTGACTTGTTGGGCTATCTGTTGACGGGTGTTTTATGACCGCACCAACACAGGATAAAGTTATCCAACGAATGCTCTATCCTCTCTTGATCAAAGTATTCCGCATGCTAAGATTGCGTGAAAGATCATGCGTTCAACTCCAAGGTTCCTTATGTCGCGAATAGACTCAGTTGGCTTGATGTGAATATGCTGGGTATTCCAAGGGGACTTACACAATTTGTTCAACTTTGTGAAGCAATTAAGACACGAATGATTTGACGATGATGCTCTGATTCCTAAGTTAACCGGGAAAATACTGAATTTAAAAGGAATGAGGGTAGGGATTCTACAATTTATTTCTGAAGGGTGGAATGCGAGGATCAACTTCAACAATCTTCAAACCAGACTTTGCTTCGCCTCCTTTGGGACAACTTCTACAAAATCGGTGCAATCTTCAAAGGATGAGAAAGGTGTTCAAACTATGATACATGTACATACCATCACAATGATGCATATGGACATCTGTACCACAATCGAAGTTAAGTGCCAATACTCTAGTTGACCACGCAGGGCGAACTCACCGTCAGCGAGCTTGCTAGTGGTATGGATGAAAGAAGACTTGCTCAAATCAAATGCCACATTCCACAATTAACAACTACTTGCATGGAATTAAATCTACTTTACTCTATCTACTTGAATCGGAAAGCTGAAAAAGCCTTGTCAACCACTCACAATGAAAGAGAGAATCACCAATCAATGAAGTTCTTTATATTATGAGAGTTCTCCACAACAACCTTTTACAAAAAAACTTTCAAAGGGAAAGCTTTTCTTTCCTTTTCAAGCTAAGCTAACTTCTAACTAAATGCCTTCTTTACTCCTAGCTCAACTCTATCTCTGATTTCTGTCTAACTCTAATATATTACAAATGAGGGGGGAATGCCCCGTTTATATCAAGCCCAGTCTAGTGGACGACTTAGATTCAAATACAATGGAAGGCTTAGATTGAGCCACCTATGCCCTGATTAGGGTTCTAGCTCTAAAAACCGCCACTGAGAGGAGTGGGGCAATGAATGCATTGGAGATTCTCCACTCCTCTGCAGGAACCACTATTTGTAATCAATGCACATCATCCCCTTCCAGAAGATCATGATCTAGAAGGGCGTTTCCTCTCTCCTTTTCCTTGGTTGCAAACTCGATGAACCTGGTCAACACAGCCTCAACTTCCTGATCTGAAATGGGAGGGATATGATCCAACTGAAATTCCAACACTGTAACTGTTTGCCCATGCCGGGCACAAGATTTCTTCTAGGCGACTAGAGCATCCTGGGTATTCTAAATAATGCTGGAGAATGTGGAGCTGTTCTCGAAATCATCTTGGACAAAGTCCTTTACCTCAGAAAAGAATGGTGGCAATCTATTCTTCAAACCATCTGCAGTTACCTCCTTAGAAGTCAGCCTCCTAGCAAAGATAGCCTCCAGCATATTGAGGACTCCATCAAAGATATTTGTCATGGCCTTTTTGACCCTGACCGAATCTGCCTGTGATGCATCATAGAATCCTCGGCCCGTGACCACTGAAGAGTACCAGCCGACGAAGTCATATCTATCTCCTTCCTGAATCACACCTCCCCCAACCAAAACCTGTAGAGGTGGGTGCATAAAAGCTCCTAAGCGGAGAACAACTCTCGTTTGATAGATATGAGCCTCACCCCAAGCATGATTAACTGCATCCATTCTTGCCATAATGTCGGAGGCTTGCTGATAGGCATGTGCAAGATCCTCCATAAACTTTTCTGTCTCAACACGAACATTGGCAACCCACTTATCTGCCCGCTGTGCCATTCTTTTCAAATCTTCTAAGCCACTGATTGACTCTCTAGGAAATTCGGTCGGGAGCTCAATTGCCGGATTTTCTTGCCCATATGGACGGGACAAGTGTTGTACATAGCCAATCAGTGTTTTGTGCTCTACCTTCAATCTTTTGTATTTGCTCTCGATATGGAGCAATCTATCCTTAAGTGCCTGGTATGAACTGTCGCACTCCTCAACCACTTGTGCTCCAGTAGGGCGGCCAAGTTCTATAGTAGTGATCACATAGTCTTCTGGAACAGCCTCGTCCCGATCACATTCTACCTTAGGCATGACCACCTGCAATGTCCTAGAGCCATCCTCATCAGTTGAAATTTTGGAGAACTTTCTGGCCTTCTTTTTTGTGGGAGGTGCACTGATCCTACTCAACAATTCTTCCATTTCAGCTACTGGATTAGTCTCATCAACCGGGTCATGTCTCATTCTGCCCTTTAGCCATTCCGACACTTCCTGTTGTAAGTCAACAATAATGAAAGGCTGCTCAACTTCGGCCTCTACCTCATGAACTTCCTCCATGCCCTCGTGCTGACGAGGCTCATCATCTTTTATAGGCTCAGTATCTCCTGAGCTCTGGGCATCCTGATCTGAAGTAGCATCATCCTCTAGGGCTGCCTCAATCTTCTGCTGAAATTGAGTGTCAGTGGCTGTCCCTTCATTTGTCTCTTGCTGATTTTCGTCCCTAGGCATGTTGATGCTTTGGCACAGTGACTCCCTGCGAGGTGGTTGACTTGCCACTTGCACTTCATGTTCTGCATTCAATCTTTCTCTTCGATCAGCAAACAACCACACTTACTGCAAACTCAGAGAATGTGCCCGTGATAGCGTATGGGTAGACTCTTCAATTCTTTGAGGCTCTGGCTGCATGGGTTCCTTTCCTCGTGGTTCTGGAGTTTGAGTAGCCTGCCTCCTTGGCCTAGCAGTCGGTGACCTGTGATCTCCCATCAAATTGCATGTAAGGGGAATCGATCCGCCCTTGAGCCGGCTTATGTGCCTTTCCACCCAACTTTGTGTGGACGTCAAGACCGGGATGCAAAGTGTATCCAAGTCTGTAATCTCAGGCTCAGACCAATCCGGGAGTGGGGGTGGCATATCCCTCACTGTCTCATAATCAGCTTGTACTACATTTATATCCTCCTCAACTTGGTCTGGTACTGGGGCAATCTCGCATTCCCTAAGGATCCCCAACGGTATCCGTGAAAACATCCTCCTCCTAACCTCGATCTCATCCACTGCGCTTGCCCAAAAGTCTTCAATCTGTGCTTTATGTCTGAATTCCTCAGACAATATCCATCTGATATTCCTATGGGGATCATAGTGCTGTCTGCTGGTATGGTAGGAAAGGTGGAAGAACTGGAGTTCATTTTCTAGCTCCCTTGCTGCTTGTAGTGATGGACAGATTTCGTCAGAATTCCCCATGGTAATTGGGAATCCAAGTCCACCCTTCTTCTTCTTCTTTTGAATCTTATCATAGGCAATAAGTTGCCTAGATACTTCCAGTATCACAATCCTGTTTGTGGGATACTGGGGCAATCTGTATGGGTAAGAGGAGAATCCTTGTAGCCTGATGTAGGTAAACTTCGGAAACTGGATAAACCGACATCCAAACTTTTCAATCAGCTCCTGTGCCTCTCTGGATATTCTATGATGTGTCCTTTGCTGCAAGGTCCTTGTTATGTACATGGTGAAGGCATCATTGACCCTCTTGTAATTGGAGGTACTTGTCAAATGCAACTGTGGACAAGCCTCATGTATTTTAAACTGATGGGGGCCACACCCGATTGGTTCCTTATATGAAATCCCTCTATACTTTGTCATTTGGGCCAACATGTAGACGATGTAAGAGCTCATGTAGAATGTTTTTGTCCTTCTTAGACCACGGAGTTGTTCATGTAAATTATCGTTGATCATCAGTGCCCAGTCTATGTAGTCCTTGCCTTCCAGCACCAAGTTGATATAATAGAACATCCAAGGTTCAAAGATGAATGCTTGGGGGCATCCTCCAACTCTGCTCAGCATCATTATCAGGTCGCAAAATTCTTGCCTCAAGTCCTTTGAAATTATCTGCTTAGGCAGCTTCGTGCAAGTTGGCTTGGACTTGTTCATCCACCTGGAATTTATCAAGTCAGCACATTGGTCAAATGTGGATGAGTACATCTTTTCAGCTCTCTCCCTTGTTTTGTAAATCATCTTTTCGTGAGTTGGGATTCCAAATGCCTCCCCAATTGCTTCTGGCATAAGGTTGGCCAACAATTTACCATTTGGTGAAACGATGGTTCTCCGCTCCGAGTTGTAACAGTTGGCACATTCTATGATCAGCTATGGGCACTGGATTGTTGGTGGAAAACCAACAGCTGCATAAAGTCCACTCCTTACGATGTTATGCGAAGTGCCTGACGGATGATGACCTCCAGTTCCTATTATTCGTCTCTTGAAAGTCTCCAATTTGAATGAGCCAATGTTTGTCACTCAGTTTGCCCAATTTTGAAGAAAACTTTGATTCCGGCAGGAAGGATTTGCTCAACTTCTTTATCACTGCCTGTCTTGATGTGCTTGCTCTTGTGGACTCAACGTGATTTCCTCTTCCTGCAACTCTTCTGCTTGTTTTCAGCCATTCTGCAAAAATACAAGAGAGTCATTAGAAAACAAGTCTTAGAAAATTTATAGCATTCTGAGGGTGCCAGCAGATTTTCGAAAAAATAAAAATGCTGCAACACTTTGTCATTTTCAGCTGCAAACGTCAATGCCCTTGCTCACTTCAACACTTCGAAGTTTCTACTTGCAACAACACACCTCCGACACTTGGAAATATTTGCTTGCAGCAACTTAACTTTTTCTTCACAATGTCATGTCCCCTTCTAGTTGACATCTCTTTGCAGTGTAGAGTTAGCCTATTATGCGACCTCCGTAGGCTAATGAGGAGATTAGGGGGTCTTGTGAGGCATGGCTCAGCCTCGGTTAGCGGAGTTTCTTTGCTTGGCTTTTGTTCGGGGTCAATCGGACATCTTTTGGCTAGACTTACTATTTTTAGTAAGTCATGGGAGCACCCTGCTATTTTTAGAATCTCAGTTTAGTCACATGTGGATTTAGTCTCTCGACTCCTAGCTCAGACGACTTAGCAATCGGACAAGTAAATCAAGAGATATTAAAATTTAAGTGACTTAAGTGATTTATTTAATATTTTAATATTATTATAAAGTTATAAAGTAACTTTATAATAATAAAGTCACTTTAATATAGTAAAGTGCGTTAAGTGAATAATTTAATGTGGGAATAAATCTTTTATCCCACATTGGCCAGGAAGGTGTTTGAGCTCTCCTAAGGAAAGAATAAAAAGAGACTTAAGAGCTCATTCTCGGCATCCATTGTTATTGTTATTGATTATTGCTTCTTGCTCTGAGCTCTGGACAAGGGTTTTCAGTATTCGCCATTGAAGAACGTAGTTCTTCTATGTGTTCATCATTTGAGCCAGTGAAATACCTGGTGAATTTGATACTTCAAAGAGAATCTCATACAGAGGTTCTAATTGTGCTCCAACAGTACGTTTTCAGTATTCTTCTATTTACAGAACAAGGGAGAGAAAGTTGCAGCCATGAATAGTGCGCATGAACAGTGCACGTGAATAGTGCGCATGAACAGTGCGCTTGAATAGTGTGCATGAACAGTGCACATGAATAGTAAAATTGCAGCTTCATCAACAATCAGCAATCAGCAGCGTGGTTGCATTCTGGAGACAAACAATCAAGTTTTAATCATTTCGTACAAATGCTTTTTATGTATTTTTTTATCAGCAATACGCTGTGTTTCAAAACATTAGCAGTCATATGGGAATAAATGACTTTGATCAATATTGCAATCAATTTGAATTTTAGTTCAGATAGATTAGTTTCCAATTATTGTTTTTGCTTTGTCAAAACCCCTTGAAAACACAAAAAAATCAGAATATTAAACAAAAAAATAAAACACATCAAACGACACAGCGGATAGAGCTTGCGAAGGGTTTCTACAGTGGTATCAGAGCGGTTTCTTGCCAGCCTGAGGGATTTGGGTTTCATATGCAGCCACAGGAAATTGGACCTCACAGGTATTACACCCGCAGAAGAGCTAAACAAGAAAGGGATTGGAGAGAAGACAATCCATTTACAGAGGTACTAGCAGTTGAAATGGGTGACAGGTTTGTAGGCAGTCCACCTAGAGGGAACAGAGATGAGGAACAAGAAACTAGAGAGTTCCTCAGAACAATGGCTACAGGACAGCAGCAGATGGCTCAAGCTATACAGGCACTTACTACCTTGGTTGAACGTATTAATCCACAGGATAGACGAAATCCAGATCAAGGGGATAACAGGAGTGCAGCGGGTTCACTTGGAGGCCAGAGGACTTATTCTTGGACAGCAGATAGGCCAACTCGTCCTACCTTTGTTAGAGATGAGCCAGAGGTAGCCCAGTAGAAGAAGCAAGTGAGGAGGTGTTCGCAGATGTCCTTATGGCTGCGAATGATGAATGGGAATTACTAACTCCATAGGTGCGTGAGAGTATGACTTTTGATAGGTTTGTGAATCAGAGGAGAGAACACTATCGTTTAGTTAGACAAGATAGAAGGCCCAGGAATCAAAACAGTGAACTTCAGCGAGCTACGAGCAAGCTTACTTTGCCTTCTTTCGATGGTAGTGGCAAGATGACTGCTCAAGCTTGGATTCATAAGCTTGATACTTTCCTAGCATTGAGACCTATGACAGAGGTTGAAGCTATTAAATATGCCACCTTGCACTTGGAGGGAGTAGCACACGATTGGTGGTCTCATGGGATGATCACTCTCCAACATAATCAGGTGACAACTTATCAGGATTTTGTGGATAGGCTCGTGGAGAGGTTTGATAAGAAGGATCCAGAAGTTTACTTTCAAGACTTAGCTTAGCTGAAACAAACAGGAAGCTTGGATCTTTTCATCAGTGAATTTCAGCGATTGGCAGTTATGGTGCCAAATATCTCAGAGAGGAGATTAATAGTCCTATTCACTGAGGGCTTATCGGAACCGCTGAAGGGTTGGATTAAGGCTTTTGATCCTCCCTCACTACAGGAAGCTATGAGGAAGGCACGTAGCATGGAACTTGCAGCCCCATCTAGCAAGTTCAATTCTAGGAGTTCTTCTTCTTTTAAGGACAGCAAGGGATTCAATAGGAACAAGGAAAAATCTGATTTTAAGAGTGACTCTAAGGGTAAATTAGCAGCACCCTTAGACTGAGAAACTCTTAACGATTTACGCAGGAAGAAGTTATGCTTTTACTGCAAGGGTCCCTATGACATAAATCACGATTGTCCTTTGAGGCCAAAAGGAAAGGCCAACAGGGTTATGTGGGCTTACTATGAGGGTTCGGATTCTGAAAATTCCGAACAGCAGGAGAGTCCTGAGGAGTCAGAGGCAGAGGTAGAGGCTTCAGAGCCTAAGGGTGAGACAGAGTTTCAGTTCCAGGAGGCACGGCTGTCTAGCATTCAGCAGGAGGGATCTTTTAGACTCCGTGGAGTCTTGGCTGGTCAAAAGGTTATTACCCTTCTGGATACAGGTGCCACCCACAATTTCATTGATGCCAGATTTGTGGAGAAGCGTGGGATAATGACCGAAGAGTTTGAGGGTCTTCGGGTTAAGGTGGCTAATGGTTACACTCTCAAGTGTGACCGCATGATTAAGGATCTCCCTTTGCGCTTGAATAATTATGAATTCAAGGCTGATTATTATGTGGTTAACATGGGTGATCTTGATATAGTCTTGGGCATGAAGTGGCTCCATTCTCTTGAGGAGGTTACACTTCGCCTTAAAGACATGGAGATTCGGTTCGAGGTGGAAGGAAAAACTCACATATTGAAGGCCATCAGAGACAGTAGTGTTAAGACTATTTCCTTCTGACGGATGGAGAGACTCATTCGTCATGCCCAGATTGAGTGGGTAGCAGAGTGTACCTTGATGCCTACACAGGGGGGACAACATAAGACTGAGTATCATCCCGACATCCAGCAGTTGCGGGTTAAGTATGATAAGGTTTTCAGTGACATTCCACCAGGGAGACCTCCAGACAGAGGGATAGAGCACATCATAGAGCTTGAGGAGGGCGCTAAGCCCGTCATGATTACTCCCTACTGGCACCCGAAGCGGCTTAAGGATGAGATAGAGAAGACAATCAAGGAGCTGCTTGCTATGGGTCACATTCGGCCGAGTAAGTCGCCATTTGCTTCTTCAGTTGTTCTAGTGAAGAAGAAAGATGGTACCCTACGTATGTGCATTGATTACAGGGTACTGAATAAGAGAACAATTAAGAACAGGTACCCCATACCCCGTATAGATGAGCTTATTGATGAGCTCCATGGAGCCTGTTATTTTACGAAGATAGATTTGAGATCGGGCTATCATCAGATCAGAGTTCGTGAGCAGGATATTGAGAAGACTGCCTTTCGTTGTCATTGTGGGCACTTCAAGTTTGTGGTTATGCCATTTGGGCTAACCAATGCTCCAGCTACCTTCCAGTCCACCATGAACAGGGTCTTCCACTCTCAGTTGAGGAGATATGTACTCGTCTTCTTCGATGATATATTGATTTACAGCAGGACATGGTAGGAGCACTTAGCTCACTTAGAGACTGTACTCAACATTTTGGATAGGGAGTCCTTGTATGCCAAGGAATCCAAGTGTGA
Source organism: Sequoiadendron giganteum (assembly GCA_007115665.2). NCBI lineage: Eukaryota > Viridiplantae > Streptophyta > Pinopsida > Cupressales > Cupressaceae > Sequoiadendron > Sequoiadendron giganteum. The sequence continues at coordinate 610,818,456 of CM021105.1, forward strand.
CTGAGGAATGACTGAGTTATTATATTTAGGCCACATCATCAGTGCAGAGGGAGTGTGGATGGATCCTGAGAAGATCCGTGTTATCATAGATTGGCCTACTCTTGAGAACCTTACACAGCTGCGAGGATTCCTTGGGTTCTGTGGTTTCTACCGCAGATTTGTCAGTGGTTATTTTCGCCATGCAGCACCTATGACGAATTTGTTGAGGAAAGGTGCATTCATTTGGACTCCTGAGGCATAGGAGTGTTTTATGAGGTTCAAGGAGCTTATGACTACATGTCCGGTACTGGCTTTAGCTGATTTCACGAAGCCATTTGAGCTTCAATGTGATGCTTCTGGTGAGGGCATAGGAGCGGCGCTAATGCAGGACAAGCACCTGATAGCTTATGAGAGCAGGAAACTCAGAGGACCAGAGAGGATTTTCAGCATATATGATAAGGAAATGCTGGCCATAATGCATGCCTTGGCCAAATTCAGGCAATACCTAGTAGGCAACAAGTTTTGCATTAAAACTGATCACAATAGCTTGAGACATTTCCTTGGATAGCGGGATTTGAATGATCGCCAGCAAAAGTGGGTGAGCAAGTTACAGGCATATGAATTTGACATTACCTATGTCAAGGGAACACGAAATGTTGTTGCTGACGCTTTTTCTCGCCGGCCTCATCTGAGTTCTATGGTGCACATTACAGAGGATTGGAGGCATTTGATTGTGGCAGAGTATGCCAGGGACACTTGGGCATCAGGTATTGTTGAGGGATCCATAGTAGACACTAGGTACACACTTGTAAATGAGCTGATCATTTACAAGAACAGGATTTTCTTGGTCCCAGGTTTTGAGATGAAGAACACCATTATGCGAGCTTTCCATGACGTACCTACAACAGGACATCCGGGTTACTTTAAAACATACAGACAGGTACGAGAGTGATTTACATGGAAAGGCCTTAAGGCTGATGTTCTTCAATATGTGCGTGAGTGCCCTATTTGTCAGCAGAACAAATAGGAGAACACATTTCCGGCAGGATTATTGCAGCCCCTTCCGATTCCTGATAGGAAGTGGGAATGCCTGTCGATGGATTTTATTACGGGCTTGCCGAAAGCCCAAGGACGTGATTGTATTTATGTAGTTGTGGATCGGTTGATGAAATATGCTCACTTCTTCCCGATCACCACCACTCACACAGCTACACAGGTAGCAGAGATTTTCTTCCGTGATGTTTTTAGATTACATGGTTTGCCACGGAGTATAGTCAACGACAGGGATAGTCGGTTCTTGAGTCACTTCTGGCAGGAGGTGTTCAAACTTTGTGGGACCGAGCTTACCCCGAGCACCAGTTACCACCTGCAGACCGATGGTCAGACGGAGATTGTGAACAAATGGGTGGAAGGTTACCTCAGAAATTATGTTGCAGGGCAGCAAAAGGCATGGGTCCGATGGATACATTTGTGTGAGTATTGTTACAATACCACATATCACATGACCATCCAGATGTCCCCTTTCATGGCGCTGTATGGTTATGAGGCGCCTAGCTTTCTTGATTTGCTTCTGAGCGACAGTAGGGTGCCCAGTGCAGGGGACTTATTACAGGAGAGCCAGGACATTGTAAAGGCTCTTAAGGAGAACATAGCTAAGGCACAGAATCAGCAGAAGCAGTATGCGGATCAGAGGAGGACAGAGAGATCTTTTGAGGTGGGAGACATGGTATACCTCATGCTACAGCCCTACCGACAGTCTACTCTCAGGAAGAGTGGATCAGAGAAGCTCAAGCCACGATATTATGGTCCTTTCCGGATTACCAGGCGTATTGGAGAGGTGGCTTACGAGCTAGAGCTCCCAGCTGATAGTAAGGTCCACAATGTTTTTCATGTATCACGCCTCAAGAAGGCGTTAGGACATCGTGTGGTACCTTCAGCAGTATTACCTCCCTTAGATGATGAGGGAAAATTGATTTTAGTGCCCGAGTCTATTCTGGAGTACAGGGAAAGATAGCTTTCGCAGGAGGACTATCAGGGAATATCTGGTGAAGTGGAGAGATTTACCTGTAGAGGATGCTACGTGGGAGAGCGAGGAGATTTTGCAGCATCCGGAGTTGAGATTGCTTGAGGACAAGCAATTTCAGGAGGGGCGGACTGTCATGTCCCCTTCTAGTTGACATCTCTTTGCAGTGTAGAGTTAGCCTATTATGCGACCTCCGTAGGCTAATGAGGAGATTAGGGGGTCTTGTGAGGCATGGCTCAGCCTCGGTTAGCGGAGTTTCTTTGCTTGGCTTTCGTTCGGGGTCAATCGGACATCTTTTGGCTAGACTTACTATTTTTAGTAAGTCATGGGAGCACCCTGCTATTTTTAGAATCTCAGTTTAGTCACATGTGGATTTAGTCTCTCGACTCCTGGCTCAGACAGCTTAGCAATCAGACAAGTAAATCAAGAGATATTAAAATTTAAGTGACTTAAGTGATTTATTTATTATTTTAATATTATTATAAAGTTATAAAGTAACTTTATAATAATAAAGTCACTTTAATATAGTAAAGTGCGTTAAGTGAATAATTTAATGTGGGAATAAATCTTTTATCCCACATTGGCCAGGAAGGTGTTTGAGCTCTCCTAAGGAAAGAATAAAAAGAGACTTAAGAGCTCATTCTCGGCATCCATTGTTATTGTTATTGATTATTGCTTCTTGCTCTGAGCTCTGGACAAGGGTTTTCAGTATTCACCATTGAAGAACGTAGTTCTTCTATGTGTTCATCATTTGAGGCAGTGAAATACCTAGTGAATTTGATACTTCAAAGAGAATCTCATACAGAGGTTCTAATTGTGCTCCAACAGTACGTTTTCAGTATTCTTCTATTTACAAAACAAGGGAGAGAAAGTTGCAGCCATGAATAGTGCGCATGAACAGTGCACGTGAATAGTGCGCATGAACAGTGCACGTGAACGGTGCGCGTGAACAGTGCGTGTGAATAGTGCGCATGAATAGTGCATGTGAACAGTGCGCATGAACAGTGCACGTGAATAGTAAAATTGCAGCTTCATCAACAATCAACAATCAGCAGCGTGGTTGCATTCTGGAGACAAACAATCAGGTTTTAATCATTTCGTACAAATGCTTTTTATGTATTTTTTTATCAGCAATACGCTGTGTTTCAAAACATTAGCAGTCATATGGGAATAAATGACTTTGATCAATATTACAATCAATTTGAATTTTAGTTTAGATAGATTAGTTTTCAATTATTGTTTTTGCTTTGTCAAAACCCCTTGAAAACACAAAAAAATCAGAATATTAAACAAAAAAATAGAACACATCAAATGACACAGTGGATAGAGCCTGCGAAGGGTTTCTACACACAAGTTGGTACTTCACTCTCAAATTCGTATTTTGAGGATACTTTGCATTTAGCAGCTCAAATCTTTCCCCCCCTAATTCGTACTTCAACAATTTGAGAAGCTTCCTCTTTCAAATCGCTCTTTCAGGAACTCAACCTTTCAACTCAAGTTCGCACCTCCCAACAATTTCACCTTCTTCACAAGTTCGAATTTCTCGGCAACTTGAGAAGTCTCTTTCTCTCTGCAAACTCGTACTTCAGCAATTTCGAAACCTCTCTTCTCAAATTCTCACCTCAGCAACTCAAGTATTCCTTTCAAGTTCGAATTTCTCAGCAACTTGAGAGTGTTTTGCATTCAGCAACAGGTGACAAAAATGAAAAGAACTTGAAATCTAATAGCCAGGTCGAATTCTAGAAGCTAAGAAGAGGCTAAACTTAGCAAACTTTCGAATTTCCATTTTCCCTCTTCTGCCAGTCGCAACACTTGTTAGTCAGAGCATCAAAATATTGACTTCTAGAATTTTTGAAAATTCATCATCCATGCATAGGCCTGCTTCATCACATTTGCATTTTTTAAAATATTAAATCAATATCCTCCGCAAACAATTTCATTTCATATGGCTAGGGAATTTGATTTCATGTTGTAAAATTATTTCGAGCCATCCAGTTCGATTCTCAAGCTTAAGGCATTTTGTAGAAATATTCATCTCATTTGCCTTAGAGAAATTTTAAATTTGCCTTAGGAAATTCATCAAAACAGACACTGGGCAAAAATATCCACCAAAACGATATGAGCGAGGCACGAAATAAGTTTGAACCATCTCCCAGTTGGAAATGTCCAATACCAGAAGAAAATTCCCTTCAGAACACATCGTTTTCATGTGTATCTGGATGAAGGGGTACATTTAATTTTTTATTATTTTGAAAAAAATAATAAAATTTGCTAAGGTTTGCTCATTTTTGTTCTGGATGTATTCCACATCTGCAATCTTCATTTTTCTTGCCTTGGCATTTTCCTTGATTTTCCTGAAGAATTTCCTTCCTGTCTCTGGGCGCATTTCATATTGCCTTTGGAAAATTTTATCATCACCCCTAGGCGTATTTCCTAATTTCTCCTTGTAATGCCTTAAAGAATTTTAAATTTATTCAACTTACTCATGAGGGGCGCATTTGAGGGTATGAACTTCCATTTTACCCTCTTTACCTTTCCACGCCTATACTTCCTTTATCACATTCTCCACAAAGGCAAGGGCACATTTTCATGTGTTGACTTCCAGCTAAGGGCGCATATGAGTATGTGTGAAGGAAATCCGCCAACACTTAGAAATATATATTTTTTTAAAACCACGCCCCCCTTGTCACATCTTGGGCCCATTTAGCATGTGAAGGAGGAACCCTTGAGCGTATTTGGAGCGGTGGGAAGGAATTCCCACGTCTTAAAAACTTTCATCTCTTCCTTTATCTTTGTGTGCGCATTTCATGTGTGGTGAGGAATTTGTTTGCCTTAACGTGTTTTTTACCATGCTTTCCTCACTTGTGGGCGCATTTCACCCATGCTCAAGGAATTTTTGGGCGCAAATAGCATAGGGAGAAGGAATTTCCTCAAGCCTTGGGCGCATTTAGCCTATGCTGCTTCCATTTTCAATCCTTGAGGGCGCATATGAGGGGTGGTGAAGGAATTTCCACTACTTAGAACATTTTTGCCGACTGCTTCATACCTTTTATCCTAAGGTGGGCGCATTTCGGGTAGGCAAGAGGAAATTGTGGGCGCATTTCACCCTATGAGGGAGAATTTTTTACACTTAGCAATTTCATCAACTCCCTCTCATTCCCTAGGTGCATTTAGAGGGGTCTCAGGGAATTTCTCATGACTTGGAAAATTTATCAGCTCTATCCTTGCCATGCCATGGGTGCATTTCATGGCTTCCCTTGTCAGCTTCAACTTGAAAATTCTCAATGCCCCGGCTACCTCTTGCCATTCTATTTTTAGCAAATTCTGGAGAAGTGTGGATCCCCTAGTCTTTTCCTCTGCTTCGAGTCTGGAACTGGTGTGATACGTCCCTTGTGGCCTTGCTACCTTGTTTATACCTGTCGTTGAAGCTTGTCTACTATTTTTAGCCACCCTGCTATTTTTAGCAAACCCTAACATTGATTGATCTCTGTAGCTTCGTCTGACCTTGAAATTTGCTCTACATGATCCTGATGTTTTAAGTGTCCTGTTCATACTTGTTTTTGGCACGGACATGCTATTTTTAGTCGTGGAGTGACTTACTAAAAATAGTAAGTATTCAGGTTGTACTCAAATTTTGCCAGTAGGCAGCCTGAAAGATGTTGATTATGATGGTGTACTTCGTTTTGACAACTCTGTATTTCATTCCCCCTATTTTTAGGCATACAATGGAAACCCTAATTTGACTTGCATGTACCCTGAACTGTGTCCGTTTGACTTGATTTCTGCTGTATGTCATTATTTGTGCTGAACTGAAGTGTTAGGTAGCTGCTGGAGTGAATCTGCTAAAAATAGTAAGTTTCTGGAAAGTGATCAATCTGATGTCGGATGAGTTTGCATGTTAAACTGCCCGTGGGATCTCAAAAACCCCAGAAAAACCCAAAAAACTGGTCAACATGCGGGCATTGGCTAAAAATAGTAAGTCCTTGAAAAATGATCCATTCTGCTTGCCAGTCACATCACTACGAAGCTCTCGCAAAACCCATAAGGAATATCTCGACATGCGTTGAGAAACTCTGCATTCAAACCCTAAAAATAGCCTTTGAAGGCTGTACCATTGAAAGTCATCATCTCGACTTGCATGTCACATCATTGCCAAGGTCTTGAAAAACCTAGATACATTCTCCAATCATGCATTGGAAAATCATATGTTCAAACCTTAAAAATGGCTATTGAAGCCTGAAGTGCTAAAAATAGCAAGTTGTCAGAACCTGTTCAAATTTCACGCGTAGGCACATTGAAGTTACCTGGAAGTGTTGATGCAGGCAGAATCCTTGAAATTCTGAGGAAAAGGCCTCATATTAGGTACTTACTGAAAATAGTAAGTTGTCAGATTTCAGTAAAAATTCAGTGGGATCCTGCCCTGAGCCTTCTGATTGTACTGCTATGCTCAGATTCTACTTCGATAACCTTATTTGACCTCAAACAAGCCTGAAGGATAAAAACCCTAATTTCACAGACTTAGCTAACATTTCAACCTAGGTGAAATGATGGGACATTCCCGGAAGAATAGAACGACTAGAGAGAGAGAGAACCAAAGCCAAAAGACCGAAATGGAGCAAAAATTAGGGGGTCCCCATCTTGGATGGGGTGATGTGTGAAAAGGTCACAACAGGTCACAGGCTGGATTGGTTACAACAGGCTAGGAGCAAGGGCTGTCAAAATCACTAGAGGTCGACGCTTGGTCTTGGACGATTTATTGAACCCATGAATTCTAGTCTGTCAAAATGTCGAGGAGCTAGCCTCAGCTAGACTAGAACCTTGGTTTTCTCTGCAATATTGCTCTACTACTTACAATTTGATTACCCTATTACTAAATAATCTTTTGTTTCTGAAGAAAGAAATTAGACTGACAGCAGATATATTTCATATTTCATGTGTTAATTGAAGTTTCAATTTGAGCATCATGTAGAATATTTAAAAACAAAAAAAAAAGGCTCAGCTGACATGGTACATGTTTATGATATTGTTATGCATGTTGTTTGTTGAACATGCATCTATATATTATAAAAATTGGAAGAACCATTGTTGTACAAAGATTATTTCAAGCTTGTTTGTGTGATTTTAGCCGTGTAAATGTAATCAAATCTATTATCAAACTAGGAGCCTAAGGATTCTAAGAAAATTCTAAGTGTAAGAATTCTATTCAAGATTCTAAGTCAGATTTAATTCTTCTTATTTGAATGTGCTGATTGCAGAATATTTATAAATTTCGATGTTTGCATATCAATGAAGGAACCACCTTATATATGATGGAGACACGCCTCTACAAGAGACGCCTCTCATGAGAGGACGTGTCTCCATCCGCTCATGGGACGTGTCCCTTGGGCGTGCGGGCTCCTAAACATAACCGATTAACATTCGGTTAACACACATAAACTTATATGCGTGGCAACAATATATATTATGAGTTCCGATTTTATTCAATGCAGAGTTTGAACATCATTTATTATTTCGAATCTTATACATGTTTATAAATTCGAATTACTTATTTTCCAGAAATATTTATTTAAAGAATAATTTCGATCACATATAAATGATGATGATGCAATCAACAATCATCATTTATATTTGACCGAAGCTATCTTTCATCAACACTCCCTCTTAGCTAGGGAAGATTTTTCAAATCAAATAAGTGGAGATATCACATTCACACGTGATATCGAAGATATGGTATGTTGTCTCAATATTGTCAAGTCACATGACATTCTTCATAACACATCTTCATTATGGTATGTGCACTGACATCAAGTCACATGATGTCTACCATAATAATTCATGGCATATCCACGGATATATAATTATCCACCATGATTATCTCTTAAGGATCACAATGATCTTCAAATGACATCAAGTCCCATGATATCCATCAAAGTGTCCAAGAGATACTATCATGACATGTCCACAAATATCAAGTCACATGATATCTATCATGATAGTTCAACTCATCATTGTAGAGTCGTCACTTTACAATGTCACATACAAGTGCTCATTATTAGAAAGATCGTCACCTTTCAATAATGTACACAGGGGGAGTAGGCCCATAAGGTCATGGAGTCACACACATGACTAAAGAGTTCACACATTAAACATCTTTAAATATATTAGTACAACTTATAAACAATTTGAATTTCAAACATAATATCAAATTACATTTCAGCCATCCCAAGTTTCTTCCTGAAGTGTTCTACCTTGATTCGGGAGAGATGTTTGGTGAGAATGTCTGCTGTTTGATCATTTGTACTAATATACTCCAACTGGATCACATTCCTTTCTACCATGTCTCTTACATAATGGTAGGGGATCTCAATGTGCTTGGATCTATCATGGAATACAGGATTTACAGAGAGTTTGATGCAACTTTGATTATCACAATGAATGATTGTAGGATTCAAGGGCTCACCAAAGAGTCCCACAAGTAACTTTCGAAGCCAAACTGCTTCTCTTGCCCCCATAGAGGCTGCAATGTATTCAACTTCTTTCGAGCTTTGTGCTACTAAAGACTGTTTTCTGCAAATCCAAGAGATCATAGCCGATCCTAAACTGAAGCAACATCTTGATGTGCTCTTCCGATTGGTCACACTTCTAGCCCAATCTGAATCAGAGTATCCATGTAGATCTAGTTGGTCATTCTTGTAAAGAAGACCATATCCAATAGTGCCTTGAAGATATCTCAATATATGTTTCACAGCCATAAGGTTAATTTCCTCTGGCTCACACATGAATTGGCTTAGAGCATTCATTGCATAGCAAATATCAGGTTTGGTGTTAACCAGGTACATCAAGGATCCAATCATCTGTCTATAAAAAGTGGAATCTGCACACTTAGATTTTGCTGTTGCTTCTTTTAGTTTGTGAAGGTTGGTTTCCATAGGTGTAGACATGGGTCTGCAATCCAACATTCCAAATCTCTTCAGAATATCAATAGTGTACTTCCCTTGGTTTAGTATGATGCCATCTGATTTTTGCCATACTTCTAAACCTAGGAAGTAGTGTAAGATGCCCAAGTCTTTCATGTCAAACTCTAAAGTTAGATCCTTCTTTCCTTGAGCAATGAGGTGATCATCTCCTGTAATTAGCAGGTCATCAGCATATAAAATAATTATTAACATATCACCTTTGACTACCTTGAAGTAGAGATTTGGGTCTGCATCATTCTTGGAAAATCCTAGTCCCAAGAGGTAGCTGTCAATTCTTTCATACCAGGCCTTGAGAGCCTGTTTAAGTCCATAGAGAGCTTTCTTTAGTCTGCATACATGTGAGTCAGGTTTATGTATCACAAAACCTTCAGGCTGTTCTAGATAGACTTCCTCTTCAATGGTTCCTTTTAGAAAGGCAGTTTTCACATCCATTTGGTGGATCTTCCATCCTTTAGCTGCTGCAATGGCTAACACTGCTCTGACAGATGTGTAACGGGCAACAGGTGCAAATGTTTCTTCATAATCAATGCCTTCCTTTTGTGAAAAACGTCTTGCCACAAAACGTGCCTTATGTTTTTCTATACTGCCATCAACAGAATGTTTGATTTTGAAGAGCCATTTAGAAGAAACAATAGATTTCCCTTTTGGTCTAGGCACCATGTCCCATACATCATTCTTTAGAATGGACTGGTATTCTTCCGTCATTGCGTCCTTCCATACTTGATGTCTGAAGGCTTCTGAAGCACTGTCAGGTTCTAACTTTAGGATGTTATTCATTAGAGCAACATAGCTTGAAAACCGTTTGGGTCTTTTACTTTCCCTAAACGTTCCTTTGGGTGCTGCAAGATTCTCAGCTTCTTTGATCATCTTTTTAGCCCAAAGTGGCCTCTTTCTACCGTTGTCATTTGTATTCTCATCTGGAGTAGATTGAAGTTCATTTGGCATTTCCTCAAGATATTCCCTTTGAATCTCAGAAACAGGTTCCTCTTCTAATACTCTCGGGGAATAGGTTTCTATCTCACTAGAACTTCTTGCCCTTTTGAATGCAATGTCTTCTTCAAAGATGACATCTTTGCTCAATTCAATTTGTTTCTGCCTGGGTATGAATATCCTGTAAGCCTTAGAGATTTCATGAAATATCCCAGCCAATTTTTTCATTTTATTACACAGCTAAATTCACCCATTAGCATTAGTGCAAACATAAACCAGCTGAATGTAACCCTCTCCTCTGATCAACCCAGATCCCAAAGCGGGCAAGATTGAGAGCATACACGAAAGGGGGTCGTTAGAATAACAAAGCTTGCTGAAAGTAACGGAAAGGAGGTGCAATCACTCTACCACTTATTCAGCGGGAGCACTGGAATTATAAATTACAATGCTGAAAGTAAATATGCAACTCGACCACTTTTCACCGGGTGGTACATGAAAGTAAATTACTGAAATGAAAGACTGAGGCAATGCCAGTATCTTCCACAAACGTGGGAAACTATGAAATTGCAAGAATTAAAATGGCTGAACAGTACTACTGTAGCAGCGCTACAATATGAGTTTCTCCTGCAAATATTACTGTATTTGAAATGCTTCAATGCTGTAATGAAGTATTATATCTCTCCTATCATCAAAAGACCCGATCCACACTAAACCCAACCCCAAAGGCAAACTTTTACAATCTGATTTTGACAGACCAACAACTGAAAATGCACAAACCAGCAACTAGACAACCCTCTAAAATGCTCATAACTCTCTCATAACTACTCCAAATGACATGGGACCAAGTTCAATGAACTCCTAGGAAGATGGCGACCAATTTATGACCAAGAAATAGCTGCAACAACTACTCAATGAATTATCTAAACATTTGCCAGGCATGACAAAGTAGAATGACCTCAAGAGGGGCGACTTATGCAAAATAAAATCCAAATCTACATATTAAAATCTGAAAATCACCAGGGAGGGGCGCCCAAGGCTACAAAATACAATGATCAAATACCCATAACCAGATAAAAATCGTTCAAAGACATGAGTGAAAAACCAGTTCAGTCACAGTCGATACAACAACTGTAGAAAGACTGAAAATACAATAACTTAATTGCAAAATGCAAAACAACTCAATGCGAAACTAATCTCAACTACTTGCTATCTTTCAAGCAAGAAGTTAAGCCGACTAGGAGGTATGCGTCCCTCAAAGCAATCCTGTTACCATTCCGGCAGCATAACAATATTGTAAAATATAAGATGCTGAAAGAGAGAGCAAAGCCTCTTATTTATAACTTTCTCCAACCTCAATTTCAAATTACTTTTCCCTCCAATTAGGTCGCCCCTATGAGATTCACATTCAAATTCATTTTGACATTTGCCTTTCATTTCAAACTTCATTCTCCATAACTTGGCGTCCAAACATATGGAGGATGAAACTTTATTTAAAATGTCAATAAAGTATATTTTGGCGTCCAAAATAATAATAAAGTGAAGCACTTTATTAAAGTGAAATATAAATATAATTGACCACTTATTTCTCCAAGGTGTCCAAACATGCCTTTTAATATTTCACTTAAAATGATATTCTCATCAAATATCAATTTTGCCGAAACAATCATCTGAAATGCTGAAGACCAACTGACTATACTGCCTTGCACGAAATAGCCATAATACCAAGTTGTTAAAACACTGCCAAAAATAGCACCAAGGGTGTTGGAGACCAAACTGCTCCAATTGACCTGCTAGATATAAACACTGAACTGAACTGAAGAAACCTTGCTAAATATAGTACGGCTAAAAATAGAACTTACTAAAAATAGCATATTGCTAAAAATAGTAAGTTGTTCCAAACTCATTTTAACCACAATCCGAGCAGCCGTCGTACTTACTAAAAATAGTAAGTCCAGAAAAGTTCTTGGATTCAGTTGCATGTCATGCTGTCGCGAAGCTCTCTGAAAACCCAGAAGGAATCCAGGATCCGAACTGTAAACTCCAACATGTAGCCGTCGTAACTTACTAAAAATAATAAGTTTGGAAAAGTTCTCTGATTCAGTTGCATGTCATACCACTGCGAAGCTCTCTGAAAACCCAGAAGGAATCCAGAATCCGAACTGTAAAACTCCAACATGCAGCCGTCGCAACTTACTAAAAATATTAAGTCCGGAAAAGTTCAATGATTCAATTGCATGTCATACCACTGCGAAACTCTCTGAAAACCCAGAAGGAATCCAGAATCCGAACTGTAAAACTCCCACATGCAGCCGTCGTAACTTACTAAAAATAGTAAGTCTGGAAAAGTTCTCTGATTCAGTTGCATGTCATACCACTTCAAAGCTCTCTGAAAACCCAGAAAGAATCCAGAATCCGAACTGTAAAACTGCGACATGCAGATCTTTGAATCCTCAAGGAAAACCTCCAAGTTGCTGGAAACCCTAATTTTGCCTCTGACTAGCCTACGAGCATCCAAGAATAGGCTAACAGTCACTGGAAGATGTAGTGATAAAAATGGGGACATTACATTTCACTATATCCCACAAATACCCCTTTCTTTTCAGAAGGTTCTAATTTGAATCTCTTCATTTTGGGCACATGAATATAGACAGGGCAACCAAAAATCCTAAAATGACTAATATCAGGTTTGATGCTCGTAAAAGCTTCTTCAGAAGTTTTGTTATCTAGATGACAATGAGGACATTTATTTTGAATGTAGACAACAGTTCTAGAGGCTTCTGCCCAGAATGAAGTTTCAATGTTCTAGTCAAACAACATTGCTTTAGTAGCTTCTACAATGGTTCTATTTTTCCTTTCAGCAACCCCATTTTGTTGAGTGTTGTAGGCTACTGTAAACTCCCTCTTAATCCCAACACTCATGTAGAATTCCTTGAAGATTTCCGAGGTGTATTCTTTCCCATTGTCTGTCCTTAAGATTTTTATTTTCTTCCCAGAGAAGTTTTCAGTAAGGGCTTTGAACTCCTTGAACCTTTTAAGGATTTCTATTGACTCTTTACACTTAAGGAAATAAATCCAGCTCTTCCTAGAGAAGTCATCTATTAATATGACATAGTATAGAAAGCCTGCCTTAGAAGGTACATACATGGGTCCACATAAATCAGAGTGAACCAGTTCGAATACATGTTGGGTTTTACTCAAGCTATTTTGAAAGGATCCCTTTGTATTCTTTCCTAGGGCACAACCTTTGCAAGATCCTTCATGAGAAGGTTTTAACTTGGGTAATCCTGTTACAAGTTTTTCCACAGAAGGTAGGGCACGAAAATGAAGGTGTCCTAATCGTCTATGCCAAATTTCATTTGAATCAAAAGTGTCAAGGGTAAGGGCTTGCTTAAACTCAGTGCATAGTTTGTAAAGATACCCTTGTCTTATACCTATGGTTTGGGCTTTTTTGATAGTTGAGTGTTTAGGCAATGCTAGAACTTTCCCATCCATAAAGGTAACTCTATATCCATTGTCTTCAAGTCCAGAGATGGATATTAGATTCCTCTTTATTCCAGGTACAAATAAGACTCTAATGAGTTGAAGGGAAAGACCAGATTTCAATTTGATGGAGCAAGTTCCAACCCCTTTTACAAGGTGTGCAGAATCATCCCCAATGGTTAATTCTTCATCAATCTTTTCAGTCATAGTGTCTAAGTGTTCTCTGAACCCTGTGATATGTCTAGAGGAACCACTATCAATTACCCAATTGTGGGTGTTGTTAGATACTTGACTAGATAAGGCTGAATAGAACACAATGTTCTCAGATTCATGATCTGAATTTGACTTTCCTACTTTAGCAAAAGATTTTTGTTGTTTTGATCTATCAGGGCACTTCATTGCATAGTGGCCATATTGATCACATCTGAAACATTTTACTGGAGAGATGTCTTTCTTCTTGAAAGATCCCTTTCCATTGGAATTTCTCTTTCTTTTAAACAATCCTTTCCTGTAGGAGTTTTTCTTACTCCTTTTATTAGATGTTGTGTTGAGTACATGAATGTCTTCATCTATGTTCTTTTGTTTGTTTTCTTTTGTAGAGAGTCTTGTTTCCTCTTGTAGGCAGTCTGTTCTTAGCCTATCAAACTTGGGGGGTTTAGATCTCGCACTTATTCCTTGAAGAAATGATTCCCATGAGTTTGGTAGGCCTCCTAGTGCAATTAGTGTTAACTCTTTGCTATCAATTTGATATCCAATTGTAGATAATTGATCCCTTAGTTCAATGATCCTCATGAAGTATGCATTAATAGTTTCTCCCTTGTTTATTTGGACATTGTTGATTTGCCTCTTTAATGCAAGAGTCCTACTGGTGTTGTTTATCTCATAGGTGCTCTCAAGAGATTTGAACATTAGATATGCAGTTTCATGTTTTGGTAGAATGGGCACTATAGGATCCCTAACTACATCTACTAAGATTTTCATGGCCTTTTCATTGTTTTCAATCCATTGAGTTTTCTCAGGATCAGCCTCTGGTTCCCTTTTGTTTTCTCTCACAAGTGAATCTAACTTATTCTCTTTAAGAATCATCATGATTCTAAATTTCCATGATGTGAAGTTGTTTGCTTTTGCAAGACGATCTTCAAATCTGATCACACTTGACATTATGAAGAATGTGATGTGAATTCGATTTAAAAATACGAATTTCTTTTAAGCAGTCTGATATCTAGATTTGATTTGGATTCACTCAACTTGGCTCTGATACCATGTAAATGTAATCAAATCTTTTATCAAACTAGGAGCCTAAGGATTCTAAGAAAATTCTAAGTGTAAGAATTCTATTCAAGATTCTAAGTCAGATTTAATTCTTCTTATTTGAATGTGCTGATTGCAGAACATTTATAAATTTCAATGATTTGCATATCAATGAAGGAACCACCTTATATATGATGGAGACATGCCTCTACAAGAGACGCGTCTCATGAAAGGACGTGTCTCCACGCTCATGGGACGTGTCCCTTGGGCGTGCGGGCTCCTAAACAGAACCGATTAACATTCGGTTATAACACACAAACTTATATGCGTGGCAACAATATATATTATGAGTTCCGATTTTATTCAATGCAGAGTTTGAACATCATTTATTATTTCGAATCTTATACATGCTTATAAATTCAAATTACTTATTTTCCAGAAATATTTATTTAAAGAATAATTTCGATCACATATAAATGATGATGCTGCAATCAGCAATCAACATTTATATCTGACCGAAGCTATCTTTCATCAACAAGCCGTTCTTGGATTCAGAGTTATGGATCTGTATGGTTTATTCTTGTTTGCGGGAGCTTCATATGCTTATGAAATTATTTTAACAAATAACTGATATTTTTTGAAAGAGTATATGAATCTAAGCTATATTTGAGGTTTCTAACACCTAGTGTTTTTGTGCAGGTTAATTCTGCTGGAGCAAAAGTCTTGGAGTATATTGCTGATTTTGGGAAACCTACTGCACCTCTTCCTGCAGCAATTGTTGCTTGTGTACCTAAGACAGTGCATAAAGATGGTAGTGGGGATGTTGAATTTCAGATACTTCCAGAGGAGATAACTACTGCTATTATTGAAGGTCTGAATGGACCTATAGAACCAGAACCAGAGGTCAGTTTGCTTTCAGGAATGCTTTAATGACAATTCATTTCAGGCATTTTATGTATGATTATTTGACATCTTTTCGTATAAAAAATTAGCCACATAAAGCTATACAGATTTTAGTTGGGCAAGACCTTCCATTTGGACGGCTATATAAAATATAGAAAAATTTAAAATATATAGGAAAACTTTAAATATTCATATGAAAACATGGATAAAGCATGCATATATACATTATAAAAACTTAGCATATAACATTTGTGTTAAGAATTCATTGTCAACACTCAATATGCATTCAGAATTCAGAATTCATTATGTGATATTAAACATAGTACACTGCTGCCGTCCCCTGGCCATCCCCTGTCCCTGAGACGTTTTCGGGATGGGGATGGGGGGATTTAGACCTGGGGATGCATCCCAGGGTAACATTGCTTTTGGCCCTTTTTAAAAACACTTCATGACATTGCCCACCCTTTATTTAAATAAATAATTAAACATAAGTTGCCTTTATAAAATAAAATGACCCTTTGCTAATTTAAGTTAATTATTTAATTATTTCCTTTGCAACATCCCAAAAGCCTACTGGAAATGAAAATAGGCTTCGGGTCTGCTCCCGTTTAATTATTTTGAAAAGGGGACATGACAGTATACCAAGGCTTAAGATATCCAAGGGATAAAATAAATACAATATTTCTGGTATTCCTTAGAGTTGCCTGATTGACAGTTCAAAAAGCCAGAAAGAAGTGATCATAAAACTGAGACTTTAAAACTTGCAGAGACTACTTCATGTCATTGCAACCTATGATCCAGTTAAGTTCACGTCACCCCTTTATTGTTATATTAAATGAAGAACTAGATAAAATATTTCCAAAGGCTGAATATTTTCTTGTGCACGTTGTTGGTTCCATATTTGCAATCTATGATTGGGTTTTAGATGTATTCAGAAATGTGTGGCTGATACAAGATGAAGATGAAGTTGAGTGGCATTGAGAAGAAAATGTCTGGATCTTACCATCATTAAGACCAGATGAAGAATGTATTGAATGATTAGCCCAATGCATTTAAAAACCAACTTCGTGATGGTCGCCTTATTGTAATTATGTTCTTGAGTTTTTCAAGTTCATTCTGCATATCGCTATTCTGCTGTTTTGACTTCTGTACTCATTGTAAATGACTATATCACTGTGATATAAGAGCAATCTATATTATACGTTTTTCCATCACATCTGTATCAAGTATATATGCACTCATTTGTCATAACAGCATGGATATAGAATTATTTTCCTATGTATTGCATTTTCGCTTTTCATCAAGAACTATCACAGCAAGGAAGGATGGAATGTCCACCAAAAGGTAACATCCCATAATCATGAAAGGATGGTTAAAATGTGGACAAATTACCAGAAAACAATTAATTCTATGCTCAATGTATGATACATGTGCAATACCATTACCAAACTTGATTTCAATGTTTTGCAAAATTCCTCGCTGAACACATGGAAATGTAATTATGATTTTTTTTTGCCAAAATGATTGCCTTAGTTGACTTTGAAAGGATATTTGTATTGGCAGATGCCATTAGAAAAGAAATTTCGTCACTCACAGACATACTTGGCACTCACCTGCCAAGCATATCTCTTCACATCTTGCTTGGACAATCCTTCATCAAATTCCATGTTGGCAAGTTTGTAGCCATCGCCTTATATGTGGTTGTTCACCAAGGACAAAGAACACCTTTCTCTCTTGGCAAAAATCATCAGATATGAACCTTCACAAACGTTCATAATGACTTTTCCTTTGTAGAGCTCATTATGAATGTGACAAAATAGTGTTCTTCCATAAGAGTCTGTTTCCTTCAAACCAAGAGTCATATATTTCCTAGTAAGGACTATTTATTTTCTTTGAGATATTATCATTTTTTTATTTGTGAAGCATAATAAATGCATAAGAATAATAAGTCAATTTGTTCTATATCTAAGAAACATAGCAGATCAGCTGTTCTCCACAAGTTCCAAGTAACCAGCTGTTTTAAGGTTCTTTGTGTGGTTCTAAGCTGTATTGTGTGTGAATGAAGGAACGCTTTATTAGTCTAACGGAGTAATCACATGAGGCTGTTTACCTCGCGGAGTGTTTCTATCAACGTACTACTTACACAGGAAGTAAACTGAACTAGATGCAATACACAGAGAGAATAACATAATAAGGCTGAATCATGAACACTTCCATTCATTCATTGCAAGTATTAACATATACAATCTGACTGACATAGTATTATCAATTCCACATAACATAACTCCCATCTGACTACATGGTCCCAGTACATATAGCGTTCGGCGGTGGTTGAGCAACCAACCATCGTGCCGCTTCATAACCATAACTAATCAAGACTTTGTTACTTGCCATTAACCATACTTACTTATTCTCGCTACAACTAATGTTTTATTACTAAAGCCACCGACCGACTACGCTAAGACCGACTACATACGTCAGCTTACATCATCCCCCCCTCAAAAAGAAGTCGGCTTCCCAGACGACTAACACAAAAACTGGGAGCCCTTTTACAAAACAGATTTAGTGAGAAGAGGGTTGAGAAGACATCCTTGGCGGCTGAGGGACTGAAGAAGTGGTTGCCGAAATGGTGAGTTGATGCAGCCGGTACACCTCCTCAGTACGTTGTTGCAGGTGACGAGTGGCCTTCAATTCCTTCTCTCACGTGGTCTTCACCAAATGTACTGCCTCCTTCAAATTTTTGTTAGCCTTCACCAGTTCTTCGTCCTTCCTTGCTAACTGTTTAGCCATTTCTTCCTCTCGCACCTTCATTCTTCTTTCCATTTCCAATATGGTGTTATCTCGGTCGGTTACCTTCTTGTTTTCTTCCTCTAATAGGTGAGAGAGCTCCAGTCTTTGTTTCTTTATAGATTCTGCCTTGGCACAAATGTTCTGGGAGAGCGTGATTGCCTGGTCTGCCTTCTGCTCCATTTGGTCTCCCTTCCTCTCAAACTTCTTGCAGGCTAGAAACAAGGACCTGTATGCTGCCTCCATCTCAAAAAGTTGGGCTACCAGCTTATTGTCCTTCCTACGAAAAGACGGCCTCTTAGGATACCAGGCTGCCATCATCTCAGGTATCTGTCTGCCCACCCATTCCCCTATAAATATCCTGTTGAACTCTTTTTCACTCTCAGAGTTCATGAACTGAATTATCCGTTTAGCCTCCTGCTCCGCTATGGGTGAGTAATTCCTATTAAGTGTCTTGGCAATACCTGACACTTCCTTAATAACCAACGCAATAGGCTCCAGGCTGTGGATGTACCTTTCGATTGTGCCGATTGGATCTTCTCTGTCAAGCTTGGGAATTACCACTGCAATCCCTTCAGACACATCCTCACTAGACTCCCCGTTGGTACTAGCGGTTGCAGGTACGGCTGGTTGCTCTGCTCTCGGAGTCTCCCCATCTGATAGAATGTGTATTACCTGTGGTGCCACTTCTCCTTTTAGTTGTTCTATCTCCGCCTGCTGAACTACTGGTATGTGAGCCGCCAATTGTGTGCTTCCTGTAGGTATTCCCTCCATCTCCTGCAAGCCCGGTGAATGTATGGGGGAAATATCTTCTTCCCTAGTGGGAGAGCCCATTTCCCTCAACCATCCATCTACATGGAGTACCTCCCCTGAAGGTGCGTCCTCACCCATTGTGTTGTCTATGGCTGTACTCTCTACTTCCACCTATTCGTTTGGCACGCCTCCAGTCAGGGGTGCTATGTCTGGCTCACCCTCAACTTTCCTAGCCATGTCAACTTCCTCTCCCAACTCTTGTCCGATAGGTGCTACTGCTCGGGGATTTACCTCTACTGAATAAACACCAGCTGGTGCAATGCTGTCCGCTGAGGAGGAAAGTGCTAACTGATCATATTCATCACTAGCTAGCTGCTTCCTCTTTCTCCTTGTCGTCTTGGGTTC
This sequence comes from Sequoiadendron giganteum, assembly GCA_007115665.2. Taxonomy (NCBI): domain Eukaryota; kingdom Viridiplantae; phylum Streptophyta; class Pinopsida; order Cupressales; family Cupressaceae; genus Sequoiadendron; species Sequoiadendron giganteum. The sequence goes on from CM021105.1 coordinate 610,837,944, forward strand.
CTCTGCTGTGCCGCCTGCCTCTAAGGTTGTCCACCGGAATACTGTCGGCCAAGAAGAATCATAATCCCTGGTTGGCTGTAGTTTCCCCAATTTGCCTTGCGGCACCTGATTATAGACGACATCCACAAACAGTGCTATCAGATGCTGGGTCATGTAGAATGCTTTATGTTTGCATTCTTGAAATTCTCTAACCCTTTTTGACAGGTAGAGCGCCCAATTGTAAATTTGTCCTACGCTCAACCCGAACATGAAATCCACCATCCAGGTTGCTATGTCTGAGGCTCGACTGGCACCTATCAACTTGCACTTGATGAGGTCCATGATGCATTTCCACTCAGGACTTATTAGCATGTTTTTCCGCAGTCCCCTTGCTCCTGAACTCCACACCATTTCTTTCTCTTTTTCTGTGATATCAGGCCTGCAAATGCGTTTAATAATCATTTCTTTCTGTTGGGCGGTCATCTTTGTGGTTGGTTTGGTAACTACCTTGCCAGACGCAGGTATGCCAAAGACTCGCCTAAAGTCGGTTGGTGAGAAAGCCACCGTCACTGGAACTCCTTCGTACTCAATTGTGCTCCAGTGCCCATGCTGATTGTAATTGGCCACAATATCTTTTAGATAGGCCTCGAAGTCTCTGGAGTTGAAAAATGGGCATTGTATTACCTTGTCAACCTGTGCCATTGCTAGTGCTTGCTTCGTCGGGTGATCAGAAGCTGTCTCTTGCCACCAGGTTTTGCAGTCTATGCCTGTGAGGCTTTCCCATGTCAATGAATCTGCTATCACGTTGTCCGTTTTCCCCTTATTTGCTTTATTCCCAGCCACCTTGGGTCTGAGTATTATTTTCTTGCCCTTGGTGCTCGTGCTGGCATCCATTGTCTTCTACTTACGAAACTGAAAATAATTGACATCAACGACTACAATTAATTTAATCCTTGATCCGTACCTTGGTACGACAGTTACTTGTCTTGGCTCGATGGCTGGTACAACCTTTTGTTTGGGCCGTACGGACTTCCCTGTGTAACGTACGGATTTCACCTTGACTCGGCGTATGGACTTTGCCTGTGCTAAGTGGCGTACGAATTTCTGATGAACTTGGCGTACGAGAATTTGTCCTTTTTGGTGTACGGAAATTTGTTTCTTTTGACGTACATAATCTTGACTTGGCCGTACGGAAATTTGCTGTCTTGGCCGTATAGAAATTTGTTGTCTTGGCCGTACGAAAATTTGTTGTCTTAGCCGTACGTAAATTTGCTGCCTTGGCCATATGGAAATTTGACTTGGTCATACGGAAGTTTGTTGGCTTGGGCGTACGGATTTTAATTGGCAGTGTGCGGGCTTCACCTTGCAGCGTACGGGCTTGAGAGTGTAATGTACGGATTTCTCTATCAGTGAGTGGCGTACTAGCTTCTTCTGGCAATTCCGTACGGGCTTCCTTGTTCCTTGGCAGTTCCCTTTTATCTGTCGTATGGCCTGTGTCTGCAACCCTTGCTGCCTGGAATACAAATAAAAGGTCTTTGCAATCTTTGTATTAAATAAGTTTCCTTTTGATTTAGGTTGCACCTTTGTTTGTATTATTATTAATTTTTTTAATACTTTAATATTTTTATTTACTTCGCCTGATTCCCTTTTCTTATCTTTCTTTCTTTTCATTATGCTTTTTCTCTCATTTTTCAATTCTTCTTTTAATTCTACCGTCCCACTTTCTTTTTCATTTCCTCTCTCCTCTTTCTTAAATCTACTCTCTTTTAATTTTTTTTTTCTTGTTTTAATATTTTTAATATTTTTTCATTTTCACCATCTTCCCTCTCCTGATTGTTTCTTTTTCTCTTCTTCCCTCGTACTCCATCATCTTGTCTGACTTTTAATTTGGATGCATAATACCATTTACATGTGTACGGGGATCGTTTGTAACATTCCTCTTCACAACAAGTCCCTATGTATTGAATGTCAAACCATTTATCAAGTAAAGGAGTAGGACCATTACCTTTATATCGGCCGTCGACATATCTTCCTCCGTACTGTTGGTACCATGTAACATCCTCACCTTCTACTGTGGGAGGTCCCACTGGATTTGGTATTATTTTCCAGAGTCCGTCTTTTGTTGCTATCTTCCTAATCCTCGACACCTTCCTTCTTTCTCTTCTCATTAGCTGTAGTATCTCCTTTGTATACCCGTCCACATGTGATAGGAATTGGTCCTCTGCCATGATCACAGTTTTTAGACAAGGAGCCGTTTTTGCCAAGTATTCTTCCCATTGTTCATCGTCCCACTCTTCCTTCTCCTCGTCATTTTCTTCAGGTTGGGATTCTTTTGCCGCTTGTTCTTCCTTTTCCTTTTGTGCCTCTTCATCTATTTCTTTTGCCAGGTACCCCTTTCGTATGCCTTCGTATGGTGCGACGAAACTCCAATGTCCACCCATTCATTTCCATAATGCAGGTGTCCCGAACATTGCATTCGTTAGGTGTTTGTTTATTCGTGGTACTGCAATTCCTTCCACTCTCTTTTCTACAAATCTCTCTTCCATTATCTGGTTCCTGCCTGCCCAGATTTCTTCTCCTGCGTATCCGAGGCCTCCCAAACCCCAGTCTTGCTCTCTTGGTGCCTCTGTCTGCACAGGCCAATCTTCCTTGGTGGCGTATCCGAGCATATTGATGGCTATAATATGTTCCTTCTCTTTTCTCTCCTAGTATATCTTTAGCTTAGATTCGTTGATTGCACTCGGTAGGGACGATCCATCCAAATTCTCGAGTTTTATAGACCCATTGTTGCAAACTTCTTTGATTTTGAACGGTCCTAACCACCTTACTTTGAACTTCCCTGGTTTAATCTCGTTATGGTTGTTATACTTCAAAACTAATTGTCCTGGCTGGAAGTCCATTCGTCAGAGGTGTTTGTCGTGCCAATGCTTCCTTCTCCGTTGCATATTTTCTGTGACCCATTGTGCCATCACTCTGCGCTCGTCGAGTTTGTTGAGTTCGTATAACCGCTTCTTCAAACTCTCTGTATCTCCTAACCGGTTCTCTATGGCCATTCATAGACTCGGTACCATGTATTCCATTGGTACTACTGCTTCCTGGCCGTACATCAACTGGAAAGGTGTGTGTCCTGTTGTTACTTTGTATGTCATACGGTATGCCCACAAGACGGCTGGTAGCCGCTCTTCCCAATCCGCTTCCTCTATACCACAAGACTTGTGAATAATTGCCACTAGTACCTTATTTGTAGATTCTGCTTGGCCATTGGCTCGTGGGTAGTACGGGCTAGATAGGTTGTGGAATATCCGGAACTCTGTTGTCATCAGTTAGATGACGTGATTCACAAAGTGTCCTCCTCGATCACTGGTAATTTGGATTGGAATCCCGTACCGTGTCACTATCTATTCGTAGATGAATTTGGCCGTGCTCTGGCTGTGTTATCTGGTAATGCTCGTGCTTCAGCCCGCTTCGTGAGATATTCTGTCGCCACCACGATGTATCGGCACCAGTGTAGGTGACTCACTTTCAATGATCCAATGAAGTCCAATCCCCATCGCTCAAACAACTCCTGCGGCTGGGATGGATAGAGTGGCATAAAGTCCCGCTTCAGAGGTTTTCCCACTCTTTGGCAGGTGTCACATCCTATCACCCACTCCCGTGCGTCTGTGTGCATCGTCGGCCACCATAGCCTTGCTAGAAGAATTTTTCTCGCCGTGGCATCTGGTCCCATATGCCTGGCAGCCAAACCCTCATGTGCCTCCTTCAGTACCCCTGGTATTTCTTCTTCTATAACACATCTTCGGAGGAGTTGGTCGGACCCCATTTTGTATAGCAAGCCGTTAATTAGCTGGAAGGTTTTGCTTTTTAGTACGAGCTTTCTCCTCTCTGCTGGTGCCATTTCCTTGGGGAACGAGGAGGTGGACAAGTACTCTTCGATCTTTTCGTACCATGACAGGAGTGTTGCAATCTGAAACAGGTGTGCGTCAGGGAAATCTTCGTTCATGCCTCCTTCTGTAGGTTCACCTGACCGTATTCTTGACAACTGGTACTATGATGGTGAACACGAACTCCTGAAGTAATAACAACCACCTACTCACTCTACCTTGGATTATAGGCTTGTTCACGAGATACATCAGAGCTTGATGGTCCACGTAGAAGGTGAATGGCGTCGCTAGCAAGTAGTGCCTAAATTTCTGTACTGAGTACACCATCCCCAGTGCTTCTCGCTCGGTTGTACTGTAGTTTTTCTCTGCCTTCGAGAGTAGCCGACTGGCAAAGAATACTGGTTGGTCCAACCCATGTGCTCCAACTTGTGCGAGTGTTGCTCCTATGGCAAAGTTTAAGGCATCCACATGTACGTGGAATTCTTTGTCCTAGTCCGGGTACACTAGGATGGGTGAACTGATTAGCCGATCCTTTAGTTCCTTGAATGCTTTTTCTTGTTCTTCCATCCATAGGAAAGGTTGTCCCTTCCTTGTCAATAAGTCCAGCGGGTATGATACTTGTGCAAAATTCTTAATGAACCTCCGGTAGTACCCGACATGGTCGAGGAAGGATTTCACTCCCGTGACATTTTCCGGAGCCTCCATATGTACGATGACCCTTATTTTGTCAGGATCGGTCTTTAGCCCTGCTTTGCATACAATATGGCCTAGTAACTTTCCCTGCGGTACCATGAACCTGCATTTCTTTGGGTTCAATGCTAGACATGCTGCTCGACATCTTTCCATGCATTCTCCAAGGGCTTTGAGATGTTTTTCCTTGTCACTAAAAATAGACCAGTCATCTAGAAATGCTCTAAAGTTGCCCATCGACATCTTGCCAAATATGTGCAGAATTATCCTTTGGAATGTGGTCGGTGCGTTACACAACCCAAATGGCATCCGGTGGTACGTGTATACTCCGTCTTCGACCACAAAAGTTGTCTTCAACTTGTCTTCTTCGGCAATACAAATTTGGTTATATTCGGAAAACCTGTCAAGGAACGAGTACATTTCATGCTCGGCGACCTCCTCCAAGATGGTGTCGGTGAAGGGAATTGGGAACGGGTCCTTCACTGTTACTGCGTTCAAACATCGGAAGTCGACACATATCCGGATTTGCTCCGATTGTCTTTTTAAGGAAATGACAATTGGTGACACCCACTCGCTCACATTTACTTTGAAAATGATTCCCGCCTCCATCTTCTCTATCTCCTCTTGTACTTTCGCGACATAGTTCTTGTTCATCCTATACGGTCTCTTCCGTACGGGTTGGGCTCCTGGTACGAGCGAAATCCTATGCACGCACAGCTCCGGTGGTACTCCTTTCAAATCCTTGTACGTCCAAGCGAAGGTGTCCTTGTACTCCATGAATATTTTGAATGCCGCCGCCTTTAGTACTGGGTCCCAGTCATCACCGACGAGGATCTCCCTAGGCTTCTCTTGTTCTCCCAGATTCACCCTTTTGATTGTCGGTTCCTCATACTTGATGGGCTTATCTTGTTCAAGCTTATGGGCTGTCGTCTCATCTAACTCTGCATGCCTTCGTTATAGTCGCCATACTTTGGCGGGAATGCCTCACTGGCGGAGCTCTTATCTTCGCCTTCTCCTTCTTTGATTTGCAGCATGTTGCAATCTGAGTGGAAGACTTCATAATCTTCCATCTGCTAGTGAAATAACCCGTTCAGTGAACTGGTTTCATCTTCTGAACAACTTCCAATTTCTAGAACGCCTTCCTCGTTTGGCTCCATGGTTCCCCTTTCGTCATCGCCATCTGATCCCTCATCAGATTCTGAAGACACTAGGTCCTCACTGACCGCTTGATTTTTCAAGTCGATGATATACTTCTTCCCATGGCTCTCGATGAAGAGGGTATTCTTCTTCCAGTTATGGTTTGCCTTGGCGGCAATTAGCCATCCGCGTCTGAGTAATGCATCGTACGGTTTTCTCTCTAGCGGGATGATGACAAAATTCAGCAGGAATTGTTGCGTACCTATCACGACTTTTTGTGCCATCAACGTACCGATTGGTTTGATATTATGTTGATCGACACCCACCAATTGAAATGTCGGTGTCCAGAGTGTGGGTTTCCCGAGGCTCTTCCATGTGTCCTCGAGTAGTACGTTAACTCCCGATCCTCCATCGACGATGGTATTAGAGAGTTTCATCCCTAGGATTTCCATCTGTACGACGGCTGGTTTCCTCTTGCCGCTTATTGCCAGCAGCGTTGGATCCGTGGTCGCTCATGTTGGTTCTCTAGTGTCTTCGCCCGGACCCATTTGTGTATTGTCTGTCATGATATTTGTGAGTGCTACTCTTAGTTGCGGCATGGTTTGTAGAAGGTCCGTTACCTTGACTGGTATAGTTGTGTGAAGTACTTGCCATACGATGTTCGTTTCCAACTCTGATTGCAACGACGTACTTGCCGCTTTGGTAGTTCTCCGTTCATTTGCCATTGCTTCTTCTACTTCTGCCCTGGGTTCTTGGAGTCGTTCTTTCTCCGTACGGGGGTCCAGGTAGTTAGCTTTTTTCATCTGCGCCCTTGTAAGTGCCAAAACTTCTTCTGCGGCTACCTCTAGTATGTTGACACCTTTTTGTTTGGGACAGTCGGTGTCTTCGTGATCGCCCGGACCGCACCACTTGCACAACTTCCCTCCGATGCCTTGGCCGCTCTGGCATTCCCTGGCAAAGTGGCCCCATTCGCTACATCTTCGGCATTGGATCATGGGCCGACCTTTGCTGTCATATTGGATTTTGCTTCTTGGTGTGGTGTTTCTCCGGTTGTTGTGATAGCTGCCGGGAGATGCGTTGTTAATCTAATACTTCGGTGGAGTGGTCAGAGGGGTGGATTGTTCCCCTTGTGTGAAGAACACTTGTGCACTCCGTGTTTTCAAATTGTACGGGCATTCTTTGACCGAGTGTCCCATAACTTGGCAGATGTCACAAAACATCTTCTTTGGGCAGTTTGCTTTTGTATGGCCTTCCATTTTACATTCCGTACACCACAGTTCGGTTGGGTCTTTTGACCCTTCCTTGTCTGCTTTCAGTTCGTTCATCATCCTTAGCATGTCGCGACGGAGTGCTTGTACAGTTTTTGATTCATCCTCGCTTTCCCCCGCGCTTTCTTCATCATCATGTTTCTTCCCTCTAGAGGATGTCTTGTTCTCACTTTCAATATCCATCACACGGTTGTATGCTTTCGTGTACGAGGATGGAGGTACTACCTTCATGTTCTTACGTAGTGAGGGAAGCAGCCCTTCGATAAACCATCTCTTCTTTAAACCATCTGCTGGCTGTGATTCTAGTTTCCCCAGCAGGTCTTTTAATTTCCGGTTGTACGTTCGTACGCTTTCGTTTTTCCCTTGTTTGGTGTTGTAGATCTCGGCCACAATTTCACTGTCGTCCCTCAATAGTTTAAATTCGTCTTGAAATGCCTGTTTCAACACCCTCCATGAAGCTTTTTGTGTTCGGTCCAACTCCGAGTACCAGTCAATGGCACTGTCTTGGAGTGTCGTCGGGAATGCTTTCAACCAGTTATCCTGGTCGTCTTCTCCGCTCACTGTCCAAATTGTCTCACACGTTTTACAGTGTCATACTGGATCCTCTGACCCATTCCCTGTAAACTTCGGCAACTTTTGCCGTTCTAGAGTCACCATCCTGCCCCGCTGTCCTACCCGTGTATTGCACCTGACTGGACTGGTTTCGGTACGTTCCGGTGCGTCACTTGAACTCTCGGCCACGCCCGAGTCACCCTTCTGTCCCCTGTCAGCGTCCTCTACACCTTGGGTTTCCTGGGTCCCACTCTGGTGCTCCCTCTGCCAAGGGGTCTTGGGCTCAGATCTCCCTGTCCTTAACCCTTCGTCGTCGTCCGATATGGACAACTCCCGAAAGCGTTGGATATTGTTTTCAAGTTCACCACTCAAGTCTTCCTCATTTTCTTGGTTTTTATGTTTTTCTACGTACGGGGTGCCGAATGGTTCCTCGTACTTCTCTTCCTCATGGTGCTGGTGTGATTTACTAAATCTCAACCGCTGGCTTTCTTGCTCTTGTATTCTTAATGATCGCCAAATTCTTTCATCCTTTGCTTCGTGCCCGATTGGTACTCGGTTCTTGTCTTTGTTCGGCCGTACAGGCATTTACAAGTCTTTCACGTGATCATTGCTGGTTGCCAGGGGTACGTCTCCGACTAGTGTCCCTTTCTTCCTCCTCCCGTTTGGTTCGTTCCGAGTATCGCTGCAAAATTTGCTGCCTTTGGCGGTCTTGTTCCTCCTCCGCCCGAAGTTCTTGTAGGATGATGGAATGACGGGCCAACAATCTTGGCATGCAGTGGAGGAGGTGATCAACCTCGTCGTTTACTTCGAGGCGATCCCAAATAATTGCCTCAGGGACTTCTCGTCGGAGGGCTTGCCTCCGTACGTGGTCTCATAGGGATATGTTGCAGAGATTTGTCAGATCTCATGTCAAATCGTCCTCTCTTTCTTCATTCGTTACTATGGGTTCATCCGCTAGTCGGCCCATTACGCTGCCATTACACCGAGTGCTTCCCTGGTCCGCTTAAGCAACGGCGCCAAATGTTTACCTCGCGGAGTGTTTCTATCAACGTACTACTTACACAGGAAGTAAAATGAACTAGATGCAATACACAGAGAGAATAACATAATAAGGCTGAATCATGAACACTTCCATTCATTCATTGCAAGTATTAACATATACAATCTGACTGACATAGTATTATCAATTCCACATAACATAACTCCCATCCGACTACATGGTCCTAGTACATATAGCGTTCGGCGGTGGTTGAGCAACCAACCGTCGTGCCGCTTCATAACCATAACTAATCAGGACTTCGTTACTTGCCATTAACCATACTTACTTATTCTCGCTACAACTAATGTTTTATTACCAAAGCCACCGACCGACTACGCTAAGGCCGACTATGCTAAGGCCGACTACATACGTTCTATATCTAAGAAACATAGCAGATCAACTGTTCTCCACAAGTTCCAAGTAACCAGCTGTTGTAAGGTTCTTTGTGTGGTTCTAAGCTGTATTGTGTGTGAATGAAGGAACACTTTATTAGTCTAACAGAGTAATCACATGAGGCAAATTCGAAAAACAATATTTATCTTCTTAGGCCATGCAGCCAAAGGTGTGTGCATGTATTTTTATTTATTTATAAATATCTGATATAGTGCAGTGAAGATGCAAGTAAGTGAAACCTGGCTGAATGGAATGGTGTTCCGATTCCTACCACTTGAGGAGGTTTGTTAAGTTCACTGCTCTTCTCCAACCTAAAGGTCCGGATCATAAATGCCCTTGATCTTTCTCCAATTATCCAGCTAGCCCATTTGTTCCAACCAGCCTAGAGCAATAGCTTACTGAACTACGATGTATCTAGGACCAATTGTTAGGGACATTGAGCTTTTACCAGTGTTCAACGGAGTTTCCTGAAGTGGGCGTCCCCTGTCGGGGACGCATCTCGGGGACGGAGGGACAAGGGGTCTATAAGTTGGGGCGGTGCTGATATACATATGGTACTTGAATAACTAGTTATAAAAAGATGTTTAAGAATAACATTTCAAATTAAACTTTGGCAAATTAGTAAAATTGCAAATACTAACATTTTGAATACTTGAATACTATTACTAAAAAACTCAAAGTAAATAAATATTGAAATTTGACAAATGAAATTGTCGAATTTGAGATTTCTATTATATGAATATCGAAAATATGACATGTCACATCAAAATATCATATCATAAAAATGATTACAATGAGTAGCATGATACATTGATATGAATCATAATCAAAATAAGTGCAAAATGCAAAAATGTAGTGAAGGGAGGCCTCTAATGATCTCCAAACTCCTCGTCACTCGAACTACTGGAATCCTCGTGCTCAAGCTTTGCCAAACTAACACCAACCGGCCCTGCATCTGAAGCCGAAACTGAAGCATCCTCATCAATCTGTTCTAGCTCCTTTGGCTCTACATCCGACCGTGCTGCTGGACTCTCATTGTACAAAAGTGTTTTGCGGTCAATGAGACGCAAAGCACTATGTACAACCACAAGCTTCTCTGCTCTCCTAGAGGTAAGTCTGTTCCTCTTAAGAGAGTGGATGAAGCTATATGTAGACTAGTTCCTCTCAGCAGCTGAAGAACTAGAAACCTGAGATAACAATCGAATGGCTAGAGTGGTAGTCAAAGGTCTCGATCCATGGCAAGTCCACCACAAAATTGGGTCTTCTTGCGCCATAGTTCGCATATCCATCTTGGCTGCATCTGAATAACCCCTAAGAGTGGCAAATTTGGTCCACTCGGTGCGAATCATACTGGCATCTACATCATTGTACATCCTCTCAATGCACCTAAAGAACCCTGCCTTCACCTCTGCATCCTCTATAGGTGTCACTCTACCAGGCCTAGTCAAATACCATTTAGGATTAAGTGCATAGGCTGCCATGTGCAAGGGAGTGTTGAGCTTCTCCCATCTCCTGTGAATGATTCGCTGAATGTGCTCGTGGTAGAATGCTAATGTGGGGTCCCTCTCTCGCGCAACAACCTTCATCTGATCAAGCATAGAATCGATGCACTCATACACCTCTCCAAAGCTAGGTGCATCCGCATCACCATACCTGATAACCTGAAAAACTGGTTTAATGATGGCAACAATATATTTTGCATCACCCCAGAACACATCACTCTTCACCGTATCCTTCACCGTCCTCCCCTGCTTTGTTTTAGACCATGAGTTGCAGTGCCTCTTGCAACTCAATCATTTTGTCCACGAGAATGAAATAGGAAGCATATCTCGTATCAGTAGGTTTCAGGAACTCCTTCTTAGCGAAGGTCTTGGAGAGTGCATGTGATGTGTGGTGGTTGCAAATAAACATCTGCACATCTCTCGCATCATTAACCATTGCTCTAATCCAATCAATCTTTCCCATGTCCTTGAGTGCATTGTTCATGGCATGCACACAACATGGGGTCCACCAAATATGCCTGTAAGTAGCCTCAACAAGTCTCCCTGCAACTTTGCACACATGTGCAACATCTGTCACAAGTTGGACCATATTTTGTGGCCCAACCTCTTCAATAGCATCCTTGAGAACCTCAAATTGAAAATCAGCATCTTTGCGATGCCTTGAATAATCAATTGCCTTAAGAAAATATGGGCCCTCAGTACATGTAACCATGATGTTAATGAGTGGACGACGGCTAATGTCCGTCCACCCATCCATGACTATGCTGCATCCTGTCTTAACCCAACACTCCTTCATCTTCTCCATCAACAAATTGATCTTGGAATAGTTCTTATCCAAGATCTTAGTCCTCAATTTTGTCTCACCTGGTGGCACATATGATGGTCCTCCCTCTGCCACCAACGATATCATCTCCTTATAATGAGATTGGGCAACATGAAACGGGATGCCATTGGCAAAGAAGAACTTGCCAATGGCATCATCTATGTCATCCTTGAGCTGCACATTAAACAAATCTGCTATGGGGTTACTTTGAGTTTGATTTTGCAATCTTCGTTTCCCCCTCCCCTCTCTTGCATAGGCACTAGAAGAAGAATCTGGTGTCCCTCCTACTCTCATTTGCAAAGTATGGCTGGATCTCTGTGGCTGGCTATGCTAAACATGTGTCCTATGCTGCAAAATAGTAGGCACAGGTGCAGCTAGAGTATCATCAAGAACACCCCATAACTTATTTATTTCAACTTTGTATTTCATGTTTTTTGGTTTTGCCAAAAACTCACATATCCCCACACCTTTTCCTCTAATGAAAAGAAGGTGTGCATTCACTCTAGTGATGCTCCCATACCACCCAATACCACAAAAGTTGCATTTCCACCTCCTTGTGCCACCAGATGTTGCCCCTTGGGCTTGCCTGCTTAGATCTTTTGTTGCAAATTGTTTGAGAGGGGATTTGGGATCAAAAGGACCCTTAGCATACTTTGCCAATTCTGCAGAAGGGCACTCAAAAGTACTTGCTTCACTTGCCATGGAACTAGTTTGGACTTCATGCTCATCCCCATGGTCACCCCCCTCAGCCTCAAGTGCATATTCAGGATCGGTATCACTATGTGAATGGACCTCATCCTCACTCATGTTGATCTCATGAGAGCTCATTGTGACACTGCAGTAAAAAAATAAATTCTATAAGTGCCTAGTTTCAGCCTAGTTTAACAAATTTGAAACTAAAATTTTAAAACTTCATGATGATTCTTGATGGAAAGATGAAAAAAAAACAATGAGCTTTGAAATGAAAATTCAAAATATGAATATGCATTTGCAGCCATGTATATGAAATTATGATTAATTTTTTAATCATAATTTCATAGACATGGCTGCAAATGCATATTCATGTTTTGATTTTCATTTCAATGCCCATTTCAAACATGAAACTACATTTTCAAAATGAATCTAAAAACTTGGAAAACAAAATGATTTTCTTTTTGAAAAAAGAGTTAAAAACTTCAAAAAACAGTAATAAAACCGTACCTTGTGCTTGAAAAATCCTTCAAAATTGGTGTAGAATGCTCCTCCTCCTCTTCTTCTTCTTCTTTCTCCTTCTCACCCCTCTTGCACTTGCAGCACCTCAAACTCACTCTTTCACTCACTTTTCTTACTGGTTTTCCTCTTCTTCACCTAGCTGCTCCAAAACATCAAATGCATATGTGAGTAAAAAAATGAGCAATTAGAGTGTTTTAGTTCATTTAGAGGCTTTTAGATGGGTCCCACAAGGCTTTAGGGTTTGACCCTAGGCACACAAACCAATAAAAATAAAATAATTTAAAAAAAAAAACACTTTACATGACATCCCAACGCAGCGTCCCCCAGACGCCCAAGCATCCCCCGCGTCTCCTTGACGTTTCTCACGTTTCGATCGCGGTGGCGGGACGGCGGAGGGATGTCTCCCTGCCATCTCCAAGTTGCCGAAACGTCCGGGACGGGGGGGATGGCTAGAATTTGGGGGGGGGGGACGCGTCCCTGTGGAACACTGGTTTTTACTATTGTTAATATCGGTCAACCAGCCAGATAATTTTTTGCTCTCATCTATGTTAAACAATGTTACAAGACTCAGCTCGCCTCGAACTCGGCAAGCCAATTTTTGACTCGGACTCGGACTCGGAGCCCAAACTCGACGTAGACTCGGCAAATAGAAAAACACAAGAAATTCATAGATTTTTAAGCATTTAAAACTTGTTTCATGCACCCTTTAATAAATAAACCTTAAAGACACAATGACGTCATCGAATAGAAATTACTATGATCCCACACACAGACATACATCGATCACATAAGTATAAACGCAAGTTTTAGCTGAAGGAAATAACACATTCAAATATATAAATATTGTCAAATGTATACAAAACTCATGGAATATGAAATCCATGGCATGAAAACAAATATCAAAACTAAAAATATAAGTCTATGGCTCAGAAGAGCTTGGATTACTCATCCCAACATCACGACAAGTCATGCGCTAGTGTCTAAGATAGGTCCTAGATGATGATGTAGCCATGATATTTGCTTGCGTCTCAATGATTGGTATGTATATTCAAGTGAGGAATTTATTATTAAAATTTTATTGTAGCCTTCAAGACTGCATGTTTTGTTGTCTAATGTATGGAACAAGAGAATCCTTGATTATGGCTTTGATTGTGAAAGATGCAAAGATTTTCAACAGGGGATATGTATTTTGTAGGTTTTATGATCATGATTCATCATTGGCCTATATCATGCTTAGACCTATAGTTTGATGAGGGTTTGGAAGAAACACCCCAACGAGGTTGAGGGGCAGTGCCCCTCGCGGGGGTTTGGGGGCAACGCCCCCAACAGGGTCAAGGGGCAGCGCCCCTTGCAGGGGTCTGAGGGCGGTGCCCCTAGTGGGGTGAAGGGGCAATGCCCCTTGCGGGGGTCTGGGGGTTGAGCCCCCGACGGGGTTGAGGGGCAGCGCCCCTTGCAGGGTCCCGGGGCAGCGCACGAGTCTGAGGCACGAGACTCGGCAAGTTTGCCGAGTCCAGCGAGTTTGGCGAGTCTCGGCGAGTACTTGGCAGCCGAGTCTCTAGGACTCGCCCAGCCTCACTTGCCTCGGGACTCGTGAGTACTCGCCGAGTTTGGGCGAGTCTTGTAACACTGGTGTTAAATGCTGGATCATTTACTGAAGATAAGAGTAAGGTTAAACCAAATAAGGCCTTACAATGAGTAATGACTATCACAAGATATTGCATAAACATTAAAAATATTTGTTAGAATATACCAAACAGTGTTTTGGTTTTCAAGAGAAATGTGAATGTTTTTATCTATAGTATAAATCTTAACTTTTATCTTCAAGGAAAAAAAATTCCTTTATTGCTCACATTTCTCCAAAACAACAGTATAGTAGCATAATAATATGTTTGAGAAGTTGCTAAATTCAAGAAGGGGATAAATAGTTTTGAAAAAAATTCTGAAATCATGAAACATAGAAAATTACACACAATCAAATAAATAAAATATAAAGAATGATATTGAAGAATTATTTCAGTGTCAAGAATTTGCTACATTGTTTTGTTCTACAATATTTAGAGAGTGATGTTAGCTCTCATTTCACTATAGTGTAGGCTATTACAAAAATTGAGCACGTGAAGATCACTAAGATATTCGTTGATGAAATAAGAAGCAAAAGTATTCTTATATGATTACAAAGAAGCAAAACAAATCAGATTATCAATGTCAGATAAATAAAATAACATTCTACAAGTAAATAAAACATAAAGTATATCCTAAATCAGAATGGCTTTATCAAAGCCTACAACTAACAACTAATTGACCATCATTGAACAATAATTACTTTAACGCCCTCCCTTGATGGTCAATCTACTAACTACGCTAGCTTATCTTGAAATTTTACAAATTTGTTAGGCCCCAAAGAATTGGTAAAATTGTCTACAATTTGATCCTCTAGTGGACAATACTGCAACAAAAGAGATTCTTCTTCTACAAGTTGTCTAATGAAGTGACAATGTATTTTCACATGTTTGGTACACTTGTGGAAGATTGGATTCTTGGCAAGTTTGAGCACCCCTTGATTGTCATAGAGCAAGGACGTAGACTTAGTTTGTGGTATCTTCATGTCTAAAAATATTCTTTTGAGCCAAATTGCCTCACATGTTGCTTTTACAATTGCATGCATGCGGGGAAAACTCTTAAGGGAGAAAAATCCAACTCCAAAGCAGCCCATTGTATTATTCAATAATCTAAACATGGTTACAAATTTACAATACACTTACATAGCAAGTTTTATCACCAACCAAAGATCTAGAGAAATTCCAACAACATAACAATATGTACAAACTCACTATCAATACCTCTGTAGTCGGCCATGAGTCGATGTAGTCGGTCGAGAGTGTACTTGGTCGGTTGTGAGTCATAAGTAAATAAGACATTAGTTAATATTAATAATCCATGTACTTATGTACGTTTCATGTTTGTTAGTTGTCTCGGGAATTAAGTTTCTGACAAAACAATTAGTTATAATGAAGGGATGTGACGGTTGGTACCTCAACTACCGTCAGCATACTATATGTACTTGAGTCATGTAGTCAGGAAACATGATGGTTCTACTATGCTATGCTATGTTCTGTCTAGAGTCATTATGATGTAATTGCCAAATATTGAATAAAGAAATATATCTATGTTCTATGCGATTGCCATGTGATTATTATATGTTGTCAATGTTAGTTTATATTTCCGTTTACTCTGTACGTCATTGTACCCGTAGTGAGTAAACATTTGGTGTCGTTGCCTAAGTGAATTTGGTAACCACCCAGACAGGAGAATGGCGTTGTGATGGGGCAGCCGACCGAAGGGCCGGTACAAGCAAACAAGGATCGTGAAGATGCTCTGACGGAAGACCTCTGCAGTTTGTGGGAAATCTCGTTAAAGGACCACGTACGGAGGGAGGCTCTCAGGCGAGAGATTCGTCAGGAGGTCATTTGGGATAGACTGTGCGTCAATGAAGAGGTCGACCATCTTCTTACCAGACTACCAAGACTGATAGCACGCCGCTACATTATCTTACAGGACCTTCGGGCGGAGGAGGATCAAGATTGCCGAAGGCAGCAAATCTTGCAGTGGTACGAAGAACGAACGAAATGGGAAGAGGAGGAACGAGACACTAGCCGGAGACGTACCCCTGGCAACCAACAATGATCGCGTGAATGACCTGTAATGCCCGTACGACCAAATAAAGATAAGAATCGAATACCATTCGGGTATGAAGCAGAGGAGGACAAAGTTCGGCTATCATTGAGAGTACAGGAGCAAGAAAATCGACGACGAAGATTAAGGCAAGTTGACAAAGAATTCAATGAAGATTTAATTGAGATAAATCAGAGTATAAAAATAACAAATTCTAATCTTGAGAAGATAGACCAATCTATCAGTAGAGCACATCAGAGTTTTGTGGAAGGGAGGGATGAGGAACCCTTCATCACCCCATATGTAGAAAAATATAAAAGCCGAGAAAATGAAGATGAATTGAGTGGAGAACTTGAGAACAACATCCAACGCATTCGAGAGTTGTCCATATCAGATGACGACGAAGGGTTGAGGACTGGGAGATCTGAGCCCAAGACCCCTTGGTAGAGGGAGCACCGGAGTGGAACCCAGGAAACTCAAGGTGTAGAGGACGCTGAAGGAAGACAGGGGAGTGATTCATACGTGGTCGAGAGTGCAAGTGACGCACCAGAACGTAACGGGGAAGGATGGTGACTCCAGAGCGACAAAAGCTGCCAACGTTTACGTGGAATGGGTCAAAAGATCCAATACGACACTGCAAAACGTGTGAGACAATCTAGATAGCGAGTGGAGAAGATGACTTGGATAACTGGTTGAAAGCGTTTACGGCGACACTCAAAGATAGTGCCATTAATTGGTACTCAGAACTGGATCAAGCACAAAGGGCATCATGGAGATTACTCAAGAAGGCCTTTCAGGATGAATTCAAATTACTGAGGGATGACAATGAGATTGTAGCAGAAATCTATAGTACGAAGCAAGGGAAGCACGAGAGTGTGCATACCTATAATCGGAAATTGAAGGATCTGTTGGGCAAATTGGAGACACAACCAGCGGATGGCCTAAAGAAGCGATGGTTCATTGAAGGCTTGCTTTCATCGCTGAGGAAGAAGATGAAAATCGTGCCTCCGTTGTCGTACGTTGAAGCATACAATAGGGCGATGGATATAGAAAGCGAAAACAAAACATCCTCCCGAGGGAAAAAGAAGACGAACGACGAGGAGAGTACGGACGATAGAGACAGTGAATCCAGGACTGCACAAGCACGTAGGAAAGATATGATGCGAATGATGAAAGAATTGAAGGCCGACAAAGAGTGTACGAGGGAAGCACGAGAACTGTGGTGTACAGACTGCAATGGGGAAGGTCACACGAAGGCAAATTGTTCGAAGAAGTTATTCTGCGATATCTGCCAAGTGATGGGACATCCTGTCAAGGAATGCCCATACAACTTAAAAGCCAGAAGTGCACAAGTACTCTTCGCTCAAGGAGAACCGTCGACACCGCCGAACACACCACTGAAGCCCCAGTACAATAGCAATGCATCCCTTGGAGGTTACCGAAGCAATAAGAGTTCGAGGAACAAAATACAATACGATTGTAAAGGACGACCCATGATCCAATGCCGAAAGTGCAACGAATGGGGTCACTTCACCAAGGATTGCTAGAATGGCCAAGGTTCGGGAGGAAGATTGTGTAA
The DNA here is from genome assembly GCA_007115665.2 of Sequoiadendron giganteum. NCBI lineage: Eukaryota > Viridiplantae > Streptophyta > Pinopsida > Cupressales > Cupressaceae > Sequoiadendron > Sequoiadendron giganteum. Next base: position 610,855,671 of record CM021105.1, read on the forward strand.
GTGGTGTGGACCAGGCGATCATGAAGATAGTGAATGCCCCAAGTAGAAGGGTATCCATATGTTGGAAGTAGAAGAACAAGAGGTACTGGTGATCACTAGAGCGCAAGCAAAGAAGACAACCTACTTAGATCCATGTATGGAAAAACAAAGGATGACGGAAGCAAAAGCCGAAGTGGAACTCACGATGACGAAGGAGAACAAAATATCTCTGGAAAAGCCAGAAACCTCTGGGCGGTTGGAGGCAAAAACCAACATCGTATGACAGGTACTGCAGACTGTCGTACCTATCAAAGTAATTGACCTTCTCCAGACATTGCCGTAGTTGGGACTCGCAATGACAAATGTCCTTGGGGATGTCAAGCAATCGTGAGCGGAGGACCGAAGGAAAAAATTGGTACTAGATTCACCACCGTACAGTGAACAAACCATTGACCCCGTACTACTCACGACGAACATTGGGAAGATGCCGGCGGTTGTGCAGATGGAGATTAGAGGGAATATCTTGACAAATACTATTGTCGACGAAGGATCGGGAGTCAACGTACTGCCCAAAGACACATGGAAGAGCCTTGGGAAGCCTACACTCTGGCCACCAACATTCCAACTCGTCAATGCCAATCAACATGGTATCAAGCCGTTGGGAAAGCAGATGGCGTAGAAGGTGATTATTGGGACACAATAGTTTTTGCTAAATTTTGTCGTCATCCCATTGCAGAGGAAGGCATACGATGCATTGCTTGGAGGAGGGTGGTTAGTGGCAGCCAAGGCGAATCATAATTGGAAAAGAAATACACTGTCCATAGAGAATGACGGGAGGAAGTACGTGATCAACTTGAAGAATCACGTTGTCAGTGAAGAACTGGCATCTTCTGAATCAGAATCTGACGGGGGAGAGTCGGACATGGACGAAGATAGGAAAGCAATGGAACCTAACCAAGAGGGTGTACATGAAATCGAGAGTTGCTCGGAAGACGAGACAAGTTCGTTGAATGGCCTATTTCATTGGCAGATGGAAGATTATGAGGTGTTCCAGTGAGAGTGTAACATGCTGCAGATCAAAGAAATCCAGGAACGAGAAGAGAACAACACGTCTAGCCAGACACTTTCGGCCGAGTACAGAGAGTACAAAGAAAGAATATTAGAACTGGACGATACGCCAACCCACAAATCTGAACAGGTATGAGATAGAAAAATTGTGTTGGAGCCAAAAAATGGAAAAAATAATGTAGGGGAATTAGAAAATGTTAAAAATGAAGAGAGAAAAAAGAGACGGAGGATAGAGAAAAGAGACAGAGAGAAAAAAAGAGATGGAGGAGAGAGAAAATAAAGACAATGAGAAAGAAGATGGAGGAGAGAGAAAATAATGACAATGAGAAAGGAGGAGAGAGAAAACAAAGACAGAAGGAAAATATGACAAAGGAAAGTTAGTATGCCGAGCAAAAATCAAATCGCCCAAAGTAAAATCCGTACGAAGAAGGAAAGAGGGAGCCGTATGCCAGAAGACAAAGCACGTACGGCAGCCAGGAGAGAACTCAGAACGAAAGTCCGTACGGGCTAATTCATTTGCCGTACGCTAGAAGGAGAGGGACACTGTACGAAGGATTGAGGATGTTGTATGGATGGCACATAGAAAGAGGGTCGTACGACTAGGAGGTTGCACCGTATGCTGGAAGTTGAAGGAGGCCGTACAGAAAAATCAGGAGGAACCCATACGCTGTGGGAAGGAGATCGTATGACAAAACAAGGAGTCCGTACGCTGTGCAAGCAGGAAGTCCGTACACCCAAGACATAAGTTCGTACGCTGGGAGCAATTAGCCATACGACTAAACCAAAAGGAGTCCGTACGCTGGGGAAAGAAGACTGCACGGCAAAACAGGTATCTCGTACGAAGCTGTGAGCAAGTAGCCGTACGACAAAATAGACATTCCGTACGCTTTGGACAAAAGGCCATATGCCTAGACAGGAAGCCCACACGGGTGATTGTGGAAAGATTCTTATGACTCAATCAAGAGGAGTCCGTATGGGAGAAGTTGGCGGAGAGAGATGGAGTATTGGGTGAGAGTGACAATCAGTTGGCAGAGAGGGATCAGTTGGCATTCTTGGGTACACTACTTTGTGGGGGGGACGATGTAGTCAGCCGTAAATCGATGTAGTCGGTCGAGAGTGTACTTGGTCGGCTATGAGTCATAAGTAAATAAGACATTAGTTAATATTAATAATCCATGTAGCTATGTACGTTTCATGTTGGTTAGTTGTCTTGGGAATTAAGTTCCTGACAAAGCATTGGTTATAATGAAGGGATGCAATGGTTGGTACCTCAACCACCGCTAGCGTACTATATGTACTTGAGTCATGTAGTCGGGAAACATGATGGTTCTACTATGCTATGGTATGTTCTGTCTAGAGACATTATGATGTAATTGCCAAATACTGAATAAAGAAATATATCTATGTTCTGTGCGATTGCCATGTGATTATTATATGCTGTCAATGTTATTTTATATTTCCGTTTACTCTGTATGTCATTGTACCCGTAGTGAGTAAACATTTGGCGCCGTTGCCTAAGCGGACCAGGGAAGCACTCATTGCAATGGCAGTGTAATGGGCTGACCGACGGAGGAACCCGTAGAAACTAATGAAGAAAGAGAGGACGACTTGACACGGGATTTGATAAATCTCTGGAACATATCCCTACGAGATCACGTACGTAGGGAAGCCCTCAGGCGAGAAATCCTTGAGGCAATTGTTTGGGATTGACTCGAAGTGAACGATGAGGTTGATCACCTTCTCCACTGCATGGCAGGATTATTGGCCTGCCATTCAATCATCCTACAAGACCTTCGGGCGGAGGAGGATCAGGAATGCCGAAGGCAACAAATCTTGCAGCGGTATGAAGAACAAACCAAACGGGAAGAGGAGGAACGAGACACTAGTCGGAGACGTACCCTTGACAACCAACAATGATCGCGTGAAAGACCTGTAATGCCTGTACGACCGAACAAAGACAAGAACCGAATACCATTTAGGCACGAAGCGAAGGAGGAAAGAGTTCGGCGATTATTGAGAGTATAGGAGCAAGAAAACCGGCGACGAAGATTAAGGCAAGTTGACAAAGAATTGAATGAAGATTTAATTGAGATAAATCAGAGTATAAAAATAAATTCCAAATAGCGAGTAAACATGGTTACAAATTTACAATACACTTACATAGCAAGTTTTATCACCAACCAAAGATCTAGAGAAATTCCAACAGCATAACAATATGTACAAACTCACTATCAATACCTCCATCTCAAACACTCTATAAATAGAAGTAATACACAAAACCATGAAATGGAAATTACAAAATCATGAGCTAAAACTACCCAAAAATATGGCACCCAAATACTTGGTTAGAAAAACAACACCCAAATCCCAAGATGAGTTCATAGGCAAAAAATAACTTATTCTTTCCATTTGTCATAAGTGCATCATAATCCACTCACCAACTCGGTTTTTACATTTTGGCTTCATTATCTCGATTTATAGATACTTTATGATGTGTCGTAACATGCATCATAAGTTGGTCAACAAGTGTAACTCTCTCTTACAACTCTTTTGTGTCCTAGATGTTTTCACCTTTCTAGTATAGGAGGCCCAATTTCTAGAGACAATAAGTTTTGATTTGGGAGATTGTTGGGGCTCTTTTTTTCAATTGTAGATATCGAAAAAATCTATGCAACAAACATTCTTGAAAGTGATGTTGGACAAACCGGAAATTTTTACTTTGCCAAAAAACAAAGTCTATAGCCTAGAAATTGAGTTCTTAAGTTTCATAGTCCAAAAACTGCATTCTTTATATACTTAACATTGGGAGCAAGGTTGAGATTTTTCTAACATAGACACCACAATTTTGCATATAGTTGATGAAAAATCGATAAGATTGTGTGCTTCCCCTTGCGCTACCTCTACACATACTAAGACTAGGTATCCCACGCCTCTCACCCAAGGTGCCATGCTCTTGTTGTGCCTACTTGGGGTCTCATATTTGGGCATGTGTCACTAATTTCTTTCACAGATCTCATAATCTCTTAGATGGTGTCATCTCATCAATCATGGATGTTTGGAGAGCTTCAAATAGAGTTTGAAGATGACGCTTTTCACAAGTCACATGGTCTCTCACCTGAGGCACTATGCTCTTACTATGTCTTAGTTTTGTTTGGGGCCTCATACACTAGTTTTGTTGCCGCCTCTAGCAATGTCTGAGATAGTATAGGTTTTGTAGCCTTGGATGTTTGAACTTAAAATAGAGTTTTGAGATGATGCTCATGACATCCCCATGGTCATGCTGCCGGTCTTTTTGTTGTCGGTATTCTACAAGGGACATCATCAAATCTTGTGTTGACACCTTATTGTTATTGGCAGGGTTATAGGCTCCTCTTCTAGTGATATATAATCAATCTAGTTCACCCAGCATTCTGGCCTACTTGGTTTTATCTTCTTTGGTGATGAGACATTTCTCTTGGTTTTGGAGTTTCTGTATACTATTTATAGTCATCTTGATGATCTCACAAGTTCTTTCCCATTTGATAGGACTGGATTTATGCTTGTTCATTGAAATGCATTTCAGTTTTTATTTTTTTACTTTTATGCATCTTTTAGGTTGTAGCATGTTTGGAACCTCTTTTTGGCTAAATCTTGCTGTTGTCTTTTGTTGTATTTCTGAGTCCCATTGACCTATTTTAATCGCTTGTGGACATTAATATTGGTTCTTTCTTTCTTTCTGAAATAATTTGATCAATAGAGCTACATTCATAGGTGAAAGAATTAGGTTGCTTAGACCTCTTATGTAGAGCTTCTTAGTCCCAAGATGACTTTCTATGTTGAGCATTTCTTATTGTTGATGGTGCAATAGTCTAGTCCAACTATCTCCAATGATATTGGTCACGTGGGTTGCAGATTTCTCTTTGTCCATTAAGGGTTTGTTCCCACTAGTTACAAGTTGTGCTAGATCACCATATTTCTTGTGTTGATAAGATCTACCATCTTTGTTCAATCCAATAGGTGGAGAATGAGAAGTAATTCATGTCTAGATGTGATATGAGATATGGGGGAGGTACTTTTTGTACAAAGATTTAGGAGTTTCCTTATTTATCTTCTTCCATTATCCTAATTAGCTACTTGGTCCTTTCCCTTTGCAAGATTGTCAATTTCACATGTATGGTGTGATAGGGGATCTCCTCGGTGATTAGGTTGGTTACCTCCTTTAAACTATCCAGGATGCTATGACATTAAACATCCCTTGGATGCAAGCGGTCCAGACATGGATAGTGATAGATCAGTGAGACAAGGTCTACAATTGTTGACTGCCATTGAGATATACAATCTTCTTTCTGACCTTCTAGGCATCTTTATGTGCTTAATCTACTTGGTGTTAGGGGGCATCTAGATCAATTCATCTGCAGCCCAAGACATAGGGACAAGTATGTGTATTTACCAGTTTTCTCAATAGTTTAGGTAATTGTTGGGCATGGGTGTTTGGAAAGTTTCTAGGATAAGCATCCCAAGCCCACCTAGAATTGGCCAACCTATCCACCTTAGTCTAAACTCTAAACCATTATCCTATGTGCATTATTAGATCATATTCTGGCTTAGCTGTGGCAATGAATGATGTTGTGTTCGTTTCTTATTAATCTTTGAGTGCTTGTTTGTAGCCTCAATCTCTAGCTTTGGTCTTATCTTCTCTTTAGTTTTCTGTTCCTTGTTTTTCTTGAGGGCTTCTCTTCCTCATGCATGGGTTTTGTCATGCACACAAATGATATGGTTATGGTTTATTTGCTTTGTATTTACCTCCTCTGCTCAAGCTTTCGCTGTTTCTGTTTTTTAGTTCCTAACCACTTCTTTAGTTTCTAGTCTAAATTTTACTCTCATGGTTTCCTATTTAACCGGATATATTTTTAAACTCATTGACTCACTTGGGTCATCAATATCATTCCTAGACGTCGTGGAGATGTCCCCCCACCACCCGCATTGCCATCTCCAAGACGCCGTTGGGACTTTGAGGATGCCAAGGTGTCCTCAAGAAGTCTAGGGGACTCCTAGTTGCCTTTGGACCATCTTGAAGACACCTAGGCATCTCTTGCAACTAAATGACCAAAAGCCAAATCTTTTTAAAAAAATCAAAAGTTTTTGTGCCCAAGGCCAAACCCTAATGGCCTATGGGCCCCACACTATAAAACTGCCTCCTATCCTCATTTGAATTCACAAAAAAACAAATCAACAAGAAGCTAATAGTTTGTGTGAGAGTGAAAGTTGCAAGTGTAAGGTTCAAGAGTGAGAATGAAGAGCAAGAGGGTTGAGGAGGAGCAAGAAGAGGAGTGATGTCACGTTAAGGTTGTAATGTCCCCATTTTTATCACTACATCTTCCGATGACTGTTAGCCTATTCTTGGATGCTCGTAGGCTAGTCAGAGGCAGAATTAGGGTTTCCAGCTACTTGGAGGTTTTCCTTGAGGATTCAGGGTTTTGCATGTTGGAATTTTACAGTTCGGATTCTGGATTCCTTCTAGGTTTTCAGAGAGCTTCGCAGTGGTATGACATGCAACTGAATCAGAGAACTTTTCCGGATTTACTATTTTTAGTAAGTTACGACGGTTGCATGTTCGAGTTTTACAGTTCGGATTTTGGATTCCTTCTGGGTTTTCAGAGAGCTTTGCAGTGGTATGACATGCAAGTGAATCAGAGAACTTTTCCGGACTTACTATTTTTAGTAAGTTACGACGACTGCATGTTGGAGTTTTACAGTTCGGATTCTGGATTCCTTCTGGGTTTTCAGAAAGCTTCGCAGTCGTATGACATGCAATTGAATCAGAGAACTTTTCCGGACTTACTATTTTTAGTAAGTTACGACGGCTGCATGTTGGAGTTTTACAGTTCAGATTCTGGATTCCTTTTGGGTTTTCAGAGAGCTTCGCAGTGGTATGACATGCAACTGAATCCAAACACTTTTCTGGACTTACTATTTTTAGTAAGTACGGCGGCTGCTCGGATTGTGGTTAAAATGAGTTTTGAACAACTTACTATTTTTAGCAGTATGCTATTTTTAGTAAGTTCTATTTTTAGCAGTATGCTATTTTTAGTAAGTTCTATTTTTAGCAGTATGCTATTTTTAGTAAGTTATATTTTTAGCCGTACTATTTTTAGCAGGGTTTCTATAGTTCAGTTTAGTGGTTATATCTGGCAGGTCAATTGGAGTAGTTTGGTCTCCAACACCCTGGGTGCTATTTTTGGCAGTGTTTTAACAACTTGGTATTATGGCAATTTCGGGCAGGGTAGTATAGTCAGTTGGTCTCCAACATTTGAGGTGATTATTTCGGCAAATTTGATATTTGATGAGAATATCATTTTAAGTGAAATATTTAAAAGGCATGTTTGGATGCCTTGGAGAAATAAGTGGTCAATTATATTTATATTTCACTTTAATAAAGTTTTTCACTTTATTATTATTTTGGACACCAAAATATACTTTATCGACATTTTAAATAAAGTTTCATCCTCCTTATGTTTGGACGCCAAGTTATGGAGAATGAAGTTTGAAATGAAAGGCAAATGTCAAAGTGAATTTGAATGTGAATCTCATGGGGGCGACCTAATTGGAGGGAAAAGGAATTTGAAATTGAGGTTGGAGAAAGTTATAAATAAGAGGCTTTGCTCTTTCTTTCAGCATCTTATGTTTTACAATATTGTTATGCTGTCGGAATGGTAACAGGATTGCTTCGAGGGATGCATACCTCCTAGTCGGCTTAACTTCTTGCTTGAAAGATAGCAACTAGTTGAGATTAGTTTCATATTGAGTTGTTTTGCCTTTTGCAATTAAGTTATTGTATTTTCAGTCTTTCTACAGTTGCTGTATCGGTTGTGGCTGAACTGGTTTTTCACTCATATGTCTTTGAATGATTTTTATCTGGTTATGGGTATTTGGTCATTGTGTTTTGCAGCCTTGGGCGCCCCTCTTTTGTGATTTTCAGATTTTAATATGCAGATTTGGATTTTATTTTGCAGAAGTCGCCCCTCTTGAGGTCATTCTACTTCGTCATGCCTGACAAATGTTTAGATAATTCATTGAGTAGTTGTTGCAGCTATTTCTTGGTCATAAATTGGTCGCCATCTTCCTAGGAGTTCATTGCACTTGGTCCCATGTCATTCGGAGTAGTTATGAGAGAGTTATGAGCATTCTAGAGGGTTGTCTAGTTGCTGGTCTGTCAAAATCAGATTGTAAAAGTTTGCCTTTGGGGTTGGGTTTAGTGTGGATTGAGTCTTTTGATGATAGAAGAGATATAATACTTCATTGTAGCATTGAGGCATTTCAAATACAGTGATATTTGCAGGAGAAACTCATATTGTAACGTTGCTACAGTAGTATTGTTCAACCATTTTAATTCTTGCAATTTCATAGCTTCCCACGTTTGTGGAAGAGATTGGGATTGCCTTAGTCTTTCATTTCAGTATTTACTTTCATGTACCACCCGTTGAAAAGTGGAAGAGGCTGGCTTGCCGCCTATTTACTTACTGTATTGCATTATTCATCATATTGCTGATCGGCTGAGCCGTCAACATACTCCTGCTGAACAAGTGGTCGAGTTGCATCTTTATTTCAGTAATGTACTTTCCATTTCATTCCTCCCGGTGAATAAGTGGTTTGAGTGATTGCACTTTCTTACCATTACTTCAACAAGTTTCAGTTTACTAATGACCCCCTTTTGTGTATGCTCTCAACCTTGCCCGCATTGGGATCTAGGTTGATCAGAGGAGAGGGTTACATTCAGCTGATTTATATTTACACTAATGCTAATGGGTGAATTTAGCTGTGTAACGAAATGAAAAAAATTGGCTAATATATTTCAAAGGTTCTCTTCAAAATTCAAATGCTTAAAACTAGTTTTCCAAAGTTTCATTTATAATGTTTGTACATCTTTTTATAATTAGTTTTTCAAGTACTATATGTATTTTAGTGTCGCCGCCTTGCCACCACCCCACCACCATCCCCACGTCGTCCCCAAACATAGGCCCTTGGTCCCACCATCACCGAAACCTGTGCCCGCGTCCCCACACACCCCCCTTTAGGAAACTCCGTGGAACTATGGTTTATTATTGTTTAAGTTTGGTTGGATGTTTAATTATTGTTATGAGGTTTCACTTTGAGATTTGTAGTACAATATGATAACTTTATATATCATTTAGTTGGGGTAGGATGGGTTGTTGTGTTATGGTTTGTACCTGTACATTATGTGGTTATAAACTTTTATCTGTTAGGGTTGGAGGTGGGTTAAGGTTTTCTTGACAAGGCAAGTCTTGGAAGCTTCTTTAGTAGGGAGGTGATCACTAGTTAACTTGTTTGTTTAGTCATGATTGTTACGTCATTAATTATTTTAGAGGGTTCATAAGTTTGATTTAAAATGTTAGGTTTTATTTTCTACTAAAGTTGTCTTAGTGGTTTTAAAAAATGGCAACAAATCCATTTAAATTAGAATTCCTATGTTCCTGTTATCAAGTTGCTGTATTTTTGTTTCATGGGGGCATGCATTATGTAGGCAGATGTCATGGAAACATGTTGAAAAGTGCAACACGATCGGTTTATTTATATCTATTTATTTCCTTCATTAATAAGGTTCAGTAACACTGTCAGGCTTGTGTTACAAACAAATTGTACCACAGCCTAATAGGGCTCTATTTTCTCATTTTTTAACCAAATATGGGCTCATCAAATGTTGCTAGAAAACTCCTAGAATGCACTTTTCTGATTGTATTACACCTATTCCATAATTTTGCCATCTAACAGCATTTTACCATAGTTACTAAATCTGGTCAGATCTGGTTTAAATTCAGCCAGTACCCAATTATTTTAGATTGGCCGGATTTGTCTGATTTGGTAAGGACTTTCCAATTCCTATATAAATTTTACCAATTTGTTTTAATAAATTCCTGATTCATCAATTTCCTTGGGTGATAAAATATCTCTTTTACTTTCTTGCTATTGAGGATTGGAATCTCTGCAATATTGCTAATGGCTTTACTATCCCTCCTATACCTGTCGTAATCTGGTTCTGGGTGATTGTGAGTCCCGTTGGAGTATAATGTAAGAATCACTGTGTGCATGCTGTAAAATATTGGTATGTTCTAATATTATCTAACTCCATATGAAAAATTTCTGACAGCTTTATATATGTATACAATCAAGTACAGGTTTCTAGTTTATTCATGTCCCCAGAAATAAGCAACTACTGGCTTTGGCTTACCATTTTTGAATGTTTAGCAAAGTAATCAAAGTTGCTGGCTATTATCCTAAGAATCTGCTCCTAGCTAAAAAGACTTCATTTTTTGTGTCTGAGAGTTAACTGTAGAATGGTTTGGCTGTCTTCTGTTCTTTTGTTTTGCTACAATCCTTGAAAGCAGTCTATGCTGTTATTCTCTAGGGCATATTTTGTAAAAGCATGATTTGTGAACACTTAGATTGCCTTGCCACAAGGAAATATGCACAGAGAAGAAAGGTAAAAATGAATTTGCTACACATGAACTTATGAAGTTATGCCAGACACAACAACCAATTTTCATATTTGAAGGAGGTTGGATGGTACTGGTATTACAGTTTCTGTCTATGCTATCATCTCTTACTGACATAAAATTCACTGGGTTTGCCCCCACTTTGAGCACAGTAAGAAGTTATTTTTGAAAGTTGGGGATTGCTTATACTTTTGCTGTTCAATCTTCAGAAGTATTGAATGGGAATTATGGTATGGGTTTTGGATAAGTGAACAATTTGAAGGTAGTTGCCATGGTTGTGGATAATGTGGAAATTCCATCTCTGTAAAAATCTCTTTCTTTCTCCATTATTACAAATCACTTCTTGTAGTTAAACCTGAGTTGACCTTTGCACTTAAAACTTTTGTGATGTCCCCTTGTAGATTCATCTTTAACTGTCTTCAGTCTTCTAAATCAAGGTATCCAAATAGGCCTAGAATCAATAATTTCAATGATAAACTTTAAAGTTTAATCTGATTAAGATCAACCTTCAAGGCTATTATTGTCTTGATTATTAGACTTAAATATATTGATAATAATTAATGATATGCTTATAGAAATGAGCCACTATCTGCTATGCAATCTGTAATTATAATTGTTTTAAAGAATGCAAATAGACACCACGATAGGGATGCGATTTCTGATTTCTCTATCTAATTACATGCATATGAATGTGGGCAAGATGATGTCTATCTTCAATCGCTGTTTCTGATTTTTATCCTTCAAATTATGTGACTTAACCTTGCTTGGGTGTCTGAAATATTTCAATTGATATGCAGCCTGATTTAGAGGATCATATGCTCCCTTGGAGCAACCTCGATCTCCTGTTGAAGATGGATTAATCTGCCAAATATTCGATGATGTTTGCTTGAGATATATCTTCCTTAAATACCCATGATTTGACCAAGAGTCATAGCCTTTCATGGTAGGCAATTGTTAAGGGACATGACTCTTTGATATATGTTAATTGCCATAACTAACTAATACTCCCTATAATCGATTCTAGGAATAATTAATTTTATCAACATTATTCCTTGCTAAATCGCCTACCTCCCTTAGATGGATTCGTTGCTCCAAAGTGCTTTAATTAATCACTTCTTATTTGTTGCTTATGATAACAATATTTCTTCATGTATTAGTCTTATCACTGCATTTGATAAAATCATCTTTTACTTGCCATTGATGCTGGATTGATTGGAGTATCTTCTAAGCAGTGATTTTGTATCCAATGGGATTGTCATCTTATGTAATTTCATGGGTGAATGAACGGGTTATTACAACTTTTTATGCATTTCAACTGTCTCACTAGTGCAAAAAGGAATTTGACTGGATCTGTAAAGTAAGTTGTATTTCACAAGACTGTGCCTGTATTAAAAAGTAAGTTGGATATGCTGTGTATATACTTTTTGAGAAGTAGAAATATAAACATTTGTTGATTTTCAATCTGAAGTATAAAATAAAAGAGTCACTAAAAGGTTAGGATCTATAGAAAAGTTTAACATCTCAAAGATTTAAAGTTGTTTATATTATGAGTGACTGGGAGTTTGATTTTTGATGGAAAAATTAGTTTTCTTTAATTGCACAGTACTTTTGATGGCCCTTCAGCTGGAGGTGCCTAAGGAGCTTATAACAACATCACAGCTGGAACGTTTATGGTTACAACAAAAACCATCTTTTGATCCAATCCATGAGGATGGTACTGTAGTGAAACTTGTTGATAAGGATACAGGGATAGTACAGCGCCAACTTTCAAATGGAATTCGTATAAATTATAAGGTATATATATTTCTGGCACCATAGAACTAAAATTTAACTTCAATATTTTTCGTTTATGGTTCATTTTCTAACCTGTGTAGGATGAATGTTTCAAAAATAAAGGTTTCCCAGAATGAAGCCAAAGGGGGTGTTCTGAGGCTAGTTGTCAGTGGGGGAAGAGCTAAAGAAACTCCTGATACCCGAGGTGCAGTTATTGTAGGGGTTCGCACTCTCAGTGAAAGTGGAAGAGTTGATGGATTTTCCAGAGAACAGGTATAACATTAACACAAATAAAATGGCAATTGGGGGATGCTTAATAGGATTGAATTTTTATTCTATTTTAGACTTTAGCATTATGAGTGTATTGAGTCCATTATATTTTTCCAGTCAGAAGATTCACTTTAGGCAGTGGCTTGAAACAGTGGTCTGATTGGAATTATCTAGAATAACATCAGAATTGCAGCTTTTTAATTTAAGGTGGATGTAATGTTTACATGGAGGGATATATTCAAAGGCTGATCTAGCTGTCTGACAGCTGATTTATAGGTTTATGGAAATTTTATTTTACAGTGGTAATCATATTTTAACATTTTCTAAGCTCAGTAGTAAATACTGAATACAACTTCCTGTTTGTCATAAAAAAAGTTGCCTTGTTGTCATATTATTTTTGTTTTTATTTGACATTCAAGAACTTGAATCAGTGCTTTAAAGAAAGTGGATCCATGTCTTATACTCAAATGCTGGTTCACAGGGTTTGTAACAACCCCAGAACTGGGTAAACAAAAATTTTCTACTTTCACTAATAAGATACAAGGAAATACATTTATAATGACAAAGTAAATAAACTTTTCTTTTCATTCTAATTGAACATTTCATCATAAAGAAATAAATGACACAATACTTCATTGTTCTATTTTCCAAGTAAATAACAGAGTACGCTTTCATGATTACTTTTCCAAATAAAAAGCAAGGTAAGAATCTTACAAGTTTCAAACATAGCTCGGAAGCTTTTGAGCAAATAGGAATAAGACTGTCCAGGATCTTACCTTTCAAACCTTGGTTCATCAGAAGTCTTCTGTGGAGGAGAAACATCACTCAGGTGCTTTTCCACCAACCACGGACTTATATTGCGGTCCCCCGCACGTTTACTGTTAAGTAGACGGCCCTCTCTTCTACGAAGAGATTGGTTGGGTAACCGGTTCTGTATGACCAACCGAGCATAGTGTGTAATCCTACATAACTAAATCCTTTTGCCCTCACAATCTCAATCTAGCATGCAACTTGGACTACTGTGAACTGACAGTGTAATTCGTCTCACAGTCTAAGTGGACGTTAGGTATACTACACTACTTTGGCCAAAGTGTTTCAGCAGTACTTAAACTGACGGTCATCTATCACTTGCACTAAGTCAGGTTCAGTTTGACTTAAGGCTGCCTTATCCTACGCGTAGGTTGAGTCCTTTCCGTGGGTAGTCAATCACCCTAGACTTCCTACTTCAACTATTTAAACAGGAAATGGAGTATAGTCAACAAGGGGTCCCTCTGGTACCTCCTAACATGGAAATCTTTATCCATGGAGTACATAGCTTTCTTTAGTTAACCTATTTAACTTTAAAGCTTTAGACTACCTTGGTACTGAATCCACCCTCGTCCTAGTATTAAATAACTAGTCCCTTTTCCTTTATTTAAGGAGTTCAAGCAGTATTCAAGTAATACAATACATAATATACTTCTATTAAAAAGTATTCAAACATTGCCCTTGCATGCTATTTCTTTTAACAAACTTTACTATGAATTCAAGCTATCTCTATTCAATAAGCTCCTTCCTATGAAATTAAACTATTTCATTTCAACAAGCTTTCCCCAATGAATTTAAGCTATCTCTATTCAATAAGCTCTTTCCTATGAAATTAAACTATTTCATTTCAACAAGCTTTTAAGCTATTCCATGCTTTCACTATGAAACAAGTTATTCCTAATTCAATAAGCCTTTTCTAATGAAATTAAGCTATCCCTAATTCAATATAATTCTTTAGAAAATGGAGACCTTCTAACATTTTCCTTTCCTACTTCATAACATAATGCAAAGCATAATAAAAGCAAGCAACTCATTTTATCTCAAATGACAGAAGTATTAAGAAGACATTTTCTCATGCCTGTTTCTCTTGCTGCGAACGAGTTCAATCAGTAGCTTCTGCTCTTCCTCCACAGTCCTTCACAGTCTTTTCCAGTTACTTATCCCAGCATGAACAAAGTATGACTCTTAGGTAAATGCAGTACAGCAATGAGGGAATATAGCTCTCAACAATTACAGTCACAGCAAGATAGTATATGGCTCTCACAACACTAAACAACAATGAGGGATTAAGGCTCACAGCAAATGCAAAACAGTAATGATGAGATATGGCTCTCAGCAACAGCAATGATAGATTGCAGCTCTCTACAATGAAATTTGTAATTGCAAGTGCATATAGCAAAGTGGTGTAAGTGACAATGAGAGCAACCTCTTATATAGGTTTCGAATTCTCATGCTTACTATATTGTGGGCATGAGAATTCGACACCTTTCTTATTGACATTGTCAAAATATGCAGTGGCAATCATATAGCAAGACACTCAACTAAATAAGAGATGATTCAACCTCATTTTTGAAGAATGTTTCCACTCTCACATGGTAAAATTCAAGAGACAGCCACCTACAGGCGTATTCACCAAAAACGCCCCCAAAAATGGCAGAATGCATGAACAATGGCGGGTAAAGTTACAGTCGAAAATGTCAAGGTTAAACACGTAGCCACCTGGCCTCATTCCGCCCACGCGTTTCCAACATGGTGGCATACTAGCATTTGCGACCAGGTCCAAGCGTGAGGAGCTACGCGCGGGATTCTTCCTCCACCATTTTCATTGCTTTCAGCCTTTCACAGTTCGCGTGTTTTCCCGTGAAGGAATCTGCGATTTTTAGCTTCTTCAAACTTTTGATTCAAATCATTTAACAAGACTATAGTCTATCATTTAAATTTCCCATAATATTTTCCACGTATTTTCCAATGGTCTATGAAATTCGAAATACTTTTATTCCTTATGGTAAATGCAATTAATTACCAAATGACTATATAAGTCCATTTTAATTATTTCCAAGCAAAGGTCATTTTAATTTATAAATTAAAATGTTATGAATATATTTTGCATTATATTTAATATAACTTATTATAGTTTTATTTTACCTTTATTTAAATATATGAATATATCTATATAATATTTAAATATTACTATAGATATATCAATATATTATTTTATCGGTAAAACTATAATAATGTCTATATTAAATATATTTATAAACATATCCATATTTACACTTAAATATATCTATACATGTTTGTATTCAATTATCCAATTACGTGTATTACAGGCCAGTCAGAGTACCCTTAATACACGTATTTGCACAAACATGTATATATACGTTTAACTGTAAATTCCAGGCATCAGTATAACTTATCAGTTCACATTTCACATTCAAGGTTCACAGAACAGTAAGTCAGTCAGTCAAGTAACACCACTCATAAAGCATAAAGAAGTAATCCAAAACTCCTAAGCCTAAGGATGACTTATCATGACAACTCAATCTGACTCAGTTCCCAAAACCCTCAGTGAAGTGTGTGTATGCTCATATGATCAACTTTACCGGTTAGCCGACCAAGTTCCTCTCCCGAGTGATGTTTCCCCTCCACCTGGAGGAATAGTTCCTATTCCTGCATCCATTGGCACAAAACCACGACAGTCACTTGCTCATAAGATATGCAGTATATATAAATCAAATACATAAAACAGGACTAATTATTCTCCTCTATGCATTATTTTATCCAAGAATAACATCAATCAAGAATATAGAATGAGCCAATCATAACATGTAAACAGATTCTCAAATTGATAACAAGGTTCAATCACATTTTATTCATTCAAAATCTTCCTTACAATCAGAATGCTCTAAGCATTACTAAAATAGTAACTATACAAATTCCGGGGTGTAACAGGGTTATCTATGTTGCATTTGAGTCAGAGTATTAGATTTGTGCATAGTTGCCAGGAGACGCGTCTCCTAACCCCTGGGACATGTCTCCGGTATTGATACTTGTCTTGGGTACTTTTGACGTCCCACAAACCGCCTCCCAGCGCCAGGGTACCTTGCTTCCCGTCTCCAGCGTCTCCCACTGTCTCCCGCCATGGATTTTGGCATCTCCCAGGCAAAAGTCAGGAAATTTGAGTAGAGTGTAAGTGTAGAGTGCAGACTTGAGCCATGATTTTGAAGGTTGACGAGTAAATTTAATGTTCATTGTTAAACTTTACTACTGCTCTTATTTTGGAAGTTCAATGTCATCATATTTTTTATAAATTATTAATTTTTTAATTTTTTAACTTTTATTTATATTAAAAAAATGGTGTCTCCAAGCACTCCCATCTCCTATTTTCAAAAAATAGCTGTACCAGTACTTGTACCAGTCTCCCGTACCATTACCAGTACTAGTCTCTCGGCAACTATGGATTTTTGTTGTGCCCAACCATAGGGCTAAGCGTAGGACAGTAGTGGCAATATGCAATCATGTGAGCCTAGCTACTACGAAAACAAGCTTTACTGTTTTGAAGTTACTAATTTGTTTTTCAGTTTGAATGATATTTTCTTGATAGAAGCAGGAATAATAATCAAGTATACGTTTTACACTGAAACAAGTCTTCAAAAGATATTCCTGCAATATAGATTACAGAGGATTCATATTTTCATCGGGTGAAACATAAGTAAGAATTAAATAAGCTGCTTCTGAATTTGTGAACATGGTACTCATGTTGGAAAGACAATGTTCCCTTCTTGCTTAATAAAACAATTAAATGGAAAAGCATCTCCAATTTGCAGAGTTGGAAATACCAGAATATTTGATGCAAACAAACGCATTTCTGGTGCCTGGTCTATGCATTCTTTGAACTTGGTGAACTCATTTTGTAATGTCCCCTATCCTAATTTGCCCTAGAATTCGCCTACGGATCACAAATTGCAACAAATTAGGGTAAGGGCTTTCACCTTATCAAATGAAGAACACTTCAATGATGTAATCCTGGATTGAAGCCTACATTCACCACATGAACAACATTCCCAATATGGTATATCTATTTGTCAGAATTAGACAATTACATCACATTTATAGATATTCAAGAAAGCAACATATGATAAGCTAGGAGGAGTAACATGGTGGGTCCGCACGAAGCCATATGCCAAGCCTAAGAGGTTGTACACCACAACTCTCCCTGTTGGCGACTTGTACTTGGTTTCCCCATCCATGTCACAACCTCGGAAGACACTTTGCCCACTTGTGGGAACGGGCGGAGCTTCCAAGTGGTCTTGGCACATCCACCCCTCCATGGCCCATCCTTTTCTTAGGATTGGGCGGACCGTAAGTGGAATCCCACACCTCCATGGCCTATTCTTTTCTTAGGATTGGGCGGACCGTAAGTGGAATCCCACACCTCCATGGCCTATTCCTTTCTTAGGATTGGGCAGACCATAAGTGGAATCTCTAGGCATGCACTGCTCTCCCTAGGCCCCTTCCCCGAAGCAGGTTTCAAAAACTCATGCATATTTATCATTAGAACAATACATAAAACATACTTAATTATTCATGGAAAAACGAATACACATATAAACAATGATTGGCAGAAATACACATGAATATATCAGTCGATTCCAATAATATTAAGGTGGTGGTGATGAACTGGACTGATTCTCTCTTACCGCTGGTGTATATGTCCTTTCTCCTTAATCAATCTTTTCTTAACACTCAAAAGATATCATTAGTGTAGACCAACAGATAAGAATCTATTCCTATTTATATTAAAGTGTCATAATTACTTACAAGGCTCAATAATTGTTGCAAGTATTATTATTGCTTAATTGTGTGTATATATATATTTGTTCCTAATGGATTTCCATTTTCTAATAATCACTTTAAACGAGCTTATATATATATATTTTAGATATATTTATATGTTTGTAATTAATTCTATTCAATGTACTTCCCTTATTGATTTACCGTTTGTCTTCGTTTATTTCTCCTTGAGTCCGCTTCTTCTTGTATATTTCTTCCTCCCATTCTGAGTAGAACATATGAACGTATCTGCTGTTATGCTCAGGAAAGACATTTCCCTCATTATTCATCTTCATATACATTGATTCATATCTATGTTGGGTCTGCACATGTCCCTTTAGATCTGCCTATTTTATCCCCTTAAACCTGCTATACTCAGAATTATACTCCTAACTCCTTATTTATTTCTTCCTTCATTGACAGATTAAAATTCCCCTATTACTCTTCCTTCTTTCTTGTATGCTCTGTTGTAGACCTTTATTTCTGATCTATTTCATCTGATTTTATATTCAGAAAATCTCTATATCCTTGTTATTTCCTTGCTGATCAGAAATATATATATATCTCCCCCTCAGCATAAAGTAATTGCTGTTATTCTTTGATTGCTGCTTGTAATTCCTTTTCCAATCTTCTATAAGCCTCCTCTAAGGAAATATAATCTCCTTTATATCCATGATGGGAAAGGACATGCTCCTCCATCCCATCATGTCTTTTCCCTGATCGCTGCT
Organism: Sequoiadendron giganteum; assembly: GCA_007115665.2. Taxonomy (NCBI): domain Eukaryota; kingdom Viridiplantae; phylum Streptophyta; class Pinopsida; order Cupressales; family Cupressaceae; genus Sequoiadendron; species Sequoiadendron giganteum. The sequence continues at coordinate 610,874,620 of CM021105.1, forward strand.
ATTAGAGATCAGTGTGCTTAGTCTTAATTTCTATTGCTGCCTTTTGGATATATAATCACTATTTTAATAATAATTCGTTGCCCTCCATAATGGTAGTCACATTCATGTTTATTTAGTATTTGTTGAATTAAGGTAGCTTCGGTTAGATATAAATGATGATTGAATTGATTCATCATCATCATTTATATATAATCGAAATCTACATCCCAAGTATAGTATCTGCAATCAGAAGTTATCACTTGCAGATTATCGATTTTCATGTTCTTCAATGAAACCCGATTAAGCATTATTATCGGCAATCACTTCCAGATTTGCTATCATAATTTATTTGTGCAAGATCGAACTTAACAAGCATGTTTGATTTCTAATTAACTAAACCCGATTGTTAATCGGATGGTTAGACGAATCAGCACAAGCCATGGGACGTGTCTCCCACTAGATACTTAATGATGGATCCTCAATTGAGACATCGAAATAATTAATGTTCTGCTCTTAAGGATTGAATACCAGAAGAGAAAATTCAGACTTGGAGATTTATGATCAATAATTCTAAGAATAAAATCTGACATCAACTTTCTAATATTCAGTTTATAATCTGATCGATTTAGTCTATATTTAACATGGTATCAGAGCCATGTTGAGAAAAGATCTGATTAAATCCAGATATCAGATTATTTAAATCGTATTTTCTCTTGAAATCACAAACACAACATTTTTCATAATGTCAAATGTAATCAGATTCGAGGATCGTCTTGAAGATGCAAACAACTTTACTTCATGGAAATTCAGAATCATGATGATTTTGAGAGAAAATAAGTTACTCATTTGTGAAAGAAAACAAGATAGAACTAGAGACTGATAAGGAGAAAACTCGATGGATGAGAATGATGAGAAAACCATGAAAATTATAGTTGATGCAGTTAGGGATCATATAGTACCTATTCTATCTAAACATGAGACTGCATATCAAATGTTTAAATCCCTTGAGGGCACCTTTGAAATAAACAACACTAGTAGGACCCTTGCTCTAAAAAGGCAACTTAATCATGTTAAAATAAACAAGGGAGAATCTATTAGTGCATATTTCATGAGAATCAATGAACTAAGAAATCAACTGTCAACTGTCAACAGTCGGATATCAAATCGATAGCAAAGAGTTAACTCTAATAGCTCTAGGTGACCTACCAAACTCATGGGAGTCATTTGTTCAAGGAATAAGTGCAAGATCAAAACTCCCTAAATTTGATAGGCTAAGAACAGATTGCTTACAAGAAGAAACAAGACTAATGACAAAAGAAAACAATTAGAAAACCATAGATGAGGATATTCATGTGCTAAACACAAATTCTCATAAGGTAGGTAAGAAGAAAAACTTCAAGAGAAAGAAGAATTCTCATGGAAAGGGACCATTCAAGAAAAGGAAAGACATCTCCCAAATACAATGTTTCAGATGTGATCAATATGGACACTATGCAATGAAGTGCCCTGATAGAACAAAACAACAAGCATCATTTGCTAAAGTTAGAAAGACAAATACAAAATATGACTCTGAGAAATTTGTCTTCTACTCAGCACTATCAAGTCAAGTATCAAACAAAGTCAACAACTGGGTAATTGATAGTGGTTCATCAAGGCACATCACAGGGTTCAGAGAACACCTAGATACTATGATAGAAGAAACTGACGAAGAAGTAACTATTGGGGATGATTCTGCACATCCAGTAAGAGGGGTTGGAACTTGCACCATAAATTTGAAATCTGGCCTCTCTACAACTCATTGGAGTATTGTTTGTACCAGGAATAAAGAGGAATCTAATATCCATTTCTGCTCTTGAAGACAACGGATATAGGGTTACCTTTATGGATGGAAAAGTTCTGGCATGGCCAAAGAACTCCACTATAAAGAAAGCACAAACTATAGGTGTAAGACAAGGATATCTCTACAAACTGTGCACTGATTCTAAACAAGCTCTTATTCATGAGACCTCTGATTCAAATGAAATTTGGCATCGAAGATTAGGACATATTCATTTCCGTGCCCTACCTTCTGTAGAAAAAATAGTATCAGGTTTGCCCAAACTAAAACAAATTCATGAAGGAGCATGCATAGGGTGTGCCCTAGGAAAGAATACAAAGGGGACCTTCCAAAATAGTTTGAGTAAAACCAAAAATGTATTAGAACTAGTACACTTTGACTTATGTGGACCCATGTCATTACCTCCATGGCGGGATTCTTATATTATGTAATATTTGTAGATGACTTCTCTAAGAAGACCTGGATATATTTTCTTAAATGTAAGGAGTCGATAGAAATCCTTAAAAGGTTTAAGGAATTCAAAGCACTTACATAAAACTTCTCCGGGAAGAAAATCAAAATTGAAAATACTAAGAACAGATAATGGGAAGGAATACACCTCAGAAATTTTTAAAGATTTTTGTGTAAATGCTGGGATTAAGAGGGAGTTTACTGTAGCCTACAATCCTCAACAAAATGGTGTTGCTGAGAGAAAAAATAGAACTATTGTAGAAGCTGCTAGAGCAATGTTGTTCGACCAAAACATAGAAACCTCATTTTGGGCAGAAGCCTCTTGGACAATTGTCTACATTCAAAATAGATGTCCCCACTCACATCTAGATAACAAGACTCCTGAAGAGGCTTTTACTGGTGTAAAACCTGACATAAGTCACTTAAGGATCTTTGGTCGCCCTATCTACATTCATGTACCTAAAGAGAAGAGATCTAAATTAGAACCTTCTGGAAAGAAAGGGATATTTGTGGGCTATAGTGAAACCTCAAAAGCCTACAGAATATACGTATCCGGTCAGAAACAAATTGAACTAAGTAGAGATGTCATATTCGAGGAAGACATTGCTTTCAAAAGGGCAAAGAGTTCAAATGAGATAGAAATTCAAGATTCTCCTAAAGTCTTGGAGGAGGATTTTGCTCTTGAGATTCAGAGGGAGTATCCTGAAGAAATCATAAATGAAAACCAAAATGCTCCAGAAGAAAATCCAAATAACAACAGCAAGAGGAGACCACTTTGGGCTAGAAAGATGATTAAAGAAGTTGAGAAACATACAACACCCAAAGGAACTTTTAGAGAAAGTAAGAGACCCAAAATATTCTCAAGCTATGTTGCCTTAATGAATGAGATCATTAGTACAGAACCAACTAGTGTTACGGAAGCTCTCAAGCATCAAGTATGGAAAGATGCGATGACGGAAGAGTATCAATCCATTTTGAAAAATGATGTATGGGATGTAGTACCTAAACCAAAAGAGAAATCTGTTGTCTCTTCCAAATGGCTCTTCAAAATCAAACATGCTGTTGATGGTAGTATAGAGAAACACAAGGCATGTTTTGTGGCCAGAGGTTTCTCACAAAAGGAAGGTATTGTTTATAAAGAGACATTTGCACCTGTTGCTCGGTACACCTCTGTGAGAGCAGTAATAGCTATTGCAGCAGCTAAAGGCTGGAAGATCCATTAAATGGATGTGAAAACTGCCTTCCTAAATGAGACCATTGAAGAAGAAGTCTATCTAGAGCAACCTGAAAGTTTTGTGATACATAAAGTAGACTCACATGTATGCAAATTGAAGAAAGCTCTATATGGACTTAAACAGGCTCCCAGAGCCTGGTATGAAAGAATTGACAGCTATCTTTTGAGACTAGGATTTTCCAAGAATGATGCAGATCCAAATCTCTATTTTAAGGTAATTAGAGGTGATATGCTAATAATAATTTTATATGTTGATGACCTGCTAATAACAGGAGAAGATCACCTTATTGCTCAAGGTAAAAAGGACCTAGCTTCAGAATTTGACATGAAAGACTTGGGCATTTTACATTACTTCCTGGGGTTAGAAGTCTAGCAGAAATCAGATGGCATCATCCTAAATCAAGGAAAGTACACTATTGTAAATGTAATCAAATCTTTTCACAACTAGGATCCTAATACCTAAGAATAAACTCAGTTCAGAAATTCTGTGTAAGACAATTCTAAGTCAAAATATATTTTCCAGAATTCCTCTCTAACTGCGATTTCCAGATCTTCTTATTAAATGTGAATGTGCTGATTGCAGAACATTATCCGATTTCTATGTTTGCATATCGAATGAGGAACCACCATAAATAAGGAAAGAGTTTGCCCCTAAGAAGCACGCCTCATGAAGACACGTCCACTCATGGAACGCGTCCTTTAGGGTGCGGCCTATTAACAGTTTTGTTTACCACTTGTTATGTATACATTAACACGTATACACCCTTCTACATGATGGCGGATGTCTTAAGAGGAATCCGATTTCAAATAAATGCAAAATATAATATCACGTGTGAGATCGTATTTTATATTTATGCTCATAAATTCGATCTGAATAGTTCTTAGAATTATTTGAATAGAAGAGATGATCTTAGATCACTTATGAATGATGATGATGCTTTACAGCAATCGTCATTCATATCTGACCGAAGCTATCATCTTTAACACTCCCTCTTAGCTAGGGAAGATATTTCAAATCAAATAAGTAAAGATATCACCTTCACACATGATATCGAAATATGATATGCTTTCTCAATGTTGTCAAGTCTCATGACATTCTTAAAAACACATCTTCAATATTTCAACACTCCCTCTTTAACTGGGAAGGATAACTACCAAAGTGATATCACCTATCTCATGATATCAGAAGATATGATATGCTTCTGAAAGTGTCAAGTCATATGACATTCTCCATAATATATCTTTATTATGGTATGTGCACTGACATCAAGTCACATGATGTCTACCATAATTCATGGCATATCCACGGATATAAATATCCACCATGATTATCTCTTAAGGATCACAATGACCTTTAGATATCAAGTCTCATGATATCCATCAAGGTGTCCAAGAGATGCTATCATGACATGTCCACAGATATCAAGTCACATGATATCTATCATGATAGTTCATCATTGTAAAGTCGTCACTTTACAATGTCAAATACAAGTGTTCATTATTGAAAGATTGTCACCTTTCGATAATGTACACAGGGGGAGTAGGCCCATAAAGTCATGGAGTCACACACATGACAAAAGAGTTTACACATTAAACATCTTTATATATTAGTACAATTTATAAACAATTTGTATTTCAAACATAAATAACAAATTACATTTCAACCATACCAAGTTTCTTCTTGAAGTGCTCTACCTTGATCTGGGAGAGAGGCTTGGTGAGAATGTCTGCAGATTGATCATTTGTACTAATATACTCCAACTGAATCACTTTCCTTTCCACAATATCTCTTACATAATGATAGGGGATCTCAATGTGCTTAGATCTGTCATGAAAGACAGGATTCACAGAGAGTTTTATACAACTTTGATTATCACAATGAATAATCGTAGGATTCAAGGGCTCACCAAAGAGTCCCACAATCAATTTACGAAGCCACACTGCTTCTCTTGCTCCCATTGAGGCTGCAATATATTCAGCTTCGGTTGAGCTCTGTGCAATTGATGATTGTTTTCTGCAAATCCAGGAGATCATAGCCGATCCCAAACTAAAGCAGCATCCTGATGTGTTTTTCCGATCAGTTACACTTCCAACCCAATCTGAATCAGAGTACCCATGTAGATCTAGTTGATCATTCTTGTAAAGAAGACCATATCCAATAGTGCCTTGAAGATATCTCAAAATATGTTTCACAGCCATTAAGTGAATTTCCTTTGGTTCACACAGGAACTGGCTGAGAACATTTACAACATAGCAAATATCAGGTCTGGTGTTAACCAGATACATCAAGGATCCAATCATCTGTCTGTAAAGGGTTGGATCTGCACATTTGGATTCTGCTGTTGCTTCTTTCAATTTGTGAAGGTTGGTTTTCATAGGTGTAGACATCGGTCTACAATCCAACATTCCAAATCTTTTCAGAATGTCAATAGTATACTTCCCTTGATTTAGTATAATGCCTTCTGATTTTTGCGATACTTCCAAACCGAGGAAGTAGTGTAGAATACCCAAGTCTTTCATGTCAAATTTAGAAATTAGATCCTTGAAGTAGAGATTGGAGTTAGCATCATTTTTGGAAAATCCTAATCCCAAGAGATAGCTGTCAATTCTTTCATACCAGACTTCAGCCTGCACAGATGTGAGTTAGATTTATGTATCACAAAACCTTCAGGCTGTTCCAGATAGACTTCCTCTTCAATGGTTCCATTTAGGAAGGCAGTTTTCACATCCATTTGATGGATCTTCCAACCTTTAGTTGCTGCAATGGCTAATACTGCTCTCACTGATGTGTAACGGGCAACAGGTGCAAATGTTTCTTCATAATCAATGCCTTCCTTTTGAGAAAAACCTCTAGCCACAAAACGTGCTTTATGTTTTTCTATACTGCCATCAGCAGCATGCTTGATTTTGAAGAGCCATTTAGAAGAGACAACAAATTTCTCTTTTGGTCTAGGCACTATGTCCCATACATCATTCTTTAGGATGGATTGATATTCCTCCGTCATTGCATCCTTCCAAGCTTGATGTCTGAAGGCTTTTGTAACACTGGTAGGTTCAGAGTTTATGATGTTGTTCATTAAAGCAACATAGCTAGAGAACCGTTTGGGTCTTTTACTCTCCCTGAACGTTCCTTTAGGTGCTGCATGATCCTCTGCTTCTTTGATCATCTTCCTGGCCCAAAGTGGTCTCTTTCTGCCGATGTCATTTGTATCCTCATTTGAATTGGTAGGAAGTTCATGTGGCATTTCCTCAGGATGCTCCTGAAAGATACCAAACCAATTTTTTCAATTTTTCAATTACAACGAGCAAAGCAATACACAATCATTAGGGTTAGTACGTAAAGCAAACGATGCGGAATTCAACTCTAACCAAGAATGTGCACCAGGATCCCGAGTTGGGCAAGGTGTGAACTTATGGTCAGAGGATCTCAATGCAATGCTGACAAAGGAACTCTAACCAAGAATGCATCGGATGATGACGAGCATATGGTCAGAGGGTCTTAATGCAATGCTGATACAAAGAACTCTAACCAAGAATGCGTCGGAGAATGACGAGCATGTGGTCAGAGGATCCCTACCAACTACAGTTGCTGATAGTAAACTCAACGCCAAGCATGTGCTTTCAATCCTAGGGAGGGGATGGAGCTACCATATGGCGGAGGTACTTTAAACTACAATGCAATTAAATGTAAATAGACGGTAGGCCAGCCTCTTCCACAAACGTGGGAATACAATGAAACAGGCAAGATAATTAAAATAGTTGAACAGTACTACTGAACAACTTTACAATGAGAATAATCCTGCAAGTAACATTGTGTTAGAATTCTCCAAATGCTATAAATGATATCAATTGTTTCTCTAACTCCAAGAGACTCTCAACCATGAAAAACAAGCCCCATAACTCCAACTATTGAAAACTGATATGACAAACCAGCAAGCTGAAACTACAGACCAGCAACTCATAAACTCATAAAAATGCTCATAACTCTCTCATAACTACTCCGGATGACACGAGACCAAGTGCAATGGACTCCTAAGAAGATGTCGATCAATTTATGATAGAGAAACAGCTGCAAAACCCACTCAATGAATTATCTAAACATTTGCCAGGCATGACGAGGAAGAACAACCTCAAGAGGGGTGACTTCTGCAAAATAAAACCCAATTCTGCATACTAAAATCTGAAAATTGACACAAAGGGGTGCCCAGGATAGACAAAAGGAAATATGCAATACCCAAAACGAATATCTTTTGATTTTCTGATTTATGAATGAAATTATAGATTCAGCCCTGTTATCAGCAACTCCAGAAAATGACATAAAATGCAATAAACTGAATTACAATGCAAAACTCGAGCTACAATGCAAACCTCACTACAAAACTCTCAAAAACAACTAAATGTCCACTAGATGCTATCTCTCAAGCATGAAGTCGAGCCAAGGCTAGGAGGCATTCATTCCTTGAAGCAGTCCAACAACCATTTCGACAGCATAACAATACTCAAGATGACGGATGCCAAATGAAGACCCAAGACTTCCTTTTATAACTTTGTGAAGACCCCTCCCAAAGCTTCTAGAAACCCTAATCCTTTTCCCTCCAAGAATGGCGTCACTTTCCTTCAAGGCTTCAATTTGACTTTTCTTTGAAATTCATCTCTTCAAAATATGCGGCCAACTTAAAGCTCCAATTTGACCTTAATAAATATATAAATTATCTCAATGGGGCGCCACCCTTTAAAGTCCACCTTTTAACATAACTTTAAGTTATGAGACTAGGCCAAGGGGTAATATAACATTAAAATATAATCATTGTTTCAAAGAAATGAACTTATCTCTCCAAAATGCATCCCAAGTCCAAAATTGAACAAACCGACTGAGTCGACTGAAGAGGAAGTCAACTGTGCCGAGAACGACAGGGCCACTGCCAGAAATAGAATTTACTAAAAATAGTAAATTCCTGAAGGTGCTCGGAATGCCAAGAAAAACACACCACTAGAAAGCTCTCTGAAAACCCAGAAAGAATCTGCCATTCAATCATCAATTCACGAGCAATAGCAACCTCCAAAACATGAAACCCTAATTTCACCTTCCGAGTAGCCTACGGGTCTCCTGAATAGGCCAACGGTCAACTGAAAAGATCATGCTCGAGAAGGGGACATTATAGCTCCCTCTGAATCTTAGGAGCAGGTCCCTCTTTAGGTACTCTAGGGGAGTAGGTTTTTATCTCACTAGAACTTCTTGCCCTCTTGAATGGTTTCAATGTTTAGGTCAAGCAACTTGTGAACTCCCTCTTAATTCCAGCACACATGCAGAATTCCTTAAATTTTAGAGGTGTAGGTTTCTATTATTCGCTTTTAAGGTTTTATTTTCTTTCCTAAGACACAACCTTTACAAGTTCCTTCATGGGATGGTTATAGACTTCAATGCATAGTTTGTAAAGGTACCCTTGTCTTACACCAATAGTTTGAGTTTTCTTAAGAGTTGAGTTTTTAGGCCATGCTAGAATTTTTCCATCCATAAGGGTAACTCTATATCCATTTGTCTTTCCTAGAATACAAGGTCTTTAGATTCATGATCTGAATTTGTCTTTCCTACTTTGGCAAAAGATGCTTGTTGTTTAGATCTATCAGGGCACTTCATTGCATAATGACCATACTGATCACATCTAAAGCATTGTACTTGAGAGATATCTTTCTTCTTATAAGATTCCTTTCCATTGGAATTTCTTTTTCTTTTAAAAAATCCTCTCTTGTATGAGTTATTCTTACTCCTCTTATTAGATGTTGTGTGGAGAACATGAATGTCTTCATCTATGTGTTTCAGTTTATTCTCTTTTGAGGAAAGTCTTGTTTCTTCTTGAAGGCAGTCAGTTCTTAGCCTATCAAACTTAGGGAGTTTAGACCTCGCACTTACTCCTTGAACAAATGACTCCCATGAGTTTGGTAGGCCTCCTAGAGCAATTAGGGTTAATTCTTTGTTGTCAATCTGATAGCCAATTGTGGATAATTGATCCCTTAGTTCAATAATCCTCATGAAGTATGCATTAATGGACTCTCCTTTGTTTATTTGAGCATTGTTGATTTGCCTTTTTAATGCTAGAGTCCTACAGGTGTTGTTGATTTCATAAGTACTCTCAAGAGATTTGTACATATGGTATGCAGTTTCATGTTTTGCTAGGATAGGCACTATGTGATCCCTAACTGCATATACTAGGATTTTCATGGCTGTTTCATTGTTTTCGATCCATTGAGTTTTCTTAGGTTCAGCTTCTTGCTCCCTTTTATTTTCTCTCACAAGTGAGTCTAGTTTATTCTCTCTAAGGGTCATCATGATTCTAAATTTCCATGATGTGAAATTGTCTGCTCCTGCAAGACGATCTTCAAATCTGATCACAGTTGACATTATGAAGAATGTGATGTGAATTCGATTTTTGAACAATACGAATTTTCTAGAGCAAACTGATTTGATTTGGATTCACACAACGTGGCTCTAATACCATGTAAATGTAATCAAATCTTTTCACAACTAGGATCCTAATACCTAAGAATAAACTAAGTTCAGAAATTCTGTGTAAGACAATTCTAAGTCAAAATATATTTTCCAGAATTCTTCTCTAATTGCGATTTCGAGATCTTCTTATTAAATGTGAATGTGCTGATTGCATAACATTATCCGATTTCTATGCTTGCATATCGAATGAGGAACCACCATAAATAAGGGAAGAGTCCGCCCCTAAGAGGCATGCCTCATGAGAGGACGTGTCTCCACGAGTGGAGACACGTCCACTCATGGGACGCGTCCTTTAGGGTGCAGCTTGTGAACAGTTTTGTTTACCATTTGCTATGTATACATTAACACGTATACACCCTTCTACATGATGGCGGATGTCTTAAGAGGATTCCGATTTCAAGTAAATGCAAAATATAATATCACGTGTGAGATCGTATTTTATATGTATGCTCATAAATTCGATCTGAATGGTTCTTAGAATTATTTGAATAGAAGAGATGATCTTAGATCACTTATGAATGACGATGATGCTTTACAACAATCATCATTCATATCTGACCGAAGCTATCATCTTTAATAACTATTGATATTTTGAAGAGATTTGGGATGTTAGACTGTAGACCCATGTCTACACCTATGGAAACCAACTTACACAAATTGAAAGAAGCAGCAACAAAATCAAAATTTGCAAATCCTACTCTCTATAGACAGATAATTGGATCATTAATGTACTTGGTTAACACCAGACCAGATATTTGCTATGCAGTGAATGCCCTAAGCCAGTACATGTGTGAGCCAAAGGAAATTCACCTTGTTGTTGTGAAGCACATATTGAGATACCTTCAAGGTACTATTGGATATGGTCTTAAATACAAAAATATCCAACTAGATTTACATGGATACTCTGACTTAGATTGGGCTGGAAGTGTAACCGATCGGAAAAGCACATCAGGATGTTGCTTCGGTTTAGGATCGGCTATGATCTCTTGGATCAGCAGGAAACAGTCTTTTGTGGCACAAAGCTCAAGAAAAGTTGAATATATTGCAGCCTCTATAGGGGCAAGAGAAGCAGTATGGCTCCAAAAATTGCTTGTGGGATTATTTGGTGAGTCCCTGAATCCTACTATTATCCACTATGACAATTAGAGTTGCATTAAGCTTTCAATGAATCCAGTATTCCATGATAGATCTAAGCATATAGAGATCCCTTACCACTATGTGAGAGACATGGTAGAAAGGAATGTGATCCAGTTGGAGTATATTAGTACAAATGATCAAACAACAGACATTCTCACCAAGCCTCTCTCCAGAGTTAAAGTTGAACACTTTAGGAAGAAACTTGGTATGGTTGAAATGTAAATTGTTATTGAAATTGAGATTCAAATTGTTTATTTTGTACTAATGTATTTAAAAGATGTTTAATGTGTAAACTCTTTTGTCATGTGTGTGACTCCATGATTTTATAGGCCCTCTCTCCCCCTGTGTACATTATTGAAAGGTGACGATCTTTCTAATAATGAACACTTGTATTTGACATTGTAAAGTGATGACTCTACAATGATTAGTTGCACTATCATGATAGATATCATGTGACTTGATATATGTGGATATGTCATGATAGTATCTTGTGGACATTTTGATAGATATCATGAGACTTGATATCAATTGAAGATCATTATGATCCTTATGAGACATTCATGGTGGATATGTATATATCCGTGGATATGCCATGATTTATTATGGTAGACATCATGTGACTTGATGTCAGTGCACATACCATAATGAAGATGTGTTATGAAGAATGTCATGTGACTTGACACTTTTAGAAGCATACCATATCTTCTGATATCACGAGTAAGGTGATATCACTATATACTTGGTTGGAGTTATCTTCCCTAGCTATGAGGGAGTGGTGAATTAAGGTAGCTTTGGTCAGATATAAATGATGATTGAATTGATTCATCATCATCATTTATATATAATCAAAATCTACATCCCATGTATATTATCTGCAATCAGAAGTTATCACTTGCAGATTATTGATTTTCATGTTCTTCAATGAAACCCGATCAAGCATTATTATCGGCGATCACTTCCAAATTTGCTATCGTTATTTATTTGTGGAAGATCGAACTTAATAGGCATGTTCGATTTCTAATTAACTAAACCCGATTGTTAATCAGATGGTTAGACGAATCAGCATAAGTCATTGGACGTGTCTTCCACTAGATACTTAATGATGGATCTGATCCTCAATTGAGACATCAAAATAATTAATGTTCTGCTCTTGAGGATCGAATACCAGAAGAGAAAATTCAGACTTGGAGATTTATGTTCAATAATTCTAAGAATAAAATCTGACATCAACTTTCTAATATTCAGTTTATAATCTGATCGATTTAGTCTATATTTAACAGTATTATTTACTCACTTTGTAATATAATTGCTGCACTTTTGTAATTTTTGTATTTTTGTATTTTTGTATTTTTTTTTATCATTTTATGTTTATTATTTTATATTTATAATTTATGTTTCTCTTTAAAATAATAATAATTTTATATATTAGCTTTATACATAGATTATATCTTCTTATTTAATATTTTTATTCTCATATTAGTATCATATGTATATTTATATTATTATGTTATTATAATAATATTAAATTGTTAACATATATTTATATATGTATTTTTAACATTTGTATGGCTATTTATTTGTTTATCAATTTATTCGTGTTTCAAATCTCGGGACATGACACATTTATCAGCTTCCAGAAGATGGGGAAACCTCCCAAAGGTGGGAATGGGAAACATGAAGCATTGTGATGGATACAAGTAAATCAATAAAGGAAACTTCAGCTTACTAGAATCAAGTTTTAATTTATTAGAGTAAAATTGTGAAGGAAACTATGTTATAAGTGAAGTCAAGGATCTTGTTTATTGTTTTAGTAAAATGGTTCGTTATTGAGAGTAGTCAGAATGTTTTATCTGATAAAAATCATAAAATGGTAAGCACTGTAGGTCTTGATTTGTGAGAAAATTATGATTGGAAATAGAAAATCTGTTGTGCGTTTCTCAGGCAGAATGCATGTTTATGTATGAATAAAGTAGCACAGGGGGGCCTCATATATAGATTTTTGGAACCTTTGCAAATTAAAAGCCATAATATTTGGAAATTATTATGTGGTTGTGCAGGTGGAGTTGTTTTGTGTCAACCACCTGATTAACTGTGCTCTAGAATCTACTGAGGAATTTATCTGTATGGAGTTTCATTTCAATCTAAGAGATGGTGGAATGCGTGCTGCTTTTCAGCTACTTCATATGGTGATTGAGGTATTATCAAAGCCCTTCATACATTTTTGGTTCTTAGCTTGCTGCATTGTCTATTTAGTTTATTTATTTATTATTTTATAATAGCAACAGGGCATATTAATAATTATTTTCAATGTTTTGATTTTTTGAGCACTTTCTGTCTTCTATTTGTTTGTTGAAAAATCATTTATTTTGACTATATTATGTCAGTACTTTCATTATAAGGTATTTTGGTTTTCTAGTATACTGTCATGGATCATTTTTGATGTTCTGGTAAGAAAAAAAAAAGAAACTTAATTTCTTTGAATGTGCTTTGTCAAATTAGATACCTCATATTTTGTCTTTAGCGGGTGATTATAACATTGTAAACTAAGAAGAGGGTTTTTGGACGAAACCATATTTAAATTTTCCAGTATCGTTTGTTGCTTCTAAATGGGTTGATATATAATTCTATTAAACTAGCAGGATGTATTCTATAATAAGGGAAGAATATATGAACATTGAAAGACCTATCTGAATTTGTTATTGGAAATTTTGAGATCAATTGAGTATCCATACTTTTCAAGCTAAGAAATGTTTTGAACTTCTGACTACTCAGCATAATGTATGGCTGGAAGATGCATTCGACAGGGCAACACAGCTTTACCTGTCACATTATCGTGCCATGCCTAAAAGTCTAGAGCGAGCAACTGCTCATCGACTTATGCGTGCCATGTTGAAAGGGGATGAACGCTTTGTTGAACCTTCTCCACAAACAATTCAGCAGTTGAGCTTACCTGTAGTAAAGGATGCTGTGGTGAAGCAGTTTGTAACTGATAATATGGAGGTATGCTATATGGTCAGGCTGCATGTTGGCTCTCTATTTAGCACACAAGGATAACCATTTCTTTCTGTGAATCAATTTAGTTCATCAAAAAATATTGCACTCAAAATAAATGAATGAAATGGTTGTTCAAAATTGTTGCTTGCATGTTTTGATATTCTATGTGTAGTTGATAAGAGTATTTGTTTTCTTTTGAATATTTAGGTTAGCATTGTTGGAGATTTTACAGAGGAGGATATCGAAGGTTGTGTACTGGATTATTTGGGCACTGTAACAGCTCGTAAAAGTGACTTCAAAGATGCTGATGAATTTCCTATTACATTTCAAGCTTCTCATACAGACCTGCAAAGCCAACAGGTAAGAAACAAAGTGATATAAAACTGGTAATGCCTTTGCTGTGAAGAGTCTAGATGGAACAAAGTAAAGTTAAATGCTTGAGGCAGTCTCCATTTCATAGTTTAGATACACTGGAGAGATTATTTGCAGATAATATCATGGGCTCTCATTTTATTTAGAAATCATCCCGACTTTACTCCATAAATTCTTGTTTAAGATATATACATTTAGTAAACTGAGTTTCAAGTTTAGGTCAATAGAAAAGAAAACCATAGCATTTGGGGAAAGCATTTAAATCATACCATGCCATTGGTCGTGCGAATAAAGGGGTTGGAGGAACATTTCTGTCATACTTTGTCAGCTCTCTTTATAAAAATGGAGTGGAGCCCAGAGAAATGTGGGTGGTGACCAATCATAGCTCAATCCACCTTTGGCCAACAATTTTTTTTTTAAATTTTCTGAGGGGGGGATGGAGTGAGTGGAGGTGGGGTCAAGCGGTGGAGGTCCTGTCATGAAGCCAAAATTAAGGCCTTTGAGGCCATAGGGACCTTCTTGGTGCATGCCATTTTTTATAATTTTACCACTTTAATCAAGTTCTAAATTCTTCAAAAACTGTACCTTTGAAAAAAATGCAAGTTTTTGATTGAAAATACCTGTCAATGGAAAAACTGACCTGCAGGTTCAGACTGGCATGTCCCATGAACTGCTTTTTTTGGCAGATTTTTTGAAACAATGTAAATTTTTGACTGAGAAAAACGGTCAATGGAAAAGACTGGTTTGTGGTTAACCACAGTTTTTTCCTGGTTATTGCTTCTACGATCAACTATAACATAGTAGAATGTCTTCGATTTTCCTAGTCAAAGCTTTGCTAGCATTAATATTTTATGATTAGGAAACTGTTGTTTTATGAAGTGTATAATAGTTTTTCAGGGACTTATTATTGTAATCAATTGTAAGCATTATTCTTGCAATTTTTCTATATTTTTGATATCTGCTGATTTTAGTTGTCATAGACATTGACTAAGGAACATGTATTCATTGGGATGAAGAGTTTAATGAGTCTTCATATTCATACCCATTTTTGTTTGGTGACAGGTTTTCTTGAAGGATACTGATGAAAGAGCATGTGCATATATTGCTGGCCCAACTCCAAATCGCTGGGGTTTTACTATTGATGGTCGTGATTTAAATGATATCATTGAACCAGTTCCTAATTCTCAGACAGGTATTTTATGTGGTTGTAGGTTCTGTTCTGAAAGATGACTGTTTAATGCTTTATTGGCTTATCTATTCCCATGAAGATAACTGCCCACAATTATTGTTTATGCACCCAATCCTCTGTGGGACAGCCAAAAAGATGATTGTGCTTATTGAAGGGATAGAACTTCAAAGAACGCTGACAGCCATTACTAAAATATCAGAGGTTTCTCACCTAAAGTTGCACTCAGTTGAAATTACATAGGTTAAGTAGAATATGGATGATAGGGCAGAGGATAATTTCTACCAAAGTCTCAACATGCAGCTACCAGTGATGAGACCTGCTCCTCATAGTTCTCTCCTTGCAAATATCTGATTATACACATGCCTCAGTTCACTTGGGCCTCCTAACTTCATGTGGAATAAACCAACAGAGGTGTTCATTGAAATGGGAAGCTCTTTATAGTGTCTTACAGTCGCCTTATCCTGTTAGCACGAGGGTTTCTCTTATAAATCTAGTTTTTCCAGGCTAATGAGTGTACATAAATCATTTTAGTGGCTAATGTCTCATCCTCATTTCTATTTCTGAATGTGAGAATCAGCCATTCATATATGTGGCATTACAAGTGCAGAATACTGAACAACATCCTCTGTGATTGGATGGATGTCCACTACGGTGTGTTCCAAAATCTGAAATGATACCAATTTGAATGATTTCCCTTCCCTTCCCTCTATTGAGCACTTTGGTGCCATTTATTGTGGCGGAACCCTAAAATCATTGATCTTTAGCTTGTTTTGAGTGTTAACTGATAATAGCACCCAATGATATGCAGATGCATATTGATCAATTTCTCACAGAAATTTAAACTTCTAGTGATAGACTCGTCAATATGGAAACTATGGTTACTCAGAATTGTTCTTGGTTCAGGTCTGCAGTGCAGAAGGCAGGGAACCCATATGAAGTGGCCATAATTGACAAATTTCCTCAGCTTGGATTAGGAATTCCAAACTTCCAATGTCACCAGAGAAAATAAAATAGAGAAGCAGGAACACCATCTTGAAGCTTTGTCTGTCTATGTCTTCCATAGAAACACGCTAATGGTTACACAGCTCCGGGTTACTACTATTTCTTTGTTGCTAGTGGACGTACTTTTTGAATCCTGTTGACTTATATTTGGTCATTCATGGACATTAATATAATTAATTTTTTTATGGTTTCTATTTGTCATCTTCTGTTGTGATTGTCGTTTAGGAAAATTAAAATTTGTTATAATTGATTAGTACTTGTGTAGCTGACTTATTTTGTGAGTTCATTGTCATCTTTGGGTAGTTGTAAAAAAATAGTAATAAGCAATTACCAACATTTGTGGTCTGACTGACAAACATAGGACCTTTTAAATAGAATTGTCGTGGTTAGTGAAGGGTTCTGATTCATGGATGGTCCTCTGATCTACATTCATCGGAATCTAACACCATCCTCAATAAAGCATTTATTGTTTTATTCTTGTAAAATCAATTTGGTACATAGTGATATTTATTTATATACTGTTGTAATTGGTAGTGTAGCAATTAAGCAGTAAATGTTTCGTGCTGTTGCCTTTGTGAAGACAGGTCGGATTAGAAAGGAATTAGAGTTGGTCATAATTGTTGATGATGACACAATGAAATGGAGCAGGAACATAGAGAAGGTCAACTTACCCAAGATCTCAAGTACTTGTGGGAACTTTCAGTTCAAGAACAGGTCAGAGAAGAATCAAGCAGAAGCCAGTACTCATAAACTCCATTTGGGGTAAATTGGCAGTAACCAAAGAAGTAGATAGATTGTTGGATAACTTGCCCAGATTCCTAGGAGAACACTACATAATCTTACAAGACCTTTGTTTTGAACAAGGACATGAAGTGCACATACAACAAATAATACCATGGTATGAGGAAATGTTTTATCAGAAGGAAGAGGGACAGGGTGAAGACTGACATCATGCTCCACAAAATTAATCTCATAAAGCCCAAGCAAAGGTACAAGGAAACCGCAATATTGTTGGGGGGTGGACTAGGAAATCTAATGATCTCTTAAACTTGTGGAATGACTAGAATGAAAAAGACTGAGAGGCAGCTGAGAAAAATCCATCAATACATTTTTGGAGCCAAAATGAAAGTTGGAACCAAAGTATTAGCCACAACAGAAGTAGAAGCATAAGTCAGAGTTGCAATTTTGAACAAAGATATCTAAGTATCCAATTGACTTCGAAGAATAGACCACAACTAGTCCAAGAAGAGCGGATAGAGGTTGCTAGGCAACTTCCCCTTCTTAAATAAGGAAGTGCTAATCTTTACAGCCAGTTAGGCTGGAACTTCCAATAGAAGAGTCAACTAACTCATTGGAGCTGACAGATCCGTCTCCAAGTGAGGGATGTCTTCATTTTGAGAGGGAATTGGAGGAACTTTTTGCTAGAGAAGAAAGAGAGGCATATAAGAGATATTTTTCGGCATCAAAGAATTGCTACTTGAGAAAGTTAAGTCAAAGACACCAGGACAAGGGACTGAATTTGAGAGAAGAGAGCTCGGGGGTGATAATAGTTGTATGGATCACTGTGGTGTCCTGAAGAGTTGAAGATTCAAATGTGTTTGATAGTGTTGGGAGAGCAAAGCAATGTCTTGATTAGAACTTCTTGAGAAGGTTCTGATCACTCCAATCACATCAAGGAGAGCCAACAATGGTGACTCAACAACCTAATCCAAACGTGGGGAGGCAAGATCTGCCTATTTTGGTTATTGACAATGCATTCAAAGATCCAGTGTGTCATTGTAAAATCATTTGGACAGCTAATAGGCAGACTGATCAAAATCATTAGTTGTGTGCATTTTTCAGCCACAATTAGGGGAGTGGCAATTGATCGGCTTAGAGAGATCCAACCAACTCGCAGAAGTACATAGGAGAAGTTACAAGAATCCTTTAAGAAAGAATTCAAATTCCTTCATGATGACAATGAATTGTCACAAAAATATATAAAATGAGGCATAGTTTACATACTCGGACTCGGAGAGTACTCGGCAAGCCCAAAATTTTTGACTCGGCAAATACTCGGCAAATACTCGACAACTTAAAAAGTAGCAAAATTTCTCATGAAAACACTTTTTTTTGCAAAATTCAATTACAAAATGCATCAAATGAGTCTAAAAACCATGAGGGAGTGTTTTATATTAAATTTCATAGTTCAATACATATGGATTACAAAATGGCATCATTATACGAAGCCACATAGTGAAACTGGTAATAACTATAATGAATTTATGATGATTGTATTTGAAAATCATCATCATAAATTTCATATCTAGGCAATTACAATTTCCTCTTCCCCAACCTAGTGAAAAATTGGGAGGTAGAGGGTATGGTCCTTGCACTCGATTCTGGCTCCCTGCTTGCCGTAGAAGATTGTGGCAGTGGCTCCACCATGCTGGTAGGTGGCAGTGGCTCCTCCTCCACCACATCAATGTCATCCAATCCAATCTCCCCTACTTCTACTGCAGGCAAATCCTCCATAGCTTGCCTCTCGAAATCAGCAATCTCATCCTCTGTAAACAAGGAGGCCTCATCATCCTGTACGGTCCAATCACTGTATGGATCAATGTCATCCAAATCAATGAGCTCATCTGAAAAGTCCTGCACCTTTCTTGTGCGAAGCCGAAGATTATATTGCACAAAAACAAGATCATTGAGGCGTTGTTGAGTCAACTTGTTACGCTTCTTCGTGTGAATGGAATCAAACAAACTCCAGTTTCGTTCACAGCCAGAAGCACTACAAGGTTGAGACAAAATTCGGAGGGCTAGCCTTTGCAAATTTGGAGTTCTTCCACCCCAATCATCCCACCAAGAACCTACAAATAAGATATTCAAGTTTTTGTAAATATTGATAAACAATATTGTAATAAGTTAATAACTAATAAGTAATAATAATTGTAATTCATAACTTGCAAGATAAAGGCTTCACTTTTTCTTATTTGGTGTTTGGATCTCTCTTCCTCGTTCACATAATGTGGAAGAAAACAAAGGCCCCCTAGCTGCCTTATATTGTTGCAACTCTATAAGGATGAGGTCTTTCACTTCAGGTAAAGGTGTCATCCTGTCAATACATGTGAATAGGCCCTCCATAACCTCTCCATTAGCATCCGTGAAGCCATCAGAGAAGTAGAATTTGGGGTTGAGAAAGTACCCCGCTGCATGAATGGGTTGGTGGAGTTGATTGTTCCACCTTCGATCAATGATCTCCCAAATAGGGGTAAATCTATTTGCATCCCCCATGTAATAGTGTTGGATGGCCTCTTTGGCCCTATCCATTGCTTCATAAAGATATCCCATCACATTTTTCTCACCATCCACCAAGCGCAAAACCCTCACCAATGGCTCAGTCACCTATAAAGTACAAAGTAGAACTAAATTTAAATTACACCTTACAAGGAAACAAAATACTTATAGAATTTTAAATTAAGAATAAAGGATTAAATCTGAAAATTCATTAGAGTTTAAGTTACCTTGACAATCTCTAATGCTCTAGTTGCAAATTGACCATCAAAGATTATTGCTACAATCTTTTCTCCATCAGCCTTCTTTGAGTAAGTTGAGTCTACCCATGGTTGACTCACAAACATCTGCTTCAAGGAAGTCAATAAACTAGTGATACTTTGCAACGTTAGAAAATTAGTTGCAAACCTTGTAGCACCCGATCGCACAAGCTCTTTCCCCTTGGTGTGATCTCTCATCAATTGAAGAACCCATGGGTGATTATATATATATTTTGTTATGTCTCTTGCTTGTTCTACAATTGGTTTCACCCAATCAATTTTTCCTATGTCCTCCAAAAGAAGGTCAAGGCAATGAGCTCCACAAGGGGTCCAAAAAAGTGTTGGATGCCTTGCTTGAAGCAATCTACCAGCTGCCACATATGCCGCCGCATTGTCAGTAACAACTTGGACAACATTTTCTATGCCCACCTCTAAAACAACCCGCTCCAACATCAAACTCAAATTTTCTGCATTCTTTATTATGTTGGAGGCATCAATTGACTTTAGAAAAACCAACGCACCATTTGAAGCCACTATAAAATTGATAAGAGTGCGGTTTCTTCCATCTGTCCAGCCATCTGAAAGAATTGAGCATCCATACTTTTGCCATTTCTTCTTTTCAGCTTCCACAATTCCATTTGCATCTACAATAGCATCTTCAAGTAACCTGCCACTTAAATCTCTTGGACTAGGGGCCTTGTACCCTTTCCCTGCAACTGTCAATGCTGTCACCAAACACTCCCAATATGGACTCCTTGCCACATTGAAGGGAAGGTTATTATAAAACCAAAAATTTGCACAAGCCTTGTCTGCTTCTTTGTGCACCTCCCTATTCCACCCAGTACCTTCCAATGAAGGTTGTGATCCTTGAACATTTCTAGGGACAAAAAACTGGAATTTATTTGAAGTGGATGAAGTGGATGGGGTACGTATACGTGGACCGCGACTAGAGCCCACAATGCCTTGCATATTCACCTCAGAATCTTCAGTCAAATTAGGAGCAATGGCTTCTTGTATGGCTGCTTTTGTCTTTGCCCTCTCCAATTTTTTTTCATCAAGTGCTGCAAGAAGAGCTGCCATCTCTCGTTTCACCTCTTCAGGGGCTTCTTTACATGCCTTTGCATCACGGCAAGGAATACTAGCAAGATGGTATTTGAGGCGATTGATGCCTCCACTAATCTTCTTCTTGCACCAAGTACAAATAACACTCCCTGGTACTGGCCCATAATAGCCATGTTTCCAAGCGGGATCACGGCTACCAGGGGGTCTCCTTTCAATGGCCTGGCTTGAGGCAGCTGTGTCTGAACCAGATGCAGAGGCAGATGCCATTGTGATTAAATATTAACCTGCAATATTAGAAGTTGAATAATAAATATATTAGAAGATGCAACAGATCCAATACAAAGTGAAAGGAACAATCAACTAATTGTTTAACTTTATAATTTCAGTCATTATCAAACAATAAAGTTGTAAAATATCAAAGTGAGACATTTCATTTAGTATGCTATCTATTCTAATTTCAGTTTTTTTATTCTTATATTTTTATTTTTTGTTGGATGCACATTGATTTAATTTACTTGTATGCAAATTGGCATTGCAGTCCTAACTCCTAACTCCTAACCTTGTTGGTTGTTGCAAATTTGCAGGTGGGAGCAGCAGGTTATCTGTTATCATACTGTATTTAATAATTTATTGCAGATATTCCACTATAAAAGTACTTTGAGACTTTTGATCATAGTTTGCAGATGGGCGAGTAATCTCTTATTCTATGTAGATGAACAAAATTTGTGTGTATGTGTGTGGATTGTCATTGTGCAGCTACATCAACATATGGATATGAGTTTTTCAATTTTCACTTTAAACTTTTACAGTTTTACTCATATCCATATGCTGATGCAGCTGCACAATGACAATCCACACACATCAGAAAAACTGTAAACATGCTGGTGTTGTCTATATCAGATTTAATATTAAAATTTAAAACTTCATTCTTAATAATTTATTGCAGATATTCCACTATAAAAGTACTTTGAAGTTTGAGACTTTCGATCATAGTTTGCAAATGGGCGAGTAATCTCTTATTCTATGTAGATGAACAAAATTTGTGTGTATGTGTGTGGATTGTCATTGTGCAGCTACATCAGCATATGGATATGAGTTTTTCACTTTAAACTTTTACAGTTTTACTCATATCCATATGCTGATGCAGCTGCACAATGACAATCCAGATTCCACACACATCAGAAAAACTGTAAACATGCTGGTGTTGTCTATATCAGATTTAATATTTATTATTATTTTAATTTTTAAATGTAAAATTTCATATATTATTCTATTATTATAAATTAATAATACCATGGGAAAATTGTAAATAATAATATCATTTTTGACATCAAATTTATGATTTATTGTAATTTGTTATTTTAAAACTAAAATTTCATATATTATTTTATTATAAATTATAATAATATCATGGCAAATAATAATATAAAAAGATATTATTATTTGTCATGATATTATAATTTATAATAAAATAATATATGGAATTTTAATTTTAAAATAATAATAAATTATTAAATATGATGTACAAAAGTGAATATTTTATCATTATGAATATTAAAAATTAAGACTCCCATGATATTATTATAAATTTATAATAAAATAATATATGAAATTTTGAAATTTTAATTTTAGAATAATAATAAATATTAAATTGATGTAGAAAAATAAAAAAATTTAATATTTTTATTATTTTATACATAAACGTTTGGAAGCATATATATAAAATAATAAAAATATTAAATCATTTCCAGGCATATGTTCATTTAATATTATCATTTTTTCAAACATATACTATGAAGTATGAAGTATGAAGTATGAAGTTTTAAATTTTAATATTCAAGCATATGTTCATTTAATATTAGCATATGTTTGAAAAAATGATAATAGTAAATACCCACGACCTGGCACAGGCGCCGCACAGCCAATGCGAACAGGAACTAACCTGGAAATCGCGCAGACTCCAAGTCGCGCAGCCACCACTGCAAATCGTGGAAATAAATCACGCAGCCAACACTGCAAATCGTGGAAAATGAAAAGGGTAAATGTAAACTGCAAATCGTGGAAATAAATCACGCAGCCGACATTGCAAATCGCGGAAAATGAAATGAACGCATCCAAAACGCGGAAAAAATGTGTAAAAAATCCCGCGAAAAGGTAAAAACGACTTGAAAAACGTGTTACGTTTTCTGTGCCAATTATTTTGCGAGCAAATAGAGATTAATCGGCGAGTACTCAGAAAAAAACAGTAAAAAAACTCGGCTAGGGTTTCCTGCGAGTAAAAGTCAAGATTACTCACCCAGCCAAAAAACATGCGATTACTCGGCTGCTCGGCGATTAATTGCCGAGTATGTATACAGAGAAATGAGGCATTGAAGGCATGAGAATGTACATGCATACAATTGTAGGTGCAAAGAACTATTGGCGAAAGTATAGAAAGAATTGGCTGATGGATTGAAGAAACATTTGTCATTGAAGGTTTTATACCTTCATTGCAAAGATAAATGAAGGTCATGTCATCTTCATCATATTGAGAGACATCTAATAGAATGATGGATATTGAAAGCAAAAATATGATGTCCTCACACTCAAGATGGAAACATGAAGAGGATTTTGATTCATGTACAAGGAGCGATAGCGAACCAAGATTGGTTCAAGCACTAAGAAGAGATAAATGATGAATGAACTCATGGGAGATAAAGGAGAGTCTAACAAGGAGGTGAGGGACCTATGGAGTTTAAACTATAAGCTAGGGGATCATACCAAGGCTAACTAACCCAAAAGGATGTTTTGTGAAGCTTGTAAAATAATGGGATATTCCACGAAGGATTGCGTGTACAACTTGAAGAATAGAAGTATGCAAGTACTCTTTACTTAGGGAGAAAAGTCATCTCAAGGTAGCTATCATAATCGAAGGTATAATAATAGCATTTTAGGAGGTCAGAGTCGGATATAGTATGACTCCAAAGGTCACCTTATCATACAATGTTGACATTGTAGTGAATGTGGTGACTTTGTAGGGGATTGGCCAAGTAGTTAGGGCAGTACAAGATTTCTTTGTAGATAGTGTGGGCTTGAGAATCATTACAATATTAGGTGTTCGAAGTAGAAATCTAGTGTGAACATCAACATGATTGATTTAGCCTAAGACAAAGAAGTATTGGTTGTAACAAAAGTCCAAGAAAGAAAGGTGTATATCTAGACCTACACATAGAAAAAGAAAGGCTTTTTGAAGAAAGAGCTGTTATGGAGCATGCAATGGCGAATGAGCACTACCACTCTAATGAACATGTGAGTATGGTATCAGATCGATTGGAGTTGGATAGAACTATTGCAAGGCAAGTACTATAAACAACTGTGCTAATAAGAGAAGATGGTTTATTACGAAGCATTCCCAAACTCACGAATACTATAGCCAATACAATAAGTGGGAAAGGTCACACAGAGCATGCTATGTGTCATGTCCCTTCCCTAGCTAGGTCGACCAACAAGTAATAAACATGTGTTTTTAAACACCATATTAATTAATACATATTTAAATAAAATAAAATAATAAATAAAATTTAAAGAAAGTAAAATTTAAAATTTGAAATTAGGCATCACATTTTGGGCCCCAACATCCATTTTCCAACAGATATAAACTTATATTTGTGAGCTGGATGCAATATAATGGAAGTTTTGATATGATTTTTGAGTTTTCTCCAAGATTGTGTTGTTGGGATGCAAACCCTAGCAAACCTCAAGGTTAAGACAAAGCCCTTGACCTTGTCAATTCTTCCTGTCCTAGTAAATTTTTAGGATTGCAAAGTTTAATCTTGTAGCCTAATAGAGGGACTGATCTTTATTGGTCACCATTGTTAGGGTTTCACATCAGCCTAAGTGCTAGAAATGGAGAGGGTTTCATCTACTTTTAGAGGCATATATTGGAGTTGCACCTAGAGTTGTGGACATGGGTACCCTTTTTGGGACAACTTCTAGAGTTTTCAAGCCTTAACAGTGCTGGAGGACGAGAGACAAGTTTTTGGAAGGTGCAAAATAAGCCCTCAGGAGCTAGCGTTGACCCCCAGGTCAACATTTACCTCTTCCACCATCACATGCCCTTGTAGCTAGGTCATACAAACCCTATTTGGGTGCTGTGCTAGGCCAACAGATCATATATTCTTAGGAAGACAGCGGTTGGATTTGTGTTTGATTGGGAAAGTCAGAATTAGACTTGCTGTAGGTTTCAAGACATTAGATCTATTCAAACGTGGCTGATTTGGGCTTGCTATTCATTGCTTTAGATCACATTAGATCCTACTTTTTTGTGACAATTTGTATGTGAGAATATGCCTTGTTGTAGGTCCCTCTAAACTCTGTTTTGCAAATGTGACACAACCACACTCTTCTACCCCTTGATTTTTTTTTTGTCTTTGTTTAGGGTTATGAGAAACTGGGGAAAAGGTCTTTCGGAATTAAATGTGCCCTTTGCATAATGTTTTAAAATGGTGGAAGGGCACTTAAATGGGTTTTGTGGTGGTTCTTCACCCATAACACTTCCACACCTTGATGAACCCCCAATTGAGGTTGAAATTCTCACATTTCTTTCTTTGATTTCATGTTCACTACTCTTACTGCTGCTGCTTATGTTGTTTTGTGAAACAATAATGCAAGTGCAAACTGAAAATAGGAAAAAGAACAAACCATATATTTCTTCCTTGAAACTTTGAGAAAAAAACAAAAACAAATGGAAGAATCACTCACCCCTTCCACTTCTCTAGCTATGTCACTCCTCATTGCTCATTAATGCTGATTTCTTCAGCTGCACCTTCAAACCTTGCTGAAAATGATTTTTTTTCCTCCAACATGGTTGCTAATATTTTTGGCCCATAAAATCGAGTTAGAATGAGAGAGGGAGGCTTCTTGTTGTTCATTTAGGGCTAAGTGTGGTGTGGGTGGCCACGGAAAAGAAGATTAAAATAATTATTTTAAATAAATTGGCTAATTTGCCATGAGGATGATTGATTGTCCCCTTGGTGTTCCCTCGTCTTGGGAATGTTTCCAAGATGAGAAATGCATTTTTTCAAAAATTGGAGATGGCTTGGAGATGTTTTTGAGGTTTCCTTGCATTTCCTCGCATCTTCAAAATGTCCTTGGTATGGAAATGACAAAAAGCTTACTAGGAACATAGCATTTTTATTGAATAATGGAGGTTAATGAAGAAAAACAAGTAGAAAAAGATGACAATAAGCAACAATACATAACGTTTGACCCTTCTATACCATCAACTTCAACATTCCTTGCTAAATTTTTAGAACATAAGACAAGGGATGCAAAACTCTATGATAGACCAGCCCATCACTTTGGGGGTAAAGAAAATATGAAATACCAAGATTTGATTAGTAAGAAGGTGAATCTTTGACCAAACAAAAAATTTGGAGGTGATCTTGGTCAGTGATGATTGAAATCCTATACTAAAAGTAGGAGCATTCAGGGTATTCATGGACTACAAGGATGTCTTTGCATGGACCTACAAATACTTGAAAGGAGTACCATCTAAATTGTGTTCATAGGATTCCTTTGGTACCAGAGGCACTACCAATGTGAAGAAGACCATATATAATGAACAAAAACTAATTAGCTAAAGTCTAGGAAATTTTTCCCTTTTGGTAGATAATTTGGTTAAGCACCTAGGAGCTGCAAAAATGAGCATTGAGCTAGATCTTGGGTAACATTGTGTTCACTAGATCCATCACAAAGATATTATCACCCTACGATTTATCATCATACATAAACATGGGATTCTTGAATGACAAACCCCAATGGTAGGTGAGGAGTCAACTAAATTGGTGCTAATGCAAACAAATCTTAGAACAAAAAACATCTCAAAATTGCAATAAAAAAGGACAATAGACCAATACCACAACTGTAGCATATTTTATCTTCAATTGTTTATATTTTGTTATAATAAACCACATGAGAACTAGTAAAAATGACATCATCTTTGACAAAATTTAGAACCAATCAAAAGCTAGCCTAGAAAACCCAACAACCCCTAGAAAACAAACACAATTCTTATGTAATTTAGGGAGTGGAAGACAAATTACCATAGCCTCAACCCCACATACCAGTTATACATAGCTTATAATAGAGTAAGCTTTTTGAAAGAATGGGGGTGGTGAGGAAATTACTGGTGGCCTCATTGAACCCTCACAAACGTTTCTTACATTTATTCAACCCTTAGAGGTGGAGTGAGCTTGACTAAGTCCTCAGAATCCTCATCATCACGAGAGTTAGAGAAAATAGGAAGAGCATGGAAGGCAGTGATGCGTTAAGGGCCCTAGCGATTTCAACGATAGCCCATTGCATATGTAGCTACTATCACTTGATTCATGAAAGTTGTGTAGGGTACAATTGAAATGAACCTCGCCCTAGTGTTGAACATCTTCAATATTGTTGTGGAGGTGGTATGAGCTAGTTATTGTCTACAACATGGAAGCACGACTTAATGATTGTTCCATATCAAACATGTTCCTTCTGCTCTTACTATGATTAGGATCTAGCAATAGGTTCGTCATGACCATGTGAATCCCCAAGCATATTTCCCTATCAATTGTTTAGCTAGCTCCCAAATTTTTGAGCACACAGATTTGTAGCTGTGGATTTTTAATTTCATGCTCAAGAAAGGTGACAAAATCATTGATCATTGCCTCACAAGAGACCCTATGTTGTTATTTCACCTTCCCTAGAACAAATCAGGAGTGTGTTGCTTGCCATGTCGTTGCATCGAAAAGGATGCCATTATTTAGACGAGTAGAACAAGATACCACTACTTAAAACCAAGACAAGGAACCCAGCAACAACCAAAGCCAAAAACCACAATCAAAGAGCATCGTCCCCTTTAAAAATGGTGTTTGGGCATTTGTCTTGCAATAACTAATATTCTCATGCCATACTTAGAAATGATTATCCTCTTGAACACAATCTCCATCCATATCCCAACTCTCCCCATTATCAAGTAAAGTCTAGGAAGAAATTTATTAGATGCTTGAAACAAGGATTATCTTAGAGTGAAGTTGATTGATTGGGTGTCTCCTAGTCATTTTCCTAAAGAAAGAAAAAATAAGGACATGGGATCTATTTGTTTATGGATGGCTTCTTTGGATACAACTAGATATCTAGGAAGATAAATTGAGACCACTTTTATAGTGGAAGATTGGTTGTATGCTTACAACTACATGCCATTCATACTCTATGATGCTTTGACTATGTTCTAGAAGATCATCCTACACAACTTTGATGAGATGCCCTCATGCATTTTGAAAACTTTTTTGGATGATTGGTATATATGTAGTAACCAAGAAATATGCCTTTAAGTCTTTGATAGAGTGTGTATGTCAATGTAGAGTAGTACAATCGACATTAAGTTTGAGGAATTGTAGGTTCACAATGTGACAAGGGAAACATTTTGACCACATTGTGTAGAATACTAGATTAAAGCTGGATCTTGATAAGATAAAAGGTACTTGTAGAGATGGAAGTACTAAAGGACATCTTAGGGTAAGATCATTCTCGGGCCATGTTAAGTATTATCGACGATTTAGTAGAAATTCTGCCCAAGTACCACCCTTTGGATGTACTAACTAGGAAAGGAGTATTGTTTGTATGGTTGAACAAATTGAAAAACATGTTTAAGGAATTAAATGCATGCTTTATAACTTCACGTATCCTTGCTTATTTAGATTGGGACAAGGAATTCCACGTGCATGCAGATGCTTCCAATAGTTGGTGCTACTTTGGCATAGGTATGAACTTGAGGGTTGGATCATCTAATGCTCTTTGCTAGTAGAATATTATCTAGTGCAGAAAGAAATCATAGCACAAGAGAGAGGGATGCTCTTGGCTTAGTGTATTTAGTACAAAAGTTTTGACATTTTTTATTGGCAATGATGTTTACATTCTATGTAGATTGTCAAACATTGATGTATTTTGTGAGCAAGCCCATCATTTGGGGTTGGGTGAATAGATGGTTAATGTTACTTAAGGAATTTACATAAAAAGTCATTGCTTTCCTAGGGAAGAATCATGTCATAACAAACTAACTCTATACGATAAAGTTTGGGAAACCAATTGAAGGAATTGTTGGGTTGTGGAATGGCATGAGCTCAACACATAGGAATCGAAGAGTTGATTCCTCTATTGAAAGTAGATCAAGGATCTCCTCAAGGTATTTGGAGTACTAGTTTTCAATTTTGCAAGATGACTCGAGAGAGATGAAATGTTGTATAACGAGGGGCATGGCAAGAATTTGTTCCAAAGTTATAAAATGGTCAAGTTAAAGCTTAGTTTGAAGGGTAGTTGCTTGGTCACAATGTATGTAAATGTCAACAATGAATTGCAATGTAGGCTAAAGGAAATAAACATAACACATACATGAACCACTTGCAAAAAAGTAAACTATATTCTACACTAAATGCTAATAAAAAAGGCACAAAAAAGTAAAGACTAGAGAGATAAAGCTTGAGTTGTCCCAAGAATGAGCAATGTGTGGCAAGATGAACAAACTACGAGTTGATCAAGCTTCTTCTCAATCTGCAACTGCACAAATGGAAGAAGTGGTGATATCTTCAAAGGAGAACTCAATTGCATGACTTCAAGACAATCAAGCATCATCATATACATGTATAGTAAGAGGGCTTGAAAACAAAAAATTGATTGTATTTTAAATGATTTTTCTTTCTATTCATATAAAATGGATTCATTACGTCAAGAAAGCACAAGTAAATCCTTGAGAGAATTGGACTCCACTAAGAATCCTAGCCTAAAAACACCAAAAAAGAGTTGCAGAGCTCCTCCCCTTCAAAAATCTGTTTCTCTATTTATCCATCACTTGATACTTATTAGCTTTATCCATCTTGTGTAATTACATCATGTTTTCCAAGAAAGCGAAAAACTAATTTTAAATTTGTGGGTTGTTCTGAATTTTTTACAATCATAAACTAGGCCCAAGCGCATCTCTTCATTTGGTACCTTCAAACTTGCAAGAACAAGCATGGAGAATGTAGAACCATCCTGTGGGAAGTACCAATCTCTTCGAAGGTTGATGGGTCAAGCTAGAGAAAAATGCAATGGCATTCCTCTCTTTTTGTTTTTGAGATCTCTAGGGTACCAAAAACCATGCTTTCATTTACTTCATCGACCATATTGTCCATTTGTGAGCTTAGAACAAACATGTCATTGAATCCTACAAAAACAACATATAATAAGTCAAAACCATGAAATAATCGATTAAATCTCAGCTTAAATGCCTTGTGAGAGCATAAAAAATGTATTAAAAATCAAGAATAAGGTTGCTACAAGGTTTGAATGTGCTAAAAGTTTAGGTCATATGTGTCGGTAGGCGAAAATGGCACTTGGATAGGAAAAATTGCCATCGACAATGCCATAAATGTGCATAGGGATGTCATCACTTCAATGGGTTTAGTGCCAATTTTAATCGTACGGAAAACATGTTTCTTGCTAGTTTTAAGTGGACAAGTGTGTAAGTGGACACGTGGCAAGTAGGCATTGGTTGGGGAAATATTGTTGACAAAAGGTGGAAGTGCAGAACTTGGGAGCAAAAGTGCAATTTGCAAGGGTGCAAAAAAAACCCACAAGTTTGCAAGACAAGACCGTGGATAAGTGGAGTTGAAATGCAGGGTGGAATTGCATGGAGGTTAGTAGGTTGCAAGAAGAGGAGAAAAGTTCGTAATCAAAGAAGTGTGGAAATGCATGATTTGAAAGTAGGGAAGCAATTTGCAAGATTTTATACAAAGTAGGGAAGTCCGCAAAGTGAATTTGTAGAGTTGTAGAGCAAGGAAGTAAAAATGTAGTTTGTAGTTTTGCAAGCTACACTCGAATGAAGGAGTTGTGCAATAATGTATTTTATTGTAACCATATTGATAAGATCGTTTCTGATCTTATCTGGAGTTTCTTTTTAGAAACTTGCTTTCTTTGTAAATCTTTGTAACTTATTTATTGAGCGTTTTTCTCATTGTTAATATATCAAATAATTTACCAATTACTTGTGTAATATGGTATTAGAGTAGGAATTTGTTTTCGGAAAAAATTTCAAATAAAAATTCGTGAGGAATTTTTTTGAGTGTTGAAGATTCTTGTATTTTTCGAAATTATTCTCCTAGTCTGAAAATCGAGGGTTCTTGGTGATGATTTTTCGTGAGTTCTTCCTCACTTAAAATCGTGATCCTCTTTTTGAAAACGTGTGGGCATTTTTGTGTGTTAGGGCCACAATTCCGAGTCCTGTGGATGCGTTTTGTTTTATGCCTTTATGGCCTGTGGTTTTCACCAGTTCTAGGCCCACGGTTTTCTTCATTTTGAGCACCGTTTTCTTCTTCTCGGCCTGCGCGCTTGAATCTGGTCATTTTGTGTACGATTTGTTCTCCTGGGTGCACAATTTTTGCTCATTTTGAGAACAATTTCTTAAAAATTTGGACACGATTTGGTGAAATCCTTTTGATGCAATCTCTCTATGTTTGCACCCGTGTTTTTTTTAAGTTCTTGTGGTCGCGTTTTGTCTCAGGTGCAATTTCTTCTTGTACTGTGATTTGAAGGTTTTCATCTTTGTTCTCAATCTTCTGGACGCATTTTCTGACCTAGCAAGCCACAATTTCTTGATCTTTGGTCATTTTTCTGTGTTTCCATGACCGCCTAGGGTTTTTGCAGAAATTGACTAGGGTTTTGACCCTTTGTTTGAAGTTGGATTTTTATTCTGATCACAGATTCTTGGTGGGTTTTTTGAGACCTGTTTTGGGTTGTCTTCAGATTTTTTTGGGTACCTCAAGATCCGTGCCTCGATTTTTGTGCCAGCAAATTTGCCTTGTTTTCTATGCTAGTACTTGCCTTAGTGTATTGGAATTTGTGCCTCAAGTTTTGTGCATTTAACATCTTCTCAATACCTCATTTTTCGTGCCTCGAAAAGTGTGAAGATGGCTTCTTTGATGTCATGTCCCCGAAATTAGAACACCCGGAGATACAAATAAGTGCAAACAAATAACACAATACATAATAAGATTATAAAAGAAAATATCATCATTCTAATATTTTTATAATTACAATTATCATGAGATAATATTGTAATTATAAATATATAAATATTAACAATTTAAATGTTAATAAAATAAATATCAAAGATACAAGAATATAAAACACCATTATAATTAATATTATAATTATAATTATTATATACAAAATTATAAATATAAATATTGACAAAATTAAATAATAAAATAAATATTGAATTAATAATTTATATGATAAATTAATTGAAATAAAAGACAATAAAATAAAATATAAAACAATAATAATAAATATATTTTTAAGAAACATTTATATCAATAAGAATTGAGAAAAAATCCATACAAAATAAAGCAACCCCTAAGGCAGCGGATAAGGAATATTATTGAAAAGGTGTAACTTTCCATAAGTGCTCACTAACAAAAGAGCATGACTCTTTTCTAAATGATCGCAACTCTTCCCCAAAGTGGGAGAAGCTATAAATTCAGATTTTATAGAAGAAAGCAAGGCATCAAATGGAATTGGAAAGGTACAATGGAAATGAATAAAAGAATATGCAACAAAAAATTTAAGGTAGGAAAAGATTATGTGAATTAAAAAAAAAGCAGAAATTTAGGGACAGATCTTATGGGGAAGAATAAAAGACACATCATCAAAACACATCAGAATTTCTGAAGGAATATTAGAGTGAAGAGCAATGAGAATAGAATATATATTAAGGTTATCAAAGGAGAATCAAATAAAATGTAACGATGGAGTGTATATATATATATATATATATATATATAGATATATAAATATATAGATATATAAATATATATTTATATATATATAAATAATAAATAATATATATATATATATATATATAATTTATTTATATTATATATATGAGAAGAATAAATATATGAAGAAATATCAATCATGAAGTGTGGAATGATAGAGAATGTAAGAAATATATGAAGATATGTCGATAAAGATCATGGAAGGGAATAGTGCGGATATATATATCTTGATTGCAAAGCTTGATTTTCCAATTTATTAGGTCAAAGATAAATTTTATAAGAATCCTATAAGGGACATTACAAAAGGAAACAATTAGTTGAATGGTTGTTAACTAAAGAGGGTGTCTTTAATGGACATCTCTTTCCAAGGGGTGTACCACTTCATCTTAATATTGAGATATAAAAGGTGATGAGAAGTGAGTGAGGAAGGAAGACACTTAGGAGAGAATACACCAACAAAGATATGAGAATATATATACTGGTATAGAGGAAATAAGGTTCGCATATTCAAGCAGATTTAAAGAAGAATATGAAGAGCAGTTTAGATGTATATCGGAGATATGAGTGTTAATACTGTCAAGGGAAAAAGGGATGATGCATGATTCAAGGGCAAATCTATGAGCGAAATTAAAGCAGATCTTAAGATAGATCAACTACAAACGGAGTTGTGGAAGAAAGTGCATTTATTATCAAAACTTTGTGAAGACAATATCATCCATTGAAGAGGACCTAAGTCAAGATTTATCTTATTTGAAGCATTTAAGTGAAACTATATTAAGCTTGTGATTCTAGGGCACGATTCGGGATAATCCCAAATAGGGACATTACATTTGACCAACATTATGTTGGAAGGCAGTCAACGATTTAACAAAAAAAATTATAATACTTGGAAGTAGCGAATGATGACCGTCTTTGAATATCGCTGCCTTGATCAGATGATTCTAGGCAACACTACTCGTCCCATAACGGCAGATAAAACCTAGGAAAGGTTTGACGAGCAGAATCATGAAGTGGTGATGCCCATTAAAGTTTCAGTTACAGATGATCAACTGCCTCAGATTCTGATTGGTAAATCAACAAAGGAGATCTGGGATCATCTTAAGGGTCTTCATGAGACTTCCGACAAGAGCTGTGCGTTCTTCCTAAAGAAATGCTATTTTCTATCATGATGGATGAGAAGACATCTTTGCAAGCGCACCTGAACAAGACCTAGGAGATCCGAGATTAGTTGGAGGCTATTGGTCGAAAAATGGAGGAGGAAGACATGGTTGTGATAACTCTAAAAAGTCTACCTAAGTCTTATGAACATTTCATCGAGACTCAACATTACGTCTTCTAATGTTGATCTGAAGTTTCTGGAGCTCTGTACTATCCTCTTGCAACAGGATCGTTGGAAACAATAGTTTGGTAGTAGTGCTTCATCGTCCTCACAAAACAAGCTTTTGCAACCAAGACTCAGTTTAAGAACAAAGGGAAAGGTTAGCCTTCGCAGCAGAAAGGCTCAGAACAACCTTAGGACAGCTCTAAGAAACATAACATTTAGTGTAATTATTGCCACAAATTTGCTCACATGAAGAAGGATTGTCATTAGTGTTTTGCTTCTAAACAAGAGAAGCAGGGAAGGTCTCAACATAACGCACATGTTGCCGAGCACACTGAGTAGAAGGAATCTTCCTTTTACGCTTTTATGGCTAAAAGGCCTACAGATCATGTAAAGTCCTCTGCCTGGTACATAGATTCAGGTGCTTCGTGACACTTCACACATCGGCGTGACTGGTTCATAGACTTTTCTCCTTTCATTGACTCAGTTATTTTTGGAGGAGGTGAAGAGTACACAATTGTCGATAAGGGCACTATTCAGATTCAGTCTGGTGGGAGGAATCTCATTTCCTCAATGTCTACTATGTTCCTAGCATGGAACTTAACCTTCTCTCAGTCAGTAAGATTATGCGGCATTCTCCTCAGCTGGATGTGGTATTCAGTTCTCATAGATGTTCCATTGTTGATCGGGAGACTTGCACCACTGTGGCTATTGGTATTGAGGATCATGGTCTTTACAGACTTGTGGATACAGGTGATTCTCCGAAGTTAGCCATGGCAGCCAGAAACTCTGCTTTTACCAGTCTTTGGCATCGGCGGTATGGGCACTTGAATGTGCACTATCTCTCTCAGTTAGCTCGGGAGGGACTTGTAGCTGGTTTACCTGACATTTAGACTCAACATCATAGCGTTTGTGGAGCTTGTCAGGCTGGGAAGCAGCATAGGACACCGTTCGCGGATGGTGACTCGTGGCGAGCCTCTAAGGTACTACAGTTTGTTCACGCTGATGTATGTGGACCAATGACTACACCTTCTATTACTGGTTGCAGGTATTTCTTGCTTTTTGTTGATGATTTCAGTCATAAAATGTGGGTGTACTTTCTTAGACAAAAATTAGATGTGTTTGTTGTATT
Organism: Sequoiadendron giganteum; assembly: GCA_007115665.2. Taxonomy (NCBI): domain Eukaryota; kingdom Viridiplantae; phylum Streptophyta; class Pinopsida; order Cupressales; family Cupressaceae; genus Sequoiadendron; species Sequoiadendron giganteum. Next base: position 610,910,201 of record CM021105.1, read on the forward strand.
TCAGATAATGGGGGGGAATTTTGTTCTACTGCTTTCTCCAACTTCTGTGATACACATGGAATCAAACGCCAGTTAGCCACACCCTACACTCAACAAAACGGTGTTGTAGAGCGACGCAATCGTACAATTGTTGAGATGGCCCGCTCCATGTTACAACTCAGGAGTGTACCTAATAAATTTTGGGCAGAAGCAGTCTTCACTATAGTTTATCTCCTTGATCGGTCTCCTACACATGCTGTTAAGGGGAAGACTCTTGAGGAAGCTTGGACTGGTAGAAAACCTAGGATCAGTCATTTGAAAATATTTAGCTCTTTAGCATATGTATGGATTCCAGATTCCAAGCACTCAAAGTTGGATTCCAAGGGTCAAAAGCTTATGTTCATAGGGTACAGTGACAATCATAAGGCTTATCGGCTGCTTAATGTAGAAACTGATCATCTTGTGTTTAGTCGGGATGTTGTCTTTGATGAAGAATGAGGGCCCTTTCACATTTCCTCGTCTATGTAGCATTCTGAGGATCAACTTTTGAAAGCTTATGATCTGGATGTCCGTGTTCTGTTAGGTCTACCTGATGGGAGGGATGAGGAAGATTCTATCTTTGATGATGCTCAACATGATTTTCCTTCGGATGATATTGATCTTCCACTTGATGAACCTATTCCAGATCCACAACTAGTTCTAGCTCCTCCTATTGCATCTGATGTTGGCACTTCTTCTCACAGGCCTAAATGGTGGGCTAAGACTATTGGTGATCTTCATGATGATGATCTCATTGAGGGGAGATCATCCAAAAACAAGAGCAAACAACAACATATAGTTAATTTTTCTCATGGCCAACATTTACAGTGTTCATGAACCTCAGACATATTCAAAGGCTAAAGGAATTCCTGAGTGGGAAAAGGCTATTGAGGCTGAATACCAAAGTCTTCAAAAGAATCACACTTGGGTCCTTTTTGATCTTCCTCCAGGGAAGAAGCCCATTAGCTGCAAATGGGTGTATAAGGTGAAATACAAAGCTGAGGAAACCCTTGACAAGTGCTCAACTCATCTCATTGGTAGGGGGTTCTCAGAGAAGGAAGGTATTGACTATGAGGAGACCTCTGCTCCTATAGCCAAGATGAGTACCATTCGTCTCGTCCTTGCCTTAGCAACCCAGTTTGGTTGGAAAGTACATCAGATGGACGTTAAGAGTGCTTTCCTCAACGGTGAGTTGAAGGAAGAAGTCTACATGACGCAACCTCTAGGGTTCAAAGTTGTTGGTAAAGAACACAAGGTGTGCAGGTTTGTCAAAGCACTCTATGGCTTGAAATAGGCTCCTCGGGCTTGGTACATCAAGATTGACAAGTACCTCACAGATCATGGCTTTCAGAGGAGTCCATCTGACTCTAATCTGTATGTCAAACATACTACTAGTGATATTCTTATTCTTGTTGTCTATGTGGATGACCTGATCATTACTGGCAGCTCAACACATTTGATCACTGAGATCAAAGAGGATTTGTGCAACACATTTGACATGACAAGTTTGAGACTTTTGCATTATTGTTTAGGTGTTGAGGTTTGGTAGACTGAGAGCAGTATCTTCATCTCCCAGTTCAAATATGCTCAAAGTCTACTGGATAAGTTTCGAATGTAGGATTGCAAACCTGCCTCCACACCCATGGAAAAAGGGCTCAAGTTGTCAGCTCAGTCAAACTCACCTATAGTAGATGAATCATTGTTCAGGCAACTAGTGGGCAGCCTCATCTATCTCACTGCCACTAGACCTGACCTCAGTTTTGCAGTGAGCTACATTTCACGCTTCATGATAGCCCCCAAGGCTGATCATTTTGTAGTAGTGAAGCGTGTGTTGCGTTATGTGAAGGGCACTTTTGATCATTGACTTCTTTACACTAGGAGTCAAGATTCTAGACTTAGTGGTTTCACAGACTCAGATTGGGCAAGTTCGGTTGATGACAAGAAATCAACATCTGGCTATGTGTTCAGTTTGGGATTTGGTGCAGTCACATGGAATAGTAAGAAGTAGCAGGCAGTGGCTCTCTCCTTGATAGAAGCAAAGTATCTGAGAGCAGTTAAGGCAGCTTGTGAGGCAGTTTGGCCCCATCGGATGCTTGCGGATATGCAAATATCTCAAGCAAGTCTGATTCCCGTGTTCTGTGATAATCAGGGAGTTCTCATACTTGCCAAGAATCTAGACTTCCATGAAAGAACCAAGCATATGGAAACTCATTGTCACTTCATTCAGAAGCTTGTTGAAGATGGATTAGTTCAGTTGGTGTATGTTCCAACAGAGGATTAGACATCAGATATTCTCACCAAGTCGCTCAGTCCAGATAAGTTTGTAAAATTTAGGGGGCATCTTGGTGTAGTTGATAGAATGAGCATTAAGGGAGGGTATTAAAATATTATTTATTATTTATTTAATGCTCAATAATGTATTTTATTGTAATTATATTGATAAGATCGTTTCTAATCTTATCTGCAATTTCTTTTTAGAAACTTGCTTTCTTTGTAAATATTTGTAACTTATTTATTGAGTGTTTTGCTCTTTGTTAATATATCAAATAATTTACCAATTACTTACGTAATAACTATGAAGGTGCAAAGTAGTTTTGTAGTTTACAAATTGCAAGTGGAGGGAAGTGTTTTGCAAAGGCTAAGGAAACTGAGATGCAAACATGCAAAGTAGTTTCATGGTTTGCAAATTGCAAGTAGATCAAAGAGTTCTACAAAGGCTAAGGAAAGTGGGCATGTAGAGATGCAAAGTAGTTTTGTAGTTTGTAAACTACATGTGGAGCTACGCAAAGGTTAGAGAAAGTGGGGATGCGGAGTAAAGGAGTTTCAGAATTATAAATTGCAAGTAGAATGAAGAGTTCCACAAAGACTAAGGAAAGTGGGGATGCAAAGGTATGAAGCAATTTCATGGTTTTGAAATTGCATAATTGCATGAAGATTTCAAACTTCTTCCCAAGTATAAATTAAATTATTTTACTTAAAAATTTCCCCATTTTTGGAATTGAAGTTGTCTAAAATTTGATCATAAATTTGACTCACCAACTCAAATTTTTTAGTTTGACCAACTTTGACCTGACCTCTTAACACATGAACTCCAAGCATCAAAGGTAAAACAATTAGGGCACCTGAAAAGATAAGATTATACTCACTAAGTCAAAAACAACTATAGGGACCAATAAGATGGATCTCAGATTAGATATCATTGGGGATGCCTAGGAAACCAAACCAAATGAGAAGCACAAAATTCACACCAAAGGTCTTGATGCTAGGGCTATCATACAAAATTAAAGGTTCAAGAGGACAAGCACTAAGGGGTTCCATGATAAAAAAAATTAGGAATGTTGTTGCAAGGGCATCAATAGGTACAAATGAAGACTTTTCACAAGCTTTTTCTAAATTGTTGGGTTATTGTCATGGATTGAGAACATTGGAGAGTACTTATTTACATTTTCAGTCTATGGAGGCATGCAATTGACAAAGTGAAAAATGATTGGCTGTAAAGACAAGGACATTGCAATCCTGATCAAGTACTATGAAGTGTCATTTGTGAAGAAGTAAAGAGTATACTTCAGGAAACACACGAAGGCCTAGCAAGTGGCCACATAGGACTTGATGCCATGACAAAGAAAATACTTCGAGGTCTTTGGTGGCCAACTCTTCATCGTGATGTAAGGGAATGGGTTACAAGGTGTTATACATGTCAAAAAATTGTAAACCCTTGAAGAGAGATTTCATGCCTTTATGGCCATCTCAATCATAGGAGTTGTTCAAACAATGAAGACTAGACTTTATTGGTCCATTGAAAGTAAGCAAAATGCACTCTTGGAAGTACATCGTGGTGTTCACTAAATACATGACCAAGTGGGCTAAAGCAAAGGCCTTGCTAGATAACAATGCTTAGAGCACAATTTAGTCCATTTATGAGCATTTAGTTACCAAATTTTCTTTTTGAGTCAAAATCACAAGTGATTGAGTGGCGCACTTTGTGAATCATGTGATTCGGCTTATGAAAATAGAATTCTAGATTTTTCACTGCCTATTGAGTTTGTATTAGCTAAGGGCTAATGGTCAAGTAGAGGACATAAACAAAGCACTTATATTGATTATTAAAAAATCTGTGGGGTTGAAGGTAAGTATTGGGAGAATGATTGCTAATAGTACGACGAGCAACTAGACTGCATACAGGAAAACTGCCGAATAGAGACTCTTGCAACTGATGTACAATTAGGAAGTTACAAGACCAATGGAGTATATTGTTCCAAACTTGAGGATCTTAGTGGAGAATTGACTAGGGAGTGAGGAGAGTTTGAAAGTAAGATTATTGATACTAAATAAATTGGACTAATGGGGAATAATGTTAGGATTGGTAATTGAAATGATACTACAATGAAGGAAACACTGGCAAAACAAGCTCTAAGGAAGAATGAACTATGAACTTGGTGTGCTAGTGCTTGAGTAAAATGGGTGATGAGAAATTAAACCTGGTAAGCTCAAAGAATTACATATTTAAAGCTGGCTGAGCAGCCAAGTGAGCATAACCAAATTTTCAGTGTGTTCTTTGTTGGTGAAAATTCTAGTTTTGATAATGCTGTCATGGATGCAAAAATTCCAAATCAGTATGTTGCAGGAACATCCTCTTTAGCAGGCAGCTCAAGAATCTGGCAAACCACTTTGCACAAAGCAAGTTGATATGTCTATTTGTTGTTGGCTAGGAATCCGACTTTTAATTTTTTGGGTGGATGATGTAGTTAGCATAATAAGAAACTTGTTATAATTTGTCAGCATTTGTGTAGCCAACTTATTTTGTGATTGATTGTTAGCTTTGAGCAGTTGTTAATAATTGGTTATTAGTAAGTACCAATGGGTGTGGTCTAACTGACAACTGTTGGGCCCTATGAATAGATTATAGAATTCTCATAATCAGGGAAGGGGTTTGATTTATTGATTATCTCCCCTTATCTACATTCATTGCAATCAAACACTACCCCCAATAAAGCATTTACTGTGTTATTTTTATACAGTCAATCTTTATGTACTGTTCTTTATTTGTATATTATTGCAATTGGTATTGTTGCAGTTAAGCAGCAAACACTCATCTAGACTTTTTAACAATTTAAGATAAACTTATTGCATATTTAGTTTCTCTTGATCAGCCATCTTATTTCTGTTTGTCTCCTAGTTTAAATGATGATAATCCCTTATGTTTCTTGTGGGTCTGCTATTTTCAGTTTTGTTAAGAAAAACTGAGCGAAGTGGAAAATCTAACTTTTCAGTTATTTTGCAGGTTTCTCTTCACTGACTAAAATAAATATAAATTTGTATTTCCCTTGTAGCCACAAGAAAACAAATCTCTTGATAGTTAATCTCTCCAAACAGAAAATCTCATTTCAAATCATGTTTTGCATTGCAGAGGAACAGGCACGGGCACTTGCACCTAATGAAATGGAAGTGATGAAAGACGCTGATGGAAAATTATTTTGGAAGAAAAAAATTCATCATCATCCCTTGTATTGTTGTGTGACACTAACCCTTCTTGCAGAGATAATTAATTCAAGGTAAACATATTTTACCTTTGTGGACATCTTCTAGGAGAAAGCTGGAACAGCTTTTTACTTATATTGGAGCATACAAAATGTTACAGAAATGTTGATAATTTATGTTTCAAACTTTTTTACTTCATTTGATTTTCTAATGGTTAATCAATAAACATATTTATACTAAACAAAATATTTTTATGTGATGGGAAATGTAGCTTCATGCAAATCTGCAATTAAATGTATAAGTTGTTTTTGAACATACATAATTATCTGGAATAATTTTGGTTTGTCCCATGTTTCTCATTGATTTACAGGCTTTTTACAACTGTCCGAGATTCTTTAGGCTTGACTTATGATGTTTCATTTGAACTTAACCTTTATGATAGACTCAAGTTTGGATGGTTTGTCATTTCTGTAACTTCAACTCCAGCCAAGGTGTGTTACCTATTTACTTTGTAACAATATTTCTTCCTGTTAATTGTTCTCCACCTCAGTTTACTTAATTTGAACTAATTAACAGTAGGAATTGTGTTTTGCAGGTTTACAAAGCTGTGGATGCATGCAAAAATGTTCTTAGAGGTCTACAAGGTAGTAGGATAACTCAGAGAGAGTTGGATAGGGTGTGTGCTCTCTTACCTTTATCTCTTTCCTGTAGTGGGTTTAAATTTAGATTTATGAAAATCCCAAACACTTGGCATGAAAAAAGTAAGATTAAGAAGGAAGAAAGAACAGATGAGAATGTGTACAGGCAGAATTAATGAACTTGAGGAAGTGAATGAAATAATAAATGTGCAAGTGCAGTAGGTTGTATTATATTTTGATAGTAAGCATATATAATCTGAAACATCCTAATTGGAAGAAAGGATAGGGATGAAGAGAGAAGGGAGACACTGTATGGATAAACCAACAAAGATTTGAAGTGGAGAACAAGCAATGGGCCTCCAGTAACTCATGAAACAAAATGAAAGCTATCCCATGGTGAAATAAGGGAACATTTAAGAAGGTTAAAGGGAGATGTTTTAACTATAATAGTTAGGGGAAGGATTTTATTGATGTCCACTAAATGGCCAAAGAAGCTAATAAGGGTAGAGGTGAAAATCAATGGAAGAATTCATAAATAGATAGTCCAGATTACATGAAGAAGAATGGGTCTCAGGGAGAGTACAAGAAAGCTCTCTGAAGCCACCTTTGTGGTTTTCAAAAGATGAACATATACATGGAAATGGTAGGGATGGCAGCTGGAACAAGAGTCCGAATTCCCCCTAAGTAACAAGTTTATTCTAGCCAAAAATGTCAATAGTTGTCATTTGTACATTATGTAAGACTTTTTTCTTTTCTAAACAAAATGCCATTATCCACAATTATTGTCAATATCAAAATACAGCAAATTATATCAACTCTTAGGATTTATTCGTTTTTTATGACTACAACATCAATTTAATCAAAGAGAGAGAAACAAGAGATTGTTGTATAATTAGTATTTTTACCCTAAGTGAAATAAACTTGTAGTTGGCAAGCAAAGATGCCAGTTTGGGTATGGCAATTCGCTAACTTATTTTTCTCTCATTTGGTACAGCTGGGTATGACATTCAATATATATATAAAATATAAAAAATGGCCATAATTTGCACACAATATTGAAAATTAAAGACATAAAACAACTGGTAATTGATAATTCAATGCTAAATGTTAATGATAAATAAAAACAGTTTTACATATGTACAAAATAGAACAATATTCAGTGGTTAGTTACGTAGTTAATTTTAGGGTTAGTTGAGGTTTTCTTATTTGAACATTTTAGTTTTCACTTTTTTCATTATTTTTTTCAAAGGTTATGGGGTACACTTGTATGGTCCTGGACTATGGGCTCAGCATGTGTCTGTCCTGGGTTCTTCAGGCGTCATTACAGGGTAGGTCCCAAGTCCATGGCTGTACCCAGGGAGTATGCAGAGCAGGACCCATACCTGGTATGGACTTAGTAGGGCGTACCATGTAACATAATTGGTAAGCATTGAGTTGACTGTTGATAGAAAATATTGTTGTCTTCACCATGATGGAAATGAAGAAAAGTCTAGTTACTGCAAACGAAAAAAAATAGACATCTTCTGACTTGTAATAAAAGGCTAACTCATTCAAAATTATGAACATAAGGCAAAAATGATCAAACTGGCCAATCAGCAAGTCCTGAAGGAAGACAAAAGGGGAAGTGGTCAATAAGGCCACTTTTGTTACCAAGTGTGGCAAAAATGAGTATTTCACTGTTGGTTTCCAGAAACTAGTTTGAATGGTGTTAAGGCTATTGTGCAATTGGCTACTTTTATTTGTAAGCTTACCAGATTTAGGTAGAGCGTGCTTTTTAAAGCTGAGAATCAAGTGATTTAAAACTTCCATATTTACTCATATTGGAGTGATAATTTGATGACTATTTGTAATTTCAGATATAGGCTGATAGCTTGCTATCTACTAATGTGGTGGCCATGTGTAATTTGGGGGATTTCATGGACTGATATGATGCTATCTATTAATGGACTGATATGATTCTATCTATTAATATATGGAGACCATGAAGTAAGCCAATGCTATCTACTAGAGGATTTTTTTTTTTGATAAATTATCCATCTCATCAACCAAGATACTGGTTGTCATTCTTATCATGGTTATGCATCTGCAATTGTATAGAGAGATCTTTAAATTTGTGAACAGATTATGAACCTTTACCTTTCAAAATTAGGGTCGAGAATGTAAAATTTATGGGTTTTAAGTTGCATCACAGCGATCTCGAGTCTTCTATCGTAATGATGAGGTTTTTGTTGGTGGTGTTTAAAGCCATTTAATACAACTCAATCTGCAAGTGTTTTGGTCAATCTAGTTGTGCAATGTTTGCATTTAAATGGTTAAGGCAGTGAGTTTTGCTTCTGTAAAACTTTGATGAATATCAGGGGTGAATTGTGGTTTTTAGACATGACCTCCTTATCTATATCTTATTTCTTATGTAGAATCTTTCTGTCCATGGTTGCTTTGCTTTAGAGTGCCCATTGCAGCTTCATAAATGAAATCACTATACCATTTCCAGATTAAGATTTCTTTCATGCTTAACTTCCTTCAAGACACTTTCCTTTCTTTGGCTAGGCTTTTGTTCTTCCAATTGAGATCGTTTGTGTTTACTGCTCTATCAGATAAATTAAGTACATGAATTAATAATAGAGATGACAATGCATACCAGATACATGAGTAAAATATATCTTTATTCGTACATGAAATTATTACAGAAGAAGACCAGAGATGGTCAGCCAAGGATCAGAGTTGATCCAGCTAGATCATACTCCCTTCCTTGACAATACACAATCTATTTAAAGGATTTGATGGTTGCTAGGAAGAACACAACCGTCAAGCAACCAACACTTATAACTACCCGAAGCTGACAATAGCTAATACAAACAATTAGTACATATTTGGATAACAAATATTATTGAAACACAATAATGGACATTGTACATTGACTACAATTTGCCTTAATGAACATGGCCATGTGAACTTGACTTTGATCTTTTTTATGATTTACCTTTTATATTTATCTTCTTTTATGGATTTATTTTACTTTTCTTATGAATGCTGCTTTTTCTTATGTATGCCAACCCTATAATATCTGGGCGAAGAGTATTTGAATTATAGACTGATTGAAATGAACACTAATATGCATTGCCTAGACTCCAATTAACAATCCCTTATTTTGTGATCCAGTTTATAAGAATGGATCTTCTTTTAACTAGGTTAGCTTTAATTGTTGGCAAGAGAAACAAAATTCTGATGTAATTCAAGGATTTTTAAAAAAGACTACTGCTTCTTGCTGCTTCTGTGTGTCAAGTTTAATCATTTGGAGATGATATAGTTTCTACCAGCTCTTTTCATAGACCATGTAAGAACCCCTACAGGTTCAAACTAATTTTTTCCCTTTTGCTGGTCTGAGAATTCTGATTTGTTCTTACTTTGATTTTCAACTAGGGTTTACTGTAATACGCAGATTGAAAGATTCCAAGCACAAATAGAAAGAAATGAACTTGAACATAGACTTTAGGCAATTAAACAGGGCACACAAATATATAGATGGACATACCCAACAAAGATAGCTCAATCTTCTTATTTGATTTGAAGCTGATTACAACTAAAGAGGGCTGGAAGTACAAACAGTCAGGTCTGATTTGAATTTCACCAATTACATCCACTTGTGCCAAAACACAAGTCCAAACCCTAGCTATGTGAAGTGGGATGATATGCCCAGCTGGAGATGACTAAAAATCGACTGTAGCAGCCCACTAGAGTTTGTAGATGCCCAAAAACTCTTCAAATATGATAATGAAGTCTGTTTGAGGGCTTCTGTAACAAAAACCTAGTTATGTTTGAAACTGGAAATTGCCCAGATTATTCTTCTTTGCCACACGAACCTCTTGAAAGTCTCTTATCAGCAAGTAGAGATGAAAGTACCACCAAAATAAGGACACAATCTGCAATTGGAACTTTTCCAAAGAAATCTGTTTAAGCTCTGTGTTGAACTCTATCTGAACTCAACTAACTTGGTGGGATGTGGACATCACCATGCCACAGGATTCAAGGGAGCACCAGCTTGAATAGACTAAAAATTACTTTCAGTCAAGATATCTCTCTCAATCTGTCACAACAAGATAGTAACACAAAAACGTGTCTTTCTCCACCACCCAAGCCTTCTTAAATAAGGCCTCAAGACAAAACCGCCCTTAGGGATGAATCAGATTTGTTTTTTAATAAAATATTTACTTTACTTCATGGCTGAGGCACCTAGCCCAAGTCGCCTTCAAGAGGATTAAATTTGTCCAAATAAAATATTCAATAACTTCTTGGCTAAGTTTCCCAAACCGCCCTAGAAAGATCTAATTGCTTTTTTGAGCATTATCAAATTATAATTTGGAAGCTTCCTTGAGCCGCCCTAGGAAGAGATCAGATTGGATCTTAAAATATTATATTTTGGTTGCTTCTCCCTTAAGCCTTCAAAACCGCTATAGGAAGGGGAAACTTCTAGAAGCAGATTTGATTTGATAAGGTCAACTCACCTCTTTGTTTGCTTTGTCCTCCTTGTTTGCTTGGTCTTGCAAATAGACCTCCGTGCTTGCTTTGACTTGCAAGTAGACCTCCTTGTGTGCTTTGTCTTACAAGTGGACTATGAGATAATGACGAGATCAACATTATGCTTTGCTTGGTTAAAGATAATTCCCTCTAATTCTCGTAAACACATCTAACCAAAATTTGATTCTCTTGGCCAAAATCATTCCCTAATCATGCCATCTAACCCACGGGAATGTTGGATGGGCTAGAATCAGGTCACCATGGTGTCACTCCGAGAATGGGGACATTACAGACCAATTGACTTGCTTGCTGTTAAGGATTATAGTGATGAGAGATAGTTATTAGTGCATTGAAGATTTCAGCATAAATTTTGGCTATGGACTAGAGACAAGATGTGCATTATATAGCGTCATATTTGTAATCCATCCTTGGTGGGTAGCATGATCGCATGTTTGGCTATACTGGAAAAATGATTACCCCACCATGGTTGATGTTGGGCCTAGACGTTTTGAAAGGAGTATATTAGATATCAAGTGTCACATCATACCTTACAAGACTCATGTTCCATGGGATGCAAATCAACTAAGAACTAGACAACTTCCCTTAAATTGATAAAATCTTTGGACTAATTATCCAACTCCCAAACTATCACTACCCACATAACAAATGTAATGTCCTCTTTTTGTGGCCTTTCCAATATCTTTGGAAGCTCCAACTTTCTTGGAGAGTGCCATCCTTGTTCAGATAATGGCGTGTTCAAGGGTTCAAGATGAGTGCACTAATTCTTTCTGGGGTTAGTTTCGACATTGCGGGTGCGTTCCAAACTTCTTGGAGGAATTTTTGATTTTTGGAAAGTATCAATTTTTATTAACTTGGATCTCTTTTTGAGCTTTAGAGTATGTTGATGTATTCAAAATTCACTTTTGAGCTATTTATGTATTTCCCACAACTTTGGGCAGATGTGCAAAAAAAATAAAAATGTTATATAATTAAATATTTAATTTGTCTAAAAGGTGGATTAAAAGACAACTTATTTTATAAAGGTGAATTTTAAGCGACTAAAGAGTCAAAAAAGTAAATAATAAAATAAAGTCACTTATTTGGAGCTGGAGATTTATTAGTAAAAAGCAGTGTTACCCCAAGTTTTTGGGATGGAGATGACAGGGGATGACCGGACGAGTCCTCAAGTCCCCGATTTTTCAAGCCAATTTTGGGGACGGCTATATAAAATATAGGAAAACTTAAAATATATAGGGAAATTTTAAATATTCATATGAAAACATGGATAAAGCATGCATATATACATTATACAAACTTAGCATATAACATTTGTGTTAAGAATTCATTGTCAATACTCAATATGCATTCAGAATCCAGAATTCATTGTCAATATGCATGTGATATTAAACAATAACATACAAGTTATAAACGTATAACAAAATGCCCTAAGGCTACATTGCTGTCATATAGATTTTTTTCAATTATGATATGAAAATTAAAATAAAAACAGAGTACACTGCTGCCGTCCCCTGGCCGTCCCTTGACCCCGGGACGTCTCGGGACGGGGATGGGGGGATTTAGACTCGAGGACATGTCCTCGGGTAACATTGGTAAAAAGTAATTTAATTATAATTTTCGGAAAGTTCCAAAAGTGCTTATAAAAGAGAAATTGGAGGAGAAAAAGCTTATTGTGAATATTTTATCAAATTTTGCTTTCTTTGTAAGGTTGAACATTGTTCATCTCTTCCGCCTTGGACAAAACCCTAAGGTAAGATTGGCTTTACTGGTGAAAGATTTCTCTCTAGCCAATACTGTGTGATCCATTCAAAGTCATAGTTTGTGCAAAAAGATTCAAGGTGAATTCATCTAGAGTTCACATGTGTGCAGATTAATATAGGTTTTGTAGGAGTTGAAGGGAAGAAATCATTATTATTTGCAAGCAAATATTATCAATTTCTGAGTATATATTGAATAAATAGATAATTTTATTATCTCAGAATTTTGATAAATTTCATTATGAATATTTCTGAAAATTATCAGAAATTATTTACAGCGGTTTTGTGCTTGTGAAAAAACAAATAAAATTATTATATTTTAATGTCAGTTGGGAATTAACTCCAACCGTACCATAGTGAATCCATACACCTTGGGAAATAGTCAAAGGAGGGCTGAATCTTATTGGAAGGCTTTATAAGATTTATTTCATCCTAGGCACAGCCTTTATAAGCCTAAATGAAGCTGCTGCAGCCTTTCAAATGAAGATATAAGCTTCCATAAGCTGCCGCACCACTATCTTTCGGGTGCCGTACCTCTTCTAGGATTGCCAAAATTATGAAGAATGCTGATTGGTGCTGTGAAACAACATCTATCTGAGGTCAGAAAATAAAATATTAAAATATCTGTAGCTCATGGGAATAAATAAATTCTGTTTGGTATTTCTGGGATTTACAGTTTACAACAGCACTACATGAATTTAGCACTTGTAGCTGGAATATTCATCAATCAGTAATTTTTGCACAGAAAAGTTGTTTTGTGCAATTGGAGCTGCAAGATTTTATTTTGTGGTAATTATTTGTGAAAAATCTGTTGAAACACTATTGGCTGCAAACTGTTTGATGAAAAGCTCATGTGATTTCTATAAACAATGTGATGAACTTATGGTTTTAAATTCTAGTAGCAGCAACTTCCAGCATTTGCACTCACAAATATTTCATATTTGATCATATGCAAATTGTTTGACGAAATGTCTGCAAGCCAAAAATCTGAAATATTGCAAGTTTGGAACAAAATTTGCTGGTAGGGTTATTACAATGAAAACACAACTCAACCTATAGTCATCTGCCACAAAGGGATCACTTATGGGTGTCTTCCACAAAGGACCAATGTTAAAGTTTTCCCATGGGACTTAGAGGTGTCATTCGATTTCTAAGACAACGTACATATACACAAATAATAAAGTAATCATGGGACATCTTACAAATGTTAACGACACTTTCCAACAAATTGTTTGACGAAATGTCTGCAAGCCAAAAATCGGAAATATTGCAAGTTTGGAACAAAATTTGCTGGTAGGGTTATTACAACGAAAACACAACTCAACCTATAGGCATCTGCCACAAAGGGATGACTTATGGGTGTCTTCCACAAAGGACCAATGTTAAAGTTTTCCCATGGGACTTAGAGGTGTCATTCGATTTCTAAGACAATGTACATATACACAAATAATAAAGTAATCATGGGACATCTTACAAATGTTAATGACACTTTCCAACAATTCTGAGATAGAAGTGTAGACATTGTTGGGTCAAACTTCAAGGAAACAAAATTAAAATTAAAATGCACCCAACCTAAACTAACCCAGATCTAACCCTGCTTGCTCGTCACCTCTCCTATAACCTAACCCTCCCTTGTCTAAACACTAAAACAATTGCATTACAAGAAGGAAAACAATAGCATACTTTGCATTTCTAATACCTAGCTCGCTATGTGCTGCTAGTATCTTAAGGTTTAATACTGCTGATGCAACTATCTAAGGCTCTCTGCTATTATTGAAACTGCCACACAAGTTCCCTTCTTCAATCATTGCAATCTTAAAATGAGACATGAAAAGCAATGTAGATTGCAAATTTGAAGTTTGAAGTTGTTTCTTGGGAAAACTCTCACATGGAGAAATATGATGGTTTGTTTTACTAGCTCCTATCTATGATAGCAAATGTATTTTAAAAATATTAATCATAATTATGTAAACTTATGTATATATGTTTTTGTTTGTTGATTTTGAACCTTTTTGCACCAAACATGAATTTTAAAATTTTATTTTTGTTGATATAATATTAATGTGTGTGTGAGTGTATAAATATTTTTGTACAGATGCTTCCACATGGTTTTGATGATAGTTTCTTGGAGGGGACATCCCAGAAATGTCTTTGAACACTTGGTGGCAGTGGCGGTGGTGGAACAGCGGGGGGACGCCTTCCCCCTTGTCTCCTCATCTAGTTTTACAAGGGAGTGGGCGTGTCCTTGTGGAACATTGGTTAATCCTCATGATGTCACTATTGAAATTGTACCTATAAGCAACAGATGATTTGTGCTGATGTCATGGAAGGGTTTCTATGATATTATACAACGATGCATTGTCACTTAGATTTCTTTAGTTCTTTCTTTTTGTGCATTGGATACCTTGCCTTGTGTTTGTTTGCAGGCTATTGTTCATGATCTTCAATAAGCAGATGATTGTTTCTTACTAAAGCATGAACCTAGCTAGGGATGTTACTCTATTAGTCATTATCTATGCTAGTAGGTAGAGTGCATTCTAATATTAAAGTATGTTGTACTTGTACTTGAATGCATTTCATATTTTATTTACCTAAAGCATAACGATGTAATTTGTCATCACATGCAATACAAGCCCCTTTACTGGCTATAATAGCAATCTAAATAATTCAGCTAATAAATCTGTTCATGAAGCACATTACAAACTACGTGGATCTTAAAGGTACTATTCAGCATTAGGAATGATGAAGTTTAGTTTTAGCTTTAATATCTTGAAACATAAATATTTCAATAAATGTGGACATTCATTGTAATAAGGAGAATTAGCACCCCTGTAACTAAAGGAGGTGATATTTGGTGAGTTGTTGGATGTGTATAGGAGAAAAGTAAATGGAGGATAACAAAGACAAATTCTAGTTTTAATTTATTTGAGCTTGTGCTACTCAAGGCTCAAATGCTTGCACCTATTTATTGAATGTCTGGATTTCAAACCCAATTGGTATGGGGGCTCTCTGAGCCGCTACCACAGATTGCCACCCTTAGCATGTACTACAGCAGCAACCACATCTAGGGTGGATGCAGTCCCAACCAACCTGAGGAATTGTCCAAGCACATATGAGAGTAGGTGGTCTGTTGATATGAAAAACGACCTCCCTTCAAAAAATGGTAAAAAGGCCCAATTCTGTCACATCTCTGCACTTTGAAAAAGGGTTTGCCATACCCAACCAGGCACTGATTCTATACAACTTATTATATTTTATTATGGACAGTCTAAATACAAAGGGCGGTTGTGATAATGCAAGTGTTCTTATCAAGGATCAAAACTACTAGTGGATATATACCCATGTGTTGTGTGGGAAGTAACTACTGTACTTGGTACTTGGCAGAAGTCATGATGACCTTTATGGCTGATGCATTGTTCACATCTCAATTGTTGAGGTTAGGTACAATTCTTGGTTAATTTGATGGAATTGATATGCCTTGTTGCTTCCTAGTTAATGGTGGCTCTCTTATATAAGGCTGATGCATAATTCACATCTCAATTGTTGAGGTTAGGTACAATTCTTGGTTAATTTGATGGAATTGATATGCCTTGTTGCTTCCTAGTTAATGGTGACTCTCTTATATAGGTCACTTGGAATCTTTGATAGGCAACTTAAGAATTTAAAGTTATTGTTATTACTTTTGATCATTAATTCATATCATTGAAAGTACTTGATTTAGGCACATCTTGAGGAGAATCTATACTTCATATTAGAATAAACCATAATCTTCTTATTTTGTTGCAAATAATGATGTAGGAGACAAAAAAGATTTGTTAAAAAAAACGTGTAATATTTCTTAAGAAAAGTATTAAAATAAATTGAATCTCATTTCTTGCAACAATGTTTTTTGATAAAGATTCAATGCCCATTGAACTTTCATTGAGGAAAACAGATGTCCATATAGTTGTGAATGGGTTTTCATTTGAGGATTTTCATTTAAAGCAATAGCTAGTCTAGACATATAGTTGCAGTCATTACCAATTACTTAAAATTCAGTTTAATGAGTAAAAATAATAGTTTAGGTTTTGTGGGTTAGCTTGATCTGCAGCATGGTTGGGGCTATCAATAATGATAATCAATTGTTGAGTGTCATTAATAGATCTCTTGGCAGATTTGCATTGAATTTAATGGATTTGCTAAATAAATGATCTTGTGACTTTAATATTATTATATGGGAAATAGAGGAAAATTTGGCACCCAAAATGAAACTTATACAATGCCTTACCTTTTGCCTTAATTTCGCGAGTGGTTCCATTCCCTCTGTTTGGTTAAATTTTCAGGCAGTGCCCTTTTTCATCTTAATTTCTTTTAGCCTTTGATGGCGAGTTATTCTCTTTTGATAAATTGGCTGGAAATGGATTTTGCAGGCAAAAAGAACCTTGTTGATGAGGCATGAATCTGATATTAAATCAAATCCTTATTGGTTGGGACTGCTTACACACTTGCAATCTCCTTCTGTTCCCAAGAAGGTATGATGTTCAATATTTATGTTGGAAAAATACATTTTTTGCATTAAATGTGAAATAACATTTCGTTGCATAAATATAGTTTTTCTCTTTGAGGTGAAACTCATTTAGTGCTCAATTTGGCCAATTAAATAAACATTTTAGTCATAGTTACCAGATACTTCCCTATATTTCCCTTCCCTTGTCTAGATATGTGCATTCTGTGTATCAGATAGTGGCTGTGATACTCCTGGATACAGCATGGATAGTGTATCAAGACATATCCATATATGAGCCTATATTTGGGCCGTATCTTATATGTTTGGATATGATAACACACCTTCCGGTGCTGTATCTAGTCTAGGGATTATTTAAAAAACATTCAAAAAAATTGAAATTGCAACAAGAACAGAACTTAAAAAGAAAAATTCACAAACATGCGCACACGTGCACGTGCGCGCGCGCGCGCACACACACACATTTAAATCATTAAACACACAAACATAATAAAAATAAACAAATATCTCCCATTCCAGGGATTGGGGGCAACAATATTAGAAAGGACGAAAAAAATTGAAATAAGACACTGCGTCTTGAGGATAATTTGCTTCTTCCCCATATGGGATTTCTAAACTTTGATGGCGCTGCTAAAGGGATTTCAGGCATAGTAGGTGGTGGCTTTGTGATCAGAGATTCGTCAGGTTGAATGCTATATGGAGGGTCCCTATTTGATCCAGGCACAGCTTCTTCCGTTCCAAGGGAATGCTGGGGGTTGTCTAGTGTTGGTAGTTGTTGTTAGGCTTGGGTTTCAGCTGGTTTTTGTTAGTTGTGTCTGAGTTTTTCTTTGTTGTTCATGGTTGTTAATAGCTCCTTTATTTTCAGCAGTTGTATGTATTTTATATGTTTATCAATGTCTGCTTTTAATTTCCAAGGGTGGCCCCCCTTGTGGAAACCCTACCAGTATATCTTAAAAATAAATAAACCAATATATATATATATATAAAGTTAAGTTCTATGTCTTTAGATCTATAAATGATTGAATATACGTATACTTTTATAATTTCCATATCTAGCTATATTTGTATTAGAAGATTTTGAAAATTCACCACGAGAATGCTGGGGGTTATCTAGTGTTGGTAGCTGTTGTTAGGCTTGGGTTTCACCTAGTTTTGTTAGTAGTGTCCGAGTGTCTGTGTTGTTCATGGTTGTTGGTAGCTCTTTTTTGATCAGTCATATGTATCGGGATGATGAGGCTTATATATTTATCAATGTATGCTGTTAATTTCCAAGGGCTGGGGCCCTTGTAGAACAACTCCTATTATATCCAAAATAATAAAACAAAATAAATATTATAAACTAAAATATGAAAACCAAAATATATATAAATACTCGAATACATATATTTTAAAAGTTATTTTTATGCCCTTAGATCTATAAATAATTGAATATATGTATATTTTTATAATTTCCATATCTAGCTATATTTGTATTAGAGGATCTAGAAAATTCATCCTACTCATATCTGATGCTGTATCCATATCTCATACCATATCTGTTTGCATGCAATTCAGCATTGAGAAGATACTTCAATCATACTTTCGTTGCCTGAAGTGTTAACATTTACCATTCCATTTAGCTATTTAAATAAACGGTGACTGAAAATTTACCAGTTTACCATAAAGATAGAAAAAATCTTCAGAATCCTCTAGAAAATAAGTCAAAATATTTAGGGATCAATTTGGAAGGCTAGTGCCATGACAATAGATCTCATTTTAAAATACCATTTTGAAATTAAGTTAATAATTGTCTCTTCTTAGATGCTAGCATTATGTCCCAAGAATCTGGGTTAACATGAATTTTACTATATTGTAATGTAAATGAAAAGAGCTTATGTGCAATGGATAAGAAGGCTGTGTTTTAAGTTAAATGCGCTCCAGACCCAATAAGCTGCTTTGTGATGCCACGAGGAAAACTTATGAAGATGAAATCTATATTTGTCATGTCTCCCGAAATCGTAACATCAAATATGAAATATTAAAATACGAATAACAAAATCCAAGAAATATCAAAATATAAGTATAGGCTTTTGCAATCTAAATATTATTAGTATAATTATAATTATCCTAGATAATATTTTAATTATTGTAATAGATATAACTACTAATTATAAATATTATAGTAATAGAAACAACATTCACAAGGAAAACAATATGAAATAATATTAATATAAAATATATCAAACCTGAAATATTTAAATAAAATACATCAGCAGCCAATACAAGGAATCCTAAAAGAACCGATACAAAAGAAAACAACAGTGATCATTATAATACAAAAGAAAACAATTGATATTATTGATTGTAATTATTATAATGAAAAAATATTTACAATAAACTAATAATCTGAATATGACTATAAATAAATAATAATTACAAGCATGGTTATTGGTATCGATTCCTAATACACCGATTCTTAATTATTTTAAGGCCAAACAATGCATCAACAGCGATTTGACTCGTCCCTCTAAAAGGGTGCAATTGGTACCAAAGAACCTATCCCTTGGCAAGCGAATGGTCACAAGTTACAACTATTGGTAAGTCAGGTTATAAAAAAGAGATAATTCCAAAACAGATCGGCATGGAGGGGATTAGAGAAAATAAAAAGGAGAAAGGGAAATCAGCGAATGAATAAAGGAAGATGGAGTAAGAAAATATAGAAACAGTTAAAGTCTGGAATATTGACAGCAAGGAAGATAAAGAGAGATACGGGCAGATTCTGAAGAAGCAACAGGTTCGGAAAGGGATATAGAATTAGCAAATAAATATAATATAATAAACAATGTGTTAATATATATATACAAGTGAATATGTATATGTAGCTGAGATTTATATGCAAGAGTGATGCTTGCAGCAATTGGGCCTTATAAGTAACTAAAGTACTTCAGAATCTTAGATAGATATTGATAGTAGATTCTTGTTCTTTTGATCTATACTAATGATATCTTTTGAGTATTAAAAGTAAATCAATCGATAAGAAAAAAGACAATAGAGAGATAAGAAACAAAAGGAAAGCTCAAACATCAGCAGGTTAATTATGCCATCCATCAGGTGTATTTCTACCTTAGCCCTTAGCAATCGATTCATATGTATATGCATAATTTAATCATTTCTATATATGCAATGATTACTTAGCATCATCTGAATTTCCTTACATTAGTTATTCTTTATCATCTCCATCTGGATATATATATGCACCCATCAGCTATTTTCATAGTAACAATCTGATTATATATATGTATACAATGAGTAAGACATCTGCATAGCATTTCTAGTATTAATCTGCATTATTATTATAGGCATGGATCTAGATGTTGTTCTTGAGAATGCCATAGCATGTATGAATATTGTTGAGTATTAATGTCTAAGGATAAATGTCATGTCCCCAACATTGTGACATTAAAGGTACCAAAATATATACTAAGAAGGCTAACCATTTGATATTATCATTAAAATAAATATTAAAATATATGAAATTAATATGACACGAACATAAGATAATACTATAAATTGATGTTATTAATCATTATAATAATAAAGTCCAAATATGATAACAGATACATAAATGATATTATACATGATTAAAAATATTATAAATGCAATTTAAATATCATTATAAATATGATTATCACTGATAATATTATAGTTATAATAGTCGAATATAAAATATAAATATTAACAATACAAAAATAATATATTAAAATAACACATATAATAATTAATATAAAATATATAGAATAACATAATACACATGTTGAAGAAAATAATCGGCAATGTAGTTTATTACAATATATAATAAATTAATATAAAAATAAATATACTAAAATAAAAAAAACATAGAATACATTAATATAAAATAAATATTATAACATTATATATATATAACATAATACATATATACATTAAAGAGAATCAGCAGCATAGAAGACAGCAAAGTAGTTAATTACAAAGGCAGCGCTCATAACTAATATGCAGCAATTACAATTTTAAGAGGGCATCAATTAAGTGTAAGTAGGCAGTGGTGTAATTAAGGGAATGAGGTTAATAAGGCAGCGATCCAATTAATGGGAGGCAGGTTTATTAATAAAAGGACATGCCTTTTTGGAAGGTTGCCTCTATTCAAAAGGATGTCTCTTTTTTAAAGAGACGGAAGGATATAAATAGAGTTAGAGTGCGGGGAGAAAGGGAAGAAAAAAGAGGAATAGGAAAAAAAAAGGCATAAAATAGAAAATGATCTGCATATAATAAGGGATATACATCAGTAAAGAATATGCAACAGAAATTTGGTAGGTAGGTAGAGGCGAGAGGTATGTGATAGGATTAAATAAAAAGAAGAGTAGAGGAGAAGAAACAATAAATAAGATCTGAAAATGTATTTTTGAGCATAGCTGTTGATATAATTAGAAAATGGAATGATTGTGAATAAAGACAAAGTAAATACGAGCAGATCGTGGAATAGGAAAACATACACCAGTAAAGATAGGAATATATATACAGATAAAAGGAAACTAATATAAATCATTTACATATTCAAGCAGATTTAAAGAGGGAATGAAGAGCAATCCAAATATACATTAAAAATATGAGTGTTAATATTGTCAAGGAAGAAATGGATGATGCATGATTCAAGGGCAAATCTATGAGTGAAGTTAAAGTAAATCTTAAGGTACAAAAATAAAAT
The DNA here is from genome assembly GCA_007115665.2 of Sequoiadendron giganteum. Classification (NCBI taxonomy): domain Eukaryota; kingdom Viridiplantae; phylum Streptophyta; class Pinopsida; order Cupressales; family Cupressaceae; genus Sequoiadendron; species Sequoiadendron giganteum. The sequence continues at coordinate 610,931,849 of CM021105.1, forward strand.
AAAATATAAAAGTATTGCATTACTTAAGGTCAACTTTTGGGAAGGAAAGTTGTTGCATCATCAAGTAGACTTGAGAAAGGAAGCATTGCGTATCTTCAAGCCGAGTCTTGAAGGAAGAACTTGTGTGATTATGGTTAGATCATCTACAAACGGAGTTGTGGAAGAAAGTGCATTTATAATCAAAACTTTGTGAAGACAATATCATCCATTGAAGAGGACCTAAGTTCAGATTTATCTTATTTGAAACATTCAAGTGGTAAACCACATTAAGCTTGTGATTCTAGGACAAGATTAAGGTTTATCCCAAATGGGGACATTACAATAAATTTGAGTGTTTGAATTTGTTTGAAAACTTGCTCAGGAGGAAGGGCCTCAGAAAGTGGTGTGTGCCTAGAGACCCCACTTAAGATTTGCCTAATCCCAAGGCAAGGATGGGCCATGGATGAGTAGAAATTCCACTTAAGGTCTGCCCAGTCCAAAGGCAGGGATGGGCCATGGATGGGTGGAGATCGCACTCAAGTTCACCTGGACCAAAGAAGGGAAGGGCCATGGAGGGGTGGCTCGCTCAAGTCCGCTCGGACCAAAGAAAGGGATGGGCCATGGAGGGGTGGTAGGCCTAGACCACTTGTAAGCTCTGTTGACTTCCTCTAGTAGGTGAAGTGTCTTTTGAGGTTGTGACATGGGTGGAGAAAGCAAGTACAAGTCGCCAGAAGGTAGAGTTGTGGTACACAACCTCTTAGACTTGGCAAATGGCTTCAGGCGGATCCATCCATGTTACTCCTCCTAGTTCATAATAGTTGCATTTGTGATGAATCTATAAATGGATACCATGATGCTAATGCTAACAGATATGCGTGTGTGTGGAAATATTGCTCATGTGGTGAACGCAGGGCTCAACCAAGAATACATTATTAAAGAGTTATACAATTGACAAAGAAAAACCCAAAACCCTAATCAATGACCGAATTCTAGGGCAAAGTAGGACAGGGGACATTACAATATTTAAATCAAAATGTGAGTAGAGATCAAAACTACGAAGTAAAAATAACTCCATGAGAAAGAATGCTAAGAAATTGCTACCTGATGTGCCTATGTTTTGTTCTACTATGAACAAATGGTGCTCTGTTAACTTGTACTGTAATTTGTTGATGAACATAAGCGTTCTTATCAACCTAAACTTGGTTTATTTGCTCTAAATGGAACCAATCTATCCACCTGAATCCAATGTATAAAATATCGGAATGAAGAGGCATAAATAAGCTCATCTAGTGCGCAAGTTTCCAAATTTTCCTTATTTTTTACGCCAAAGGCGTATAAAGCGAGCTGATTTAGTCTATCTATGGCGTATCCTTATTTGAAGTAAAGCGAGCTGATTTAGTCTATCTATGGCGTATCCTTATTTGAAGTGAAGCGAGCTGATTTAGTCTATCTATGGCTATCAAGCATCTAATATCAATGCAAGACGATTCAGAAAACCCCATCCGTCCATCGTTTTTGGCTGTTTTTCATCGCCGTTATTTATGTTGTTTTCCGCCAGTCACTTTTTTCTGCTAATATTTACTCTCTGAAATTCTTGTCCCTTCATTTATGACACCGAACTTTAACATACATCTTTCGATTTCTTCTCCGGTGAGAAAGTGACAAAAAGATTGTTTTGCGAGTCTCCCAACAGTGCTTATTATCTGCTTATCTTGACCGTGCAATGAATGCCGCTTAACAACTATCTTTGTCTCATTTACGAAGGGTTGAATGTCTCCAACAAGTATTAGTCTGATCCAGGGTTGAAAACTTCGGCTGATAACGACAAAAACACTGGTTACTGCACAAAGACTTTGTGCATTGTAAAGAGCCCAGATTTCTAACAAGTAAAAATACTGTACTATCACTATCCAACATAGTGATATTAAATTATCAACTACTGTTGACCGGTAACAAAATACAGAATATTTACACATTGCTTACATTATAACAACTTACTCCGCTTTCCATGGACCCACTATCCCCGCTAGCTGTTCTAATTTAGTAGTAGTTTTAGCTTACTTAGAGGCCCTATTATACAAATAAAGTCAAAAGGATAAGACCCACTATCTTTCTTAAAACAAACGGATTTGAATTAATTTGGTTTTTTACCGGCTTTTGACCAGGAGATAACTTGATAGTTTTTTTAACATTAGTTTTCTTAATTATATAACATGAATTATATTACTATATATATATTTGTTATATAATAGAAATTATTAAATCTAAATGTATAATTATATTTATTATAATTGTATCATTGTTATATATCATATTTTATATAATATAAATTATTATTATTTTTTTAATACTATTATAGTTATATTTATTACTATATATTATATTTTATAATAGAAATTATCAGCTATACATAATATTATATATATTAGATATATCCTATAATAAAAATAATTACATACAACTATAAAATTAATATAATTATTAATTAATATATTCTAATATAATACAAATAAAATTATCCTATAAATATAATACAATATATAATTAATATGTAGTATATATAAATATTCTATAATTTGTGTTATAATTAAAATATTATCTGTATTTACCTACCAAACAATATGTAATATGTATTGTATATAATACAAATTATATTATATTTATTACTGTCCTATAATAACAATTATTAAATATAAATATAAATTTACTATAGTTATTATTATTATTATTATTATATAAATTATTAAAAATATATAGTTATATAATATAACATATCATATAACTATTGTTATATATAGTTATATTACATAAAATAAAATAATTATTATAAGTAATATTAATTATAGGTTTTAACTTTTTATAATATATTATATATAAATTATATTCTATAATAAAAATTATATACAACTATTAAATTAATAAGATTACTGATTAATATATTTCAATATAATACAAATAAAATTAGCATATAAAGTCAAGCTCCAGAGTGAAAATGTTGTCTACTGTTGCCGCTGTTGCACCTACCTCCATTCAGACGCTGTGCCCTGCTAGTGCCAATGCAGGTGACAATTCAGCTTGCGCCATCCCTCATCTCCAGGTCCGCGACAGGGGAAGGAAGCCTGTTACTGATGGTGCGGGGCTAGCCTTCAAGAAGCCCTCGGGGAAGTGCTCTAGCACGGCTAGGGTTGTCGATAAACTGCACACAGACAAATGCTCGAAGCTGCATGAATCTGCTTTTGGCGATACAAATCCACCTCCGTTCACTGCGTTTGAGTCGTGTGGCTCGAAGGATTTAAAGCTTGGGTTGAATGCCTCCTTCAGGGATGTAACTGTCGGATCATATCAGGGAAAGAAATACAAATCGGGGGCTTGGGATGCTCGGCCACTGAAGAGCAACTCAGAATCTGATGTGCGAAGGACCTCTATGGGCAGCCCTAGATCCATCATACAAAGTGCTCTCTCCTCACCTCTTCTAATCTTTTCAAGGAAGCTTAAGAAGGAGGTTGATGTTGGGGAGAAATTTTATGCTTCAAATGGTTTGATTGGTCAATTCAATTGATTTTGGCCAAAATTATCGGATTTGCACAATTGGATTTCATCATCATGGCAACCAAAGCTCAAAGGTAATGTTGAAGTCTACCCTTGTGCTCAGGGGTTTTTTATGTTGGTGTTTGATTGTAGGCAAGATAGGGATGCTATTCTACAAGAGAAATGGTGGTGGGGGCAAAGCTTGCTCCTTCTCAAACCATGGTTTCCAGATTTTAATCCTGTCACTGCATCCTTCACTGTGAAGCCTGTTTGGATCCACCTTCTGAATCTTCCACTACAGTTCTGGTTCACAGAGTGCTTTCAGGCAATTGGTAATTCTTTGGGTTGTTTCTTGGCTGCTGATTCAAACACTTCTAACTTCATTCATACATCATTTTCTCGCATCCTTGTCGACATGGATGCCACAAAGGACCTTCTGGCCAACATCACCTTTCAATTCGGGGATCGCAGTTGGACCCAAATTTTGGACTACGAAGGTTTGCCTTTTCGATGTAGAAAGTGCTTTGAAACTGGTCATATGGCCAATTCTTGCTCCAAAATCATTAAAAAATCAAAACAACAGTCTTGGTGGTCTGAGGCCCTTCCTCATCATTACTCAATCATAGCTCCATTGAAGGTCAAGCACGAAGAACCGACATCTTCCTTGCGGGGTGGATCTCCCCCCGTTGACGAGGGTGGGAAAGGTACAATTTCTCAAGATGAAGGGCATTATTTAGAGGCAAACCCAACCCAAAAGTTGCCTCGACAACTAGTCTTAGTCAATTTAAATCCACCGAAAACGAGTTCACAACAAGTGGCCTCAGATTCAAAGGACATTTCCCCTTCAAAATTGTCAATGAGCGGCAAGTGTTCATACATTTTTGGTGGAGAGCTTATTTCACAGGTAGTAGCTCAAATTAATGATCCCTTAAAATTGTGGAAAAATGAGGATGGGGAGGAGTGGCAAGAAGTGTAGAGCAAGAAAAAGAAAATCCTCAAGGCGGAGTTACATCGGATTAGATTACAATTGCAAAAATCTGGCGTTCAAGCTGCATCTTAAGCAGTGTAGTATCTGCTATCCTTAGTAGTTGGGTTGTTTCTCTGAAGAAGGCATTAGAAATTAGTAGGGTGTCTGGATGTTGAAGTGTTTTTGCTTGTTGGCCATGGTTGGCCACTTATGTAACTTTTCATTACTATTAATAGAATCTTATCTAACGGAACAAAAAAAAAAATAGCATATAAATATAATACAGTAGATAATTAATATATAATATATATACACATTTTATAATTTGTGTTATAATTAATATATTATCATGTATAATATTAAAAATATTATACATGATAATATAAATATTATATCCCATAGTAACAATTATTAAATATAAATAAAAAAATTATATAATTATTAAATAATATATTTTTATATAATACAAATTAAACTAACATATAAATATAACACAACATATAATATATATTTTGATCAATACAAATTCAATTGTCTCATTATGACAATATTATATAGTACAACTTAAATAAATATATAAAATAAAATAAAATTATATATAATCTAAAATCATTATAGTTAATAATTAATATATTTTTATAGAGTATACATTAAATCAACATACTAATATATAATCTTTGTCTAATATAATACAAATTAAATCATATATAATATATTTTGTATTTATTATTATATATTATATTCTATATTATCTTTCTTACATTATATTATATTATTTATTTATTTTATATTTATCTTCTACCTCTAATTTTGTGTTCTTATTTCAAAGTTTTTGGATCTTTATAAGTGGATGCATAGTTTATTTGAAGCTATCACTGCTTGGTTGAGACCTTCCTTGAACAAACAACATTATTTTTTAAATAGCCTACCAACTGACCTCAAGTGTACTACACAAATATATGTAAAAATGCTAAAATTTTCTTTAATTGACCTTTCGCACCTCTTCGGCATACCCATTGCACACCAAGGTGCGATTGCTAGTTAAGTAGAAAAAGTGAGCTTAACATTCATAGTGATGGTAGAGCACATCTCCTAATCCTTTAGTCAAAACTATTTTTCACATAGGGGAGAGGACCCGGTAGTTGTGCACCCTAACTTCACGCTTCTAAATATCCTATGTGGAAATTTCAAATCACTCCCAGTTTTTTATAGCGGCTTACATGGCAAGTCCCCTACTTATAGCTTTTGTTTCAGGGCCACATCATCAAATATGATGCCACATCAACATGCTTTTTGTCAAGACGTTGACCAATACTTGTGCATTCACAGCATGGGTAGTTGACCGCTAATGTGGCATCACATGGTTGGTTGCTTTTTAGATCAAAGGAATACATTTTGTTTAATTATGGGTAGTCATGTCACAACTATTGATCATTATATAAACAACTACTATCACAACTATTGGGCATTATATAAACAAATACTATCACAACTATTGAAACATGCTCAACTATTGGGTCCTCTCCCCAATAAGCTCTCCCACATTACACATACTCTAATTTCACCCCACTTACATATCCTTCTATGGTCCCTTAACACATATATTGTTAGGTTATGTCACAAATTTAATGTCCGTGTTCGCGTTTAGTAAATTCAGGTCAAGTTCGATAAAAGATGAAATTCGCCAAAAAAAAGTTGTGATTAAATTTGACTAATATAAATCTAATCTAAATTTTTTAAATAGAATAAATTAAAATTATTATCGATAAATAAAAATAAAAATATTTATAATACCTACATCAGTATAGTAAAAATTAATATATTTATAATACCTGTATAAATATATTAAATATATATGCATATAAACAGTAAAAATTATGAATGAAGTAATGTTAGTGGAGGGGTCAAATAGTTGACCAAAATGGAAAAACAAGGCAAAAATAAATATAATTGAGACACTTTTTATCATAGAAAACTATAGACCAAGAAGGACACGACAACTAAATTAAGATTACACCTCATCCATGGTAAAAAGTCACAGTCATTCAGCTGATGAGCCTCCGAACTAAAGTTTCACTTAAAATGCTCATCCATGCCTGAGGTGGTATGTATGAGACAGTGAATCTAATGGTGATTTTAAAGTAACCCTTCCCTTCCCTCTACAACGGAAAAATAAATGTGATTCAAATCCCAGTGGTTGGAACTTGGATCTCGTGACTTGAAAACATACATAGCTTTCTTCTACTGCTCGCTGTGGAACCATCTTCTGCTTATCTCCTTCAATCACTTGCATTGTGGATGACAATAACACACGTTAATTTATCGGGGCTTCTCAAATGCAGAATACAATCAGGGAAGCTGGGGTCGGACCTTGGATGAACTCAAGGATGTTTCAGCCCTGTATTTGAACCTGAACCAGATAGAAAAACCCTAAGCCCTTTTCCACACAAATTTTAGGGGAAACTGAAACAATTTTTTTAGGTTTTCTTTGAGTTAGCTGGATTTTGAACTTCATGGATTAATTCGGCAAACTCTGTGACATAGCTGTTAGGCACAGTGATATGCAGTTACATTATTTCCAGAATTAACCATGGGTAACATCAAACTGTTATGGTAAAGTTCACAGGTACTGAATGATATGCAATCAACGTAGGGAGTGTATTCGCATGACTAGCATGAGCAAATTTACATATGCCTGGACACAAACTAACGTTGTGCTATGTAACTTAGGATACTGATATGCATAATAATAAACAATTTATCTGCTCTTGAGATACAGTATGAGTATGAAAAATTACATTAATCACCAGACTCATACTATGAAAAATTACATTATTCACCAGACTCATACTATAATTAGTCAATTTGTGCAGGTTATAAACCATCTTTAATTTATTGTATTAATTGGAATGTGTTTATGCTATATTGCAATTTATAATGTCACACCATGAATTTGCATTTTACATGACAGCATGTGCAAATATTAGCATCCTTGATTGAGTATGCAGTTTAAACTACCTTAGCACAAAGTAGTAAAATTAAAAATTTACATATGAGGGATTTCAAAAAAGCTTATAGTCTAGCCAGGCAATACACAGAACACAATGTTTTTCGTACAGAATATATAAACTAAACTGTGTCATTATCATTTGGGGGGAAACTAAGTGGCATTTAGCAAGGAAGGCACAATGACTGAGTTTAACTTGCCGGAGAAAAGCAACACCCAAAAATGAATGCAGAGAAATTATGTGAATGCAGAAAAAGTATGAAGTGATTCGCATCAATAGTTAGAGAATAAATAAAGGCCTTGATTAGGGAAACAGTTTTAAACCTCTTGAAGAATAATTTACAAAAGCTTAAAATGTGCAGGCCTAGATTTTATTTGCAGTAATATCACTCGACATACGGAGAAAGGCCTAATTTAGTTTAATACGCAACATGTGGTTCCTAATAGGAAACATTTCTCTAGAATTATTTGTAAGCGCTTTTTCATGCTGTATCAATTTTGTCTTTATCAAGAGCATAAAAAGATGCTGTTAGCTCTTTTAATCAGTTTACATATTTGTTTCACCTTATAAATACATTGAAGGGTAGTTTCTTTTCATTAATTTTACTCAATCAACACACATTATGCGCACAGCCATTTATTTTCAAGGAAGAAAGTAATCTGAAGAGTTTTGGTCAAGATTTTTTATATTTTCATAATTTTTGCTTACTTTTTACCTTGGCAATAAAGTTAATACAGAATTTCATTGTTTTTATTATTTGATTTTCTATTGGAATTATACCGCAATAGCACTTTATTCACAAGCAACACAGCTCTTTGGTTCTGAAGGCTAGTCACATTCTTTGACCTTTCAAATGCTGTACATAACAATATTATTTTGGACTTAATAATTATTTTGATAATAAATATCCTCTGAAAATGTCCTACAACTCTTATATCTGTATCTTCTTCAGAGCTTCCACGATATCTTTCTCATGTTTGGAGTTTACCATATGATCATCTCATGTATTTAGTGTGACTCTAGCTTTAACAATAACCATATTGTGGATACTAGACAAAATAAAGAAAGAAATTTTGGAAATTTGAAATGTTTGTCCTTTTACAACATTATGAATGTTTTGATTAAATGGAACAATTTGCCATTGATGGCTAATTTCATATTTACTTGTTATCAGGATATTTCATGTATCAGAGATCTTGCTTCTTATTATGAAAGTACAACCATAGATGATGTGTACCACACATATAGCTACTTGAATGTGGATGATGATTCATTATTCACCTGTATTGGAGTAGCGGGATCTCAAGTTGGTGAGGATACAGCTGGGGTAGAAATGGAGGAGGAAGGAGGTAACTTCTAACTTCTTGCCAAACTGAAATTTCAGGGGGAGAATTTTGCAGAACACTTTTTCTCTACAAAGAAAGTTACAATTCAGATAAATGTTATGTTTGCAAATACCAGATATAAAGGCCATTGTTGTTTTCAAAGTTCCATACTTATGATGTCAGGCCAAAGGGCTGCTTCATTTTCAGGAAGAAGGCTTTTGTCCCACGTTTTAACATTCCTTTCTTAGCTGAGAAGCCAATCAACTCTTCACATTCCAATTACATGACCGAATCATGAAAAGTCAACTCTTTTGTGTACACCAAGCCCCATTAGCATGGTAGCTGCTTTACACAGGATGGGGAGGGAGGGTGTGCCTGCCAGTTTTTTAATGCGAGTCTTTGTTCCAATTGGTGCCCCATTCTATCAGGGGATAACAGCTTGATCGACTGCAGAGTTCCAAATTTTCTCACATTACATTGACAGCACTTTTTCGTAATTTTTATTGCCTAATATATTGTTATAACCCTATGATTTCCACCACATGGCCTCTCTTTGATTCTGTGCAAATTTTAAATACTCGTGCAGGTATATTCTATGCCATATAGTTTTTTGTTTTACGCCACTTCATCTTAAGAAGTTTATTGTTTGTCTCAGGAATCAAAAAATGTCAATACAAATAATAAATGTATTATCAGTAATCCACTGTTAAGAATGTCAATAAAAAATGCAGATAACCATTTTATTGTCAACTCGTAAAAAATTCCTGTGACTGTTTACCGTACCTCTAGATGTTCAACAGTTATGAAGTTCACTTCTGACATCAGAAAATAGTAAATGCCATAATGCAAATATTAAATACAAGAAAGAGAGTCAGAGCTCTAAATTACAGTTACTATTTTGTTACCTTTCTACTATGTTACCGGGTTCTTTGGTTTGGGCTCCCATGCCCACTCCGGGAGCACCCTAGATGCCCTGGGTTCCCTGTGGGTACACGTCCTGTGTACACACAGGGAACCTGGGGCATCTGGGGCGCTCCCAGGCGCCCCCGTGGGCGCCAGCAACTAGAGGGCGCCAAAAATAAAGTAAAAAACATAAAAATAAGTTGCAAAAAGTGCAACTTAAAGTCTTAAACCCTAAAACACCCTCCAAAGCCGCATTCTGCCCCTTTCATTCTTCATTGCCCTCCTCAAAGACTTGGTCAAGCATTTTTTTCCATTTTTCCATATATGATATATGACATAATATTGAAATTTTGAACTATTAATTGGCATTTATCTTTATCACTACCATTGATCAATGATGAAGTATCATACTATCAAATGAATTTACAGTTTTGTATATTTTTAATTTTTTGCATATATATATATACTGCATCCAAACGTACTATACACAAGAAAAAAATGTTGCCACACCGCCGTACATGTATTCCATACCTGTACTCAATCCTGTACCAGAACCGGCAACTTAGCCTTTCTAGGATCCAACCTAAATTGTGCCATTTCTTAATAATTTCTAGATTTTTGTCTTTCTATTAACTGTAGACAATGGACTGTACGCTAAAACTTAGAACCATTATACCTGAAGTGCACTATTTATGTTTAGAACTGTTAACCAGTGGGACCACTGTTCTACAATAAAATAGTATGGAAGAATTGATGATTACTGGTGGTCCAAGTGGTCATAACAACCAAGCGACCCCACGAAGTATATGTGCAAGAAGAACCAACAAAACACAAAGCATTATCAGAGTCATCTGGTGGAATTTCAAGTGGTCTATACATTCTTTGTAATTGTGTCCAGGCTTGACAATAAAGTGGTCGTTATTCTTGTACCATGCGGATGCATGCTACTATCTCTCATTTTTTTAGACTTCTCCATGACAGCCTAAGTGTCCTGGCCAGTAATCTGTAAGTCTTTTCTTTGCATTAATGTGGATCAGTTAGTAAGGATCATCATCATGCACCTGCCGTACACAAGGACAAACACCTTCTAATTGTTGGTATGCAATCCAATACTACTGAAATCAAAGGCTATCAAATAAGTAACCATTGAATTGTGTATATTCTTCCTAACATGATGCTAGAAAAGATAATGACTAGTATAAAAGTACATTTAGGGGGGCCTGCATCTAAGGTACTTCCCTCTATGCTGAGCAGTAGTCATGGATTGCCTGCCTCACTTGATCAAGTCTGCTGTCGAAAGTCTCATAAATCTCTCCAAGGCTAGGAGAGTTTGTATCGGTATACTTGATTACCCCAACAATAGGTGATATGATAGAGAAAATATATCTGCAATCAACATTTAAAAAATTATCAAACATTAACAATATTAAAACTTTAAATTTAGATAAAAAATTAGATAATAAAAACAAAGTAGAAAGTAGAATACTAAAACATATTTAATAAAATAAAAATTTCATACCTAATATTGGACCACCAAGTGTCATCAAGCATCCTTTCTCTCACCTTCTTCCCTTTTGCCTTTGATTGAGCCACTTTTTCCACTCTCCGCAAACCAGCATGGATTGTAGAGCAGCTTGCACCTTCAACATCCTCTAGTAAACTAAAATAGCTAGTGTATCTAGTCTCAACTGGTTTGAGGAATCCTTTCTTTAAATAAGATCGGGATTATGCAAGTGAAGTCTGATGGTTACATGCAAACATTTATATGTCTAGTTTTGGTTATTGCTGTCTTCACCCAATCTATTTCGCCATTGTCTTGCAAAGCATGTACACAATGTGGACTCCAAAAAATATTTTTGGAAACACTTTTAACGATCAAATCGGCTAACTTACTAATATGAGTTGAATCTACTACAGCTTGCACAACATTAGAAAACCCAACCTCCTCTATGGACTCCTTCAAAAGGCCAAACTGGTAATGAACATCCTTACGTTTCTCAAAGTAATCAATAGCTCTAAGAAAGTATGAACCAATAGGACATGTAACAATAATATTAATGAGTGGCTAACAATAATATTACTGAGTGGCCAATGTTGAATATTAGTCCACCCATCTACAATAATGGAACAAAGACTCCTAATCCATGCTTGTCTCATGTCCTCCATCGTTATGCACGTTTGAATATTGTCTATCGAGGAGGGAGGTATGTAATCTGTGTTCTCTAGGGGGAACATAAGAGGGTCCAATTTCTATTTCATATCTGAACATATCTTTGAAATAAGACCTTGTCAAATGAATGGGATAGAATGGGCATAAAAAACTTGCCAACTGAATCGTTGACTTGCACACATTTTTTCAAATTCAATAACCCTACCATTGTATTTTTCTCACCTATAGTAGAAGTGGCCTTCCTCTTCCTTCTATCATAACTCACTCCACTTGATATAATTGAAAGCTCATCAATAAATTGCAATGGTCTAGATGAATGTTTCTTAGTAGTTCTAGTATCTTATTCCTCACTATCTATAACCAACTTTTCCATTTCAACCTACTGTTCCATCATTATATTGTTACAACTCTAGCCCCATATCCACTCTCACCCAATGAATTGTGTCCAACCCTACTATAGATCCCATCATGACACAACCAATGCTTGCTATCCCATGAATTTTTAACCTTATTCGTGGTTAAATTGGTGGCAAATTGTAATAAGGGTTTTTTGGAGTTGAAAGGACCTTTTGCAATTTTTTTAAGAGTGGATGAAGAGCATGCAAAATGGTCTTGTGGAGTTCCAATAGAGCTTGTGTTTGGAATTTCAGAAGAATGAGAACCTCCAATACTTCCTTCCGCATCCATTGTATTTACTTCTTCACTACCCATCTCATTCACATTGTCATTACTACTGCTAGTGCTCATTTTTTAGATCAAACATGTTTTACAGGTAGAAATTTGTGTGACCCAGTAACAGAAAACTAAAAATAAATAAAAAATCAGTCTTCTCAGTTATGGCTGAAGATTATATTTTGCATTTGCTACAAATTAAGCTTTAAATGTATCACTGTTCAGCTTTTGTATGTAGGAGACAAAATAATAAAATATCCATTGACAATATCTTGCACTTCAATTCTCCTTTCTCCAACACGTTTTGTGGAACTAGACACTAGACAGCCCTAGCCCCAAACCCATGATGCTTCAAACACCTACCATTAAAGTTTCCCTGCTCCACTCCAATAAGTGTAATTGCACCACTATATATATGTATGTGGTTGTGCATATATATAATATGATATCATATAGACATATATATGCACACAAACATATAATATATATGCTATTAATAATTATACATTTATCAGAGTGGAGCAGGCAAACCTTAATAATAATAATAGTAGGTGTTTGAAGAATGACAGGGCTTGGTCTTGGGGTGGGGGGCTGTCCAATGAAAATGTATGTATAATATTAATGTAAATAATAGTTCTAAATTTATTAATTAAAATAACTGATCAAATTGATTGAAAATATTGATACTAAATACAATATGTCAAATATCTAATAGCATTGAATGACTGAACCACTGATAGAAATGGTGAGCAGGGAAATGCGTGAACCAGGAGGTTGGAACTGGTCTATGATAACTACATGAATCCAAATCTATACTCTGTTTGATGGGAACACATTCTTGGCCCTCAAACCATTACGGTAGTAGTGGCAATCTAGCAAAATGTTTCAAACTTTGCACACCATGTTATCTTAATTGATTTAGATTGAAAAGGGGTGGGAAGGGTTCATGAGACCCCCACACCCCAAAACAAATTACACTTGGTTAGTTGTCATATTTTAAAAAAAAAAAACATTGCGAACTATCATTTTGACATTGGTGACATCTAGTTGGCCCTGAGATGGTTGAGAGATTTCTCAGACATCTTTGGTTGTCTTGGGGATGGCCAAACGTCCCCTAGATGTTTCCTCTTATTAACCTCCATTTTTTGTACTCAACCAGTTTTGCAAATTTCTTTGGGACAGCCAAGGGATGGCCCCTACCATTATACCATCACCAAAGCGCTGTTGGGATGGGGATGTGGATGTGGGTTTGAGGGTTGGGGATGTGTCCCCGTTGAACACAGTTTATAATGGATGTGCAAAACATTTACTAACATTTAATCAATAGTACATGCATTCATTCTTGTTCATTTCTACCAGTTAATAGCATCTGTCCAACTATCTAAAGGTGATTATTTATTTACTGCATAAAAAGGAACCATATAAATTGGCCAATTCTGTCTACCATCATGAGAAAGAGAGAGGAAAGGAGGGTAGGTAGGAAGGATTGTTTTAATAACCATAAAAAGAATAATTACAACACAAAATTAACAAAAAAATCGTTTATTAACATATTGTCATATAATTATATATTCAAGCAGGTTCAGGGAAAACATAGTGGTATTTAACAAATTCATTTTAAAACTATGCTTACCATATTCTTGCTCAAACCTGAAAAGTAGCACAGGTCTTGACCATAGTTGCCATAAAGCATGTAGAAGTTCCAAAAAAGCCCTATATATTCTACTTTTTAGTAGGGAATTGATATCCAATAATAATGAGCTTGGGTGGGGTTCATAATTATCAGATTTAGAATCCTCAGGCTTGGGATCATATACAGATAGATAGAAGCGTTCCATTTTTTCATGGCATTGACATTGTGTCATGAATGTATAAATGAAATTCGATTAACTGGGTTTAAAAATGTGAAAACTTGGCAAAAACTCGGCAACTAAATAAAAATGAATTACTAATAAAAATAGAGGAAAACCAAGTTTGGTATTTCATGTCAAATATAGTGTGTATAGATAAAATAGAGGTTATACATTATAAAACTGCCAATTATTAAAAAATGTGTTAAGACTTTGAAAAACTCTATTTACTTTTCACCTGAGAGTATAAAAAGCATGTATGGCTGACCCCTAATTTGTATCTCATTCTATCATGAAGCATAGCTTGCTATTTTAGGGGCAGCCATTTTTTAACCTAAATCTCTTAATGGTTTAAAATTTTAAATTTAACTTCTAAAAGAAATCTATTATATCAATATGTAAAACTTAAAGAAAATTTAAAACTCCCTAACACTAACCATGTAGCAAGAATGTCTGGTCTGTCTTTTCGAGCTGTATGTTTTTATATTAAGTGTAAAAATGAGCATATATATATAATATATAAACAATTTTTGAAAGACTCAGCAAACATCACAGAAAATGTGGTGGGTTGTGATTACTCAGTGTTGATCACGGATTTTCCAAGTGTAATGCTGCCATTAGATAGATAGAATTCATTTTTTAGTTTAGATTGTGCACCTGCATGTGTACCCGAATGCCCTTGCAACTTTGACAAGAACTGATATCCTGACTTGTGCCTTATTTTAAATGCTGGGTTCTCTGCATGTATTGATTTTCTAAAGCAAAAAAATTAAATATCAAAGGTTGGCGAAAAGTGTGATTTTATTTTTGAAAACAATTTTCTTCGATGGAACTTGTTCAAATTAAATTCCTAAATTATTATCTAGATGCATTCTATATTCTAAGCAATCCTAGAAGATCAATATTCCATTCAAATCTGTTTTGGAGAGAGAGTGAGAGTTTTCTGAGTTAAATTCCTTATTTAGTATCTAGTTGCATAATGTATTCTAAGCAATCCTAGGAGATTATTTATTTGATTCAAGTCTGATTCAGAGAGAGAGAGAGTATTCTCTGAATTTGTAATCTGATGCAGATGATGATCACCAAGGCTTCGTACCACTTGGCCGAGGTTCAACTACCATGACTCGTCCAACAACATAATGAGCTATTTATTGTAGAACAGTTAAGGTTGTGACAATCTTCTGCCATCATCATTTCAAGGTACATTTGAGTTCATGAACTCTACATAGTTTTGTTATAGTGGCATACTGCATCCTGTCTCTTTTGATCTAATAAGCTTGATTATGCTTTACTGCAGAGAGTCTCAGTTTATACATGGACTGCCATATAGATTTATCGGGAGATTTTTAGCAAGAGGATCCTGAAGATGGATGGATATCGTTAAACCCCCAACGTTCCATGGCAGTTGAACTGGAAAATTTAATTTCAGTCCTCCTTGGCTTATATAACTGCCACTGTATTTGTATCTTATGTTCATATTCTCCTTGCCTCATTTTTTTGACCTGGAGATAGAAGATTGGTTTTGACAAAACTTTCATAAGATGAAAGAGTAATATAATTTGGCCATTATGCTAGTTTCTTAATTTTCATTCATTGATAGACTGTTGGCGCAAAAATTCCTGAGGTCCTATTTTGTAATGACAATATATATGTCTAAACACCTAATCTAGGCATCCTCCAGCAGGTTCTCTTATAGGCTTCATGTAGTACTCTTATATCTTTTTATTGTATGGATGTGCCTGTTTGTTTGCTTATAAGGCACAAAGAAAACATTTGTATCATTAAAGTTGGGTATACAAGAACCATTGCCAGTGATCTAGATTCTAGATGAGAAAATAAAAAATGTCCAAGGTTTAAGTTGTTTGTGTTGCGTTCCTGCTAAAGTTGATTGGTGTTACAGGGTGCAGTATATATATTTTGATACATCACATCCCTCAATAATATTCTAAATGTTTTTTAAAACTGGGCCCTCTGTTTATATTTTGAAGTTTAAGTGTAGAGTCTTTCTGTCTATCACTTTGTATCGGCTGAGTAACTTCATAAAGCAAGTTATTTTAAACACTATATGCATTCTATAAGGGAATGCGGGACTTTCCACATGATATCCCTTCAGACCTATAAAGATAAAACGTGCAAAAAGACCATGTATTAGTTTAGTTGAACCTCAGATTTTAGTAAGCGTAATAATTATTATTTACTATTATTATCATTGCTGTTGATTATTTAGGCCAAGTTTATAAATACCATTATGTTTGTTATTTCTCACTTTTTTCAACCATAAATAAAACCACCCAAAGTAATTCACCTTACTTTGGGTGGTTCTATATCAAGTTTTTCTTTTAAGGTATGTCCATCTTTGTGATTTCAAGATGTTGTGTTATGATGAACAAACATTTCAAAAGCATGTTTTATGTCTCAAAATCAACCCTTAGCAGCATGCAGAAGTTCTTTCTGTGGTTCATCTGCATGGGTTCGTGGAGTAATGTAAAGGATAGTATTCTTGACTTCACCAAATCCCTGTGATTCAAAAGGAAATTACTACCTTACAACACAACTAATATAGTTTCTGCAATGTAAACATATAAATAATAATTAAATGAATGGCTTTTGCATTCTAATTACGTTATGTCGTTAAATTGAACCATAAATAGATTCAAATCAAGTTAGTTAATTCCAAGAAATCCGAAAATTGGATCATAATTACATGACTGTTCAAATGTTGTCATTTCCAGTTGGGAAGTTATCTAAAGACTGTTGTTGCATATGTTTCCTCCACTTGATGGGTTTCGAAGCCATGTTATGTCTTCGGCAGGGACAGCCTTGGGGTGATCTAAACAATATCAAGTTGGCCAGAAAGTAGGGGATCAAATGATAAAATTAAGAAGAAAAATGTATGGTGATAAAACTGTCAATTTCTAGCATGTTGTGTTCTTGCAACTACCTTGGTAGTTTTGGAGGCAACATTGTGGATTATTAGTGATCTCGTCACAGCTTGGACATGTTGATGTGCGTGTTGACACAATCAAGAATAAAACAATTTGTTCCTCCTGAAAAAGGTGAAATACCGTCCAAGACTGGAGATGCTAGTTAAGGCATCATGATACGTAGATTGGAGGATATGTAAAGCTATTTTTACAATATTTTATCATGGTATATGGAATTCATTTTTTGTACTCAAACAACAATGTTCTCACAACAAAATTATACATTACACTGCAACTTTCCCCAACTTGGAACTATATTTCCAGTAGACAATGCAATTGGGTCATCAAGAAACTAAGTTTCCTTCCAATATCCTTAGGACTTGCACATTAGAGCAACTAAACTCTCTTCTACAGCCAATGGGAGCTCACCTCCTAGCCTAGGACAGCAAACTGTCCACCCTCAAGCTTGGGGAAAACACATGGTGTTAGTTAACATTTACACATCACAAAATCACGTATTTTCTATATCTATACGATTAAGTCCTTAGGTTTTTAAAAGAGTGTAAAAAAAAGGAGAAGGTGTTTTAAATTAATGCTATTTGAATTGAACCTGTTCCGAAAAGGTCAAGACATTTCAAATTTTATGTTAACACACACTAAGTAAGGGAAAACTTATGAAATGAATTCAATATTAAACCTTAGACATATAATATCCTTACAAATTAATACGATCGTTTGTTTTAGCCTGCTCTAGTCCCCTTACAAAACGTTTGTTATTGGGTTAGCCATATACTTTACATGTTTTTAGCAATTGACATGGCATCATCATAAAATGATACAAATCTTAGATAAGAATATACAACGCACTAGAACGCCCTTGTTTACGATTTTTGACTGAGACAGCATCTAAGACTCCTCGAATTATGTGATATTTAACACCGGGCAAATCTTTAACTCTTCCACCTCTTACTAATACTACAGAATGTTCTTGTAAATTATGGTCAATACCAGGTATATAAGCAGTGATTTCATATTTAGAGGTTAATCGTACTCAGGCGACTTTGCGTAAGGCAGAGTTTGGTTTTTTAGGGGTGATAGTGGAAAAGTTGACAAATAAGTTACCTTTACTGCCACTATGGCAAAAAGGGAAAATAGAGCAAGTTCTCAATTTTTGTTTCATAACAAATTAGATCACACTAATTCTTTTTTTTCAAATGATCAAAGTCAATTACTTAGTAAGGGAACTATTCATTCATTATTTAATGAGAATAAAAAAGATGAATCTTTTCTGATTCTTTCTCCTTCTGATTTTTTGCGAATCGTTCTATTTAATTATTTAAAATGTTTGAATACAGTAAAAAAGTCGAATGCAAATACAAAAAGAATTGCATTGTCAGGTTTCTTGGGTCATTTACATAGTATTGCTAACCGTTTCTCATACTCTCATTTCATAACTTATAAAAAAGTGTTACTAAATAAATTTTATTCATACAGGAATATTCTTTTCAATTTTTTCAATTTGGAACGACATGCTGTTCTTTCCATTTTATTTACTTTTCAGGATCAGTCGCCGTCTTACTAATTTTACCGATGGTATAGACGAATTGAGTAGTTCATCCGAACGTGTAAAAGACCATAGTCGCACTTAAAATCCGAGTACTCTACCATTGAGTTAGCAACCCTTATTTGGAAAGATACAGTTAAAATGTAATACGAAATTATTCCAACCGATATTAGATTTAACAATCGTTTTGATTGAACGACAGAAATAGAACCTTTCAGCATCGAGGGTATATAATTTATATTTACCATTTCTGAATCAAATCAAGTCATCTTTCCGGATCAGGTTATTTCTGATCCGTTAAACGAATTCGCTACAAAAAAATGAATGGTGGAGATACTCACTTTTATTCTATTCAAAAAATATCGATATTGGCAATATGCATGGTGGAGATACTCATTTTTATTATATTCAAGCACTATGCATATTGTCAACCCCAAAATGTTGGGAAGATTTGTTGGATTGGCGCTACATTAAGATGAAAAATTATTAGAAATATCAAGCCGTTATTCATTAAAAATCAAATAATAACAACTTTTTTTTGTTTTTTATTTCATCGATTCGGTTCGTTCTCGGTGGAACAACTCTAATCTTTTTCATTTATTCCATACCCGTTGAAAATGATTCTTTATGTGCTTCTCTATATAAGATCGCACAGCAGTAAAATACATGAAATGAACATATAATAAGAGAAATAAAAACGGATAATAAGAAAACAACCATGACACAAAACGTGTATAATAAAAAAAATTTATATGATTAAAAGTTATTATTAAATTTATTGGAACTAGACGTAGACGCATTATTTCATTATTTGTTTTCTATTTCCTCTTTTTTCTTTCTTTTGCGGAGGTCGATAACTATTGACTCCTACTACTTTAACATTGAAGAAAAGTTCA
The DNA here is from genome assembly GCA_007115665.2 of Sequoiadendron giganteum. Classification (NCBI taxonomy): domain Eukaryota; kingdom Viridiplantae; phylum Streptophyta; class Pinopsida; order Cupressales; family Cupressaceae; genus Sequoiadendron; species Sequoiadendron giganteum. The sequence continues at coordinate 610,951,635 of CM021105.1, forward strand.
ATCCAATTTTTGATCTTTGTTTTATTCGATCCCGAATCGACATTTAAAATATATTGATTTTTTTCAAATAGACTAACACTTTTTTCTGTAAGTACTAAATCTAGATATTGAACTTCATACATAAATATTTCTCCTTTACTATCATTTACAAATAAAATACAAATGTCTATATCCACCTTTATTATAGTTCAATAAATAGAATTAAACTATATTTATATATGATACAATAGGATTACATAGGAAATCATGTTTTTAACATATTTTGATTTGGGTAACCGTCTTCTATTGAATTGAAAAAGAAAAAATGTTTGATCATACATCTATAGCACAGGGAAAACAACACTAAATTCACAGCAACCCATACACTTTGCAATCACACAAAATTCCCAAGGAAGCATCTACACAAGGGTTCTTCAAGAACCTCACTAAGGGGGAGTGAGGACATCAACTTGGGGAGAAATATCCAATAAGAAGAATGTAAATAACAACCTTTTTTTCCAAAACAATTTCTCCATCTGAATTCTCCACAAAGCTTAAAACACAGATTAAGTTCCCACCTCACATGGTATACAACAAACCATCTAATGTGTCATATGGGTACTCTAGCCCATTAAATCTTCCTCCATCAAGGATTTACAACTCACTCAACTCCAAACAAGGAGTGCTTTCACTCAATTGGGAGAAAAGACTCCTACTATTTTCAAAATTTCACATTTCAAAACAACAATGAAAGCAAAAAGAACAACACATAAAGTTATAACTCATACAGCTTTACAAAGGTATTACAATCCAAAAGTTAATTGCAAAATATGACCAACATAGAAAATCACAGCCTATAACACTATTGCAGATTGTTTCTTCCACAAGACTTAACAATAGGAAAGATGCCTACCATTGTAAATTCCCTAGATTTGCAGTAGATAGCTTTAAATCCGCATACAACTCCTACTCCTTCAGCTTTTCTTCTCCCTTTGCAATTCTTCTTCACTCCTCAAAACCACTCTCCAGCTCTCAACCCTCTCTCCAAACAGGTATTCCTAGCCCAAGGGAAAAAATTCTTCCTTTTAAAAAATGAGTTATTTTCTCCTTGTAAGAAGGAAAAACAAGTGGAAGCCTAACCTATTCTTCTTCAAGTTTAAAGGTGACACTTCACAATTGATCCACATAACACCCTCCTTACTTGCAAACGAACTTTTAATAAACTCAAATTTCCATTTTTGTCACTTGATAAGGCCTAAAATTAAGAGATTCATAATTCTTGTCAAGCTAAATTTATGCCCCCAAAAGATGCTTAATCGGGAAGCAAAACTAAATAAAAATTGACACTTCAAAGCCATCTAAACCTTACAAAAACATAAATCCAAAATTGATAGCTAAGAACCCTAATTCCTTCCACTATGGTGTACCTTCACAACATTTAACTGACATCGATTTTATGTCGCATAATGACATCACAATCCATAACAAGTTTCATAACATAGACGACAATTTTCTATTCATAGGACAAATTGTACAACACAAAAGATCTTAGTCCTTGCAAATAGACCAAGTCGACTCTGCTAGGTAATCACAACATGGTCAACATATATTTTCCTCGATTCCATTGGTCAAAGGATAACCAACACACTTGACAAATCAAGATTACATTAAGAAAATTTATAGCTGAAATCACGAACTGGATTGTTTGTTGCTCTATCTAATAAATTAAATACATGAATTATTAACAGAGATGACAATGCATGTGTATAATATAGCTTTATTCGCTCATAAAATTATTACAAAAGAAGACTAGAGATGGTCGGCCAAGGATCAAAGTCAACTTGACTAGATCACACTACTCTCCTTGACAATACATGTTGTACTTAAATGACTCGATAGTTGCCAAGAGGAACACAATCGTTAACCAACCAACACTTGTAACTACACACAACCGACAACTAATTAATCCAAACAATTAATACATAGTAGGATAACCAATATTACCAAAGCATAATAATAGACATTGTACACTGCTTACATCCATTTGAACCACATTCCAACATAAATGAGAATAAATCCTAACATATGGCACATGTCATAAGCCATCGAGTTTTAAAATTAAACTATAAATACAAATAACAAAAATAAGATTGTCGTACACAAAGTCAACCAAAATAACTATAATCGGCATGAATCCATGCTTGTATACATGTGTGTATCATGAATCCAAAGTGAATGGTGTTGAAATAAAAAATCCACAACATGATAATGACACAAAATATACAATGTCTCGTAATGATAACATAGTAGACAAGAACAATGGCATATAAGCGTATCAATGAAAACAAAATAATCTAACATCCTCCTCTACCTAGCATTGGACTTCCCCTTGGAAGTCCTTAAAGAGGTGAGGATATAGTGTTTTCATTCGTGAAATATTCTCTCGAGTGGTTGGGACCTCATCATATATGCTCCACTGAACCTTGACTTTGTCCAGATCTTGTCCTCGAAGCCCGAACAATCAATGAACAAATATGCAAATGGGCTCTAGTGTAAATTTCCCATCCAATTCCACTTGTAAAGCATTCCAATCTAATACATGAGGTGCAACATGAACATAACATTGCAAAACAAAAAAATGAAATATACCATGGATACGTGATAGGCTGGGTAGTAAGGCTAGACGATAGGTGATTGGTCCTATTTGTTCTAAGATCTTGAAGGGACCCACAAAACATAGTGCAAGCTTAGAGCCCTTTCCATAACGGATTGGACTCTTATGCAACCGCACTCTTAGAAATGTTTTGTCATCCACTGAAAAGCTATGATGTATTCTCTTATTGTTTGCATACTTCATTTGACAATCTTAAGCCTCTTGCAACCTTTGTTTAATCAATATCACCTAATATTATATGGCTTGTAATAGCTCTAGACCAATAGCCACTCTATTTTGATGTTGGTCCCAACTCAACGGTCTCACACAATCTATCATGCAACACATTATAAGGTGTCATACCCAAGGGTCATGTAATAGCTTTGGACCAATAGCCACCCTATCCTCAAGTCGGTCTCAACTCAATGAAGTCCTGCACGGTCCATCATTCAACACATGAAATATTCTCTCTCAATTTTTTCTTTGTTTTTAGTAACATTTACAATATAGCCAATGCACCCGTTAAGGTTAGATTAAACCAAAACGATGCAAATAAGAACTCTAACCAAGAATGGCGCCCTAAAACCACTTAAGGAGGAGGGGCGAGCATATGGTCAGAGGATCCCTAGGATCTACTGAAACAAAGATACAAGAATGTACTTGAAAGAGAAATATTAAACTCAACACCAAGAATGTGCACTCAAGATCCTTTGCAGGCGAGGTGCTAACATATGGTGGAGTACTACTGCGGAATTGAAATAACAATAAGGCGGATAACCAGCCAAAGACTTCCACGCTACCACCAAACGGTGAGGGGACAAATTACAACATTAAGACTTCCTCTGCTGCGGCAGGCATCCACTAGAACGTGGGAATTCTCCACTTGAAGTGGGTATGAAAGAGGTTACAATATTTCATCCTCACTGGCGGTAAACCATCCAGGGGTGCTTAGTGTGAAATTAAATAACAAGCAGCAATAAATGACTGAAACAGTACTACTGTATCAGCTTACAAAATGAATTAAGAGCTGCAATTTACAATGTCAATTTCACCATGATTCAAGCACCATGCTTATACATTATCTCCATGTCATAATAGAACGAGAGAAGAGGGAGAAATGATAGAAGAACAGCAATTGTTTAATTCTGATCAGCAAACTGTAATTCTGGAAATGTATATCAGCAACTACAGAAAATATGAAAATTGCTCACAACTCATTCAAGGTACCTCCGATAGGCGTGAGATCGAAGCCTTGTTCACTTGAGAGATAGGCGCCCCTGTTGAGACACCAAAACCAGCTCCAAACACCTGCAATTATTTGTGGCACACTTCCCAATGCAAGGACAAATGGTACGGCCCTTGAGAGGGGCGATTTTTTAATATAAAAATGCACACTTTAAATTAAAATCTGAAACTGCTTGGGAATGGTCGCCTGGACCTTGGAAACTTTATTAGCAAATGCCCAGAATGATATAAAATTCGTACAATCAGATATGAGCAAAAACTACTTTCAGCTGTATGCAAACAGCAACTGTAAAATTGGAAAAACACATTAATAATTCACCTTGAGGCACAATCTGCTAGTTTGAATGAGAAGCAGCAATGATTCAACTAGGTGTTGTCTTACAAACACGAAATTGAATGAGAACTAGGAGGTCAGCATTCCTCGAAGTAGGAAATGACAAAGCATTTTGACAGCATGACTTTAGCATAATAGTGGATGATCAATATTGAGAACAAACCTCACTTTTAAAGGACAAAGGAAACTGTTCAAGTCTCCCCAAGAGGTACGCCAAAAGACAAGACTCTTCAAATTTCCAAAGGAAGAGTCATACTTCAAAATTACGCCCCCACTTGAGAAAGAGGATTTTAACTAAAATAAAACCTTTGAACTTCTTTATGTGGCGCCACCCTCAAGACCCCTTTTTCAAAACAACTTAAGTTCATTCCTTAGGCCAAGGGGGTCAACTGCAAATTAGAATTAATTGCTCAAGTAATGAAGCATTTCATTAATATTTTAATGGCCAAGGCTTAATGCTGATAACTGCTTACTGCCAGAAGAAGTATTTACTATAAATAGTAAATAATGAGAAAGAACCACAAAAACCTCCATGAATGGAATCCTTTGAAAACATCTCAACAAGCCTACAGGAATCCGGAATAGACTGATGAGCCAATAACAGGATCACTGACAAAAGGGGAACATTACAACACATGATAAGGTGCCATACCCAAGGACATGTGATGACTGTTATTGTAGGCAAACTTGACCAAATATAGATACTACTCCCATATGGATTGATGATCCATAATATACATCCTCAACATATCTCCTAATACCTAATTCACCCTCTTTGTCTAACCATCTATCTTAGATTGATAAGCAATGCTAAAATTGAATATATATAGTTGATTGGTTACTTAAATGGTTTAACATATGTTTCATTTGCAAGCAAGAATATTTTAACATTTGCAATTTAATTAAACAACGAAGAATGATAACAACATTTGAGCACATGTAATTAAAATGTACTCTATTCCACTAGTTCTAAGCTACTTGATTACATCGACAAGGCATCTACAATGGCATGTGGGGGTAGTGAATGTGTGTACATAAAAACATAAGATTAAATCTCGGGCATGATAAAAATCGAGATCACTAAATATGTATTTTTTTAAAAAGTATTTGTAATTTTTGTTGGTGTAAATAGGTGTTTTACCTATCTAGGTTTTATTTACATGTTAAGTCCACTTAGGTCCTAGGAAGGAATCTTTTTGGCTAAGCGTTAGTTGTCACTTATCTTATCTAGTTGACATTTATTTAATGCTTGTGTCCTAGGTTGGTAGGACTTAGTTGTCTCATGTGATAGGATTAATACACTTGTTATGATCTTGTCTAATCCTATTCGTCACCTTGCTTATATAAGCAAGGCATCATATGTACATTGCTAGATTCAATGTGGCTGCTATTTTGACATTCTTGCATCCTTAATCACAGCATGATATTTCTGCCATCTCTCTTGTCGAAGTTATTTTGTCTTGCAAGTGATCCTAGGGTGTTGAGGAGTTCACCATAAACTCCTACACAGTTTCAAAGCTTCAGTGTTGTAGACTTCCTTCTAGATCTGAGGGATCAATCTTGGCGTGAAATTTTTGTTGGGTGTGAGTTGGAGTCTTGAGAACCTCGCCATTGAATCCAAGGCATCAAAGAAAGTCAAATTTGGCTTTCATTTCGTCAAAATCAATTATATATTGTTAGATCTGAAAGGGTTTGAAGGAAGGGTTTCAATTGCCAGATTCAAGGGGGCAGATGATTTTTCAGAGTAGTTTGAGTGAAAATCGACCTCACCATTCCGTCTGGGAGGCCCAAGAACCTAAGGATTGACTATCAAATTGTCGATTTTTGACTTTTTTATTGAAGCCTCAAGCAAAAAAAAATTGTTGGCCATACAAATCCATACTCGGTGGTACAATACATTGTAATTGTTGTTAGATCTGCAGTGGGTCGCATTCAGAATCAACATATTCCATAGAGAATATTCTCTACATCATCTGACATCATCTGTGTCATTCATCTTGGTCTACGTACATGGGTAGTCATATTGGCGCTAGTACCCTTTTTGCGATTGGTTTGAAGTACTCTCAGTTGTTAGACCTGTCAAATCGGCTATTCATTGGTCAGCATAGGGTATGTTCTATTTATATCGATAACCTTTAAATTTTATAAAAAAAAAATTAATATTTAATCGATGGATTGGTACCTATGGCTTGTGGCCATATATGAGACTCATGGCCAATAATCTACTCAGAGGGGCTTAACGCCCATGGTGGTGTGATCAATGACACGTCGCCCCCCTACCGTTTCGCCCAGCGATGCCACCATTGTTGGTGGCAGTGAATAATTTTTTTTCTCCCCTACATCAATAATAGGTCACATGGGTGACCGCAAGATAAGCCCCTATGAGCTATAATTTTGCACCTAGTTAGTCTACACATGTCCAAGCAGGGCATATTTTTTTCATTTTGTCATAACTTGCAATCTAGGAGGTGATATTTTTCAAATGAGATATTATCGAAAAGCTAGTGCTATGAATTTCGCAATGGTGTAGGTTATTTTGTATAATTTTGTTGTTTTACAACATCTATTATTGGTTGAAGTTGAAGCTTGTTTTATGGCTCCCGAGCTCATAACCTTTTGCCACAATCTCCAATTTTCGTGATTCTTGCGATGTTGGAAAGGTATTGAGGAGCTCTACATTGCCATCCATTCACTTTTTCTTGTATTTGTCCCAAATTCATCATTATTTCAGTTCTTGGCCCGATGGGTGTTTTGGAGATTACTTGGATGTTTTAATAGTTGGGAGGGTGCAATTTTGATCTCTGCACTTCATTTCATTTCTAGATCATTTTTAATCGATTGTTGCTTCACAGATTCTAGGGTTGTGCCAGTTTGTGAGTTTTTTAGTGTTCCTTGGCATTGGGTCTAGTGTTGCTTTATCATGATTTTGACCTGAGTCCTTGAGTGACTCTAATATAGTTTCTAGCAAATAGAATTTTCTTTCCTTTGCTTGTTGAATTAAGAAGTCCATTGTTACTCCACAAGTGTGTTTTCAGTGCTTCTTTGCAATAGGTATCTTATTATAGGGGTGAGGTGGGGAGAGGGTGGGGTTGTATGGTCTCTCTTGTCATCCTTTGTGTGGATGGAGATTGATTGAATTTGTGATGGATCTTTTTCATTGAGGGGGGTCTTTTTCCTCGAATGGGGTTTTGTCCTCTTATTTTTTGATGGAGAGCATTATTGTATTTATCTCTTTTTTGGGGAGGAGTTTTGTCCCATTGGGTTTTCTCTTTTCTCCATTTGTGAGAGATTGCATTGCATATGTACATGGGTACTATTGTACCCCAAATTAAAAAATTTGCTACACTTAGACATTTTGAAGAAATGAGTCAAAATCTTGTTAAATTTGTCAAAAAAAGTCAAAATTGGGGTTTGCATGTCTTGCATGAGGGTCAAAAACTTAGAATTTTCAAAATTGGACAATTTGGATTGGCTCAAAGTGACAAAATCAACAATACCTAGATTTCAATTTTTCGGCCCTAAATTTTAGGAAAATTTCTATTTTTAGCAGTTTTTTAAAAATAAAAACTTTTTCTAGGTTTCTTTTGAAATGTATAGTGGCAAATTTTTCTAAAAATAGAAATTTTGGCTTCTAGGGTTGAGACTAATTTTGATTGGCTCAAAATACTTCCCCATTAGGCTGGCGTAGTCAAAATCATGAAAAGATCAGTTTTGCCCTAGTGGGTTTATTCTGCTTTTTCAGAAGCACCAAGGTCATCAGTGGAGGTCGATCAGCTGCCAAGCGTCAGAAACAAACATCCAAGCACTGAACAGAAGTTGCTATTGGCGAATGTGCATGAAGAACGAGGAATGGAGAAGGGAAGTTGTCAAAGTTGAAAAATTAGAATTTTTGGCTAAGTCTGGAGACTTCAAGCGCCCCTATCAAGAATAGGCACCCAAACACCCATGCCTTAGAAAAATTACATATCTGACAATCGAGGCCAAGGAAAACACGCCAAATGAGGGAGAAATTTGAAAATCTCATAAAATATTCTAAGTCTGGAGAACTTGGGTGCCCTAGAAAGAGAAAGATGCTTAGGGTTTTGGAGGTTCAGATTCAACAGTTAGGGTTTGCAGATAGACTCAATCTTTTCAGTTTCCTGTTAGCTTCACAACGGATGTCTTCGTTAGCTTATCAGATCATTCAACCACTGACAAATTCAGATCAAACATAGGCCATGATAAGAGGTTTTCAAGCTCAAGGGAGAATTTTTTATTTTTTTTGTCTAAGTCTGGTAAAGATGGGTACCCTAGAAGGAGGAGAGGCGCCCAATTTATTGAGGTGTCAAATGAATGAATTCTCCATAATGCCTCCAACATGATCTATTCCAACTTGATCAAGTTTTCCAATGCAACCATCAACACGTTCGTCAGAGTTGGCAGTCGTCGGATGTCAAAGGCTGAATAGAGGGGAAAACATGAGTGAAATATCAAAAGTCAAAAGCAAAGGATGAAAATCTTAGAATAAAATCTAACTCTAAGGAAGACAAGCGCCTCCAGTCAAGAAGGGCGCCCAATCTTTTGAAGCTTCAAATCAGCTTTTTCGGAGATGCAGTATCCAAGGGACCCTTCTCAGAATCTTCTCGGCTATCCAGTGAATCTGACAGCCAACCAATTTGACCAATTTAGCTCTCGAAATCATGAATTCATCTAAAGGTCAAAGAACAAACAAGCACTTGAAGCTCATAAAAATGGCTAACACTGGTGAAGATGGGCGCCTCTGCAGGAGAAAGGCGCCCAATATTTTGAGGGGTCAAATGATGTTTTTTCCAAAAGTTGTCTCCAGAACAATGTTGCCAGATTCGATCAGGCTCTGTGATGAAACATTCAGCTCATCCGTCGGATCAATCTAGAAGTCAAAAATCAGGATCAAACTGAGGTTGAAAATCAAGAAGTTGAAAATGGTGGAAAATTGACTAAGTCTGAGAAGGATAGGTGCCTCTAGCCAAGAAGGGTGCCCAAAGAGCCTTTCCTTAGCCGAATTTTTCAAATTTTCAAAATTTGAAGAAGAGAAAAAACGTCCAAGTACAATGCATAAGCTGAGGCTGGGGTTTTGAAGAGTTAGGACAAAAGAACGCTGATTTTCTCAATGTTTAAACTTATTTAAGGCGCCTTTGTCTTTCATTTTTCATATTTTTTTTCCAGGTGGTGTCCAAGGAGAAGTAGAGCAACAACTTAAGAGTTTTCCTTTTCAAGAATTGAGAGCTCAAACCTTCTGATTTTTGCAATTTCTTCATAAATTTTCAGACCAACATACAAGGAGGCTTGTTTTTTCATCCAGAACATCAATTCTTTGAAGAAGAAGGTCATGGTTTTCAGTTTTCAGCGAGTTGGGTTATATTAGTTCTATCTTTTGGATAATTTTTGAAGAAATTTTTCAAAGTTGCAGCAATTGCTTTTTCTTCGCATGTCAAAGAAAACATCAAAATTTTCAATTTATAATCTTCTGGGTCCTTTTAGAACCTTCTTCTGAACATAACCCAGATCACAACTTTTTTAGAGAAATTTCAAGTTGTTACTTTTTCAGTCAAACTTCAAGGTTTTCAAGATTTGATCAACTGGGTTCATCAACTGGGTTCATCCAAAATATACTTTTGAACAAAACCCAAGTGTCAACTTTTTCATGCTTTTTCAGAGGAAATTAGGGTTTGTTGTTTTTTCAGTCTATACTGAAATTTTTCAAAAACGGACGATTTGGGTTTTGCTTGTAACAAAATTCTGAACAAAACCCATATCTCAAAATAATTTTCAAAAAATTCACCCGTTTGAAGAAGAAAATCAGCAAGCTAAAAATAGAAAGTGTGCAAAAACTTGTCTAAACATTGGCGAGTTTATAGTCAATTTTCGAGTTTTGTAGTATGGAGTACATTCCCACTGAGTTCAAGACCAAATTTGTACTATATCATGACTTCGTCGAAATAGCTAAGACTGACCTATACCACATCAAGCCAATATTCAATCTACATGCTTTAGAAGACATAGGCAATGTCACCATTAGGCACCTTGGCCATTTATGACTTCTTCCAGTAGCATCCATTCCCTTTTGAGTACAGAGCTTAGAATTTGTAATTGCTTGCATCAAGCATTACAATCCTGCAGCGAGGGAGATTCAGTCAGTGGTAAAAGGGAAAGCAACAATGCATAAATGCTTTCCTAACGCTAAAACCATAGAGGAGAAGTGCAAAGACCAGTTTTAAAACTTTAAAACACATAAGATGAACACATACAGCAAAAAAAGAGTAACAAAAATAAACAATCACAAAGATAACACCAGAATTATGTGGGAAAACCCTTACGAGAGAAAAACCCACCACACCAAGCTAAATCACTTTGTATTATAGTAAAAATAGTTTACATACAAAGTAACAAACTTTACTTGAAGATGTTAGCTCTCAACAGCATTCAATCGACCTCTTCACTATGCCAATGTTGTTACCACATACAATGAATACTTGCTCTCCACCGTCACCTTAGTGACTATGCCTATGTATCTGACTGTTACAAGTCTTACATCACATTCTGCCAACCACCTAATCGGGTGCCATTATTATGCACCTTCCTTCTGACAGATGAATCTGATTGCTTCTTGTCTAAGTCGCCCTACAAACATGCATCCGGCCGCCCAGGCAATTAATTTTGTTTGCCTGAAATGGATTTTGTCAACCACCGAATTCGATCTCACAGTTAATGCATGCACCGAACTTTGGCCAATCAGTTGTTGATTACTTGCCACGTGTCACCTCTCTATTCGTTCACTGCTTCCAATCAAGTCAGACCGGTCAAACAATGTCCACGAGCTCTTTACCACGCCATCGCCCCTAGTGAAAGAGGTCATCGTGGTATGGCAGTATCACCGCGACACCGCTCCAAGGTTGATAGACCTCTGCAGTATGGCAGTGCCACCGTGTAACCACTGGTCTCTCCTAACACCCTCGCGGTACCTAGGTGGCGGCCTTTCTGCCAACCCATCGCCCATCACTGCGTCACCGTCGAGCACTGCAAAGCCTTCCGTGGTATGGCGGTAACTGCCAAAGTCGGCCGTCAAACACACTGCACTTCTTCACCCCGACCGCAAGACCTTCGCGGTAAGGAGGTAAGTGATTTTACTAACCGCCACAACTTACCTCGCCACCGCAACATGGTAGTAAGCATCTTCATAGACTGTCTGTTGTTTACTGCGGCCATTGCACCACCATCGAGCAACCTCTGTGGTGGGGAGGTAAATGATCAAACCGACCGCTTAGTCAACCGCGCTACTGCCAACTAAAGACAGAGACCCCCGGTATGGTGGTAACACCACCCAATCGCGGATAGAGCAACAAAGGCCCGTAGTATGGCGGTAAACCATGCTACCGTGCCTCTAAGAAGAACTCCTAGCGGTAGAGAGGTAAAGTCCAAAAAATGTTGCAAAATACCAAGTCTTTTACAGAGGTTCAAGCCAAAAGTTGAGGCACCCATTCCCAACAAGTGGATGGAAGAATAATTTGTAGCCTAAAGCTAGATATGATCGAAAAATGCTTCTCAATTCTGCCTTGGCCTGGAAGTGTTACCATCTCTATGGAAGAATGCGAAAGGGTATGGGAGATGCATAAAGAGAAATACAACAAAAAGATCGCACATAAGTGGATGAAGGAAAAACATAAGACATTGCCAAAGAACATCGGGAGAGGAGAGTTTAAGGATGAAATTGCCATAATAATCACTTTGCTCAATTGGATTACTAGCCAAGCAGATGCAACAAAGTTTCAGCCCTGGATGTTTTATGTGATACCTCATATCATGAAGAAAACATAGTTCTATGATTGGCCTACATTGATTAGTGATTTCCTTCATCACCAGATAACTGAGTACTTCAATAGGCATGGATTCCACATGATCTCCTACCTAGTCTGCTTAGTAGCCTTCCAAGGCAGATTCAGAGGGTTGAACATAGAGGGGTCCCTAAATGTACAACATGTCTACAAATACTACACTCAGTTGGAGTTCATAACATCATCGCATCACTACAAAAGAGTAAATGAAGCTTTCCTAATGTATATGGTGCAAGACCTAGATAATGAGTTACACATGCGCATTTCATCTATTGCCAGGATAGCAATGTCAGAATGGGCGGATTGGTTTATTCAGTATGCTACTTTCACCTACTTAAGAGTTTATGGCTATTTCAGTGCTCGTCTCATGTTATTGAGGTGTTCGTCAGATGAAGTTGTGTGCATGAAATTTCTAAGGCAAGTATTAGATGTTCACACTCGCTTGTGAAATAAAAAGAAACCAGCCTTCAACTTTCCTTTTGAATTAGGAATCTACAAGTGCAAATCATCAACAAATGCCAAGATAATGGGTAATGAGTTGGCTAAACTTGGTCTCAATCCTTTCAGCTAGAGACGATCTTATGATCCTCATGGTGTCTATGCATCCAAACTTGGTGAGAACTATGCTCATGTGCCCGCACTTGAGGATTTTTGGGCCAACTACAGAGATGAGTTCAAGGTTTGAAGGCCTAGTAATAGTAGACTCACTCTTCATCAGATGAAAGATTGTTTGTCTGATGATATTGAGGGGTTAGCAGATGATTATGGAGACATGCTTCTCCCACCATACACTCGAAATCAAATTGAGCAACAACCTCTTCCATAGGTTAATTGGGAAAACAAAGAATTCATCTCAGTGGAAGAAAGGACACGACAAGACTTTATTGGTCCTCAAAAGGAAGGAATCCATTCCGATAGTAGAGCCCCCAAGAATATAGCCATCACTTCCCTCTTCTTCCAAAGCTCAACCAAAGATGAAGGGAAAAATTCAGTCTCAATAGGTTGTAAAGGGTAGTAGATCAACGAAGAATGCAAAGAAGAGGTTGGACTTTTCGGGTATAGTCATACAAGAGCAGCCAATAGTTGAAATAGAAGCCCCTCCACAAGAGCCCGTACCTCAAGAAGAAACAAAAGATGTATCCTTGACACATGATCCTCTGCCATCTCCAAGGCCTTCACCAATTCATATTGATTTGAGGATGAGGAGGTAGAAGAAGAGATTGCAGCTGAACCTCCCATGGATGTTAGTAGAGATACCACATCTTGGCTTGAGAGCTCCTTGGGAAGGACAAGAAGAAGACCTTCATATTAGCTGAATTTTGATGATGTGTATCAGGAAGTACCTAAAAAGAAAGCAAAGAAACAAATACACTTTGAGAGAAATTTTGATGGCGAAATGGTCATGGAGATGGCTACACCTCTTGAAGATAGAAACATTGATGAAGTGGATGTAGATGATTTTTTAATGATCAAATCCATTCTTGGAAAGAGTACTAGGCGTGCTGATATGAGTGTTCAAAATGGTATCTAAAAACCTTCAAGAAAGAGTGCTAAAAGATGGAGAAGACAAGGCAACCCTCAAGGCTGAAAACTGTCAACTCCGGTTATATATTTCTAACCTCATTCATGGCACTTCATAAACAACACAGTTGCTGCCCCAGGTTTTAGAGACACCAGTTGATTAGCAACAATTGAGACAGTTGATAATTTGTGGGAAATAGACACAGGAATGGATTGAGGAAATCATCACTAGGGGTATATAAGTTCTAGCATAGATATATCAATTGAGATATAATGCCCATGATTTATGCCAAGGTATCAAGGGATTTGAGAAGTTGATAGAAAAGGTGAAGCCTATGCACGGAATCATTATTGAAGATTTAGATACGACATATGGCTCAACCGTTGCTAGAGAACAGAAAAGAAAATTCTTGCATGGAAAGAACATCACTTCTTCAAAGTGAAAAATTATGAGAGGATTTCTGAAGAGTTTGTTGTATACAAACAAAGGGTTGTTGATGCTCTCGAGTTCATAAGGGAGTTTTTCACAGAGATCCCTTGCTGGTATTGTCATGATAATGGTTCCTATGTTGGGCTTGATGAAGTCCAGGAATATTTTCAGAGTGTTGTTCGTGGCAGTGATGGTAGTGTTAGAAGGATGAGTCAGATTTCGATGATGTCAACAAGATTCGAGAAAGCAGCTAAGGAGAATGAAGATTTCCTAATATCTATTGTAGATGGTGAAGAAATATTAGAAAAGCAGAACTCCACTATTGATAGTATTGATGCACCTTACAAAGGTACAGTTTCCCACTTTTTGGCAGATGTGACTGAGATATGAAAGCAACTTTCATCTAGAAGCTTTCTTCTTAGATTTCTTTCTATTCTCATCTTAATTCTTATCCACTCTTTGGAGAAGAGGTAATAGTTGGCATTTCCTATTTTCCATGTTTTTCTAGTTGTAGATGTTTATCTTCTTTAGTTTTAGAAATAAAGCTTGCATGATGGAAAGTATTATTTGTAAAAGCAAGGAGATTTTAGGGTTCCCTACTCCTCTACTTAGTTATAAATAAGAGCAACCTTTGCTCATTTTTCTTTAATCCTTCTTGTGATAACAAATTGTTGAGCCTATTTTGCCTGCAAGTTGTTATTGATTAGTTTCAGTTCACTTTGTGTTAAGAGAAAGTTTGCATGTCTCTTTTAGCTGCAAATCCTTGTTTAGTGTGTGTATCTAGTGTTAAGTGTTAATCTGGTTTGATCGCATGTTGCATGTATTTTTCTAGAACTTGTTGTCCTAGAAGTGTAATCTCTTGTGCCTAAAGTTTGAGGAAATCAAGTCTTGTGCTTGCTTTGCTGCCTCGATATAAAGTCTCAGATTTATATCTTTTGTGTTACGCTTATATGATCTCCATTTCAACTTGCATTGAAATTCAGTAAATGTATGTTGGAATAAAATTTATCTAAGTATCTGTGTCAAAGAATGAAACTTTGTTCATTTCTAGCTCTCTTGCTCTACGTTTATCTGAGAAGTTAGAAATGTCATCAACGTAAGTTAGTTGTAGTTGATATTTTTATTAAAGAGAAAACCTTAGCTGCAACATCAAGAGTTCTATAACCTTGTGTTCTCGCAACTAAAATAAAAAGATAGGAAAATTAGTGTTAGTTTACTTTCTTTTAACAAACTCGGCAAAAGAGGGAGCTTCCCCTCTGAATTTGAAGAGCATTTTACTGCACATAGCTATCCGTTTCCAAACCGCATTCTAGAGGTGTGATTTGAAACACCAACAGGTACCTAACATGACCTCTTAGTTGGGACCCATCTTTATGTCATTTGCATAAGTACTCCCTAAGGTGTACTTAAGGGGGTGTTAGTGTAAATAGGTGTCTACTTAGGTCCTAGGAAGGAATCTTGGTAGTTAAGCATTAATTGTCACTTATCTTATCTAGTTGACATTTATTTAACACTTGTGTCCTAAGTTGTTATGACTTAGTTGTCTCATGTGATAGGTTTGAAACTTGTCATGATCTTGTCTAATCATATTCCTCACCTTGCCTATATAGGCAAGACGTTGAATATGTACATTGCTATATTCAATGTGACTGCTATTTTGGCATTCTTGCATCTTTAATCATAGCATGATATTTCTACCATCTCTCTTGTGGAAGTTATTTTATCTTGCAAGTGATCTTGGGGTGTTGAAGAGTTGAACATAAACTCCTATAGTTTTTAAATTAATAAAGAGCAGAAAAACAAGATTTACTAGATAGTAAGAGTTGGATACAAAAAATGATTTGCATAAATCTTGGGCTTTATGAAAATCGTAGCTAGTTAGACGAACCTAACTTTGGCTATTTATTTATTCTGAGTGGTTTAGTAGTTATATTAAAACTGGAAGAGCAAAGTATGTTGAACCATTTTAGCGTATGCAATTGGAGGAATAAGCTAGCAAATGAAGAATTGTAAATCAACATAGAGGAAGATGAAAATTGCAACAAAAATCACAACAAAACCATATAACATCTTTTTGAAGACAATAAAAGATATTGTTTTTTTTTTGTGGGTATATTTAGTGATGTCTATTTTTACTTCATATGATGGAATAACCTATTTTTGCATCTCCATTTTAGGCAACATTTTGTAGGAAACAATTTGGCCTCTAAGAAGAGGGATTTCACATCTCAAAATTTTGGATGTGTTGCTCCAAAAAGAGCTTGAATACATGCTCATTCTATCGTAGGTCGGGACAATGTGAATTTTCCAAATTAATGGCTAGTGGTGGTGTTTGAGTTTTCCTAAATTTTATCTTAATCACTATTGATTTTTATTCGCTTTATTAATGGATCAACTATTAATACAAGGAATAATATTATCAATTGTGGGTGAAGAAATTAGTTGGGGTTTGTTCATTTTTAGATTATTAGCATGTTCTTCGTAGGGTTGTGGTGTATAGGACAATTATGCTAATTGAAGTCACTACTATTTCTTTCTTATTGTATCCTTGTGGAGTACGCATCTATGTCGATTTTTTATATGGTCACAGTGAATGCAAACACTATTTATAATGAGAGATAATATATGATTTTGAATTGATATTAATGTCACAATCTCACAAAATTCTATACCACAACCCAGGCATTGAAATATAAAGGTGTAAGTTGGTAAAGGAAAATTAGGACCATCAAGATCACTCCAGGAAGCTTTGAATTTTTTTTTTTTAATCAAAATCAATTGGCTAAGAACTAAGATTTGAGGGATAAACTATTCTAGCAAAGTTGCATAGAGTTCACACCCAACCTCAACCTGTATGCCTATTTTGGGAAAATGCACATGGAAAGAAAGGAAACCAGGAGGGCTCTTTAAGATCCAAAGTCTTCACTATTTATACCACAACTACTTGCCATGGTTTTTCTAATTTCTATCATAGAAAACCTAGGCGTCAAATGAGAATAAAGCACATACAGATCCAAAAATCAATCTAGACCACCATCACGGATTTTGAGTACAAGAGTGATGTTGTAGGCTGAAGTGGAGGTACAGGTAATGTTTACAATAAATCCATCTATCAAATTATAATTTTTTTTTCGACTACAGGAATCGGTTGGGTATCCGTCCCTCTACAGTGTTCCTGGTAAAAATTTTTTACGTGACCGGTGGTGTTGGCGCGACATGCCCTCCGGTACCACGGGTTTGGGGGGAGACTAGACCTCATGACCTCTTGCTTGCAACATGATGCTTTAGCCAATCAAGCTAGGCCCCCCACCCCTATCAAACTATGGATTAATTCCATGATTGTTATCTCATTTTATTTACTTTTACAATCAATCAATTTACTGTTATATATTCATTTTCTACAACAACATATTTATGAGTAGGTTTTTGTTCATTTCTTCAAATAAAGCTATGGTTTCTAAAAATGTATTTATTTTGGTTTTTCTGGAACATGAATTATAGTTGTAGCTTATGTTAGATGTTTAGGTATACAATATGTGTTTAAGTATACTACAAAACACATACAAGAAGCCCCTGTTACCTGTAATGTCCCCATTTTTATCACTACATCTTCCAGTGACTGTTAGCCTATTCTTGGATGCTCGTAGGCTAGTCAGAGGCAGAATTAGGGTTTCCAACTACTTGGAGGTTTTCCTTGAGGATTCAGGGATTTGCATGTAGTTTTACAGTTCAGATTCTGGATCCCTTCTGGGTTTTTAGAGAGCTTCGCAGTGGTATGACATGCAACTGAATCAGAGAACTTTTCTGAACTTACTATTTTTAGTAAGTTACGACAGCTGCATGTGGGAGTTTTACAGTTCGGATTTTGGATTCCTTCTGGGTTTTCAGAGAGCTTCGCAGTGGTATGACATGCAACTGAATCAGAGAACTTTTTCGGACTTACTATTTTTAGTAAGTTATGACGGTTGCATGTTGGAGTTTTACAGTTCGGATTCTGGATTCCTTCTGGGTTTTCAGAGAGCTTCGCAATGGTATGACATGCAACTGAATCAGAGAACTTTTCCAAACTTACTATTTTTAGTAAGTTACGACGGTTACATGTTGGAGTTTTACAGTTCGGATGCTAGATTCCTTCTAGGTTTTCAAAGAGCTTCGCGACAGCATGACATGCAACTGAATCCGAGAATTTTTTTGGACTTACTATTTTTAGTAAGTACGACGGCTGCTCGGATTGTGGTTAAAATGAGTTTGGAACAACTTACTACTTTTAGTAGTGTGCTATTTTTAGTAAGTTCTATTTTTAGTTGTACTATTTTTAGCAGGGTTTATGCAGTTCAGTTCAGTGGTTATATCTGGCAGGTCGATTGGAGCAGTTTGGTCTCCAACACCCTTGGTGCTATTTTTGGCAGTGTTTCGACAACTTGGTATTATGGCTATTTCGGGCAGGGCAGTATAGTCAGGTGTTCTCTAGCATTTGAGGTGATTATTTCGGCAAATTTGATATTTGATGAGAATATCATTTTACGTGAAATATTTAAAAGGCATGTTTGGATGCCTTGGAGAAATAAGTGGTCAATTATATTTATATTTCACTTTCATAAAGTGTTTCACTTTATTATTATTTTGGATGCCAAAATATACTTTATTGACATTTTAAATAAAATATAATACTTATTGGAGGAGGACGACTTGGAGAAATGAAATGCAAATGACACAAATGGGCATTGTGAATTTGAGTTTGGTTTTGGAGCCCATTTGGAGGGAGATTGAATTTGAATTTGGAGCAGGAAATGTTATAAATAAGAGCATTGGGCTCTTAGTTCAACATCTTATATTTTACAATATTGTTATGCTGTCGGAATGGTAACAGGATTGCTTCGAGAGATGCATACCTCCTAGTCGGCTTAACTTCTTGCTTGAAAGATAGCAACTAGTTGAGATTAGTTTCATATTGAGTTGTTTTGCCTTTCGCAATTAAGTTATTGTATTTTCAGTCTTTCTACAGTTGCTGTATTGGTTGTGGCTGAACTGGTTTTTCACTCATATGTCTTTGAATGATTTTTATCTGGTTATGGGTATTTGATCATTGTGTTTTGCAGCCTTGGGCGCCCCTCTCTGGTGATTTTCAGATTTTAATATGCAAATTTGGATTTTATTTTGCAAAAGTCACCCCTCTTGAGGTCATTCTACTTCGTCATGCCTGGAAAATGCTTAGATAATTCATTGAGTAGTTGTTGCAGCTATTTCTTGGTCATAAATTGGTCGTCGCCTTCTTAGGAGTTCATTGCACTTGGTCCCATGTCATTTGGAGTAGTTATGAGAGAGTTATGAGCATTTTAGAGGGTTGTCTAGTTGCTGGTTTGTGCATTTTCAGTTGTTGGTCTGTCAAAATCAGATTGTAAAAGTTTGCCTTTGGGGTTGGGTTTAGTGTGGATCGAGTCTTTTGATGATAGGAGAGATATAATACTTCATTGCAGCATTGAGGCATTTCAAATACAGTGATATTTGCAGGAGAAACTCATTTGTAACGCTGCTATAGTAGTACTGTTCAGCCATTTTAATTCTTGCAATTTCATAGTTTCCCACGTTTGTGGAAGAGACTGGCATTGCCTCAGTCTTTCATTTCTATATTTATTTGCATGTACCTCCCGCTAAAAAGTGGAAGAGGTTGGATTGTTGTCTATTTACTTATTGTATTGCATTATTCATCATATTGCTGATCGACTGAGCCGTCAACATACTCCCGTTGAACAAGTGGTCGAGTTGCATCTTTATTTCAGTAATGTACTTTCCATTTCAGTCCTCCCGCTGAATAAGTGGTTGAGTGATTGCACTTTCTTATCATTACTTCAGCAAGTTTCAGTTTACTAATGACCCCCTTTCGTGTATGCTCTCAACCTTTCCCACATTGGGATCTGGGTTGATCAAAGGAGAGGGTTACATTCAACTGATTTATATTTACACTAATGCTAATGGGTGAATTTAGCTGTGTAACGAAATAAAAAAATTGGCTGGGATATTTCATTACCCTAGCAAACAATATTATCTAACTATAAGTATGCTAGAGAGCCACTCCTATAGGCACCAATCCCAATACTTTCCAAGAGGCACTTTTGCTTCCCTAACCATATTCTAAATGTGCATAAGGAGGTTGAATGGCCTTTCGTATTCAAACAACTTCTACCAAGATACATCTTTTGGGGCATTTGGAAAGTCGGCAATCATTTAAGTTTTAGAGAAAATAGAATACATCAATAATGTCCAAGCTCTTCTTCCAGGCACAACTCATTATGCCCCTAAAGTCCAAAGTAGGGTGAAGAAATCCAATAACAGGTTACCACCAACTCTAGGAAGTGGGCAACTTCTTTTCTTTGATAGAGGCTCATGAGGTAACCTAGGCATAGCAGGTGTCGAGGTTGTTTGTCTCAGATGGGAGAATTTGTCTCAAATATGTTTTGGTCTTGGGACCATTTCAAACAATATGATTGAATCCCAAGCACTTAAACCAATCTTCTATTACCAATTGAACAAGGAATCGAAGAGTTGGAAATTTATGGTGAAGTCCAGTTGATTATTAATGCCATCAAATATTTACATTGTGATTGTGTTCCAATACATATTAAATTAATCTTAATTTTTTGTTCAGAGTATTTTTATTATTGCTTGCGATTTGTTACTTAGCATAATGTTGTTATTTACTTGTTAATCAATAATCAATTCTCTATGTTTATTTTTCAACTAATATTCTATTAATATCAAACACAATTTTTTTGGGTGGAATCTCTTTTTTTTTTTTGGAAGGGAATAAGATTTGAGATTTAATTTCTTATAATAATAAATATTTTGTTGGATTCATTGCTATTATAATACTAACATACATATATTAAATATTAATATATATATATAATAGGACGGAGTTATCATTATCATTGTCATGGATAAATTTTATAATTTGAATGTTCAATTTTAAAAAATCAACTATAATTTTGAGTGGAAAGAAATTTAAAATTATGCAATCATTTTTTACAATATTACAAAATTATCATATAATTATTAAAAAAAAATTATAACTTTGTTAACACTATTGATTATTATTAAAATTAAATAACTATATGATACTTGCTGTAAATGTGAAACATTTGGACAATTTTTCCCATCTTAAAATGTTGCTCATATTCAAAATACAATATAAATAATGTTTACTTATAAAATAGGACACAAAGCAATTTTAATCTTCTTAGGAAAGTTTTATTTAGAAGATAATGGGAAAAAATCTATGGATAAATCTTTGTATATATTTTTTCTAATAGGTGGCGTGGTAAAAAAATAAATGGAATTGACAATATAGAATGTTACTTATTATAAAAAATAGAAATATTTGCTCCACAATATCTAAGCCAAGAAAACAAAATATTTTTTTAAACTTCAATTTATTTTTTCCAATCAAATTCTTCTTTTTTATTACATGAACATAGTGCAAAATAAGAAGCAAAAGAGTCGAAATGGTGCCCATAAAGAATGAACTTGTGGAAAGAGAAATGAATAATAATGAATACACACATATTGTAGAGACATGCAAAACAGTATAAGTAGAACCAACCATGCAACTCCTTAATGAATACACGTATTCAATATATGTTGAATTCAAAGAGACATGCAAAACAGTATAAGTAGAACCAAACATGCAACTCCTCAATGCATACACTTATTCAATATATGTTGAATTCAATTATTCATATCTGATAAATCAATTTTTAAAAGTCGTCCAAACTTAAAGAATAAATAGACTCCATACTTTGTCAATTTCAAAAGGCATGTCCAATAATTAGAGAGGTGTAGGTGCAAGCAAAGGGGTGAATATCTGAACCCAAGGATAATTTCCTTCCCTATAAAATATTTGAGCACTAAAAACATCCACAAACTTGTTGGAATCCAAAACTTGAATCAAGATATAATAGGTAGCCTCTTTGTTTGATGTTCCTTCCACTTTTGCTCCCACCACTTTCTGAAATACAAGTCCAACATGCTACCCAACAAAAAAACCAAACCAATTGTTCAAGATTAATGCACAATTACACAAAGAAAAAAAATTGAAAAATAATAAATTGTCATTACATGGAAAGTGTCATAGTCTATTAGAGCATAGTCCACTAGCTTTAGAACAATTGCATTGGTTTGAAAATCAGGAATATCCACAACATGGGATGGATTTGCAGAGTGGGTCTTAGATAATAAGCACAGTACTGTTATCATCATTACAACCATTCCAAGTCTCATGGAAGTCATTGCAAGAGTATAATTACTTAAGAGTAACTTATGAATATCTATGCTATAGAAAATGCCTTGAAGCCATTAATAATGGGTTGATCAAAGATAAAAGCAGTTTTAAAGTAGAAGGTCGTGTATATCTACAACACCTCTTAGTTGTTCAATTGTTTTTTTTTTGGCAAATTTCAATGTTTTTTTAATTTTTCTAATAATTTATCTGTTTATTTAGAGGATGATTTGTGTGGTTAGGTGGAAGTAGAGAGTGATTTGGGAAGTTTTTATGGTTTCAAAATAGTAACCATATCTAATACAAAAAATTAAATATTCATTTAAAAATAATTCAACAATTACTAATTATAATTTTGGAATAAATTATGAACTAAAATGTATCTGTAAAATAATTATTTTTTTCTTTTAGTATAATTATAAAATAAAATTATACTTTAAAAAATCATAAAATAATTTACATAGGAAAGTACATAGGAAAGTTTTTGATTTAAATATTTTTAATATGTTTGCAAGATAAATCACCACAATATCTTGAAGACTTAAATTTCATTCTAAAATTAAATTAAATTCTAATTTATAAAATTTATAAAAAATATATTATTTAGTTTTTAAATAATTAATTAAATTGTAGTGATTATCTATACAAATGAATTAAATAAAACTTCATATTCATTTTAAATTTAGATATAAAATCAATCTTTCTATTTTATTTTTTCCTCTTTTTGTATGCAAATCATTTCATTTTCTAAAATGATACTTAAAAATGCATTTAAAAACAATTATCAAATCATTTACATAGAAAAGTTTACTACGTTTTTTTTTCAAAAGATAAGAAGAACTAATAATCTAAGACAATTTAACTTAAGATTCAAGCTATAATAATATAATATAATATTAATAATATTAATATAATATAATATAATATAATACAATAATAATATAATATAGTATAGTATAATATAATATTAATAATAATCTAATAATATAATAAGAATGCAATCTAATATAATAATAATACCATAAAAAATAAGAATATAATAATACTATAATACTATAATATTATATTATATTATATAATAATAAAATAATTAATTTATCATTAAACATATAATTAAATATAATATTATAATAATAATATTATTAAACATTATTTTAAGTTGAGGTGCAAAAATTGTTTATGTTTTATTATTATTAACTCGGGGAGAAAAAAATAATGTCCGCACTGAAGATGTTCATTGGTGCGCTTGGGGGAGCTGAATTTTGAATGACTCGAAGATGAAGGGCCTAGGCATGGGGGGTCGAGTGTCTGTGGGAGTAGGGGCTCCCCCTGTTCCCCCTGATTTGTTGCAGGTGTTGGGATGGCACAAAGATTTGTGTGGTGCTTGTGTGCCTCCTTTGGATGGGCCAGTGGTCTATGAGGTGCTTCCTTCCTCTCCTCATTTTGTTTCCTTTGTGGGTGTTGTGTAAGGTGTGTCTGGGGTCCTCTTCTGATTGCTCTTATTGGCTCTCGAAAATATTTTGTTGTTGTTGCTCGTACCCAAGTCCCGGCTAGGGTTTGTCCTTTGCCTTATGCCTAAGACTCCCTTGTTGTGGTCTGTGGGCCTGAGCTTGCTGAGAATGAGGACTTATACGTGTGTCAGGGTGTGGTCTACAGGTTTAATGGCTTGTGGCCCTCCCTACCTAATCTCCATGAGTGGGTGTCTAGTTCTTGGAAGCCTTTGGTTTCTAAACAGATTGACCTCTATCCCAGTGCTAGAGATTTTTTCTTTACAACTTTTTCTACCCTTGAGGATCGTGACAGAGTGTTGGACCAGGTGTGGATGTGGGGTGTTCATTTGCTATTCATCCAGCTGTGGTATCGCTCTTTCAATCATCTTATAGAGCCTCTAAATATCAGACCTATTTGGGTTCATTTACCGAATCTCCCTCTCCAATTTTGGGAGGATTCTTCCTTTGAAGCTATTGGCAATGCCATTGGTAGCTTTTTGAAGGTGGATTCTACGTCTCGATATCTGGGGCATACTACGATGGCTCGTATTTTAATTGATCTAGATATCTCCAAACCACTCCATGGTGATGTGGTCTTGATGGTGGCAGACCAACCTTGGAAGCAAATTCTAGACTATGAGGGGCTCCCTTTTCGTTGCAGGAGATGTTTCTTTGTTGGCCACTTGGCTTTCGCTTGCCCTCTTGCTCGTCGCAAGGGTGCTGCTACTTGGTGGAAGAGTTCTCTCATGGACCATCTCACTATTGGTTCTCCCCCTTTAGATAGTTCCTCTAAGGAGGGTGACCCTCTCGAGCCTACCCAGGACCCTCTTTCGGCTATCCTTTCTGCGATTTGCTCTACCCCGTTCTATTGTCTTTGTTCCATTGGAACCTTTTTTTGTCGTTGTTCTGTCGGAACCTGTCCGTCCTTCATTGAACAACTCTATTGGACCTTCATTTGCTCCTCTCTCCACTACTTCGTTGTCGGCTCCCTCGCTACGTGGTGGCTCCTCTCCTGGGGTGGTTGTTGTGGATTCACTCCCCTCACCTCGCTAATTGGTTCTCGATTTTGAGCCTTCCTGGTCGGTTGTATTGAGGAAGAAGAAGGGTCTCCCCAAATCCATTGGCTCTTCACGGCCTCAGGTTCGAGGAGTTATTTTTGACCCCTCCATTTTGGGGGTTGTTTAATTTATCAGTTGTTCTACAGTTGTCAGTCAATTGTTTTTGTTTGTTCTTCTAGTTCAAGTTCTATTTGAACTATGATTTCCTTTGTCCCTTTGGGCTTTCTGTGTGAAGGGTACAACACCCTATAAATGTTGCTTATCTTATCAAAAACATTATTTTAAAATATATAATTATACAATATTTTTACATATTATTAGCAAATACAAAGCAAACAAAACAAAATAAAATTTTAAGTTTATTCTAATAGAAATAATTCAATTAAAAATATACTTTACTATTGATTTTCTTGATATATATCAATAGTTAATTGTTCAACTTAATTTAAAGTAAAGATAATATTCTATTGAATAAATGACATTGTAATAATAGACTTAGAAAAGGAAAACAAAGATTTATTTTATAGTAGATAATATACCTATAACCTTAAACCTAGCACTAACCCTAATCATAATCATAATCATAATCATAATCATAACCATAATCCATATTTGAATCCTAATCCTAAACTTGCATGTGGCTAAAACATCAAATGTAGAGTTAACCCTAAAAATAATCTTATTTCTAAAACTAATAGTAATTGTAATTATAGCTCTAAGCATAACAATACTACTAGAATTATAACCCTAAGAATAACACTATTATTGATATATTATATTAAATATTTTCTATAACATCTATTCTTTGGTTGTTGCATATTCTAATAAATCATTATACAACACATTTGAGATCCCCGTTGAGTGTCTATTTTTTTTTTAATTTATTTCATTCTAAATGCTTTGAATCACATGCTCCCTTCAAAATTGTCCCAGATGGTTCAAGAAAATATGTCACTATGTGTACAAATATGAGGCATTTTTGGGTAGAATATTTCTTAAACTACTCCATAAACATGAGGATATTCCTCTCATGTGTTCTACAATAGCCAATATTGCTTGAGGAAGTTCTAGAATAACCTTGAAATATAATTTGCATTGCTAATAATGAGTAATCTATAGTCTAGTTCGACCAAACTTATAACATCCATAAAATGGCATCATTGAGAAAAAGAAAGATGCAATGAAACAACACAACTCAAGCACATGGATTATAGCTAGAAAAAAATCTTAAATAGGTGAAAAATATCAAGAGCGATCAAAGTTCGTCATGCCATTGTTTCTCTACATTTTACAAGTGATATAATGCCTATTGAATGTATGTAAAGCTAAAGGATGAACTACACTAGTTCCTAACACTTAGCAATTTGGAACACATGTTCTTTGACAATGCAATTATAGAAAAATGAATTAAAAAAGGCATATAGTGAGGATTCCAAACTCACTAATGCTCAAACAAGCATTCACCACATTTTTTATGAGACCTATTGTTCTCCTAATAACCTACCATAAATTAAGAATGGAAGACCAGACACCAAAAGGAGGATTTGAAACACACCCACCATATTCCATGTTTTTTCAATAATGTGATGTGTTCATGGGTTCTGTTAGGGGCGAACACAAGTTTGTTGCCTATTAGAAGTGAAAATTTTACCATAACCAATTTATTGAGTTGTCATAAGATGTGCAACCTTAATTTAGATATTCTTGAATATGCCCCATACCATGCTAGATACTCTTCTAACTTCATCGCATCCCCTTATTTAGCATTCCCACTAAAAATATTGAAATCCAAGTTAATGCACAAGTCTAATCCAAGAATTGCTAATGAAAACTAAGATCTTGATTGTCTTTGAACATGACATGAGTTTTCTAAAGATTTTTTTCTTTCCAACAATTGATAGCACATAAATCAAGGTGAACCCCTTTGCTTACTGATTCAAACCTTTTAGTTTTTCTATATTGTCGATTACATTTCATTTAAGTGCCATATATATATCCATTTTATTCCCATATATATCATTCCTTTTTTTTTCAAATAAGAATCTTTTAACACCTTTGCAAATAATCTTCAAGTTTTATTTAGGCAAAATAAAAAGGTAAAATGGAAAGCAAGTTCCAAGCGAAAACATTCAACAATAAATCATGGCATTATATTGAGACATCATTGAAAAATTTTGGAACAAAAAAAAGGAAGCTTATTTTTGTTTTGTAAGCTTCAAGAAATCTTTCAAAATAATTTCTAGGAGTAAGTTATGGAGCAAAATGAAGGATCTTGATATCCTAGAGAAACACACAATGACAATCCATAGATTTAATGGGGAGGTTCAAGTAAAATTTATAACCCAAGCAAACCTTTTAGAAAGCTTTAGGAGTGGCATTCTAGTTAAGCAAGGATGTTGTCTATTTCCTAACCTATGTGGTTTATATATTGTTAAACTAGAAGAATGGCTAAATCTACAAAGAGGGAATAGATTTATTTGGGGAGTGTGTGTTGTATTTTTTTTATACATGTTGAAGATCTCATTTTGATTGCTTTGTTTGTTCAAGGTTGTAAGAACACTTATATGCTAGAGAAATTTTGCAAGGTGGGTATGTAGGATAACACCAAGGGGACTGAGATCGTAGTGTTATTCAATAGAAAGAAAAAAAAAACTCAATGCAGTTTTGTAGTGAAGGGAGCATCCTAAAAGTAACTCAATATAAATGATTTGGGATTGACTTTAGCAACAAACTTAGTTGGAAAATTGGAGAAGGAAGATAAATTTTGGAAGGTGGAGAGAAATTTTTACATTAGAAAATAGCAACAAAGAGATAAGAGTTAAGGTATTGGAAAATTATTCATATGTTATTTGAGCTATTAGTAATTTTGGTCGTGCTTTGCAAATGTGAATTATATGATAGCAACACTTCAAAGTTAAAATGAAGGTCAATAGAGAGGATTCAAAAATATGTGATCACAAGAAAATTCAAACTAAAATCTTTGATTCCCTATGAGATTATTCTAGCTAAAATAGCTAGTACTTCATCTTTTTCCTAGACAACTATAGGTCTTCATCTTGATAATTTTTGTGTTTGTTCAACTTAGATTAGAAAGTGAGTGCACCAATCATGTAACCTTTCTCATAACCCTTCCAATAGTTTTAACAAAATTATTCATAGATTTCTCCACCTTCATGAGTCTATTTTGGTATATTTTTATTGTATCACACATTAACCCAATTTTCTTTACAACTATTACAACCCATGATCCTTTCCTACAACTCTTCTATGTTATCAACCCTCTCTTGAAGATTAGCATTTTCAACATAGTAAGTGTCTAAACTATCTTCCATAGAGTTCTCTTTCTTCTCTTTACCATGATTATTTGAAAGGAAGTCGGGTGAGCGGAAACAAATTCCTACACTAATCTAAGTAGGGTAGAGTTACCTAAAAAATATTTTAACACCTTATCCAGTTACAACAAGAGAAACACATAGATGAGAATGTAATAGAACAACAAGTACACATAAACTAACATACACCAGATATACGTGGGGAAAACCCTTTCGATTAAAAAACCCCACCCTCAAAAAGCATAGTACTATTGTATTACTTCAAATAGGAGTTACAATACAACCCCAAGTACAAAGCTTCTTCAACAAGTGTTTCATCACAAACACTTATCTTGGAGTAAACCCGACAATACTTTGTTACCTGCAAACAAACTATGCATTCTACAATGTAAGAAACTCAATATATAGAGAGATACAAGTTTCAAGAAGCGTCTAAAAGGAGAGGGACATCCAAATCCACATGGCACAATAACCCATGCCATAGACATGCATTTGGACACATGTACAATATTCCCTTCACCCCTTACAATTGTCAAACATGCAAATATCCCTTCCTCAAGCTTGGGCGCCTAGAATATGCTAAAAATAGTCTATGATAGATTCCTTACAAATCTTACAACTGTCATAGAATCTATCATATCTGACAACACTTACAATTGTAATAGAATTTTTCATAACTGACCAAGAATACTTGATTCTCTTATAGCTTGTCATAACCCAAATTGGGTGCCAACTTCCTCCCATGCATGAAGATGCCTTATGACATGTCATAGAATTTTTCATAGGTCAACTATTCCAAAGTGGGATGCCTATGTCCACTTGGGATGATTATGTGTCATCCAGTCACCTCCAACGAGGATGCCACTCAACTGGTGGGTCCCAATTTAGACATGACACCATAGGAAATTAAATAATACAAATAAATACAATAATACATCAATTAAATCAATATTAGGACGCTAAGGTTGAGACACTTTAATCCCAAAATTATCTGCATCCTCTTGGTCCTTATATAGAACATAAATTTTAATAGGAGAAAGGGACAAGGAGTCTTCAATATCCTCTATTTAGGAGACTAAAATCCTTCATCCACATACCTCATTTCATCCTTAGAGCTATAAATAGAGTGAATATCCTACTCCATCACCTTTGTAGCCCCGAAGTCCTCACTTTTATAAAGTGCAATCCCCTTACTATTACCAATGGAATCCTTAATGAGATGAGTGGAACTTCTTCCCCTAAATTTATTGAAAACATTCTCTTCTTGAGCATTCACTTCCTCATAATTGATAAAAGTAGTGCCAAGATTATCTTTGGAATAATCCAACTTAAACTTGACTTTCATATTATTGGTATTAGAAGAAAATACTAGCTCCTTATCATTCTCCTTAAGAGACATTAAGATATCACTTAGAGACACCTCAAAAATATTTTTACACTTGTTACTCTTAGAAGCAAGGATGGACAAAGATGAATCATCAATATTAGGAATATGCATACCCTATTACTCTTAGAAGTAGGAGTGGTAGGTAAGGGATGATGATTCATGATTCTTGTCTCCTCAAAAGTAGGGTTAGACACATCTTCAATGAAAGATATTGTCTTCTTACCTTTGTCAATAACAAGAGTAAAATTCTTATTTTTATTTTTTGACTTAGAACAAAGACTATGGTTAGAGTTTTTAACATTTAGTTAAGGGATATGCTAACCAATATTAGGTCTAATGATAGAGGTCATAAAGAGATTATACTTGTATAAGGAAAATATTAGATCTTGGTGAACGAGTGGATTAGCACAATTTTCTATGAAATTTTCTAGAGAAGATAACATAAAGAAGGGAAAGCTAATTAAATTTTCATACCTTAAATGAACTAAAAATAGAAACTAGTATCCATGGACCATGGAAAAACAACCTTCTAGGGTTAAATATTTAATCATATGGTAACTTACGAGATTGATAAGTAGGAGGTGTTTTCCATGGGTCAATGAGTTTTACTCGTAAAGCTACACGGTTGAATCTTTGATGTAAGGGCATTTTCCCCATCTTTTTGTGATTTAGTTTGGTTAGTGTTTGTTTTGCTAATGTCCATTTAGTTTGTAATTGTTGATGCCAAAAATTGGCAAGGTAACAAACCTCTATAGGAAACTCAGTTAAAGGGGGACCTATTGCGCTAAACTGAGTAACCTCCAGATTTTAACGAAGTCGGCTCTTCTATAACTAGGGTTTTGAATGGGAAAAAGAAGCAGGTATAAAAAATAAAAGTATCTAACTAGGGTGATGTGTCGAGACTTAGATGTAAGGCATGATAGACCTATCTTGTAGATGTGATCTAAGGGTCCGTTCAACAATCTGCTATGTTCCAGAACGAAAGGAAATAAAGATAGAATCTAAATGATTCACTCAATGACATAAAATAATATTCATACACATTTACTAAGAAGAGGAGTCAAAGGCATGATCTAAACCAACAAAATTGCATTAAAATTATAGTGTAGACACATAAAAATGTTCTCGTAATCATTTTTAAATCATTGCATATTTCATTCAATTATCCATGTAATCATATTTCTATATTATAACCATTCATTCATATCATAAGCATTTACAAACATCTATAAGCATTATTCATAAAACCATTTAATCATTTATCCTTTATCATTTATACATTAATCACTAGAATATCATTTGCATATTCCATTAAATGATTTAATAATATTTCCATTTATCCATTCATCTCATATTCATATTTCATGCATTACCATTAAAATATTATACTCATAAACCCGATGTCCATAATCATTTCATTAAATCCATTTTTATAATAATTTATCCATCATAAAATATTCATACATTAATGCATTTACACATTTCATGCATTTACATATTCATTTAACTATCACACATATTTATTAAATTATTCATTTACCACCAACATGCATTTATCCATTTCAATATTTTCCTCCAAGCCAATATTTTATCCCACACACCTTCCGCAACTTGCATTCACCCTAAAGATGCCTATTTAAATAGGACTCTCTTCTCATTTTGGCCCCTACACAAATCTTGGATCTCTACATTTTGCATCTACTTCCATTATCTTTGCTTTACATTTCAATTTCAACATCTAACTTGTTTGCATTCTCATTTAGAATATTTGCATTCCATTTTGAATTGCCATTCATCATAGCCCTTTGTGCACATGCTTTTACTGAGAGCATTTTGAATATAAGCACAAAGTCTTGAATGATAGGAGAGAAATAGAGATTACTTTCAGTGAAAGCATTTTCTATTTTTGAGTAGTTTAGATGTTTTGTTTTATGGTTTTGTTTTTAGAATGAAACAACTCTATTGAGGTGCTATGGAACAGTAATTTTGGTTTATAGAATCATTTGTTTGAGAATGCACACATATAGAAGTTTCACAAATGAAACATTTAGCACCACAATGGCATAGTAAAACTTTATCAAAATCTTCAAGAAAACAGAAAGGCCGAACAATGGCACAGTTTGTAAGTCTTTACAATAATATAAAAAGTGGTAAAGGTTGGGTTCTACCAATATATTCCTCTCAAAAATGTGAACTCCTGCTTCGATGGAAGAAGCAGTATTTATAATGAAATCTAGCTCAGTGAGCCAATAATAGAAAATATCCTCTGATCATGAGCAATGATGCATTTAGCAATGATTTCCCCCTTGTCATTGCAACCGAAAAGATTCAAGCCATGAACAAGGATGCCCTAGATTCAGATGCATCCCTTGCAAATGATGGAGGTGGTCCCAATAGACCAGAGCGCTGACATGTGCAATTTACTCATGGTGGTAGTTATAGAATATGGCAACTGGTGATGGGTTGTCACCTACCTATTTTCCTTTGCAAGGAAGCCTTTAGAAAATCATGTGGCAAGCAATTGGGGCTGGCGTTCATTCTCCCCCTTAAGCACTGAAAAACTTGCGCTGTGAAGACACATGGAGGTCTTTGAACATACTATGCTGAAGGTGGGGTCCGCCAAGGAATGTGCACAGACTGATGCTATGTGGCGAGTAGTCAAACTTTGAAAAGAGAGCGATGGAAAGATAGATTGAAGATTATGAAATGTTGACATGTGGAAGCATGGCGCAAGCTTTTGAAAAGTGAGAGAAGGAGACCTTGCGAGGAGCACTCAGCTGACAAGTGGCAGCATTCTCAATGAGACTTTGTGAAAGGAGCCCAATTTCCTTTTAAAAGGAGATCGAGGCCAATACTTAAGCAAAAAAAAATCACCCAAAGGGAGCTTGGGAATTTATGTTCACAGCTTTTGGTGACTTATCAGGGGCTTTTCGCCTACGGAATGAGGAACCCAAAAATTTATCACTGATAGACCAAAGACTTATTCATCGGGCGGCGTGATCAGAGCTTAGAGAGGGCAGTTTGAAGAGGAAACCATTCATCTTCGGATGGAGTCAATATGTCACGTAAATTCTCTTGTGCTCCATGTAGATCAATAACTTCTTTGTAAGGCAGTGCCAAGAATATACCGGCCCAAGACTCAAGTTGAAAATGAATTTGTGCGATCGGATGAGTGACGCCCTCAATATCTCCTGCAACAAGGGGCTGACTGAAACTCTAGAAGGCAGACGCATCCCGTTGCTTCTCCTTGATATTTGCTACAATATGCTCCATCGTGGCCACTAACTCATCTTCAAGGAATGGAGATGGTAAGCCCATTTGAGTTAGGTGACAGAACTTGGCCCGCATGCTTTTCATGAGCTGATCCAATTTGGTGGCACACTCATTGGCATGAAGGATAGCTATGTGGCAGTGGATGAACTGGTTGGCTATTTTAGCAGCGGCCCTACGGTCCCTAATCCTTGCATTTGCCAAGACTTTGTTTGGGATCTGATATAGCCTCTCCAATAATCTCTTGGCCTCTAGAACTCTTTCAGCGATGGACTATGGGAATTGCTCGATCGTCACATGAAGATCTCTACCCAAGTCTGTTACATCTGCCATAAATCAGAGTGTTGGCTGTAGAGTTAGACAAAAAGCCTTCACTCTTTCCCAATATGAGATGTATAACTGCTAGGCCACCTAAAGAAGGTATGTTTGATCGATAGGGGGTGAGGCAGAATCTTTCAATAAGGCAATCTATGCATTCCTTTGCTCCATATCATGTGCTAGCTTTGCAACCCTTTGGTTTGTTGTGGTGAGTTGTCCTTGTAGGATCTGTGATTTCGTAACCCAGCTAGCCTCAACTCGCTCCTTGATTTCTGCTACTTGCTCTAATGAAGACTTTAGTTCTGTAATTTCATTTTCCAATTGAGACCGACGTATCTCAAAATCAACATCTTTTTGTTGCATCTGTTGCTCAAGTTGGTTGTGCTGATGAAGGAACTCCTCATCCTTTTGTCGCACTTCTTGTCCCAACTTTTCTAGTTGGTCTTGATATTCCTTGTTCTTCTCCTGCAGCTGAGCGACCAAGTTAGGATCAAGGGATTGGAACTTCACAATTTCTTCTTAGAGCTTTACTTGCTCCTCCTCCCTTTGTTGGGATAGGTGCTTAAATTCAACCTCCCTACCTTTTTCCTTGGTGAGCAAGACCTCAACCCTATCCTTTATGCTTCTAAGCTCTTCTTCCTATTTCCTTAGCTACCGATCAGACTTTAGAAAGTTGATGGTCGCCACCCATTGTGTTTTCTCCATCAACTCCACTTTTTTTTGAGGTCGGGCTGCACTTAAATTGATCTCGATGGCATACATGTTGTAGTCATCTAGTTGCATTTATTCTTGTGGCTTGTTGACAGTTGGGTACATAGTCGCAAAATGTAGTGACTGTTGAGCCTCATTAAAAGTTGTTTGCACCCTTGGTTCTGCCGGCTTCTTAGCAATTTTAGCCTTTTTCCTTTGGGCTCTGATTGCCCGTGCCTACCTAGTCCTATCACCTTTTGATAAGAATTCAAAGGGTGACCTGATGAGTTCGCCTATGAAAGGTGCACCGAAAGGAAGGGAAAAAGGAAATGAAAGGGTGGCGGTACCAAGAGAATTTTTCTGTGCTATACTAACTATCTGAGGCGAGAAGGGAGGGATACTCCAATACTCTAATTGCAGACTAGTAGGAAGACTTAAAGGAAGCAGAGTCGTCACAACTTCTATCTACTGGGAAGAGGGGATTGGCTACGACATTGCGGCGACAAGGCGTGAGAGGCATTGGGATGTGGAATGGGCCAAAGTGAATGGTGTGAGGTTCTATGGAGTAAGGGAAAATGGGGCCACACGAGAGAACTGTGTAAAACCCGTCGCAGACATGGGAATAGAGGCTGAAATGCATTGGTCGATAGATGAAGCAAGAGGTGTTGTGGACACAAGAGGGGCAACTAAGTTTTGTGAAACCAGAGAAGAGGGAGCGAAACATACCTATGGTGCATGTGATTGTTGTCATTCATCTGTTGTTGGCTCTTTTCTTCCCTTAGGGTCCTCCAAACATTCTCTAAATGATGCCTCAATCTGCGGTTGCTTCTCTAGCGGCAAGTCATCTACCGCTATGGTTTCAGATTGTTGCGGTGAGGTTGCACTGGTCCTCCTTTCTGTCCAAGTGCAAGTTAGTGAAGACTTGGCACACGATATGTTAACCCGTACATTAGAGGAGACCCTATTGGGTTGCTTCATGGATTTTTCCTTTTGCTGCTCTGTAGCATCTTGTATCTCCATTTTTGGTTCCACTCCTCCGTCTGATTGTGATTCAACTTCTTCTGAACTGGAGTCCTTTTCTCCATTCATGTCAGAATCTGGATGCTCATTGTTCCATAATTTATCGCATTTGTCATCTATTTCCTCGATATCATAAGGGGCCTCGGTGCGTCGGGTTTCCTGATGATATATCTAGAAATCATGGACCTTCTCCTCCTTCTAGTTGTAGTTCTTTAGCATATTGTTGCAAAGAGTAGTCCCCATTTTTCTTGTATAATCATACTGCCCAGTTGGGAGGTAGAATCCGAGCCAAGGGGGTCGACCAATTTTAGTAGGGATGTATGCTAGGTCAACAATAAACTCATTTGCATCTGACACCGAATTATGACACTTCTCCTAGTAAGGTTGGGGGTAGTGTGTCACTTTGACATACTGGTTTGGAAAATCATCATCGGGGTTGTAATTCCATTTATCACAAATCCATACCAACCCCAGATGAGCCATCTTTGCTTCCAGTACATCATGAGCTTCTCTCTTAGCCATGACTATAGTTTTGTAGCTCATCAGGTAGCTGAAAAATCCTTTCTTCCTTGACTTTCTGCTGTAGAAGGTGGCATCGATAATTGATACCTAGCAGAATACCTCAAGCACCACTATTCGGTTTGTAAGACTTGTCGGAAGCCGAAATGGCTCACCGATGAATCCATGCAATTGGACGAACGTGAAGTCTTCACCCAAAAACCAGTCACACCTTGGGGTGAAGTTCTGCATGAAGTCAGTTTGGTCCGAGTTGAACTGTAAGACAGTGTTGTCTCCTCTTAAATCCTACAAAATCGGATATAAGAAATAATCTAAAAATGCATAGTAGTCATACGTCACAGAGAGAAGGGGGGTCCATGTGGAGACTGGCTTCCTCCTCTAATTTTCATCAAAAATTGAGAGCCCTAGATGCTTTTGGAAGAAGTCGAGATTCTGATGCAAGAACATATGTCTGAGAAAGGATGGGAACCTGAACCTCCGTTGAAGCTGGTATTCTGTTGTCTGGCTAAGCATCTCTTGCACGAGGAATTCAGCAAAATCATACTAGAAAAAGGAATGTTTCCTACGTAATTAAAAACCCAAATCAAGTTGAAATTCTTAGACCTCCTTGTCAATGTCTAGGCCGCAAAAAAATGCCATCATTGAGAAAGCATCCTTCATGTCATCCTTGAAGCCCCTATGCATTACTGGGATTTGCGTTGCCCTATTCTATGCTATCCTTTGAGTCTCTGCATTATAGAAACTCAATGCAAGGTCTCTGGTCCTCCAATATGTTTCTCCCTTCTTTGGAGTGAAATTCCCCATTTGAGGCACTTTGGAGTGAAACTTTGGGATATAGAGAATATTCGAGATAGACTCCTTGCATATGACCACACTCACCTCCCGACCCTCAACTGTGTTGGTGTTCGGGTTGAAGTGTTTGATGGCCTCATCTACCAATTCAAGGTAGTAGTGTACCAATGGGACCATATATTATGGAAGCCCACTGTACCAACCTTTTTGCGCTAAGGAATCTGGGTCGCTACTCCTTTCCATCCTTTCACAAGTTTCTTCCCTAAGTGACTTAGGGTTCTTTGCAAGAATGGGGCCATGAATATTTTCCCATTCTTCTTTAATTCTATTCTTATCCTTACGTGGGTTCCTCTTTTCTGCAAGCCACATATTCACCCATGTCAGCTTTTCTAGAATTCCAGGTGAAGCATAAGAGACATCCTCAAAGATGTTGGTGGCTGGTGTCGCGCGCATGATATTAAATAAACTCTGGGCCTCTTCTTGTTGCATCTCGGCCTGAGAACTTTGAGCAGTTTCCATCCTTTTGTGAATCCTCTTCCCAAAAACTATACTTGAGATGGTATGAATAGCACCTAAATCACAATGTGAAGCTCTGAATTCACAACCAGACAGCCTCCAATTCACACTAGGGCAGTGAATGCTCCACAATCACCTCAGTGTTTAGTTTTTCTACAAATTGCACCACACTTGGTTCTTTTGATAGTTCTATTTTTTTAAGTCCTTTTGCATGCTCAAGAGGTCTTATACTCTTTTCTAACTTTTTGCATGCGATACTTAGTTTTTCTCTTCAATTTCTTGCCTTCAACTATTAGACAACAGTTGCCTTTCTTCATTTAATTTAGCATGTACCACCGACTCCTATGTCCATGTGAAATGAACTACTTTCCCTTTTTGATAAGACAAGAATTCATGGGAAATTGAATCATCAACTCCTTTCTTTTCACCTTCTCGCATGTCTTCGCCATCAATATCCTTGAAAGCATAATTAGGTTGATGTCATAATGAGTACCTTATAAAGATTCACGCTCAACCTTGGAGCTTGAAATGGCATGTATCATGACACCTAAGAATCTGTTTGTATGATCCATCACCTAAGCTTGCCACCAATTTGCGTTAATTGATTACCGCTCCTTAATCCTACACGCAACAATTTGTACCTGTGGACGCAATCAGGTTGGAAAATTGAGCTGGCCTTTTTGGTGAGATTCTCAAGCTAAACTTGATTACCACTATGCTTGGGATGTAGACTACCGCAAATGTCTCTATAAAAGGACCTTGTCATAGTAGCAAAACTACACTTAGCGATTAGCAAAAGCATTAGGCAATTTAGAGAGAATAATTGCTTAGGCAGTTGAATAGGCTTTTAAATTTGCATAGTGCTAGACTTAGGTGTTTTGAGCAGAGATTATATTGCATATGAAGATAAATATTGGGTGAACATTGATATATGCTCCCACATTATTGCTTTGTTGCTCGACATTCAGGCTCTGAAATCCATGATACGTCGC
The DNA here is from genome assembly GCA_007115665.2 of Sequoiadendron giganteum. Lineage (NCBI taxonomy): Eukaryota > Viridiplantae > Streptophyta > Pinopsida > Cupressales > Cupressaceae > Sequoiadendron > Sequoiadendron giganteum. The sequence continues at coordinate 610,989,306 of CM021105.1, forward strand.
TTGACGCTTCGAATTTTCCCAAAGAGGTACCTCAAAGGCCTTGGTGAAGCAGTAACTAGTGCAGTGTATGGCCTGGGCCTTCCAGTAGCGAGCGACTTGTAGAGGCATATTGAAGAAGACGCGATGGTACCATGGGTGCCATTTCTGAGTGGGTTCCGGCTCCATTCGCTTGTTGAGCACCGTGAGAGAGCCACCCGCGCATGCCACTTCTTGTTGTGCTACTACAATGTAGTGTTATTCTATGGTGTGGACTGGTATGCCGACTTCAGGAACCTTGTGTTCCCTCCATCGCTTGTTCTAGGTTTTGGTGCTACTGTTCTAGTCCTGTTACTACTGGTGATAACCTTCCTATTGCCCCTGACAATACTCCAGGCAACGAAGGAAATTCTCATGTAGATGGCGACAATGTCCATGCTCCAGCAACTTGAAGATTAATGCACCTTTCTTTTCAATGTATATATATATACTTGAAAGAGGGCTTTCCTGTATATATATAAGGAAGCCGCATATATAGTCATACTTTTGAACGCATGGCCACAAAGCCATTTTGTCAATGTTTCTATCAAAGTACATATATAATGAATATATATTCTATCTTCAACCCTTTGTCTTCATTCTTGTGCTCTCTGCAACTTTTATTGAATACTTCGCATATGAACTTAATTCTTGCAATATGAACATTATTGTCTTTCTCTGTTTCTATAATAATGGGTCTCCTAAATTTTTTTGCTTTTTGTAACTGGGAAAAATGTGAAAAGAACTGGACGACAAAACATGAAAGGGAAAATAATTACATATTTACACCTGAATGAAGTATCTCAAGCTTAATTCAACAATTCTAGGTGAATTCCATTGACCAGAATTCCCAATGCTTCATGTTCCATGTTTTCCAATTCAATTACATTATTCTATTTGCACTGAATTATTTTGAAAGGGTCTTCCCATAGTTTATAGAATTTTCCATGCTAGCTAGGATTTGTAGCTCTTTCATTGAATTTTAGTACTAGGTCCCTGCACTTTAGTCCCTGGTCTGAAGCTTTCTTGTCAAACCACCTACTTGCAATTAGTCATGGCTATTAGGGATTTCCCCCTTTTTTGTTGTACCTCCAGCAATTTGGCCAACCGAACCTCCATAGCTTTGTTTTCTTCAATCTTTAGAGACTTGAGTAGTTGTAGTGTAGGTATCTCATAGATATTGGTAACAACACCTCCTTCCCATATACCAGCTCGTACAGTGAAGTCTTCAGGGCTTGCTTAGGAGTTATGTGGTCTGCCCATAATGTTGTTCAGAGATTTTTATGCCATTCCCTCTCATGATCCGAACCAATCCTTTTGATGAGTCGGACCAGATTCTTGTTAGTTGACTCAGCAAGGGCATTTCCCTACAGGTAGTAGTTTAAGGATGTTTTCAAAAATATTCCATGTTCTAATGCGAACTGACTTACCTTGGACCCTAGGAAAGCTTTGGCGTTGTTTGAGATGATAGTCTTGGGCGTGTTGAATCTTGTCACCAGCCCTTTGAGAAAATCTACAATTTCTTATTTCGTCATATTCTTTAGGGGTAGGGCTTCGTTCCATCTTGTGAAGTAGTCGGTGGCTGTTAGGATCCACTTGTGACTGGCGCTGAAGGTAGGGTTGATCATCTTGATGAAATCTAGTCCGCATTGCGCGAACGACTCGTCCGCTACTATTGGATTAAGAGGCATGGCATGATTCTTTCTTCTCCCTACATAGAATTGGCACTCTTTGCATAATTTTTATCATTTCATAGGAGTAATTGAAAAATGTAGGCCAGAAGTATCCAGTGCACAAAATATTGATAGTGGTGGTCTTCGTAGAGAAGTGTCCACCTTTCGGGCCACTATGGAAGGAGTTGAGAATTTTCTTTACTTTCTCCATAGTGACGCATCGCAACAAGATTTTGTTGAAATTTCTTTTGAAAAGGATCCCTTCAATAAGTGAGTACCCACTATTTTGCAGCCGATAGAATATCCTCCTTTGAGATAGAAGTCTCGTTGGATACTTGTCGGTGTGCATAAATCTTACCCTATCCGTCAGCCAACAACCTTCAGGTTTGGGCTCGTTTATTAGGACTATCTCTGCTTGTTCTTCCTCAATTTACATCTCTTCGTCATGTGCCAAATATTCACACAACCCTCTTCCTTTGATAGTCTTCATAGGCCTGACTTCAATGTCATATTCTAGGATCTTAGTGATCCAGTTGGCCCTTTTGTTGGTGATTTCTCCTTCCATGATGCACTCCCGCACACTGGAATGTGCAACATAAACAATTACTTTAGTGCAAGCTATAAGGTGTCAAAACTTCTTGAGTCCCTTCACAATTGTGAAATCTTGTCTTTTGATGAAGTTATAGTTCATCTTGTACTCCTTCAAATTTCAGGAGTGGAATGTTATAGGGTGTTCTCCTTTCCCTTCATCATCTTTCTGAATCAGAATAGTGGTGATGCTTGTCTTGCTGCTAAAAACATACATTATGAAGTCCTTTGAAAAGTCAGTATTCACCAACATAGGAGCCGAAGAAATAACATCTTTCACCTTCTCGAAGGCTTCCCTCACTACTTTTGTCCATCTGACCAATTGGTCTTTTTTGAGCATCAGGGTGATCAGTCTAATTATTCCTGAAAAATCAGAGATAAACTTGCTTACAAAGTTAAGCTTTCCCAAAAAGATTGTACACCTTTCTTATTTATCGGAAGAAGAATTTCTCTGATTGCTTTTACTCTTTTAGGATCAATATCGATTCCTTCTTGGGATACTACATGCCCCAACAATTTGCCTTGCGGTACTTCGAAAACACATATTTTTGGGTTCACAGACACCCCGAACTCTTGGCATTTTTTGAAAACCTTCTCTAGATGATCAAAATGGTCATCTTTAGATTTTGAAAATATGGTCAGATTATCTAAGTAGATGAGGATGATTTTGTTTATCGGTTCGCTAAAGGCGATATCCATTGCCTGCTGGAAGGTAGCCCCTGTATTTGATAGGCCGAAAGGCATTTTAGAATATGAAAATGTTCCCCACTTGGTGGTGAACATAGTCTTGTATTGATCTTCCACTTTAACCCAAACCTAATTGTACCCCGAGAAACCATCTAATAGAGAAAACATCTTTGAACTTGCCACAATCTGCAAGATTGATTCCATGGAAGGTAGTAGATAGTGGTCTTTTAGTGATGCCCTGTTTAGGTTGCGAAATTCAACACAAAGATGAATGTCTCCATTTTTCTTTCGGACTGGAATGAGGTTAGATACACGTGTTTTGCTTGATTGCAAAGACAATCTTGGACTGGACCAACTTTTCTAGCTCTTGTGCCATTAAGGCTCCAATCTTTGGATTGACGGGCCTCTATTTTTGTCGGACAATTTTAGCACCTTTTGTTAGTTTGATGGTGTGTTGGATGATATCAGGATCATACCCCCTGAGGTCATCATAAGACCAGGCCACAACTCTTTTGTATTTCTCGTAGAAGTGTATGATCCTATCTTTATCATACTATGGGACTTCTTTCCCAACCTTAATTTTTCTTTTGTTCCCGACCTCCAGGTCGGTGTAATCTGCTTGGTTGGCTACAAATTTTCTTCTATCATTTCTTGTGTCATCACAGTCAAAAAAATTTTTGAGAGTGACCAACCCTTTCAGAAGCTTATTTGATTTCAACTGGATGATATGTCCTTCGTATGCTTCTTCAATTTTCAGCTGAAACTGATCGAAAAACTCTCCCAACTGTTGAATGAACGAGGCATTGTGTTCATCGCTTTCAAATACTTCCAGCTCTGATCATTTTCGGGAATGGAAGGTCAGACAATTACTCATACAATGTGTACATTCTCAATTAAGTTAGAGATAGGATCAAATTGAGATCCTATCATGGCCATGTGATCCGCATCTGAATTCTTCTCCCTTGGCACAACATGGATGTTAAAACCTTTGAAACCTTCGATGGGGTCCCAAACCCCATGCCTATAAGATTGCATACGAACATTTTTGTAGCAGAGAGATTTTTGACTTGGTTGATTACAAGTTATGAATCTTTGAACACCATTAATTGCTTGATACCCATGTGTTTTGCGAGGCTTAGTCCTTGCACAAGACCCTCATATTCGGCTTCATTGTTTGAACAAGCAAACTAAAAGTGGAATGCCCTAAATATTTTCTCATTGGATGGTGACATTAGGCGTATCTTGGCGCCTACTCCGACTTTGCATCTCACACTGTCAAAGTATAATGTCCAGAGTTCTAAGGCTTGTTCGAGCATAGAGTCCTTTAATACCCTTAGGAACTCTTGATATTCATCATAGATGACATAAGTTCCCAAACCAGTAGCATGATAATTTCCAAAAGGATTGGTGCCCAAGCTATCAGTCGAGAAGACTTTTCCTCGATTAGCTCTATCTTCGGTTGCCTATTCTTATTCTGACAACTTGTTACTATTGGATTCTCCTTTGGTGATAGAGGTATCAGCATCTCCGAAGTTAATCATGGCTTCATTAGCTACATGTTCTACGTGTAGAGGTTCTGATATTATCTTCATTTTGGACCTATGCTTAGTTCTGAGAATTAGGTGGGACCAATCCAAAGAAAGGTATTCGCCTATTTTTGAAGTGAATTTATGGGATAGGTAGAGGCCGAACATGGGAGGAACATCAATTATCATGGTATCTTGCGACACTATGATGCTAGGATAGGAAAACAAAGTTAAGGGGAGGTCTTTAATGAGGCCTATATTTTTTACCTTGTTCCCATCCAGCTGCATAACTCCTCTCTTTAAGGGCTCATAGCTAACCCCTAAAGCTTCAACTCTCTGCTTGGCCATGACTATAGTACTGGCACCAGAGTCGATCATGGAGTTGTGCAGTAGTTTCTTATGTAGTATTCACAAGAACTTTGGCTAGAGGCGATGAGTCTGTTGCATTTTCAGGATTTTGTCCCATTGATTGTTCAACCATATCTTTCTGTAGGGCCTTCTATAGTAAAGACTTCTGCTTTGGAATGGCTAAGATATACCAAAGGGTTACATTAGCGGAATATTTCTTCAATTGTTCCACCACATTGAAGGGTGGCGGATTTGGAGGCTTTTGCTCCTTGGATTTGGTGATAATAATCTCCTTGCACGGTTGTGGAGTAACCGGTTGTGGAGTGACTATGGAAGGGCCAAAGGGTTGGTCCAGGATGTTTCTAGGCTACGGGTTGACCGGTTCACCTATGAATCTTCTCTTCAATCAAGTGTTGTAGTCAGATTGTACTTGTGGGGTTGCCAATGTAGATGCTTCATAACTGAGCATTGCTTTCTCCCTTTCCATGAATGAGAGGAGAGCATGGTCAAGAGCTATGTCATTTTCTTGCTCTAAGGGCATTCCCTGCATCTATGTGGTGAGAACTGCATTCTCTGCTTGGGGAGAGGTGTATGTGTATCCTGAATTTGTCCCACGCCTTGGTTGTGTTGCTCGACAGCTTTTTGCTGCAAATTGCCACACGGACAATTTCAAGGCATGTGAGCATCGCCGTAGGGATAGCACCATGGATTGAAGTCTTCGACGAGATTGTTTTTCCCTGCGGTCAACTCTCTGCTTGTACTAGTTTGAGCCGATCCCAACGGAGTTGGTACCGACAGTATTTGATGATTTGTCTGATTTGGTGGAGTCGTGCGTGTAGCTCCTTGATATTGGTTATGTTGGTAGGAGGGTCTACCACTTTGATAGCTTTAGTAGGACGGTCTCGGAGGAGCAACTTGGTTACGCTTGATAGTGGTTGCTTTGTTTGTCAAGTTTCGTAACATCTCCCTTATGTCACTTATCTCATCTTTTGAAGTGCTGGATGTAGAAGCATAATTTTGGGGCATACTCGGATGTGTATACATAGATGGGGGCGGTGTGGGTGCACTGGTAGATAGCATCTGCTAAGCGGAAGCTGATATTTCAAGAAATATCGGCATAATGGGCCGAGGTGGCAGCTTCCCGATGTCAATTAGGTTGTTCTCCGCCTTAACTATGTTGTATGCATCTAGTAACGTGGCTCCGCCGAGTGACTAGATCATCATGGAGATGTCAGTGTTGATGGAACTTAAGTAAAACATAAATGCCAACTCATCCGATGGTCGGATGGCATTTTGGATCCTCTACCAAGTTGTGTGGAATTGAGTGTTGAAATCGGTCATGGCTTCAGAGGGGGTCTGCTTGATTGTTGATAGCTAGTGATATAGTGAAGACCTATCTCCATTGTTAGAAAATATTTCATAAGAGGATCCCCAAGATCATCCCAAGTACTGATAGTATTAGCTGACATATTGTGATACCAATCTAGTGCTCTTCCTTGCAGAGAAGCAACAAGCAATCTCAGCGCTATATTTTGATTTGTAACTCCATGCACCAGACACACGTCTACAACATCTTGTAGATGTTTGGATGGTGTTCTAGAGAAATCTCCGATAAACTTTGGAATAGCTTTGAGAGCAGAGACCAAGATATGGGCTCATACAATCGGTGCAACTAGGGCTACACGGGAGCTTTCGGTGTCCCAGGCCACATAATTTTAGTTTGCAATTAACATTATGGCTGGGATCGGAAAGCTCTATTGGGCGAGTTTGGGTATGTGTTGTTACTAGTGGAGGCACTAACAAGCCAAGATTTTTTGTGATTCATGACCTAGTAATAGGTTGATGACCTATACACCCTTTTTATTTGGTATTTTTAAGTGGTCCCACCAGGCATGCTAGGAAAGAGAAAAAACTATTGATGCCAAAAATTGGCAAGGTAACAGACCTCTATAGGAAACTCAGTTAAAGGGGGGACCTATTGCGCTAAACTAAGTAACCTCCATAATTTAAAGAAGTCGACTCTTCTATAACTGGGGTTTTGAATGGGAAAATGAATCAGGTATAAAAAATAAAAGTATCTAACTAGGGCGATGCGCCGAGACTTAGATGTAAGGCATGATAGACCTATCTTGTAGATGTGATCTAAGGGTTCGTTCAACAATATACTATATTCCAAAACAAAAGGAAATAAAGATAAAATATAAATGATTCACTCAATGACATAAAATAATATTCATACGCATTTACTAAAAAGAGGAGTCAAAGACATGATCTAAACTAGCAAACTTACATTAAAATTATAGAAGTTCTGCAAATGAAACATTTAGCACCACAATGGCACAGTAAACTTTATCAGAATCTTCAAGAAAATAGAAAGGTTGAAGAATGGCACAGTCTATAAGTCTTTACAATAATATAAAAAAGTGGTAAAGGCCTGGTTCTTCTACCAATATTTTCCTCTTAAAAACGTGAACTCCTGCTTCGATGGAAGAAGCAATATTTATAATGAAACCTAGCTCGATGAGCCAATAATAGAAAATATCCTCTCACCATGAGAAAAGATGCATTTAGCAATGATTTCCCCCTTGTCATTGCAACCGAAAATATTCAAGCCATGAACGAGGACACCCTAGAGTCAGATGCATCCCCTACGAATGATGGATGTGGTCCCAATAGACCAGAGCATTGACACATGCAAATTACTCATGGCGGCAGTTACAAAATATGGCAGCTGGTGATGGGTTATCACCTGCTTTTTTTCCTTTGCAAGGAAGCCTTTAGAAAATCATGTGGCAAGCGGTCGAGGCCGGAATTCATTCCCCCCCTTAAGCAATGAAAAACCTGTGTTGTGAAGACACATGGAGGTCTCTGAACATACTATGTTGAAGGTGGGTTCCACCAAGGAATATGCGTGGATTGATGATACGTGGCAAGCGGTCAAGGCCCAAAAAGAGAGCGATGCAAAGATAGACTAAATATTGTGAAATGTTGACATGTGGAAGCATGGTGCAAGATTTTGAAAAGCGAGAGAAGGAGACCTTGCAAGGAGCAATCGGCTGAAAAGTGGTGGTATTTGCAATGAGACTTTGCGAAAGGAGCCTAATATTTCCTTTTAAAAGGAGAGAGACTGATACTTAATCAAAACAAAATCACCCAAAGGGAGCTTGGGAATTTTATGTTCACAGTAATAAAATGGTTCGGTTCTCTTTGGTGGAGACCATTTTTGGATCCATAACTGATCAAGCCTTTGGGGGAAGTTGAGTTTGATGGAAGAAATGAAGGAACTAACTATCGTTGTAAGATGATATGGCCAAGAGCAGAGAGGATGGGGGGTTGCCAAGGGAAAAGAAAAGGATAGTGATCTTTCAGGAAGTGGCTATTGCAGGGGATAGTTGAGAGAAACATAGAGCCAAATCATTTGGATCAAACACCTTGTTTGTTGTCAGTTTTCTTGAGGATCAACTTGTAATTTTAACACCTTTTTTCTTTGTACCGAACATTATAAGTTTGGAATCCGATGTCAATAAGCATATGTTATTTTGTTCTTGGTTGTCTATTAGCTTGGTTTTATGTTGCCATTGTCTAAGGTTCAGTTTGTTGTTTGTGCAACATTCAAAATTATTTTTTAACTTCATCAATCCTTGTTTCCTTTTAAATTTTGTAACCTTTCCCAAGGAAAGAGTGTTTCTTGTCACCTCTATAGTGTATGGGTTAAGTTATTTTCTCCAACATTCCATAGGAATATTTGTGTAACTGTTGCTTCATTCTATCACTAGATATTGCTGATTGCCTAGGTTTAAATAAGGTTGACATCATTTCGGTATCGAATCCTGAAGATTTGGATCTATTGAGGAGTGGGTAGAATTCCATTGAGAGTGTTGAGATGATGAGGATGCAATTGTGATAGAGGTTGACGAGGCCATGATGAAGGTCTTTGTGAGATGTTGCAAAACCTAGTAGTGAGAATGGATGCCATGGAGAGATCCCAATTAAAAGGGGCGATCACAAATGATGTAAGTGAAGTTGATGAGGAAGAATAGTTAAGATATAGTGAAGAAAATCATGAAGAACATGAGGGATTTAGAGTGAAATTGCTGAGGACAGTACTGAGTGTGGGATCCAAACCAAAGATTGAAGTCCTTGCATATTCAAGAAGTTTAAACAATGAAGAACTCACTGATTAGATCAATGATTTAAAACAAGTATTTTGAGTATGAAGGAGTTGCAAAATAAAGAAGAGTGAGGTTCACATGCACAAGGCTCAAGGGCCATGTTGCTATGTGGTGGGACTATGTCCAATATGAGAGATAGAAGAAGAACAAGGAAAATATTACCTCATGGGATCGAACGGTTGCTAAGTTGAAGGCCAAGTTCCTTCTAAGATATTATAAAACAAATCTCTTTAAAATATTGCAAAATCTCAAGCAAAAAGACATGTCAGTCAAAGAATACACGAAGGAATTTAATAAGTTGGTGATTAGATTAGGCCATAGTGAGGAAGATCTTGAGAGGGTAGCAAGATACTTGAATGGTTTGAAGTATATTTTGCAAGATGAGTTGAGTCTAGTATCACCTAGGACTCTTGAAGAGGCATATCAGCTTGCCATCAAAATAGAAGAAAGGCTTCAAAGAAGACAAAATCAGCAAGGGAGAAATTGAGGAAGAGGTTATAGATTAAATGGATAACAAACTAGAAGAGGAAAATAAAATCAACAAGAAGAAGGGGTTGGAAGTTCAAGTGGTACAAAAAATTAGGAAAGAGGTGGATACCAAAACAAAGGAGGTAGATCAGTTGGAAGAGGAGGTTTCTGAGGAAGGGGAAGGGGATTTACTGGGAAATGTTTCAAATGCAATCAATATGTTGGTCACAAGAGTTGGTAGTGTTTAGAATCTTCACAAGAAGGCTATACAAGTGTAAGAGAGGGGGACCAACCATGTCAAGGCCCCAGGTCATAGAGGCCCAAGAGCTACAAGTTGCCCTAACTTACCTCAGCTTAAGGGAGTGTTAGGAAATGTAGGACAAGAATGAAGAGGACTATAAGGTCCTTCGATCACTCTATAGACCTGAGAATGGAAATGGGGCTAGGTGAGTTAGTTTTCAGGGTCAACATTATGTCTCAGGGAGCTCTCTACCCGAGGATGAAAGCGCGGCTCCGGGATGATAGCACGGCGTGTTGGTGTCTCTCAGGTGTGTTGTCATATGTACGACCAGAGAGCTGAAGAGACCAGGTTAGATGCAATAAAATGGACTGACTACCTAGCTATTTTCTTTCAAAAGGCCATAACAACACTAGGACGTAAATAAAATATGTACGCATATGATAGAGAAAATAAAAAAGAGTAAGGATAGTCTCAAAAAGTTGCTCATTCGTCAGCTAGCTCCAAGAATACTTCCACCTGCACACAAGAGAGGAAAATTGTTGGGGGGCTATATAGCGGTCTGCCTTAGTTAGACCCCCATTTTGGTGTTTCCACCTCCATGGACAACCAAGATGATGATAATGGAAAAACTTATGATAAAGCAAGAAATGAAGTAAATGACACTAAAGCACTACAAGATAGTGTTATGGTACTCAACCAAATCATAGAGGAGAGGAGTAGAAATATTACCACCTCCACCAAGAGATCACTAGCTAATGGAGGAGAAAATGAGAGGACTCAAGCCTTTGCTACAATGGTGTTTGTTCCACACTTGCTCTACGGAGTTGACTGAGTGTTGATGTTGTTGTTGTGAAGTGCAAAGTGTTGTTTGAGGGTGATGGGTTGAACACTTAGAGCTTGTGAAGAGATTGTAATTGCTAAGAGATATTGAGGAAGCTTTAAATGAAGGAATGAATAGCGAATTTGAAGGAAAGAATGAAGAAAATGGCCATATTTGGGTCGATTCGTCGAAGAGGATGTTCCAATTTGACTTCTAATGGGAAGTGTAACAACTCTATAGGCTCTAGATGTAGGTGTCTACCAGGGAAGTAAGTGCACTACGTAGACATTTGCGTGCTACGCGGGCGTCCTTGACTGTTATTCCTTTGTCGACACACATAACGGGTGCCAAGTGGAATGAAGGCAATGGGCTTATGTGGAATTTCGCCTTCGGATTTAGTTTTCTAAGGTGAGGATGTGTAAAGGGGGAATTTTTGCATAAGGGGTAAAAATTCGCTCCTCTACATTTTTCCCCCACTTTAGTGAGCATGAATGTTGATGAGTGCTTTGATAAAGTAGATTGAAGAAGTAGTAGAGTTAGAAATTTATACCTAAACCATCAAGGAAGCAGACTACAATCTGGAAAAATTGAGAGTGGAGGACAAGAAAAGGACTTCATAGCCCCACAAAACTATGAAGCTGAAGAAAGAAAGCATCTTACAGGCCCGTGAACCTGCAAGAAGGAAACCCCCAAGATCTGTCTCATGAAGGAAACCCTAAGAAGTAAGCGCCTTACAGGTTTGTATACCTACAAGGAAGGTATATCCAAAGATCTCTCGCATGAAGGAGACCCGAGAGATAAGCACCTTACATTCTCGTAGACCTACAGGGAAGGTGTAGCCCAAGATCTCTTGCATGAAGGAGACCTAGGAAATAAGGGTCACCTTATAGGCCCATAGACCTATAAGGGAGGTGTATCCCAAGATCTCTCACATGAAGGAGACCCAAGGAAGCAAACTCCATAAAGTGAAAAAGCAGCTTCACAGGCGCACCCATAAAGCGACATGTTTACCTATATATAGAACATGTCAGAAAGTGGCCACATAGGAAAGTAAGAGGATAGTCATGCAGATCATCAACAAGTTGGAAAGATTTCAAAGGGGTCCCTCAAGAACCCTTCAAAAGGAAGGGGGGTCCACTCAAGGGACATATTATTTGAAAAGTTAGGTCTAGTCAGGCTACCCCCAAGCTAGACGCAAAGATGTGAAATAGGTCTAATCGGGCTGCCCCCAAGCTAGACGCCATATAATCCATTTGAGATAAAAAAAATTCAAAGGGGGGTCCCTTAGGAACCCTTCAAGACATCAAGGGGTCCACTCAAGGGACGCACTGTTCGAAAGTTGGTGTTCTCTTTCTCAAATGAATTCATCATCAAGGAATCCTTCTGAAAGATGTTCACTTCATTAAGGAATTCGAAAGGGAGAACATGCCCCCATGTGAGGGGAAGATAAAAGTTGTTCCCACTTTAGAGGAAGGTTCTTAAGTTCTTTCTTTACGAACCCATGATGAAGGAAACATGTTTCATTAGGGTTTCAAGTTGAGAATGCAATTCTTACAAAGAATGTGTGAAGACTCTTGGGAAAAGATTCGTTGGAAACAAATGTGTTTTATGAAGATCAAAGTGATGTAGGGGTGGCGTTGTCCCACATGAGAGGGACAACTTAAGCAAAGAAGAGAGAAAGATAAAGGAAAAGAAAAAAGGAAAGAGAGCATAGACAAAGGGCATAGGGGTAGCCTGACATTTCGGGGTTAGAACTGCTCATAAATATATATAAGTATAATAATAGTATATAAATGAATTTTCATCAACCCCTACTATATCAGGCCATGTGAAGAATGCATGAGAAGACAAAGTAAAAATAAAGAATAGGGTCAACATGGAAGGGAAGCCTAAATTCCCCCAACACTTTACATCGTCCCCAATTTGTTGAAAGTCAATCACAAACATGGAAGAATGATGATACAAATAGAAGAAGGTTTACAACACAAAAACCACACCTGTATCTAGGCACCAACAGGGGTGACGAGGGTCATCCAGGCACACATAGCATGATTACGGAGGAAACACATCACATACACACATCTAATCTAAAGATAAAGAAGAGGCCTCCCCCTAACACTAATCAACCAGGAGGTCATCCACTTCCAAATATAGATCATCATAGGGGGAAGGAGGATGAGCCTGCAGTGGTGGAATGTTAAGGGGAGGAGCTTATGACCCTCCTGCAATAAGGGCTAAGGAAGAGGGACCTGCAAGGTCTCCTCCACTCAGCTCTTGTGAGTCTAGGGTCAACGAATTCGTGAAGATTGCTGACAAGGTCGGAACTTCATCCACCGAGTTAAACATGCACTTAACAGGAGTGTCATGTTTCACCTTGACACACGGAGAAGGTTGCACCCGAGGTTCATCGCTAAACTCACTGAGTGATTTAGGAGCGGTGACAAACTCGAGAGAAGTTGGGGCTGGTTCTATTACTAGGACGAAACAAGTGTGCATGGGGAAACCTTTCAGAGATGGTGGGTTCCTCTTACATCCTCCATTAGTGGAAGGACCACTCTCTACCTTATTCTTCGTCGGGGGAGGCGAACTCCCCAATGATGAGGTAAGAAGGGTAGAGGAAGAGGAGGAGGAAATAACCTTAGTAGATATGACTGGGGTGTTAGTCATATCTATGGTCCTTAGGAAGGGAAAAACATATGGAATGGATGTCAACAAAGGTGGCTCCCCTGAAGGAGCAATGAACACCTGCACCTTTCTAGCGTCAGGCGCATTTGCACTCCCAGTAGGAGCCAAAAGCGATACATAGCTAGTTTGAACGGAAATAGAGGGGAGGGGAGAGGAGGATGTGATAGGAGGTCCTGATATAGGGGCAGCCATATCTTCTTCCTTCCTCTATAAGGTGGTATGCTCAGCTAAGAGAGCCTTTCATCTACGCTTGCGCTTGCTCGCAAGGTGATTTCTAGGACTCTTTGAACTAGAGGATGGAGGTTGCAAAGGAATGAAAGGATCTTGCTTAGCCATGGGAGTATCCTCTACAATTGTTTCCAATGGAGGGACATACTCCTGAATGAGAGCAGGAGGAGCAGGTTTAGAAACAGTAGGAGGAGTTGGCTCTAATGCCTCGGTGGCGGGCCTTTTCCCATTCACTACTTTAGGAGCAAAGGCGGTAGGAGGCCGCAAAGGCCGAGACATAGAGGATTACCCATGAGGGGCTTTCTACCTACCGTACCGAATGGGCCTAAGCTCCATGGGTAGGACAAGAAGCTCAAATGCAGGATGCTTGGACTTTCACCAAGTGGGTACCATAGGATTCTCTCGCAACCATGAGGCAGAGGCGGATGGAACCACAATAGAGCAAGAGGAAGCATCAAGCTAAAAAAAAAAAGAGGAAGAAGGAGGATCTCGAGACTGCTTCTCTTCTACATGCCTTGGTGGCATCAATGTCAGCTTTCAGGAAAGCCCTATGTGAAACGACATAAGGCGAAGTAGGGTATCTCACTTTTGGCCTAGAACACCCTTTCTTATAATTTTGATATGTGCAGTGTAAGAGGTCCTTCCTAGGTGGGAGAGGACCAATAGGTGTAGGCCAAAAGTAATCTAAGGAGTAACTACCACATGCAACTGGCGGTTCATAGCCGGTGTCATGGATCACAGGCATAGAACCCTCATGAGTGAATTTCAAACATTTATGCACAACTGAGGGAGCTATGTTCATAGCTACCCGCCAGGGGATACCAACTTCACTCTGAAGAGTTCATACCCCAGGATAATGTCAAACATAACGTTCATGGACTTAGGTCTGATGAAAATCGACATGAAAATACTACCAATAGGAGGTACGAAAATTTTGTTATGCATACGGATGGTACTCACAACTACATCGTTTCCATCCTTATGCAAGAAGTTGATTAACATGATCTCCTTATTTATAATGTTCACTTGAGACATCGGATCAATGAGAACACCTGCTATGATATTTCTATTTATCCTCACAGGAATGTAGAGAGGATATGGTTCTCTGTTAAATCCCATCAGTAGGTCCTGTGAAGTGAAGGTTATACCAGTACCACTGCTCATAGGTTGTGCAGAGGGAATAGGTTGATGTAGGAAAGTGGCCATCATGTACACTAAATGAAACTTTCACAGAGCCTCCTAAAGGTTACAAGATAAGGTAGTGACCCAATTAAGGTTTCGTTACACAATACTTTTGGAACCTTCCAACTATGTCTACTAGGGGTCGTAGGTTGGGTTGTAAGGCAAAAGCTTGACAACACTCGCACCTACAACACTCCTACAATATGAGGAAAGGAGATTTCAGTATGGAAAAATGGAACCAAAATGGTTCATGTCGGGTTCACCAAAAATGTAAGAGAGTGGGACCAACCACGTCAAGGCCCCAAGTCACAGAGGGCCGAGAGCAGGAGGCTACCCTAACTTACCTCAGCTTAAGGGAGTGTGAGGAAATGTGAGATGAGAATGATGAGGACTATAAGGTCCTTCGATCACTCTACAGACCCAAGACTGGAAATGGGGCTAGGAAAGTCAATTTTCAAGTTCAACATTGTGTCTCAGGGACCTATTTACACAAGGATGAAAGTGTGACTCCATGATGACAATGCAGTGCATTGGCATCTCTCAGGTGCACTGGCATCCGTACAACCAGAGGATTGAAGAGACAAGGTTAGACACAAGAAAATATACTAACGGCCTAGCTAGTTACTTTTGAAAGGCCAAAATAATGCTAGGACATAGATAAAATATGTACGCATATGATAAAGAAAATAAACAAGAGTAAGGATGACAAGGATAGTCTCACAAAGGTGCTCGTTCGCTAGCTAGCTCCAAGAATACTTCCACTTGGACACAAGACAGAGGAAAAAATTTGAGGGGTTGTATAGGGATCTTCCTCAGTCAGACCCCCATTTTGGTGTTTCCACCTCCACGGACAACCAAGATGATGATAATGGAGAAAAGTATGATAAAGTAAGAAATGAAGTAAAGGACACTAAAGCACTACAAAACAGTGTTATGCTACTCAACCAAATCATAGAGGAGAGGAGTAGAAAGATTACCACCTCCACCAAGAGCTCACTAGCTAATGGGGGAGAAAATGAGAGGACTCAAGGCTCTATTGCAATGGTGTTTTTTCCACACTTGCTCTACGAAGTTGAAGGAGTGTTGATGTTCCTACTGTGAAGTACAAAGTGTTGCTTGAGGGTGATGGATTGAACACTTAGATCTTGTGAAGAGATTGTAATTTCTAAGAGAGATTGTGGAATCCTGAAATGAAGGAATGAATAGTGAATTTGAAGGAAAGAATGAAGAAAATGACCACATTCAGGTCAGTTCATCGAAGAGGGTGTTACAATTCAACTTCCAATGGGAAGTGTAATGCCTCTACAGGCTTTAAACGAGAGAATCTTCTAGGGACGTAAGCGCGTCGCATGGGAAACCTCGACAGTTATTCCTCTATCGACACATAAAACGGGTGCCAAGTGGAATGAAGGCAATGGGCTTATGTGGAATTTCGCCTTCGTATTTGGTTTTCTAAGGTGAGGATGTGTAAAGGGGGAATTTGTGTAAGGGGTGCAAATTCGCTCCTATAAAACAAGAAACAAAAGAAGTAATCAAATCATATATGCTTATCTAGAGAGTTTTGGATCACCGACACATCAACAATAATAACCTGAATTGGGAGAATCATTGCTACTCAAAAGGGTGTTGTTGAAGCCACCCAAGGAGAGCCTTGTTCGAAACAAAATGCATGGAAAAAGGTAAGTGTTGTAAGTTGATTATAGATAGTGGAAGTATAGATAATATAGTGTCTACTAAAATGGTAGAGAAATTGGGTCTTGAAATAACCAAATATCTCACACCATATAGATTTTCTTGGTTACACAAAGGATATCAATTGCTAGTTAATGAATAGGGTATGGTTGAATTCCAAATTGGTAGTTATAAGGATAATATTATTTGTGATATCATGCCCATGGATGTTTATCATGTGTTGCTTGGTAGACCTTGGAAGTTTGATAGGAAAGTGTTACGTAATGGGAGAGATAATACCTATACTATTGAGAAGAATGGGGTCAAGCATACCCTCTTGCCTATGCAAGACTGAGAAGAGGACACCAGTAGTGGAAGCAATAGCAAGGTAATGTTGGTAAGTGGAAAAGAATTTTTACATGAGATGAAGAAGGAAGACGTAGGAGTTGCCTTGGTTTCTAAACTTTCTATAGTGTTTACCTCTACAAGATTACGTGATTTTCCTAATGAAATGAAAGTATTTTGAATGAACATATGGATATTGTAGCAGTAGATATGCCTAAAGAGTTTTCACCCATGAGTAGAATTAATCATCATATGGATTTGATTCTAGGGGCTAGCCTTCCAAACAAGGCTACCTATAGATTGACTCCTAAGGAGAATGAAGAGATTTGAAAGCAAGTTGAGGAATTACTCAAGAAAGGTTTGATAAGAGAGAGTCTTATCCCCTATGTTGTTCCTACAGTTCTAGTACCAAAAAAGGGAGGTGAATGGATAATGTGCACTGATTCTAGAGCCATCAATAAGATAACTATTAGATATAGATTTCCTATTCCTAGAATTGAAGATTTAATGGATTGTTTGAGTGGCTAAATGTATTTTTCTAAGATAGATCTGAAAAGTGGTTACCATCAGATTAGAATCAGAATTGGGGATGAATGGAAAACAACAAATGTTAAAACTAATGATGGGATTTATGAATGGTTGGTTATGCCTTTTGGGCTTTCTAATGCCCCTAGTACTTTTATGAGGCTTATGAATGAGGTCTTGAAACCATTTCTTGGGAATTTTTTTGTTGTGTATCTCGATGACATTTTGGTTTTTAGCAGGTTAAACGAGGAACACTTGGAGCATTTGAGAATGGTTATGACAAGGTTACATGAGGAGAAGTTGTAGATTAAACTTAAGAAATGTGTGTTTATGCAGATCGAACTGGTTCATTTGGGTTTTGTGGTGTCCAAGGATGGATTGAAGATGGATAAGGAGAAGGTTCAAGCCATCATTGATTGACCAAAACCTAAGAGTGCAATGGAGGTAAGAAGTTTTCATGGCCTTACTATTTTTTATAGGAAATTTATTAAGAATTTCAGTCATGTAGTTGCTCCAATTCTTGAGACAATTAAGGGGAACAAAAACAAGTTTGGATGGACACAAGAGGCTGAAAGAAGTTTCCAATTTCTTAAACAAAAGGTGAGTGAACAACCTATTCTCACTTTACCTTATTTCAATAAAGTATTCAAAGTTGAATGTGATGCTATTGGATTGGTAATATGGGCTATTCTTAGTCAAGAAGGAAAACCTGTGGCTTATTTTAGTGAAAAGTTAAATGATGCTAAGAAGAAATATTCAGCCTGTGAGCTTGAGTTTTATGCAGTAGTTCAGTCATTGAAGAATTGGAGGCATTATTTGCTTCTGAAGGAGTTCATTGTCTATACAAATAATCATGCATTGCAATTTATAAACAACCAAAATAAGTTGAACCAAAGGCATGCTAAATGGGTAGAGTATCTTCAAAGTGCTAACTTTGTGTTGAAACATAAGAGTGGACAAAAAAATAAGGTTGTTGATGCACTAAGTAGGAGAAGCTTATTGTTTCATGAAATTCAAGCTAACAGTGTGGGATTTGATTGTTTGAAGGAGTTGTATATTGATGGTGAAGATTTCAAGGAATCATTTGAAGCTTGCATCAGTCCTATCAATAGAGATAGAGAGCCATGGAGGGAATTTATGCTACAAGAAGGTTTTTTGTTCAAAGGGAACAAATTTTACATCCCTAGACGATCAATGAGGGACACTTTTTTGAAGGAGAAACATTGTGGTAGCCTAGTAGGACACTTTGGGAAAGACAAAAATTATTTGCAGTTGAGAACACATTATTAGTGGTGAAAGATGCAAGCGAATGTTAAGAAGTATGTGGAGAGCTACATAATTTGTCAATTGGCAAAAGGGAAGAGTCAAAATGATAGTTTGTATCAGCCATTACCAATTCCATCTAGACCATGGGACTCTATAACTATGGATTTTATATTGGTTTTACTTCGTACCTGATGTAGAGAAGGGAGGGAACCTTTCTACAATCACAATTTGGTCAGTTTTAAACACTCACTCAATTAATAAACTCTAATCAAGAAGGTTTTCTCACACTTATCTATTTCCCTTGTAGGTCTCCAAACACTGTTTTCTGACCAAATCTCCCAAATCCAACCTTAAACTCACAAAAGAATGGGAATTTTAGATATCCATTATGGATTTCTTCAACATATCTGACTTACACATATGGTTGTTTCAAACCTTCATGCCCTAAAGAGGACTACTACGTTGGAAATGGCTAGAATTAGCCCACTTTTACAAAGAAACACCTATCCAATCACCTTCCCAATTGCAAAAATCTGCTCAGACCTTCTCCAAAGGTCTCAAATAGCCCAAATCAACAATTTTCAATAGGATATATTCCCACTAAGTCATCAAGTTATAAAACCCTCATTTTGCCTAGTTTGAGGGGGGGTTTATTGAAACTCACTGTTCCAGGGACTATTTCACCCTACCAACTCATCAAAAACACTCCACATAGTATTAAAATTCTCCTCACAACAACTCCCAACCTTCTTCATTGCATTTTCACCAAACCCCCATTCTAAACCTCCATTTTCAAGCCAAAATTCACAAAAACACCCCTAGGACAACATCAAAAACTCCACCAAACCCTACTCCCTGCTCAGAACTCCTACACCAACATCTAAACCTATCCTACTCCACCCATAACACCAAGTTACAATAAAAACCAATGATGTAATGGGTGTCTAATGCATTTTATACACTCACAAAACCTCAAATAGGGTTATAGACCCGTACTCAGGAAAAAGACAATAAAACTCTTCAATCCTTGTAAAAATTCCTTAAATCAGTTCCAAATGATATTTAAGAGAATCATACACCTTTTCAAATCAATTTGACATCACCAATAGGCCATACAGGTTGTGCAAGTTCCTTGTAGCAACAAAATTGATTAAGAATACATAAAACAATGGAGCTTTTGATTGCTTTTCTTCAAAAATTCTTTAACAACAACTCTACCTCGAATTCTAGAGGCATATTTAAGATTTTACATCCAAAAGACAACCAAATAATTTGACTCAACCAAAAAAACCAACTCTTGAACTTCAAATGACTATTGGTCTTCCACAATATAGCATTTTTGACAACTTTTGACAAAATTTGAAAAATGTGACAAAATAAACTCCCAACTAACCAAATGACTCAAGATACATTTAGAATGGTCTATTATGACCTAATTGAATTAAAAATGACTCAAAGTCCCTATAAACTTATCATTAGACCTTATTTGAAAAATAGACTATCATGGTGCCCCTGTACCATACACCTGGCATGAAAAAGATTCCAAGTCCCTTGGAAAGTGAATGGAAGCTTGTCCACACTTGAACACTTCATCTCCTTGATCTTAAAAATATCTTTCACCTTGTAAGCCTTCCCACTGAGTTGAATACTATAGATGTGCATTGTGCTTTGCACCCTTGAACTTGTTACCACCTTGGTAGTGCTCCATCTTTACAAGCTCTCCTGTTGTATACCCTCTTAGCTTTTCCTTATCAGAAACTGATGCAGAACATGCCTTCATACCTATATCATTCTTGTGTTGAATTTTCCTTTCGTTTACCCTTAGTGCATACTCCAACTCATCCATTTTCCCTTTCCATTCATCTTGTTTCCTTCCACCTTTTGTCTTCATCTTTGTCCTTGAGTTCTTTTCCCCAAGTATCACTATATCATCAAACTTACATACCATTGTATGATCAGATTTAAAAATATTTGTCTTGACAGAAGTAGTCTGGCCACTAACAACTTTTGCATTCAATGTACAAAGTATCTTTCCCACCATGATCTCATCATGCTTTTCTTTCCAATTTTTCAATTTATCCTTGACCTTCTCTTGACCTGCTTTTGTCATCTTCTCATCTTCTTTTCAATCATTGGATCACTCTTCAAACTCAATGTCTCAGCATCTTCAAGCCTTGAAGTGGTTGCAACGTCCATCTTCCTCTCTTCCTCTATTTTCACAAACTCTTTCCTACCCATAATTATCACTTTTTCTTCCTTACCCTTTGCTTTATCATCCTCCTACAATGGTGTTAGTGTAAAAGTGGTCCCATACTTTTCAATAGTGTAAGTATTGTGTCTACCATCATACATGGCATATCTATCAAACTGCCATGGCCTTCCAAGAAATATATGACAAAAATTCATGGGAAACACATCATAAAGAATGTTATCCTTATATCCACCAATGTTAAACTCAACTAAAGCTTGTTCATTGACCAAAATAGACTGATCATTATTCACCCAAGATACTTTATATGGTGTTTCATGAGGAATTTTCTCTAACTTTAGTTTATCTACCATTTCATTTGACACCATGTTATCAATACTCCCTGAATCTATCACTACCTTACATACCTTTTCTTTACATTTGCAGGTGGTCTTGAATAGTGCCCTTCTTTGATTCATCTCCTTCTCTTTGGATTCCTTGAGGAGTGTTCTTCTCACCATTAAATTTTCCCCAACTTCTGGAGTAGGAAGTTGATTAGGAGAATTCACACTTTCACAATCATCCTCTTGCACCAACTGATTCCTTCTTTCACCTCCATGTGAACTAGATGCTTGTCCTGCATTACACTTCCACATGCTTGGTGTCCAAATTTGTTACAATCATAGCATCTTCCTATGAATGTATTGGAACCTCTGCCTTGTCCACCAAATCTGCCCCTAAAGCCTAATCTTCCACCTCTAAATCCACCCCTATGATCAACAACTTGTTCTTGCACCTTGCTTGAGTTTTCTTGAATTTCTTGTGACTGCCTTGGAGTAGTAAATGTGCCTCTTCCTCTTGAATTTTTTCCTCTACCTCTTATTTTTTTGTCTTGCCTTCTTTTGAGTTTCTCTTCAACCCTTATTGCCATTTGGTAGCACTCTTCAATTTTCCTTGGATTGTGCAAACTCAACTCATCTTGAATGTTGAATCTTAGCCCACTGAGATATTTAGCCAACTTTTCTACATCATCATCCATGTGACCTACTCTTATGATCAACTTATAAAACTCATTAGTATAAGTTTTGACATCCAAATCCCTTTGTCTCAAATATTGAAGCTTCTTAGACATTTGAATTGCATAATCACTTGGTAAGAACTTACCTCTCAATTTGGCCACCATTCTATGCAAAGAAATATTTTTTTCCTTACCTTTATTTCTCCTTTCAGTTTGTTCATAGTCCCACCATACTAGTGCATGCCCCTTCAATTTGGTTTTTGGTATCTTCACCTTTTTTTCATCAGGTACATCCTCGCATTCAAAGCAATTGTCCAATGTTGCAATCCAATCTAAAAATTCTTCATCATTAAGGTTACCTCCATACATAGGAAAATCAATCTTTACCTTATGCTTATCTCCCTTAACTACCTTCGGTAGCTTGGCCATCTTTTCCTCTTCAAGATCCAATTCTTCTTCCACATCTTCATACTCTTCTTTCTCTTCTCCCTTGGAGTCACTCTCATCACCCACAACCATACCTCTTTTCTAACCTATTTCAACACTTTCCATCCTGGCCACCATCCCATTTTGTAGTTCTTTCAACTTCCTAATCTCTCTCCCAGTCTTCTCTTCCATTTCTTGCATCTTCCTAGCCATATTGCTACCCTTAGGAGGCATCTTATCCACCTTTCCTCACACCTTCTTTCCCTTCAAAAGATCAAACCTATGCTTTGATACCAATTGATGCAAAGTAGGGAGGGAACCTTTCTACAATCACAATTTGGTCAGTTTTAAACACTCACTCAATTAATAAACTCCAATCAAGAAGGTTTTCTCACACAACTTCTCTATTTCCCTTATAGGTCTCCAAACACTGTTTTTTGACCAAATTTCCAAAGTCCAACCTTAAACTCATATAAGAATGGGAATTTAAAATACCCATTAGGGAGTTCTTCAACATATCTGACTTACACATATGGTTGTTTCAGATTTTCATGCCCTTAATAGGATCACTACATTGGAAATGGCTGGAATTAGCCCAATTTTACAAAGCAACACCTATCCAATAATCTTCCCAATTTCAAAAATCTTCTCAAACCTTCTCCACATGTCTCAAATAGCCCAAATCAACAATTTTCAATAGGAGAGATTCCCACTAAGTCATCAAGTTATAAAACCCTCATTTTGCCTAGTTTGAGGGGGGGTTTATTGAAACTCACTATTATAGTGCCTATTTCACCCTAAAAACTCATCAAACACACTCCATATAGTCTGAACATGATCCTCACAACAACTCCCAACCTTCTTCATTGCATTTTCACCAAACCACCATTCTAAACCTCCATTTTCAAGCCAAAATTCATAAAAACATCCCTAGGATAGAATCAAAAACTTCACCAAACCCTACTCCCTGATCAAAAATCCTACACCAAATTCTAAACCTATCCTAATCCACCCATTCCACCAAGTTACAAGAAAAACCAATGGTGGAATGGGTTTCTAATGCATTTTATACACTCACAAAACCTCAAACAGGGTTACAGACCTATACTCAGGAAAAAGATAAGAAAACTCTTCAATACCTATAAAAATGCCTCAAATCAGTTCCAAATGATAGTTAAGACACTCATACACATTTTCAAATCAATTTGGCATCACCAACAGGCCATACAGGCCATGCAAGTTCCTTGTAGCAACAGAATTGATTAAGAACACAAAAAATGGAGCTTTTGATTGCTTTTCTTCAAAAATTCTTTAACAACTCTACCTCAAATTCTAGAGGCATATTTAAGCTTTTACATACAAAATACAATCAACTCAACCAACAAAACCAACTCTTGAACTTCAAATGACCATTGGTCTTCCACAATATTGCATTTTTGACAACTTTTGACAAAATTTGAAAAATGTGACAAAATAAACTCCCAACCGACAAATGACTCAAGATATATTTAGAATGGTATATTATGACCTTATTGAATTAAAAATGATTCAAATCCCCTAGAAACCTATCATTAGACCCTATTTTCAAAATGGACTATCATGGTGCCCCTACACTAGTACCCAAAGGGGCAATGATTCTATTTTTGTAGTTGTGGATAGGTTCTCTAAAATGGTTTATTTTATTCCATGTAAGAGAACTAGTGATGCTCCCAATATTGATAGTAAAAAAATTTAAGGAGTGGTATGGTTGTGTGGTATCCCAAGAGGTATCTGTAAGAGAGGGGGACCAACCACTGCAAGGCCCCAAGTCACGAAAGGCCAAGAGAAGAAAGGCTACCCTAACTTACCTTAGTTTAAAGGAAGGTTAGGATGGACGGGATGAGAATGATGAGGATTATGAAGTACCTAGATCACTCTGCAATCTCGAGAACTGAAGGGAGACTAGGTGAGCCACTTTTTAAGGTCAACTCTGCATCTCAGGTAGTTCTTTGTCAAAGAACAGAAGCGCGGCTTTGGGACGACAGCGCGATGCGTTGGAATCTCACAGGTGCGCTGGCATCTGTATGGCCAGAAAACCAGAGAGACAAGGTTAAATCCTCAAGAAGGGACTACTAGCCTAGTTTAGAAGTTTCTTGAACAACAGAATGAGATTAAAAAGAATAAGACATAAATATGAATGTGATAAAATAAATATATTACCACAAGGGTGACGAAGATAATTTCGTAGAACAATCCTCTCGCCAGCTTGCTCCAAGATCTCCCCACCTAAACACAAAAAAAAAGGGGAAATTTTTGGGGTTGTTTAGGGGCCTACCTCAGTCAGACCCCCATTTTGGTGTTTCCACCTCCATAGACAGCCAAGGCAATGATAGGAATAAAGATAAAGAAAGGAATACAAGCTACTTTAAACAAAAGACACTACAAAACAATATGTGCTTACTCAACCAAGACAATAGAGAAGATAAGAGGAGATTACCACCTCCGTCCAAAGTGCTCAAGACTTGTGGAGGAGAAAATGAGAGGAACTCAAGCCTCTATTGCAATGGTGTGTCTTGATGGAGTGGTAGATTGCTGCAATGGAGTGTGAAGTGCTACTAGAAAGCTTGTGGATGGATGCTCAAAGCATGGAGAGATTGTGTAAACTTGTGAAGATGATCAGCCAACTTGAAAATGGAAGAAGAGATGAAGAATATGAAGGAAGAGGATGAAAAACAGCCATATTTGAGTCGTCTAGATGAAGGGAGGCATTACTCTTTGACCTCCAATCGAAAGTGTAACGTCTCTATAGTCTCCAACCGTAGGAATCTGCCAGAGACATAAGCACACCGCACGGATGTTTGTGCGCCACGCGGGCATCCCCGACAGAAATTCCCCCATCGACACACAAAACAGACACCAAGTGTGAAGTGGGCAGTAGGCTTAAGTGGAATTAAGCCTCCGCCTTAGGTTTTCTAAAGCGTAAAGGCGGTAAAATGGAATTTGCGTTAGGGGTGAAAATTCACGCTTATACATTTTTCCCCCACTTTAGCGAGCACGAATACTTATTAGTGCTTCGGTAAAGTAGAGTAGTAAGCAAGTAACAAAGTATGAGAAGTATACTTGAACCGACGAGGAAGCAGAGCACGATCTGGAAAACTCGTAAGTGCAGGAAAGGACTCCATAATTCCGTAGAACTATAGAGTTAAAAAACGAAAGCGCCTCACAGGCTCATAGTCTTGCAAGGGAGGTATCCTTCACGAACTCTCACATGAAGGAAACCAAGAAGAGCCCCTTACAGACCTGCAGACCTACAAGGAAGGTATCCCCCAAGAACTCTCACATGAGGGAGATCGAGCAAAGGGGACTCCACAAAGTATGAGATGGTGACATGTTTACCCGTAGATAGAACACATCAGGAAGCGGCCGCATAGGCCAATGAACGGACGGTCATGCAGACCATCACTAAGTTGTAAGACTTTCAAAGGGTTCCCTCAAGAACCCTTCAAAAGGAAGGAGGGTCCACTCAAGGGACACACTGTTTGAAAAGTGAAGTCTAGTCAGGCTGCCTCCAAGCTAGACATTAGGATGTGAAGCAGGTCTAGTTGGGCTACCCCCAGACTAGACGTCAAGATGTGAAACCGGTCTAGTCGGGCTACCACCGGACTAGAAACCATAGAACTCAATGAAGGATTTCGAAGGGGTCCCTTGGGAACCCAATGTGAAAGGGAGGGGTCCACTCAGGGGACGCACTATCCAAGAGCTACCATCTTCTTTCTTGAATTGATTTTTCATCAAGGAATCCTTTCGAAAGATGTTCACTTCATCAAGGAATTCGAAAGGAAGGAGATGCGCCCATGCGAGGGGAAGACTAAGACCATTCCTGCTTCGAAGGAGGGTTTCCAAGTCCTTTCTTTACGAACCCATGATGAAGGAAGCATGTTTCGTTAGGGCTTTGAGTTGATAATGCAATTCTAATAAAGGAATGTGTGAAGGGTCTTGAGAAAAGATTCATTGGAAATGAATGTGTTTTCCAAAGACCAAATGATGTAGAAGTGGCGTTGTCACACATGAGAGGGACAAATTAATCAAAGAATAGAGAAAGATAAAGGGAAAGGTAAAAGAAAAGAGATCGAACACAAAGGGCACAGGGGGATCTAGTTTTACGGGGTCAGATTTTCCTTTATTTATATGTATATTAGATAGCCGTGGTAAGAGGTGAAAGATCATCAATCCCCAACCAGATCAAGAAGAATGCACAAAAGACAAAGTAAAATAAAAAAATTGGGTCAACATGGAAGGAGGCCTAAATGCTCCCGACGTTTTGCATCATCCCCAATTTATCGAAAGCCAATCACAAATATGGAAGAATGAAGATACCCATAGAGGAATATTTACAACACAAACACCACGCCTATATCCGAGCACCAACAAGGGTGATGAGGGTCATCCAAGCACATATAGCACGATCATGAGGGAACACGTCACAACACATGCATCTAATCTAAAGATCAAGAAGAAGGTCTCCCCCTAACATTGGTTGACCAAGAGGTCATCAGCTTCCCACTCTAGATCATTGTAGGGGAAGGGTGACGAGCCTACAATGGTGTAATGTTAAGGGGAGGATTGAAAACAACAAGGGCTAAGGTAGAGGGACCAGTGAGGTCTCCATTGCTCAACTCTTGTGGCTCTAAGGTCAACGACTTTGCGAAGATTGTTGACAAGGTAAAAAATTCATCTACCAAGTTAAACATACACTTGATGAGAGTGCCATGTTTCACCTCAGCGGATGAAGGGTTTTGCATCTGAGGTTCACCGCTAGGCTCACTGAGAGACTCAGGAGCAATGAAAAACTCGAGGGAGGTCGGGACTGTTCTATCACTAGGACATAACAGGTTAGTGTAGGGCCACCATTCGGAGAAGGCAATCTCTTCTTACGTCCTCCCTTGTTGGAGAGACCATGCTCTACCTTCTTCTTCATCGAAGGAGGTGAAATCCCCACAGACGAAGCATGGTGGATAGAAAAGGATAGAACCACAGTGGATAAAACCGAAGTATTAATAATATCCACAGGTTTTGGGAAAGGCGAGACATCCAAAACGGAAGTTAGCAAAGGTGGCTTCATGAAAGGAGCGATAAACACTTGCACCCTTCCAAGCGCATGTGCACTCACAGCGGGAGCCGAAAGAGATTTAGAGGAGGCTTGCTCAGCCAAGAGAGCCTTTCCTCGGCACTTACGCTCATGTGCAAGGTAGTTCCTATGACTCTTCAAAACAGAAGCCGAAGTTTGTGAAGGGATGGAAGGATTTTGTTCAGCCATGGGGGTGTCTTCCACAATTGTTTCCAACGGGAAGACAAACTATTGAATGGAAGCATAAGGGGTAGGTTCATAAATGACGGGAGGAATTGACTCTAGCACCTCAGTCGTGGGCCTCCTCTCATTCACTATTTTGAGGACAGGAACAACGGGAGGCCGTGGAGGTCGAGATAAAGAGGACTCTCTATGGGGGGCTTTCTATCTTCCATACTGAACGGTTCTAGGCTCTGTGGTTAAGACAAGAAGCTCAAATGTAGGATGCTTGGTCTTTTGCCAAGCGGGCACCATGGGATTCTCTCACAATTGTGAGACATAAGCAGATGGCACCATGGTAAGGCGAGAGGAAGAATCGAGTTGAGTAGCAGAAGGGGAAGAAAGAGGATCTTGGGACCACTTCTCTTCTTCTCTCTTACTCACCTTGGTGGCATCATTGTCAGCTTTTAAAAAATCTCTATGCAAAACAACATAAGATGAAGGAGGGAACCTCACTTTCAGCCTAGCACGCCCTTTCTTATAGTTTTGATGTGTAAAGTACAGGAGGTCCTTCCTAGGTGGGAGAAGACCAAGAGACACAAGCCAAAATTAATCTAGAGTATAGTTTTCATGTGCAACCGATGGTTTATAACCAGTGTCATGGACAACATGTACCAAACCTCCATGAAAAATTTGTAGACATTTGTGCACAATCGAGGGAACTGCATTCATAGCTACCAGCTAGGGGATACCTAGCTTCACTCTAAAGAGTTCAGACCTCGGGATGATGTCAAACCTAAGGCTCGCATATTTAGGCCCAACGAGGACTAATAGGACAATACTTCCTATAGGAGGTACAAAATTTTTGTCATTTATGCGGATGGTACTCTCAAGCGCATCATACCCATCTTTATGCAGGAAGTTAATCAACATGATCTCCTCAGTTATGATATTCACTTGAGATGTCGGATCAACAAGAACACTTGCTACAATATTCTCGTTTATCCTTGTAGGAATATAAAGAGGAGATGGATCTCTATTGAAGCCCATCGGTAGGTCCTATGAAGTGAAGGTTATGCTAGTACCACTACTCATAGTCTGCATAGAGGGAATAGTCTGATTTAAGAAAGAGGTCATTTTGCACACTAAATAGTACTTCTATAGAGCCTCTTAATGTTTATGAAATAAGATAGTGACCCAATTAAGGTTTCGTTACACAACACCATCAAAACCTTCCAACTACGCCTACTAGGGTCGCAAGTTGGGTTGTAAGGTAGAAGCCTCACAATACTCACACCTACAACACTCCTAAAACATGAGGAAAGGGACTCTCAGTATCACAAAATGGAACCAAAATGGTTCACTTCGGGTTCACCAAAAATGAAAGAGAGGGGGACCAACCATTACAAGGCCGCAAGTCATGAAAGGCCAAGAGCGGAAAGGCTGCCCTAACTTACCTCAGTTTAAAGGAAGGTTAGGATGGAAGGGATGAGGATTATGAGGATTATGAAGTCCTTAGATCACTCTACAATCCCGAGAACTGAAGGGAGACTAGGTGAGCCACTTTTTAAGGTCAACTCTACGTCTCGGGTAGTTCTCTGTCAGAGGACAGAAGCACAGTTTTGGGATGACAACATGGAATGCTGGCGTCTCATAGGTGTGTTAGTGTTTGTATAGCCAGAAAAACAAAGAGACAAGGTTAAATCCTCAAGAAGAGACTACTAGCCTAGTTTAGAAGTTTCTTGAACAACAGAACAAGATTAAGAAGAATAAGACATAAATACAAATGTGATAAAAGAAATATATTACCATAAGGGTGACGAAGATAATTTCGTAAAACAATCCTCTCGCCATCTTGCTCCATGATCTCTCCACCTACACATAGAAAAGGGGGAAAATTTTGGGGTTGTTTAGGGGCCTGCCTCAGTTAGACTCCTGTTTTGGTGTTTCCACCTCCACAAACAACCAATTTTGCAATGATAGGAATAAAGATAAAGAAAGGAATACAAGCTACATAAACAAAAGACACTACAAAATAGTGTGTGCTTACTCAACCAAGATGATAGAGAAGATAAGAGGAGCTTACCACCTCCGTCCAAAGTGCTCAAGGCTTGTGGAGGAGAAAATGAGAGGAATTCAAGCCTCTACTACAATGGTGTGTGTCCTGCGCTTGCACATCAGAGTGATGGAGTGGTAGATTATTGCAATGGAGTGTGAAGTGTTGCTACAAAGCTTGTGGATGGATTATCAAAGCATGGAGAGATTGTGTAAACTTGTGAAGAAGATTAGCCAACTTGAAAATGGAAGAAGAGATGAAGAATATGAAGGAAGAGGATGCAAAAATGGCCATATTCGGGTCGTCCAGCCGAAGGGAGGCGTTACTCTTCAAATTCCAATTGAAAGTGTAACGTATCTACAGTCTCTAGCCGTAGGAATCTACCAGGGACATAAGCACATCGTGCGAACGTTTGTGTGTTGTGTGGGCATCCCCAACAAAAACGCCCCTGCTGACACACAAAACAAATGCCAAGTGTGAAGTGGGCAACAAGCTTAAGTGGAATTAAGCCTTTGCCTTAGGTTTACTAAAGTTTAAAGGGGGTAAAAGGGAATTTTCCTTAGGGGTGCAAATTCATGCTTATACATTATCATTTATGATTGTGACCCCAAGTTTGTGGGGTATTTTTGGCGAACTCTTTGCAAAAATTTGGGTACACACATCAATTTTATTTCAGCCTATCACCCCCAAATATATGGCCAAACTGAGGTTGTCAATCAGAGTCTTGGTGATGTGTTACAATTCCTTGTTGGAAACACACCAAACAATTGGGATATGGCATTGGCACAAGTAGAATTTGCATATAATGATTCTCCAAATTGAAGTACAAGTTTTAGCCCATTTTACATTGTATATGGCATGCATCCTAGAGGTGTTTTTGACCTTAGAAATCTGAGTGATATGGAGAAACTAAGTGTAGATGGTGAAGACTTTTCTAAGACCATCCATGACCTTCAAGAAGAGATTAAAATAAATATTGAAAGAATCACTCATCAATACAAACGATATATTGATTAGAAACGAATACAGGTGCACTTTTAGGAAGGTGATCTTGTAATGGGTCATCTTCAGAGGGAAAGATTTCCTATTGGTGCCTATAGAAAATTGAAAATGAAAAACATTGTGCCTTGTAGGATCCTTAGGAAATTTTCAGTGAATGCTTATGAACTCGTCCTTCCCTATGGACTGGGCATTTCACCCATCTTCAATGTAGTAGAATTATTTCTTTATCAAGCTCCTACATATGCCGACATAGAAGAGATGGAACTTAGAACTATGGAGGAGTAGCAGGGTACCACACCAGCTCCATTGGAAATCAAATGAATCTTAGACACACAGTTGGTATGGACGACCCGAGGCAAGGATTATTTCCAATATTTGGTCAAATGGAAAGACTGTCCAACGAAGGATGCTTCATGGCTATTTGCATCTACTATCTCCAACCCGGGCTATTATGTGGAAGACCTCATGAGTAGGAGCTCATAAATCCTAATTAGTGAGGGAGCCTGATGCAAGGGCATTTTCCCTAGCCTTTTGTGATTTAGTTTGGTTAGTGTTTATTTTTCTAATGTCCATTTAGTTTGTAATAAACTAGTTCGGTTCTCTTTGGTGGAGATCATTTTTGGATCCAAAACTAATCTATCGTTTGGGGGAAGTTGAGTTAAATGGAAGAAATGAAGGAATTGACTATCGTTGTAAGATGATATGGCCAAGAATAGAGAGGACAGGGGGTTTCCAAGGGAAAATAAAAGGACAATGATCTTCCTAGAAGTGGTTGTTGTAGGGGATAGCTAAGAGCAACGTAGAGCCAGAGCATTGGATCAAATGCCTTGCTAGTTGTCGATTTTCTTGAGGATCAACTTGTAATTTTAAAAAAAAAAATCTTTGTAACATGCATTGTCAATTGCAAATCCAAAGTCAATAAGAAAATGTTATTTTGTTTTGGGTTGTCTAGTAGCTTGGTTTTCCTATCACCATTGTCTAGGGTTCAATTTCTTGTTTGGGAAGCATTCAGAATTATGTTTTAACTTCATCGATCCTTGTTTCCTTTTAAATTTTTTAACCTTTCCGGAGGAAAGAGTGTCTCTTCTATAGTGTATGGGTTAAGTTGTTTGCTCCAACACTCCATAGGAAGATTTTATAGCATTTGTGCAACCGTTGCTTCATTATATCACTGGATATTGTTGATTGCTTGGGTTTAAATAAGGTTGACATCAATATTGATAACAATATCACAACTTACAAGATCCTAGGGATATGGAAAATAATTTCTATTGTAGCCATTTTGATGTCTAACCAACAAGTCCCCTTCCTCCAAAAAAGACTATAATTTATTGATAGTTGGTTTTTCCTAGTCTTTGAACCTTGACCCTATTGCAAGTAAAACTAGTCACTTATGTAATCATATCCTTAGTCACATCAAACTTAACCCCACCAATAGCCACATTGTTGGAAGAATGAAGAAGGTGACCTTTGGGTTTGTTGTCATTGATTCCAACATTTTTTGGTAATTGGCTAAGTAATTTGTGTATCTATACTGATCCAATATTCTAATCCAAAAATTCTCTCAATAAAAGATAATTCTATGAGTTTTTGGTATGTTGCTCAGGAGTATCAGTTATAGCTATGAACGATCTTTCAGGAACTTTGGTTGATTTGGATAAGATATCTAAATGACAGAAGTTCTACATTCCTTTGGTCGACAGGGTTAAGAACTGCTTGTCTTATGAATGTTTAAAGTGTTCCTTATTAGGTCAGCACCGACCTTATTTTTGGATGATACATTTTGCTATGGGGGCCAAAAAAAATTTTGAATTGGGCCAACAAGTCATTTTGAATGTTGTATGTTCACATCCAATTAGGCTAACCTAATTGATGTTTCAAGATATAGTCGTATATATGTATGAAAGAAAGAGGAAGTGAAGTGATGAATGGGTGCATGTATTTATGTGTGGATGTGTGAATAGTGATGTGAGCTATGTGACAAGTGTTATAGTGTAAAGTTATTGATACTTTTTGTATACCTGCAACTGGAGCAGGATTTTGATTTTCCAAAGCTTAACTAGAATTGATCTGAGCACTTTGAAGGTGTGACTTTTTAGTTCATCTCTTAGCAGTGAGCCATACTTTTTTTATCTTGGCAGTAAGCCATTTTGTATTCAAGTTGTGATCCTTTCAAGGAAAGTGAATCCTAGCAATGAGTCCTGTAATATCTTGTAACCGGTTATAATATATTGTGAGTTAATCCTCACCATGGTTTTTCCCATTTTGGGTTTTCCTTGTAAAAAATCTTGTGTCAATATGTTATGAGATGTTATGATTCCTTTTATGTTTTGGTTTACAATTGTAGCTAGATATGTATTAGTAATTAGATGGTTAGCAATTAATTGTGTTAGCAGAATATTGATTCACTCCCCCTCTTAGTATTCGGTGTATTCAACACACATGATTTTCCCACCATGAATTAACAAGTTGAGCAATAAGCAATTCATCATACCCCTTCATTGCAAGGAAGAATGAAGAAATACCCCCTTTCTCAAATATATCCCATAGCTCAACATTATCCTTAAAAGACATGCAAGACTCATTTCAACCCTAATATTTTGGCCACCCTTCTTTCTTAGAACATAGAAATTC